>JALIRH010000022.1:11793953-12393953 GCA_023055505.1 Callipepla californica brunnescens | reverse complement strand
TTTTCAAAGCCAGTGTTGCTAAATTCAACAAAAACATATTCAGTGTCTTACATGAAACTACAAATCATTTCTGCATTTAAGAAAATTATCTGACTTTATCTTCGTTAAAAGCTACAGAAAAAAATAATTTCCCCTAGAATGTCAGCAACACGCTGATGTGCACGCTGTACATAATTCACTGCATTGGAAGCCTTACAGCACTAAGCTAATGCCTCGGTTGCTATCCATCATCATTTGGGAAAAATGATAGATAAGGGATGGGAAAAAATACAGCTTGCATATCTCATTTGTTTTCCTGCTGCACACTTTAACAAAACAGTCATTACAAGTTCCTACAATGAAAGAACTGTTTCATTAAATCACCGACCTGAAACGATATTATTAAAACTTTTTCCTTTTTATTTATATCTAGTCAATATCTAAATGAAAGCAATCACAACTATGTGATACGTGAACCAGCAGGACATTAGTTCAGGTTGACCAGAACTACCGCTTGGCTTTTCACTGCTGTCAGAGAGACACATCTGAACTGCTGACGTATTCATGGCCAATTGTGAGAGGGTGCTCCATCGAACCCCTAAACCTACGCTCAGCCACCTACCTCCTGCCGCTGACTGAGTCAGTTCTGCAGCCGTTAAAACTAGGGTGCCACTTCTGGAATTCACGAGCCCAAAGCATCAGCATGTTCTGGCAAATGACGGCTCACAGCGCTGTAATCCACAGCCACAGTTACAAGCACAGTACCGTGCTCCCTTTCCCAACAATGTATTCCATTAAGTTAATGAAGCTCACTAATCCTAGTTGTCCATCCATCATTATCATCCTTATTTTAACCTTTGCAGGCCTGGGAACATCCTAGTAAGCTTGGGCAGGTAGACACCTTCAGTAATGCCTCTATTTTCCTGAGTGTATATATTTGGTGACTGACAGTATAACACTTATTTTCAATCTTCTGGCATTTCATTGTGTCTCCTGAAAGGCACAAGACAGCACTGTATCTAAGACAACGGTATTTTCTGTTTAAGAAAGCTGAGTTGGAGACTCAAGAGTCAAGAGTTAACTAAGAGTTAACTAGGCATAAATGTGACTGAGCGATCTCTGCCAGTTCAATGCTTATTTCACCACTAATTCTTTTCTTCTTTGCAATTTGCATAGTTTTAGAATTATAATTCCGTCCTCCATTTCTGAATTTCTTCATGCAAGTCTTGTGGGTGGCCTTCAAGATACATTTTACCAATTTTTCATGCCCATCCCTCGAAATGTGACCCTGCTCCTGTGCTTTTATCTCTCTGACAACTTCACACAGGAAAACATGCAGCCCCTCTGATAGCATGAAATCGGAAACAATGGCCTTTGGGAACAAAAGGGAGTGGGGAGGCAGGATACAGTCCGGGTCCTGGCTGATTTTAGCTACAAACAGATGTTCGTAGGACCTGATACCCTGAACAAGCTGAAAGGAAAAGCTTGTAAAAGAAATGGTCCTCAAAAACAATGTATTGAAGAGCTTTAAATAAAGGCAAAGGGAAGGCAATATGGCTTTCAATGATAAATCTCAGCAAAGAAAAAGTAGCACCATGAATTTCAATGATGCATTTTTCTCTTTTCAATGAACTCTACAGCTCATTTTGAAATCTACAAATTGCTCAAATCTCATCTTAGTTTACAAGTCTCCCACATTCATTAAAAGGTTGCAAAGCACGTATTTTTGTTTCTTGTAACTAATCACCTTAGCTGGGAACACCCAGTGAAGTCCTGAAATATAGGCTAATGCCATTATTTTAAAAGCTGCTTATAGCTCAACAAAGAGAATATGCTGAAAGAATCTTGATCAGAAAAAATCTGAGACAACCTCTTCGGACAAATTATGTTCAATCTCCTCTTTTCAAGTGTACCATTTCAGACTCGAAAAGACCCACAGAAAGAATCTAGGAAGCGCTGTCCTGAATCGGACCCGGGCTCTGTTTCACAAAAGCCAATATACAGCATTTACAAATGAAACAAAGTGTAGAATCACTTCTCTGACTGAAGTTTCTGCTTTTGTGATTAAAACTCTCTTCCTCTTTCTTGAAGAGTCTGCCATCCAAAAGGGCTGGTGCCATGCTCCAATGCACAAAATACATGTATTCATTACAGGGGAAAAAAACACTGAAAAAATTGGCACAAAGGCGGGTGCATAGCTTAAGTCCTGCTCAGGATAGCCCTCTCTTGAACTCTGCACATTTGCATAGATTTTACCTATTAATTGTCTGCAACAAAACTATAGTGGATAACTGAAATAAACATTCCATCAGCTGTCTGGAGTCAGGTGCAGATTTAACTTGTTAATTATTAGCATCAATCAGATACGTATGATAAAGAAATAAACAAATGGTATCGTACATCAGCAACACAAGATTGGTAGAAATAATTTTAATGAAAAGGATGTCTGAGTCAGGAGGGATCTAAGTCTGCTTAGTGAGCTTGCAGAAATTATTAGTCAAATCTCTGGCCAGAAGTGACCGTGTCTTTCTCTTGTGTAATTATACAAATCACAGACCATTACACTGCACCAGCTTCTTCCTGATCTGACGCAAACAGCATCTCTCTGACAAAACAAATCTTCAGAAAGACATTAGCTCTTTGTAGGACGTGAGTAACCATCAGTTCCTTAGTCATTCCACGAACGGACCTTCTCATTAATCACTCGTGGCTGATTTCTCATGCATGACTTTTCATTTGAAACTTTCTGCTACCACTTTCTAAATGTTATGTAGGACAAGAGTAGGATCATTGTCATGAACACAGAAGTCTGTGGAGACCACAGCTGTCTAACAACAAACTTCTGAGAAACCGTCTCTGGCCCAGCAGCCAGGGCAGTTCTAGTTAATGTAACACAAGTCTCAGGTTTGTACAGTAAACTTCGTGCTACCTGTGAAAATAATTCCTCTTTGGCAACCAGCCCTGGCCCAGGGCAGAGTCCCTTACTTTCATCTCATGACTGGTCATGTTCTTTAAATACATGGGTTGAAGATATTCGATGGGATTAATTATTCCAGCTCTGCAACCACATGAGAAATCAAATTCACTATGTTACCATTTTTTTTTTTTAATCAAAATAATTCTAAAGATGTTACGGGCAAGGGAGCTGTTCTTACTACTGTTCTTACTACTGTTCTCTTCAGCGCTCCCACACGTGGAAACAGCTCCAAATGCAAAGTTAAATAATGTTTTCAGTGAACTTGCTTTGTTATATGATCACTTCATTACTGTTTTCACCCAACTTGTAAATTGCACTACAAACTTTCTTGTTCAGGTATAATTTCTGACTGCATTATATCTTTCAATTCTTTGATCACTAGCATCTCTTCAATTAGTTTGCCTGAAATTGATGTCTTGTTACTGAGCTTTCACGTTAACGAGAACCTTCCTCAATGTTCCCCCCCTTTCTTCTTGCACCCTTAACCACAAGGATGAATCTCTCTCTCTCTCAGTGTTCTGCAAAGTCCTAGGTGCTCCAATTTATTCCAAGTCAACATTACAGCCCACAGGCTAATGATTCTACTAGCGAAAATGATCCTCGCTTACTAATAGATTATTCTGATCATGCTCTGTCATCTTCACGTGCTCAGCACTTTCTACTGTTTCTTTTAGCATATGGTACAAAAATACATGCAGAAAACATCCGCTATTTCAGAAACACAATTTTCGGGTTTTTTTTTTTTCTTTTGAGTATCTGTAATAGGACACTTACATTGTTTTTTATTTACTTTCTAAATGGAATCTAGGTAAGCATAGTAAGTTAGTGATACTGCTCTAAAAGTCATAGCAAATGCCTCTCCCAGCTAAAGGAAAGAAAATGACAGGCGATAAACCTCCAACACCCACTGAAAATCCTCACGTTTATGTGGAGGACATCACGCGATCCTAGACTTTGGGGCTATCTTCACATATAGCACAGTAACAAAATCAAAACAGGTTAGGGTTCTGGATGGCATTTAAAGGATTTTTTCTTGATGAATGATAAAAAAGCAGTACCATTTGTAGACTGCAGTACTGAACTATCTGTAACAATTCGATTTCACAACAGTATCAACGAGGCAGAACGTATGGTTTGAACTAACTGTAACATGTTTTACTTCCTGAAAGACATCCTTTAACTTCTTGGAAAGCTAATCAATGTGCAGGAAATTCAGCTGCCAGTATTAACGGATTTTAAAATTACCATTACAAAACCACAATAAATTAGGAACAGAGCTGCTCAGTTTAAATACTGTAACATTATAGGTTTCAATGCAAATTTTATTTTAGTTCCAAGGAAATTATCAGAAGCCGGAACAAAGATAATGGCAGCAGTTACGGGCAAAAAAATCAAGCAAAACAGTCAACTGCACAGAAATGATTGGTAAAAATAGCTTTTTATATCAGTGGTCACAGGTTTTTAACACATTCTGACAGCACGGGGACGATTCAGACTATCTGCTGAAGCACACACTATATGCAATATCAATAACTGTTTGGGACTTCAGTAGAGCCTAACTACGACAGAACTGCAGCCTTAATTTTCTCTATCTCAGCTTCTATTATTCGTCACTGTTTTTTAGAATTACTCTGCAGTCAGTATTTGCACAACAGAATTCTGTCCTGATATTGATTTTCCAAAGACTGTATCGCTCTCTTCATAATGCATATATTTTAAGGTAAGTGCGTGCAGGAGGTGGAAGTGAGGCTGCCTCCTGAATTAAATCAATACAAGCCACCAGATTGGCAATTACATCTGTACTCATTTTACAGAATGTAAAATATCCCATAAACAGAAAGAAAAAACACATTTCCATCCCACCTTAGCAATCTCTAATTTAAATGTCTTGTATACATAGGAACTTCAGCTTAATTAAGGTCAATTGCTGTCACTCAAATATTTAGCACATACTTGACTTTATCTGAGCTAGTAATGACTGAGCTGCAGAACGCTATCTTCCTCAGTAGTGTATGGCTCACAGCTAAGGACACAGAAGGGCAGTGGAAGCTACATGAGCAGATGTGCCTCTAAGGGGAGCTCAAGGCAGTGCCACAGGTCCACACCACTCCAAAAACACGAAACATAATGGGGGAAGTAAAGGGTTCATACAGAAGTCTGAATCTACCCAGGTTAAGTTTGTACTTCTGCAATCTTAATGATGGTACTAGAGTTACACTCTGCTCAGTTGAAAATGCATCGCAAAGGCAAACTTCAGATTTTCAGGGATGTTAGAGTTCTATGAATGAAAGTAATCCAGAAATTTCAGAAGAGAAATGCAAGTGATTTCCATAAGGTTAATCCAATATATACATTTCTTTACTGTCTCTATGAAAGGAAGGCGACATAAATGGCACTCAAAATCTTGCCAGAAGATAGGAGTTAACTAATTTAACCTAACTACTCATAATGGTACTGCAACCTACACCAGACTTTTCTCTAAGAGAAAACTTTATAGTGAAGTTGGGCAGCAACTGAAAACCTTCCAATGGCCACAGCTTAGCATCCGTAAACTTCACTGCATGGGCAGGACTTGGTTTGTGCACACCTGATGCCTGAACAGCAGATGCTGAAAAGTTCTGTTCCATTACGAGTGGCTCAGGAGGAAGATTTTCCTCCACAACACTGATCTCATGGGACCATGGAAAGGTTTGGTTTGGAAAGAATCTCAAGGAACATCCTGTTCCAACCTCTGCTGCCATCAGATCAGATTGTCCAGGGCCCCATCCAACCTGGTCCTGAGCACTTCCAGGGCTGGAGAGGCCACAGCTTCTCTGAGCACTTTCCCTTTTTCTTGCAGGAAGGCAGAGGCTGGGCACACTACAGCGTGGCACTGCAGAGTGCCAGCCTGCTCCACCCTGCCACCACTCTGCACCCACAGGGAACCACGATTCTCTGCACTTGTGGCCCTGAGCGCTTCTACATTGGAGGAGTAGTTTGCAAGGAGCACAAACAGGCGGGCGGTCCCTCCATCTGCTTTCTGAGTGCTATACTATGGGACTCCAAAGAGCCATCATGGAGGCTAAACTCAGAACTTGCTCTTACCAGGATGCCATTTCATGAATGGACTTTATTTCAACTTCTGTTAAAAGATTTGGTGCAACCGTTCATATTCATTTATTCCCGGAACCGGAGATTATAAAAGCATTTGGAAAGTCAGCAACAGAGAAGTGATCCTCTAACCACCCCACGAAATGTGAAAAAGAAGAAGCAAACAGCAAGAGCTATTAGAAACCAGAGGAAATATCTTAGTGTTTCTCCAGAAATGTCCATGCAGGTAACCTACCTTGTTCTTCCAGAGGAAGATGCCAAAAAGGAACATGACAGCTCTTGAGGATTTTATTGGCATACTCTTCGCTCATTAAAAGAAAAAAAATCTATAATATGATTGTTGAGAATAACATCAGTCTGTATAGGTCAAAAATTGACTGACATCACTCTGGACAGGCATTATTGAGACACACAAAGAAGCTGTTGTGCCTTTAAGCTTATGGTACGTTGCAATGCAGTAAATGAAAAGCCACTATTATGAGGGGATGTTTATGTCAGTATCTGAAACAAATCTTCTTTTTACTAGAATAATGCTGTCTTAAATTGTTAACTGTTGATCAGATAAACAACATGTGATAAAGATCCTATAAGCTCTTTTCATAAAATTCATTTTAACCCCTTAATGGCTCTGTGCATGAAATTATTATGTCACTGAGCTTTGTGAAAGCCTTCCGTTGCTCTATATTTTATACTAACAGAGCGCTTATGCAAGCAGCAATGCAAAAAATCATAATTTGGTTTTAAATAACAGAGATAAGATGCTAAAATTTTCACAAGAGTTAATGTCACTGCCAATAACTTGTAACTGCCCTCACCCCATCCTCCACTCCATCTAGAAAGCTTGTCTGTAGGGCTCTGTAGAGGACAGAACTGATTCTATTTCCATGGTCAGACTGCAAATTTAACAGAAGTGTTACATAGCGTAGAGTGTACTGAACCTCTGTAGCACTGCTATGAAGTTGAAGGTAACGCTGTGTCAGAAATGCAGCTCATACAAAATACACTTTTAGTGGTCCTTCAGTCTTTAGGCAGGACACATGGGAAGCAGGGATGGCCCCGGCATCACCTCTGCCCCTCTGCCTTTTTTGCAGGCAGCCAAAACAAATGTGAGAGGAACATTTAAAACTGCAGTCAATCTCATCTTCTAAGCCTCAGAGATGAAGTTTAAAACAAAGCAATTTACTATGCACTGGGTACCTGAATCAAGTGCCATGACACTGGGAATGATGATAGGGTAAGAAAAGACACACAAAGAGCACCCCCCCAAAGTGCCCATCTCTCCGTGGGACTCCACAGGCACAGTCCACAATCCCAGCTAATGTTGCTGTGTTCTCCCAATCAGACATTGCTTCCCTACTCCATGGAGCGTGCGGGGCAAAGGACCACCTGATCACAGGCCCTGGGGCTGCACTTTGTGACCACGATGTACAGTGATGTTTCTGTGCAGGTGGAGCCACTGTTGCCAACTCTCCCTATGTCCCAGAGCCACAAGGATCTCCTGCAGGCCCTCTTAAAATTAATGCTAATCTGTGCTAATCTGAAATAGCACAGGGACTTTTAAAGCAGATTCACCTCCCTGTAAGGAAATCTTAAAGCAAACAGCAACAGAGAAACTGCAGGAAGTCTGTCAAAGCACATTCCACACAGGCCTACATTGTAAGGTTGCAAGCCAACACACGGTGTACACCTTCACCTTAACGACCTCATGACAGAATCCCCGTTAGAATCTGACCTGCAGCCACAGCGAGGCCACCGGACAGCACCGCCACACCGCGAGGGACCTGGGGGGACCATACTCAGAAAGCTCAGTCACTGCTGTTAAACACAGAAAAGCAAGCCATACACATCTGAAGGTGTTTGTCCATCACAGCACAACGGATGAGACAAGGTGGACCTAACTGCAAGAGAAACTACAGTGTCAGCGCAACGTGCCATCTGACCCAGAGCTCCAGCTCCAGGCTCCGTGCACAGAGCAGGTGCTGCTCCTTTTACAAACCCCAAGCTCAAAAAACATTAACCATCTGGAGCACTGCAGTTCATGCTTCTCCACAATCACTACGTTTATCCCTATTTAATGGTAAGGAGGTGACACTGTAAAGGTTTTTGCTCCTATTATAGCAACAGTGGTTCCACTCCATTCCCCGCACTAAATCTGAGCCCAAACTGAAACAAAAATCTTTCTTTTATCCACCACAAAATATCAGAATTGAGGATTCAGTGCACCTTTCTTCCACTTCTGGAAACAACTGTTTTCAGGTAAAAGTCTGTTAAACAAATTTAGGTTGTTTTAACACAATTACTCATACTTCTGTACATTTCTGTGCATCCAGCTCATCAGCTCTCACTGTATTTCTGACTCCAACTCAGAAATCAAACTTGTCATTCCAACAGAAGTTCCTGCGTACGCTGCAGGGGCAGAGGTGATCCTATTCCTCCATTTTCAGAAGGATACCCAGTTCTTTCATCTCGATTTTGTTTTTGGTACTTAAGTGAAACAGCACTCACATTGCAGGCCTCCCCCCTGGCTTCCCTGTATGACAACAGGAACATGCATAAGTACACTTTCTCATGTAAGCTATAAACTAAGTAGAGTGCAAGTTTATTTATTTCATTTTACTACAAACGAGTGCCTTCCTGTGTTAATTTGTCCACAGACATCAGCACTTGGTATTCGAGTAACAACCAGTAATCAACTAAGTTTAAAACAAACGCATTTTTTCCAGGTGCACAAAGTTTCATGTGAAATTACACAATTTTCAGATATCAGAACAACATTACGTGGCACCTGCCCAGGTGATGTTGATCTTCAATTGAGTTCATGAGGTTTTATACTGAATATAAACAGAAGAAAAAAAAAAGGTGGCTTTAGTAAAATATTCATTACTCCATTTAATTACTTAAATTACAGCTGCTTTTATAGAAACAATTTTCAAGACAGGAAATTTTTAATGATTAGCTGTACGTATGCGTTTCTAGGCACAGCCCCTGTAACACCACAAGGCTCTTGTCCTGCCTGAAAAGAGCAACTGACTGCCACCGCGCTTCAAGCTAAGCATGACAGTAAGTGCTTTCTGTATTCACATCCAATTGCTTCACTTGTTACAGACACAAACCTCAGGACCCATTTCTTAATTGGCAAATCATTAAGCAGAAATTAAACAGCAACGACATTAGGCAGATGAGCACTGTTAAACTTCAGAAACTTGCAATGGATACCGGGGGTCCTGCGTGCTGCTCTTCCAGGTGAATTTGCACAAAGCTTCTGACTCTTGAAGGAGCCAGCCTGACTAAAAGCGTCAGGTTTCCCTGTGATGAGCGCGGCTGCCATGCCAGGAGCATCACTCCCTGTGCTAACAGGTAGGTGCTACACAAAAGCTGCACGTTCTCCAGGAGTTCCCTTTTTCTCCTCCATGTCTCCCTGTCACTTACATATAGGACGTATCTATGAACTCGAGCCATTCAGAGACAAGAGTTTGTCTTCAGAAACTCCCACTTCCCAAAATTGGCCCCGTGGGTTGGTAGGTTCATTCCAGGCAGCAACCAGTGAAACAGAAAAGAGCTCCGGGCACCCAAAATGCCATCCGTCACCACTGCTGTCAGCTAGGTGATGAATGGCAGGTGTGGCAGCAGCCAGCTCTGCCCCGGGCTGCGTGGAGACGGGCGCTGCTGGTACTGCTGTCACTCGCCGTCAGCCGGTGCCAGCTGAGCCTCCCAGCTGCCACTCGCTGCCACGCAAGGCATAAAACATACACTCTGAACAATCGCAGCAGTGGAGCCGAGCTCATAGACTGCATTATTAATTAGTTTAATGACGCTCAGCCCTATTAGAAAGCACAAGATAATTGTATTTAATTTGTGTACGTTTTAATTATGGCCCGAGCGGTGCCAAATTTGATCAACGTATCATCTTTTCTGTTCTGCTCTGTAACCGTGTTTGTATTAATTTGCATGTGAAACAGGAGGAGCTGCTGAGCCCTACTGGGAACAGAGTTCCTTTTAGTTTTTAAACACTGCCATCTTTCACATTGTGATGCTGTGCAAGACCTCTGTCTGCTGATAACAGTGTCATCTTTTCCTGTAGCCACAAATTAAAAGCAGGTTTATGACCACATGCTACTAGACCCTCTAGGGCCCCAGAGGAGGCAGCCAGAGAACAATTCATTCACTCATCACTCCCCTTATCCATGATGGAAGGAGAAACAATTGCATCATTTAATTTACTATTGCAATGAGGATATGGCTCATTGGCCCCTCGTTGTTTTGAAGATGGATTTAATTAACCTCCTATGAATCTTGCCAATAAGTGTGGCAGCATCAGTATGGAACTGGAGATGTCAAAAAATCAGCTGGAGAGATGGGTAATCAGTATTTCTCAAGCTAGCTCTGCTGAGGGGACTTACGACTACAGTGTTATGGCCTCAGTACAAAGCTAAGGAACACACTGAGTTAATACACTACTGACCTACCTCTGGGAATCTGAGCTCAGGTTTGACTTAGATTACTGAGAAAAAGAGAGGTAATTGAATAATTCCTAATAGCCACATACATCTTTAATGCAGAAGCCATTTGCGATCACTGGAAAATAAATAATTGCAATTAACTACACTGTTAAGTAAATATACAGTCCCTTGGGGAAGCAATCTGCATGCTTTTATAAGTCTGGCTACAATATGAAACTCATCACAATGTCTATGAGAGTAATTTATAATGAACATTTAGCAGGTGCCTCAGATGGGCTGCTGCAATTTACATTCATTAATAAAACTGTCCTTATTAGACCCTGAGTTTTATGCATTTTAATTTAATAAATCTTTATTACATTTTCATTCTACAGGATTTTGTTTCTACCGTGTTCTATAATCAGTTTAGCTTGCAATGAAAGTTAAAATCTTTATGAGACAAAGTAATCTACAATGACCTATCTAAGGAGATAAAAAGAATTCAGCATCTTATGACGACTTCTAACTGGAATGAAAACATGGTAAGCTATAAAGAATAATTTATTTCACGAAATACAAGTTAATCTTGAGAACAAAGCAATGCCATTTTTCTTTTTGGAAGGGAGGCTCAGAATCACTTTACTGAAGGAAGAAGCAAACCCTGTTATAGTATAAGCTGACAGCCGCTACAGAACAAAGAACGCTGATTGAAGAACACAAGCAACATTTCTTTTCATAAGAATAATAGAGCTCTTCTGCATGATTTGCAGCACTTTATTAGAAGCCTTTCTTAACTTTCTGAAGATTTAATAGGATGTAATGAAGTTTGGATAGTCTTAGTTTAGTCGTATTTCGCCAAGCTGTCATTAATTAGTTGCTTCCGTAAGAAGGGATCTGCTTGTCATGGTCTACTTCAGTTTGCACACCTGTGCCTCTTTGTTTCGTACTGCTGTAAAAGTTACAGGAAGAGGCTTTGTATTTTCTCACCACAATTAAGTATTCTTCAATGCAAGAATCAGCCAAAAGACACACATCTCATCTCAGAAATACTCAAGAGAATTTTTTTCTGTTGATAAATCAGATTTTGAACTATTTAGAGGCAAACTGCAACGTTTCAAAGTGTCTGAAATACCGCCCTTATTAGTCTAAAAAGATAAGTTCATCAGCTTCAGTTGTTGCAGAAGTGGAAAGATAGAAATCTGACTTAGAAGCACTGATGTAAGCCTAGAATGGGTAGGAATAAGTTTCTTAACTGTTGCCAACTTTTATTTCATCAGTACTTCCAACTAATCCAACCACAGTCATCTAAACCCCTCTTAAGAACAATATATTTTCACCCTCTCCAGAATCCAAGCTGCTATCAGCCCTTACGAGATGTCCTTTAATTAGGGAAAAACAGTGCCGTTTCTGGATGCAAGCGAAGGTTATGGTTTACTCTGAGATAATGAATTTTATGATAAACATGATCTTCTCCTAAAGATCTATGTTTGCATACTGAGTTTTATATTCCTGGTTGTAACTCTTGGAGCACACAATTATTATTTTCCTCAAAGTACAAGGAACTTCAAGAGACTTTTCAACCAGCAGCCTCAGCCAGAAACAGGTTTTTATTTCCAAACCATAAAACAAGATCAGTTTACTAACCCTGACTGTACTGTCCTACGAAGGAAGATGTATAACCAAGAATTTCAGACAGTAAATTTTTTGTTGCTGTTGTTTTAAATGGAAATAGAGTAATAGAGAGTAATCCTGAAAGATTAATACAGACTATTCCTGTGGCCATCTGACAGCAAAAATACTTTTGCTAGGGTTAGACCCATCTAACACTTGAAGGGTGATTTAAATGAAGCAACACTGGGAAGCAGCCTCTCACCAGGTTAACAAGGAGCAGAAGGAGCGCTCTCTCCCCGCAGCCCTGACCGAGGCTGTGGGCTGCAGTGCTCTCGGCCAATGCAGGGAACAGTGAAAGGAGACGGTTCCTTTCACTGATGGTCGGTGTGAACCAAGTCCCAGCAAAGTGGCCAGGCTAGTAAGAATGGAGCTCTGTCCTTCATAGACATCTCCTCGAACACACAAAGGGTAAAGGGCACCTCTGCATGTTACAGACAGAAAGTGACAGCCTGCATGGGCTGCCAGTGAGCAGGGCAGCCTGCAGATTTACCACCGAGGTCACAACCTTCCCACTCACACTTCCATAGATCCATGTGAATTAAGAGACAAGGAGAGGGACTCGTTCTGCTTTCACATTAAGGCTAGCTAAGTGTTTCTAGAGCTGACAGAAAATATTAGACGCTCATCAGTTCTTTCCATTAAAAAAATCCGTACGTATATGAAAACGCTCCCAGCAGAGATCTGGGAGGTGCTGCTGCCTACAGAGCTCACAGCAGCTGGTGAGCTGCTTGGTCTCAGGGACTGACAGAAGAGGATTAACTTACTGCCCTCAGTGAGACATTTCATTCCCTCATGCTAAATTTGTTTCTCCTACCAAGCAAACAGAATCTATTCTCTTCCTTTGTAATGAAATCTCTCAGTTATTCCTCCAAAAACTTTAAGTTCCCTTCTTACCCTTCCTACGCTTTTGAGATTATAGTATCCTACTTCTATTAATTTGATAGCCAAGCAATCTTGATTAATTCCAGAATCTCCAAACACTTACCACATTACTCATTTGAAGAGACAAACACTAATGTATGACGACTTCTACATTCCTGGACTGCTATTCAACTTCAGCCTCCAGCGCACCTTGTGCTGCTACACATTTCTGCCAAGCCTCACCACATCTTCTAATTAGAGATCATTTTCCAACAACAGAAAAGCTACCTTTGTCACACACACTACTATACATTCACAACGTGTTTCTGGTAACCATGAAGTTTACCGTGACCTGTCTGTGATACGGAGAGCACAACTACCAGAGAAAGGACAGGGGAACCACCACCTGCATGCAGACATGTACCAAATCAGTGCGACTCTGAAATGCTGCAGCAAGACTCTATTCAGGACACTGAAGGTAAGCCAGTACTAGAATTCTGTCAGATATGAACTCTTACAGTAACTTTACATATGCTGTAAACACAGCTGGTAAGAGAAGTGCAGGAAACACCTGGAAGCAGCGGGCAAATAACGAGAATGCTCCATCTCATCCAAAAAACAATTACAAACAATTAAAGAGGGACATACTTGAATATAAACATCTGTAAAATACTACAACTTGGTCAATTTTGCAAGTGAGGATTATCTAAGCATCCTAAGCCCCTAGAAAACATGACTACAATGGAACCTTATCACTGACCTGTTTCGGAATGAAATGCCTTAGTAAGCTGAGCTGCAGGTATTTCTCTGAACACCATGACACCGAGCTACAAATGACGCTTCAGCTATAATTCAAATCAACTGTAAAACAATTGTATTTCCTATACCTGTTATGCCACTGACATATTTCCTTCTTGCCAGTTTAGCCCTCTGGACAACATACTTGTTAATGCACGTATGGATCTCGGAACTGCCAAAAGCCTTTACCTGTTCTATTGATCTTTCTTGGATTATTCCAGCAACATTAAAGCACATATTGCTAGCAAGGAAATCAATACGACTTCAGATTAAATTTAAAATTAAAAAATTAAGAAACTATATATTAATGATTTATTGTCTATTAATTGTGAATTAATAAGTGGAACACTTTTAACATCTGACTCAGCACACTGTGCCAGGACTCCACAGTTCTCAGATTCTCCCTCTCAATGGCTTCAGGGAGAAAGCCTTTAAAAATGCATTTCGTTCTCAGTGTTTGGTGTAAGTCTACATTTCCACAACACATCTATCACCCGCAGCATCCTACAGTGTCCAAGTGTTCAGCACACTGTGATCTGGGTCAAGTTCTGGTTAATTTAATGCACGCTATTTATCAAATAAAGCAACAGAAAATATGTATTATTCTAGCACTTTTTAAATTCACACATGCATGAACTTTATCTGGGAAGGACGGGTAAGTTTGATTCATTTCCAAATCACACCTTTTGCATAACCTTGTATGCCTGCGTGTAACAACTTCAGCTGACATTGGCATATCACTCCTAAGATGCGAAGTGCCGAGTCAGGACTGTAAACCTGTACTCTTAGCACCAGTTGTGCACTTTGCTCAGTATGCAACACTGGTGATCAGTGGTGCTATTAGCTAGGGGCAGATTACTTTGGAACTCACAACTATAAACACACAGGTTTTAACTTATCAGTAATAAAGGGAGCATTCCCTGCAGCTTCAATCCTGCAAAGTGCAAAGGCAGCGAGTTAGGAAAACCCTCCAGTGCTCTTTGTCAGTACAGAGTGTCCAAGAATTCTGCGGGATCACGATCAATTGAGGCGCTCTCTGGGACAGACACATTCTCAGTAACATTGCCACACTACAGGTGAACCAAGAAACAGACATTTCTAACACAAGTTGCCTATAAACATGGATGATAACTAAAGCATGCAGCGTGAAAGAACAGGATTTAGCCCTTACCGCACGCTTATCATTTGGAGCTGAATAGTCTGGCTCACTGACTGGAAATACAGTTCAATTATAGTTAAAGTTTGTTGGCTAAATGACTACAATGTGTAAAGGCTTCTGAGAAGGACGTTATTAGCTACGTACACGTGCTATAATGTCAAACTCATATTTTCAACAGATGAAGGACTAATCATCCATCATGCACAGAACGATAACTGTACTGCACATGTACGAGAGGTATCCAGCCTTTGACACAGGCTGCTGACTTACCTTCTGTTGCTTGATTTACAAAATAAAAGCTTTTGGCTTAGAAGATACATGCCTAACCCCAAGGACACAAAAAAGACACTACAGCATCTCTGAAAATTAATAGTGGAAAGCCATGAGATTAAACTGGTTTCAACCTGGATATTATTTCTGACCCCACGCTACCTGGAGCAGAGCTCTGGCAGTGAAGTCAAGGTAACCTGAAGTCACGATACAAAAGGTTTACTTTGGCTTTATACAAACGTTCAAGTCACACTTCCACAATCAGATGTTACTGTCACAAATGTTTAAATGTCTTTTTGTATTTTCAAAGTGTGGAATGCTATCACACAGATTTGGGAAACTTCTCTTTTTTATTCTTCCCCACCAATAACAGTAAAAAACTCTGAAGTTCACCGCGAGATACAACATATGATAGAAGTCACAAATGTACAACAGAAATGTGCTATCTGTCACTGAAGCTCAAACATGCCTACCAAAGGAAGGTACTCCTCTATGCACTGTGAAGATCTGAAGTCTCAGCGTACGCTGGTGCTCATGTTTCCCTCTTTCTTTAGGATCATGAACAGGCAGTATGGGTTCTCTAATCCCGTCTCATTTACAGCTCCCTCTGCATGTAATAATCACTTCACACACCACTAAGAAAAAACACTGCCTGTCAGTTGTGTTTTTCTTGATTTTTTCAGCAGATTCTCAGCACAGTAACTTTTATTTACCTGTCAGATGATCTTGCCGAAAATATTCTTAGCCAAGATCAATGTCAACATTAAGATTAGCTCATTAAGTCACTTTTAGTTTCTCCACGGGAAAAAACATCTGAGAAAAAAGAAACTGGTTGGGTGTGCAACAGAAGTAAAGTCGAAGTCCTACCTCCACTACTGCTTTGGCATCCAGTCTGAAGTTGAAATCTCCAAAGACGAAATACGAAACTTTCTCAAACCGCTGATCTATAATTCTGGAAAAAGCAAACAGACAGAACTGTCATTCAATTATGTTACGTGAACACGTACAAATACACATCTCTTCTAAGTGCTATCTCAGAAATAATTATTGGAATGGTCAGAACTATCAGTTCATATTAGAATAATCTTCTCAGAACATTAACCACATTTTTGGACTGGTTATCCTTACTCAGGCAATTCTGTCTTCAACTCCAGTAAAATGCTGCATTTGATTTCCCCTGCCCTAATGAAAGAGCAACCAGGAGGAAAGCGAGTTTGTAGCAGTTAGAACAAACAACACAGAACCAACACTTGGGCAGCAGAAGGGATCCTAGAGGTCCTCCACAGCTTTGAGAAGTTAAACAAATGAGCTCTGGGCTGGAAACTAAGATTTAGGAACCCCACGTTAGTGACTAGTTCAGAACACACCTACGTTCCATTCTGTGTTGTGTTACACAGCTGTAAAACTGTGACCATAGTGTTTACCAGTGTTCATTAGTACCCTGTGGACTGCATGAAAAGCGACGTATCAGCGCTAACTGCTATTTATCACAGCTGCCATGGACTGAATGACGAGGCCTTCCTGGCTCAGTTGGGTTTCTCTGAAACACAGCTCTCCTTTATGTTGACAGTAGATTTTTACTGAGATTATAGGTAACACCAGAAGCTGATCTTCCCAGATGCACAATAGAGATGATCTCTTTACTGAAGCTCAGTACTAAATAAGGAGGTAAGGCGTTATGTTCATCTTGCAAATCTTGCATGATTAAAAGCTGTTACTGTGTTATTAGTTTATCTATCATTAACAACAATTGCTCGGTACTCCTAACACTGTGCAATTTTACATGGTTCCAGAGATCTTAAAATTTAAAAATCCACGGACTCATACTTAATTTCAAAATGGGAATAAAGGCAATTAATAGTCTATCAGCTAAGGAAGGTATGAAATAACTGAAATGCAATTGTTACAGCTACAAATAAAATACACACACACGCACAAAAGACCCTGCGTGATATACTATATGCACAATATATAAGATAAAGGGAAGAAATGTATGCAATACACTGTGCATATCTCTAGGTATATATCAGTAGGCAAGCACTACGGTGACAGAAGCCTCAGCTGAGCAAGAGGAAGGAACCCATACAGACATGGTTCAGATGCCTCTGGAAAGACACAGTCCAGTAAGTAGGCCTTTGTTTTAAATGGCTTAGAGCATTTTAATACATTACACCCATTCAGGCATGTTACAGCAATAAAGAAAGATACAACATTAGATTTACAATAAGGTGCTACTTTTTGTCTCATAAAAAATCCCACACTTTTAGTCCACAATATCTGTTTCATAAGGAATAATAACCTGCTGGAAAATTGGTGTGCACTGGAACTAACACAGTGGCCATCTGAAGCAAAAGCTCCTTCTCCAGAGACTTCTCCATTCAGCAGACAAGCTATCTCAGGTACTGTTAATAAATACTGTCTGCTGTCAGCTCCCAGCAAGCACCAAGAAAAACCTGTCACTCTCAACTTGTACGTAACATTACTTTGATTAGTGCTCTTAAAATTTAAACTGTTTACGTTATCAGTTTTCTAACACCATCACTGCTAGATCAAACGGGCAACTCACACGTAGGAAAACTGACTTTGCTTTGCCAACTTTCCTGATTCGTATCTTAGCTTCGGCTTTGCCCGTTGCCATTTATTGCTGACAATAAAAAGGAGAGAGACTCCAGGAACGACCCCAAGGTCTAGGAGAGGCCTCTGAGAACAAAGTGACATTATAGGGACGATGTCTGTGATTGCATTATGCAAAAGATGCACTTTCCAAATAAACAGTGTTTTCCAAAAATAGCCAGTT
The DNA here is from genome assembly GCA_023055505.1 of Callipepla californica brunnescens. Lineage (NCBI taxonomy): Eukaryota > Metazoa > Chordata > Aves > Galliformes > Odontophoridae > Callipepla > Callipepla californica. The sequence goes on along the minus strand of JALIRH010000022.1, from coordinate 12,375,912 downwards.
AAAATACCTCCTAACTAAACTGAAGAGACCCAGTTCCTGATGAACAAAACAGCTGAGGGGTCTGCTTCTGATCAATTAATTAAAACTCTTTCATAGTCTTACACATTACTTGATTTAAACTTGATCTGCATACAAAGTGGGTACTTTTTTGCTCCCCTTGCAGTTTCTCTTGTCAGATATTTTAGGAGAAGTGTCTCACAACAGACTGAAGTCAAACAGTCCGAACGCTACTTCTCAAGAGTGACGCTTTAAGTGGCTTCTGACATATTTCCTTCTCACAAGGAATGAAACTTAGGCATAAAGAAAACCCTAACATCAGTGGTACAAGGCACACACATACATCCGTACTTATTAAACGATCTGGGATACCTCACAAAAAATCTGCCTCTGACTCAGCTGAATAGATGCATCTGTAACAGACCACCCTGGGCACTGCGACTTACTGTTGGTTTAAGAGTTCCCAAATTCGGAATTATTTCATTGTTGTGATACTCCATTAGATTACTTTGAAATATTACTGATGCCTGTAATTCCACTGAATCAATGGCACAAGAACGAATCTTCTCAATTATGCTTTTAGAACCAGACTCGAAGTTACCAAAAGATAGAGCAATAAAGGAAAGTTCAGCAAAATTTCCTTCCCCTGCAGCACTTTGTGAATAATATCTGGCATTGGGGGCTTGGATAGAAACTATGCTGCGCTGTAAAACTCCCAGGGCCTCACCAGGACCAAGGGTGCTCAACAAAGGTGTCAGGACTGGGGCAACGAACAAGACAAACACTCCATTCCTCATTTCTGCATCCTAATCCACAGCTACATAAATGATTAAGAGTACAAGTAAATGAGAACTCGGAAGACCATTTTTACTCTTCTAAGGAGTGCTTGCAAATGAAAGGCTTCAAAATCCGCGCTACTTTACTGTCTGCTTGTTGCTATAACAATACCCTTGCTTTAACTATCAACCAAATATCAACTTTTTTAAAATGATCAGTCTGTGGAGCAAGAAATCTGAATCATATAAGAAGAATCCAGCCAACCTATGTCACCAACATTCATTTAATGTTTTTAATGGTAGGACCTAATGCTACTTCTTTTATCCGGTATTTGCTGACTACCAGCTTTTCCAGAAGGGCTTCAACAGACTTTAAAGATCCATACACTCCCATATAACTTCTAAAACTCTTGTCACAAAATAGGTAGCTCTTGGGTAAAAACATCTTGATTTGTGAGAAACTGCAAGCATTTAACTTCCACAAGTCTGTATCAGAAAACAAAGGAGACTGTCAATGCCCCAACGAACTGCGCTGCTCGTTGTGACCACGATGGCCACCAAGAGATTACAGGCTGCAGCTTTTTAGAGATGACACAACAGTACAAGGATATATCATCTGAGGAACTGTAACTTTAAAGAAAGGTCTACTGCCAAAGTCACATGCTTACACTTTCTAGAGTCAGCTCCATGGTTCATACTGTTTTCAAGTGCTAGATTTTATCGGTAAGGGTGCAAACTGATGCTAAGTTACTATTGCAATTTGTTTGCTGCAAAACTCATATGCTTAATTCTTATTTTGGTCAACAATGGAAGGTTATCTCACACTATCAGCAACTGAATCAAAGCCAGAAAAGAAGTTACTGGGTCTACACTGGAAATGCACCTGCTTTCTTGTCAACAGGACTTCTAGGAAAACTACCAGCTACAGATCAGTGATTCTCAGCGTGACAGTCCCCTAACACATTTTCCCAAAGACCTGACAAAACCTGCCTGTTACTCTGGATGCATCAGGAGAATTACAAGAAAACGCTGCAATCCTTTGAGCTATGAAGCTGAACAGCCTTAGACTGAGCTAAATTGGCCTGCCTGCGATGACCACATCACCCAGCTCTGAGCACGCACCCATGCAATTGGCAGACCCAAAGAGACATAAAAAAAAATGCCACAATAAAAGCAAATGCTCAACATTTGGTCTTAGAATCCAGTACAGTCAAATAACTTCTATGAAATGATGACCTTGAAGTCTGAGTGGTAGCATCTGCTAAAAGGATTGTGAAAGTTAAGCTTTTTCAAAGCCCTTTAGGAGATCTGGATGGCAAATTCTTTTCAAGACTCAAATATTTAACTAAAAGGTAGAGGTTCTTCTTCTCCCTGACACTCCTGGAGGTCCGATCCAGTTCCTCATCTTAGTCAGTTATCGAGTATCAGAAAGAGTAGGTTAGTCCAATCTTACAATGAACAATTTCATGTTGCTGGAATCACTGAAATCCTTTTGTCATTTATTTTTCCCATTTTTAAGTACTCAGTCTTCACAACTGAAGACATTTCACATAATGTACTCCTTAAAACATGGTACGTATGTTCAGAGCGCTGAAATTCATCGAGAAATTAAAGGGGCTAACAAAAATAGCACTGACTTTCACTTGGTTTTGTACTTATCCCCCTCTCCTACTGCCACTAGAGAGAAGACAAGGGAGCATCTAAATATCAGCAGTTTGGTCATGGAAGAGAGCAGCTAAACATGATTCAGTGTGACAAGAGGCACTGTGATTTGGCTAAACCATTTCTCAGGGCACTTTGTAAGGAGGATCAGCAGCATTATTCCTTTAATAGCCATGTCTAATGCAATAGCCAGCTGGGTTTTGTCCCAGATCAAGGTATCAGCATCAGGTCAGAAGGTAACATTCTGTTTACATGATTATTTCCTAAAGCACTTATCTTCCCCTCGGTGTGAAAGTTGACTTTTCTGTTTGTAAGGGGGGCCTAAAGAATTGAGGGAATGGGAAAAATTAGCTACACTGAGCTGGAGCTGAATGGCATTAAGTGGGAGGTCTGAGAAAGGCTGCGGCGGCACTCAGCAGGACACCTTATTAGCCGCGTCATCGCAGTTCATTCAGGCAAGCCATACCAGTGTCACCAGCGTTCCCACACAAAGACAAAGTTCTTCACACAGTCTATAAACATGCTTTCCTGGCCAATTCATCCTGACTTGACACTGCTGAAAAGAGGGACTTGAAGGTTTTTGTGGTTGTTTTTTTTTTTTTTTTTTTAACACAACAATAACATAACAAAAACAAAAACTGGGAATTCTGCCATGCGGGATGAATGGCAGAGAAGGAGGGACACCACCACAGTGCCTGGGAAGAAACAACCTCCCTAACAAACCCTAACGCCAAACCACAGCGCATTTTTACAATAATGAAATGCTTCTAAGCTAAATAGTATCAAGTATGAGAATTTCCATCTTTCTCAGACAACTTCTGGGATAAGAAATTACCTTTCCACAACCTCTAGATTTTGCTACATTATTCATGCAGAAAAATTAAAGACGAAAATTGCTTTTATAATAAAATGTGACTGCCAATATAAAGTGTCCTTTCATAAGTAAAAGAAAATCATGGACAGCCACAGAAAGAACAGATGACAGCTCAATCTACGCACAGCAATCATTTCTCAGGGTAAACTGCTCATCTTGGGCACTGCAAAACTAAGCACAGCTCTGGACCAAACGTTGTTTAGATCCAAATTTGGTAAAATCAACACTGACCGATGTCTTTGCCTGAGAGGGTGAGGCCTTTCCACGCTCAGGGAGCACCAGGCAGCCTGGCACAAGCTGGCACAGCCAGGCACCCACTGGCCTGGACAGGCTGCTGGGAGCAGGGGGTGCAGAGGGGCCTGTGCGGGCACACAGCAGACAGCATTTCCTTGGTGGGGTTCTTATGCCAGAGAAGAATATCTTAAAAGGAGCAAAATAAAAGTAGAGAGCGACCTGTCCATCTCAGTGGTGGGAGCTAAGGGCAGCTATGAAAAAAGCAGAACAATGGGTAGGAGGATCATACGCTCTTTTCCGCAGATGTACAACACCGGAGGTGACAGCACCTCCTGCTATCTGTTGGACTTCTGTTGGAAAGGCCAGGAACGATGACGCGCTAGGACACTGAAGATCCAGACAATGGAAATATCAGGCTTTGGCTTACACAGAAGCAGACATGGGCTGCAGTGTGGCCTGCAAGATTTACATCATTCCTACCCTCACTACTTTTTCCATTACAAGTTTCAGTTAAAGAGATCATCTTGCACACCCACACTTCAAGAAGCATCCAGTGTGGATCCTCAGTAAGCAATGGAAACCTCCCCACCAGAGGCATTAGAGAGGACTTTCAAAGACAGGACTGTGCGTCCTCTGCACGCTCCCTTCTGCAGTGCAGCACTTTGCATTCCCAGGCACACACTGAGAAACAAATTCCAGAAACCACCATCAGTTCCTGAACAGAAGTTACACGGTGCCTGCCTGAGTGTGCCTCAAAAGATGCAAGTGCCTTCGTTGGCATACCTTGAGTGTAGTAGCACTGTCATTACAAAGATAAACTTTATACTATTTTCGTGCCCTGGTCTTTCTGATATAATAGCTCAAACCTATTAATAACACCAAAACATCTCAAAAGGTCAAGCAGCATACAGCAAGATGAAAGGGAATTGTCAGAAAGCTTAGGCAATCATCTTAGCACTCAAGGCATTTGCCAGGGTTGTTTAACTAATATGTGATGTTCACTTTTAATTTCAATATAGTGCCATTTGGGCAAAAATGTTGTATTTTTTAATTAATTACAATGTCAGCAGCTATTAAGATTAAAAGAAAGACCACATCAATAATAAATAGTTAATCCAAAGAAAGGATTACAAGAAGAGCAATAAAAATCAATTTTTAGAGCTGGAAAATTGTGACTTTTTCCTTACTTGACTGGTATTTTCATTATATTGATAAAACCATGATCTTACCCGACACTGACATTCGCCTAATGAAATAGCAGCCATGTATAATGATGTAAGTACTTGTCAATTTCACTACAGGAGAATACAACATCATGGCACCGCCGCTACATTACAAAGAAATTTTCTTGTTCTTCAGCTGATGTAAAAGAAGGAGGAAGAAAACAGAAACTGCGCTTTTTGAATCTTCCTTTACCACAAAGACTTAGATTCTTTCAGAAAACCTTTGCATCTCCTCAATGTTTGTAACTCTTGGTCACCAGCAGAAGGCAGATAACTGCCTAGTCTTAATCTGCATGAAGATCGACACAGAGCAGTTATTCCTTACTGTTCTACAAGGCCTGGATGTGGTGGAGTAAAACAAACACCGCGTTCACTGAGCATCAGAAGCGCTAACAGCGAGCTTCAAAATGACAGGGATTCATGGCACTGATCCTCCAACTCACTAAAGCTGGGAAAAGTTCTGTTTGTGACAATTCTAGAAAAACTCAGAGCAGAGGCACAGAGTGTCCTACACAGCTGACCAGCAGGAACAGTTGCAGAATGACTATGGAACCTGCCAGAAATCTCAGCAGACCCACAGCAGTGTCGTTCCCATCCCACCTGGTGGGGGTGGTGACGTGGGGGGCAGTGGGAGCAGGATGTCAGCCATGCCATGCCATGCCATGCCCTGCACGCTGCCCGTGACAGAAACCAACGCGTTTCATCTGCTTGCCTGGGGAGCAAACTGCACTCAGATGGGCTCCGAATCAGAAATAAACACAACTCAGTTCTAGAGAAGGGTAACACAAATTCTGAGAAACAAAAAGACATCACTCGCAAAGGACTCAAAAACGCTTAAATTAAAGAGAAACTAACCAGCCACAAACTGTACAGATTTGTTAGCCTGGCACTTAACCCCTTGAAAATCAAACCGCAGTGCACTACTGAACAGAGGAACCAAAGGGCGACTGGACAACAATATCTGAACTGCAAAAGTGAAGGAAAAATCATCTTTCAAATGACTGAGAAAAATCAGAGCTGCTGTCATTTGATCAAAGAAAATTCTGGTGGGTAGCAGGATCAGTTATTTTCACAGAACGGATTCTTTTGTTGCAGTGAGAACCTGAATCATTTTAGATGCAACTTAAACCACACACTGGTGGAAACATACAGCAGCTTTAATTAAATGTGAAACAGTTACAGCTACTGCGAGTGCATGAAGAACTTCTGCAAAGTCCATCTACAGATACTTCAGGCACATGGACAAGTAGCTAAAAACATTGTAACCCGCAAATGGTTATTTACACGTTAGACAGAATCCGTCTCTGTACAGAATACAAAACAAGAAGACAACAGCCATACTCTTAGAGCGGTCCTGCCTCCCATCGGGAGTAAAAATGATGAAAGACCGTTATTCACTTAGTGCCTGTAGGATGAAATGGAAGCAGAATGGAGCTCTTTCAAACATTTCTGTTTTATAACTATCAGCTCATTGCATCATTTTACAGTGAGCATTCAGTGGTTTGTAAATAAAATCACAATAGCAATTTATTTTCATTTCTCTGCAAATGAATAAAAATTGGATCAACAGCCCATATAGATTCTTTCTAATTGAATCACAGCTATCCTGTAAGATCATATGGCTACACGACAGAACATTTCAAAAGGCACAAACCACAATGAATGTTGATGTGTGTCACCTTTAGCTAGACACTAATGACTGCTCTTTAAGCAGCCCCCGAATCTCTAAGGAAAAAAATGCAGTATAAAGAGAAATATAACTCAACAAGCACGTGACACACCCTGTGCACCCTTCTAGAAACGCATTTGCAGAGAAAAATCTAACCAGCGAGAAGTTATTTTCAGCAGCTGCTTCACATTTCTTTCAGAGATTTTCTCTCTTTGTTGTCTTCTGAAATTGCAAAAATCCTCTCAGGGGAAGTATCCCTTCATACCACACCTAGCCTGTCGCTGCATCAGCTGCATTCTATCAGAGAGGCATGGCAGCCAGCTGAGAACCTTACCATGAAAATCAGGTAGAAGGGAGCAAGACCCTTACAAAAGGTGAGGTGAAGGCTTACAGTCCCACCAGAGGTGGCCCTAGCTCACAGCCACGTTGGCAGCTGTGCCATCTGACAGCCAGGCAGTGAGTCTGCATTTGTGAAAACTACTGTTGAAAAGCCCTCCAAGAATCCTCATTGCTTTTCATTGTCAACATTTCTTCTGGAAGCCACAGTTCTGTTTGTGTTAAGCAAGATGAAGTGTGACTTCATGTATTACCACATTCTTTTTTTTTGACACCTTCCTGAGTACTGGAATTTCTTGATCCGTCTGGATCTTGGATTGCTGATTCTCCGATTGTATTTTTCCTTGCAAACTGGTTTTGTACAGATTTACTTTTGACATGAGAGAGAAAAACATATCTTTAGTTTGGATAAGAAATACTGCAAAGGTTTGCCACAGCAGAATCACAGAATGGTTTGGGTTGGAAGGGACCCTTAAGATCATGTAGTTCCAACCCGTGCTGTAGGCAGGGACATCTCCCTCTGGGCCAGGTTGTGCACAGTCCCTTCCAGCCCATCCATCCAGTTATTAATTGAAAAAAAAGGAAAAAACCTAAAACAGAATAAGAAAAAAAAAAAAAGCCCCGAACACAAAAGAAAATTATTTTTCTGCTTAAAACGCAATCTAAATCAAATCCAAAGCGTGTTTGTACCAGCAGGAAGGACGAGTTAAATTTCTGACAGTTGTGTCAAAAGCTCAAACCATAGAAAAATAAGCAAGAAAAAGCATCTCCGACTGTATTTGACAGGTCAAAAGTAACAACGTAATTTTGTTGGATTTACTCTTTAAGGGGTATAGTATACAAACACGCTAATTTTGAGAGTACTTAACCTTAGTTTAAGGGGGGGATGACTGAATATTAATGAGCTGAGCCACAGGGTGCTTAATGAAAAGCTGTCTTTCTGAATGTGATCCAGGGTTTAAAACCTTTGTTAGGTGACATTCAGATAGAAGGTTTATTTGCCCTCAGAGTGCATTCTTTCTGAATACATAAGAAATTCTTTAAATGTTTGACGATACATGATTACAGAGACTTTTCACTTGACATTAAAAACAACGTTGGAAAAGAAAAAGCAAGGAAAAAAAAAAAAAGCAGGCTATTCCTATACTCCTAGAACCTTCTCAAACGACCCAGATCTTTAGAGTGAAGTTTTCTTTTGCCTAGAAACGAAGTGGCTTTTCTTTTGCTCATTCAGCTGCTAGTTCTGGGAAAAGCCCAAAGAGAAACATTTAGATTGGAGGGCTCTTTGAGAAGATGTGACAGTTGACTGATGAGCATCCATAAAATGACAAAGAATAGTTGTGTGGAGCCGGTGCATCACATTGCCTCTCCCTGGGAAACTAATTGCTCTGAATTGTTAATAGTAACATTATTTTTCTGGCAATCATTTCTTTTGAATGCCCAAAATGAGCATGAAACAGCTCCTTTGACCGGACATAAAAGTTAAATGTCCCAATGTTGATCAAATTAACTTCAGCTATGTGACAATGGACTATATTTGTGAGAAAATAATGAAGGGCACAAAGGGGAGCTTTATGCCAAGATTTCACAGTTGTAATGTAAAAATGTTTCTGTTGAACTAGGCCAGGGAACATTTCAATAGGAAAACAGAAGAGCACTGTCACTTTCTTTAAAAAAAAAAAAAAATCGTTTTATGGATCTGAATGCTGTAGATAGTTGCAGGAAGTTTATACGGCTGGCACACCACGAAACACCGTATCAGGCCACCATCTCTACATCCCACTCTTAACAAACGTTTCTAATGCTTCTAAAGAATCCTGTCCTACGGTTTCCACACAATCCCTAAGCAGGCTATTAAATTCAGCACACTTTTCCCTAGGAAAGGTCTGCAGGACTAATACAGCAACATGAACTGTATTAACTAAAGTAGAGGCATGAAAGACTGAAATTAAATGTAAAATCCACTTCGTTTTTTAACCTCATATATTGTTTAAGCTGTCTAACTTTCAAAAATACAAAGACACGAGTAGTATGCAAGTAGGGCTACCTGTACATGTGCATTATCCAAAATGGGCCTGGAATAATTGTTGTGATTTTTTTTTTTTCCATCCTAAATATAAAGCAAGTGTTCTGATTTATAAAGCATGCTCAGTTCTAACTGCATTTGTATCTACCTGGAACAGTGTAACTGACTCCTGAGAACTCAGTCTGGGTTTACATTAGTGCTGACAAACTCACTGCAGAAACCAATACTATACATCCCCGTTATACATGCATTTGTAAATAAAAAGTCTCTATTTCACACATTCTCAATCAGTTTGGCTCAGCATACCCCAGCTAGCTGTCTCCAAAAGCATTCTCTTGGCTACGTTATTTATTTTCTCATTTTATTGAAGCTAAAACTTCCTAACACCATCACGACATTTAACCTTTTTACTCTCAAAATACACTACAACGTAATTAATAGATTAACTCAGGAGGAACCTTTAATGAGAACTTTACCCTACTCACTCGGCACTTTTTTCTTTTTAACTTATTTTTTATTTCCCTTTTCCTTCAAGCCCTCTCCTCAGTAATTCAGAGATATGGAGAAGCTTGGTGCTGTCGTGTTAAACGCTTCTCTTACAGTCTGTGTTAAAGCAATTTTGAGAACCAACTTATCTGATGATTTTAGCAGTTAAAGTCATTCACTCGAGCCGTATTTGCAAACTCTCTTGTTTTCTGTGTATCAAACTGTGATAGCTTTTACCTTACATGAAAAGGCTGTACTTAATTCATGTTTATGAAGATGCCGAGTGAACAGAGCTGTGCTTTCACTTACTCCCACAGTGACCTAAATCAACTGTGAGAAGGTGTTTCTGCTTCATTCAGTGAAGGTTTAGCTCATTAAACTGTTTTCCTTCTCAGTATTGTTCTCTGGGTTTGAACTGCATCGCTGTTAAATGCTCTTTAGCAGTTTAAAGGCTTTGAAGGAAAAGACTTACCAGCCTCTGTTTTTAACAGCACTAAATCTGCATTATTAGTTCATGCAGATAAGGGGATTTAAAAGCTCAGCTTGAAACCTCTCCCTTCAGTATTTATCTGACACTGCATAGCTCCAGTAGCTCAGCTGGAAATGTAGATCTATGAAGCTTTAAAGAGAGATTAAAGCCAAGAAAAGAAGTACTTTTCCCCCTATAGACGTTCTCACTTTCCCTTTTCCTACTGTCTGAAGGAGTGATGGCAGACAATGGTCAAAGATGGTTCCCAAAACCCTCTGAATGGGGACACTGTTGGTGGTAGCATTCATTTAAAGTGAGCTTCAGTGTATTGTCCTCCCCAATCAGCAGATCAGAATAGAGTTTGCTGGTGGCTGCCAAAAGGTTAGCAATGCCGATGAAAGGGGTTTCCCATTATTCACTGCTCTTACAGAACTCCCCTTTTGTGTGAGACAGCCCATCATTTCACTACGGAGGTCCGGATCTGCGGCTGGCTGCTCTCTCAAAATGAACAATTCATCTGAATGCAAACTCACAGTAGTAGTGTGCAACCTAAAATTGAAGGTTTTCTTTTCTAAGGAGAGGGGAGTAGGGGCAGTTTTTGGCAGTGTCACATTTTAATGATATACCATCATGACATTTTTGACCCACGGCTGACATTAATACTGCAGTCCTATTACCTTACTGCTGCCAGGGCATCGTGGGAGGTCCGAAGCCAAAATTAGCTAATGAAGCACACTGTATGCTGTAAACAAGCGTGCAATAAATACCACATACGTTTTACACTGGTTTACTGAAGTCTGCTAATGCAAAGCATAAGAAAAGGAGAGACCAATGGAGGGGAAAAAAGAAAGTAAAAACAGGTCTTTCTCACACTGATACACATGTTACAGAACACACAAATCCATCTCTGAAACTACAGAGTAGAATCTGATCCAACTGTGGCTCTGACATCTCAGTGAGTTCTTCCATTATAAACCTCTCCTCGCCGTGTATTCACAAACCTTCCAAGTGCCTGCTGTGCTCTCTGATGATTTGAGCAGCCTGCAGAAGTGGAATCACAGAATCTCAGACACAGAGCACAGAGACTGGATAATTCCTGTCCATCCTTGAATCATCATAATTCAAAAGTGAAAATAAATGCTTATTTTGGAGGAATTCTTTCTTAGCCCTCTGCTGGAGTACACAGGAAGAGCACTCACTTGAATATAGTGGGAAAAAAAAGCATCTTCTGTTCAACCATCTCCCTGCCTAACTAAGTAAAACTTCTGAAAGAAGTAACACTTCAGATAGAAAGTGACTGAAAAGGTTTTTATACCACACTGCGCGTTTTATAAGTTTTTAAATGAAAACTTAGATAGGGAATCACAGAATCCCAGAATGGCAGGGCCTTCTTTGTCCCTCTGCCCATCCGTGCCAGCGGGGCCACCCAGAGCCGTGCTCAGCCCCACGTCCAGATAGAGCTGGAGATCCCCAGGGAGGAGATCCCACATCCCCTGAGCCCTGTGCCAGAGCCCAGCCGCCCAGCACAGCAGTGCTGCCCGTGGGCAGTGGAGCTCCTGGGCTGCAGCCTGCGCTCATGGCCCGCCCCGTTCTCACATGCCCTCGGGTACTTATGGACACCAATTAGATATCCCACGAGCCTCCCTTTCTCCAGGCTGAACAACAGCATTACACTCAGATATTCTACAGTGCGTAAGTTTGGTTCAGGGGCAGCGCTAACTCCCAGGCTTCTGCAGGAGACAGCCTGGACAGTGAACAGAGATGTGTGGTGGGAAACCCCCCTGAAGTGCTGCGGTGTGTACTGCATGCAGGGAAGGCTGCAAGCAAATGTGACATGGGTCAGCAAATTAGCACGTGCTGGAATCTACTGCTTGCTCTGTTATCACGAAGCATGCAATGTTCTTAAATGCCACTTTAAAAAACAACACTTTTTCTCACATAAACACATCTCTAAAAGGAGGAGATACACACAGAGTAACGTCCTGAAATCTTAAGAGAAGGTCAGCAGGGAACACGACTTCCAAAGGTGCATGCCTGTGCAGTTTGTGACTCAAAGACAATCTAATGCTTAGGTAAAGGAACATATTGAACAGAGAAACCACAAAGTACCCAGCTTTTATTTTTCCCAGTCTAACACCATCTTACACCATGGAAAGCAGTGTGAGCCAGGTGCACACCACGCTTTTAAAGCTCTTTCTCAGGCAAACATGAGGTCAAGCAGTGACCTTGTAAGAGCAGAACCTGCTCACATTACCAATACATGTATGCCCATGCAGAAATATCTTACTCGACACAAGAGGTCTTCTGACTTTATAACTGCTAAATAGGGCAGCTGCAAATTCTGGGGGTATTTTTGGGATTGCTGAACACACCATCCTCAGTACTGTACCACCCATCAGATGAATCAAATCTGTAACATTGTTATAAACCATGATGGTTTATTAATAACAGCAATGACTGCATACAAACACTGCTGCCATTTTAGAAGGATTAGATGCCTGCTGTGCTCAGCTAATATTGAGAGTGAAGTTCCACAGGACTTAATGCTGTGGGAGCTGAAGCTCGTGCTGCATGAGCAGACACTCCGAGGGCTGGACACATCCATTTACAGGAAAGGTGGCCAAGGCAGTCTCTGCCTCCTGCGCGGTTACAGAAGAGCCACAGCCGGACTCTGCTCAGCAACATGTGCTAAAATATGAGGGGGAACGCCTGCTTACGAGGGTGGATAGTGACAGAACAAGGGGGAATGGTTTTAAACTGAGACAGGGGAGGTTTAGGTTAGAGATCAGGAAGTGTTTCACTCAGAGGGCGGTGATGCACTGGAACAGGTTGCCCAGAGAGGCTGTGGATGCCCCATCCCTGGAGGCACACAAGGCCAGGCTGGATGTGCTCTGGGCAGCCTGCTCTGCTGGTTGGCAGCCCTGCACATAGCAGGGGGGTTGAAACTAGATGATCATTATGGTTCTTTTCAACCCAGGGCATTCTATGATTCTATGAGGGACAATGGATACAAATAGCATTGAGGGAAATTCTGAGTGGATATTAGGGAAAACAAAGTCACAAAAAGGGTGACCAAACAGTAACAGGTGCCCCACATGGAACTATTCAGACTGACTGGGTAAGCCTAGCACGACCTGACCTGATGTTAACATCAGTGCTGCTCTGCGCAGGAGGATGGACAAGAGACCCCAAAGGTCTCATCCAACCAGAATCTCTAAAATCACAGCGCAACAGATCACATGGATTTGGTAGGGATCCAGAGGGATCACATTGCTCAACCCGTCCCCACACAGCACCACACAGACCCTACGTCTGAGTGCAGTGTCCCAGCACTCCTTGGGCTCCAGCAGCTCAGGGCCGTGCACACTGCCCTCTGGGGCAGAGTCTTCTACATTTTCCCATCCTATTCTATTATGCCTTAACAGAAAACATGAAAATCAGCTTTATTAAACTTCACACGGACTAAAAACAAGTTAAGCTAACTAATGTCATAAAAACAAACCTACTTTCCAAGTTTTGGTGACCTCAGAGAGGTTCCTCAAGCTTAGAAATTTATCTTAGAAGAATAAGTTATAAACTGATCTGTGATTGACACTGTAGAAAACTCTTACAGTCTGACCATTTTCAGTTCACAGAATAAAAATCTCTGCATTTCTAAACGTGCCTGTGAATATGTTTTAAAAACTGTTTATGAACACAGAAGATGATTGAGAGGCCAATACATACCTATCAAGCACATAGCCAAGAGCCTTATGCCGTATTCCTGAGTAAACCGATGGGCTTGTTTCCCAAGCAATTAAATTGGAAGCATCATGGAAAAGATGAATGTTTACCAAGTCAAAGGCACTATGACAAAAAAAGGAAAAAAATAAAATGACACAGGATAACAGAAAAAAAAACATCTGTTGCATTCAGCGAAGCATTCAACACAATAACAGTACATTCTCTCTCATGCTGCTACAAGACTTACTCACACAGACTGTGCAAATTAAGCTATCATCACCACAATTGTCAATAAGTACCATAAAACTTATGCTAAGTCATTCAGATAAAACTTGCATTCCTGCAAATGACACCGATTTCCATCTGCCTTTTATGCAGGACAGCAACTACTCTCCTGGATGTGGTGAGTCAAACTTTTTCAACTCACAGTCAAATCCTCTGACCATTCTTGACTCTCTTGCTCTTTTTCCAACAAACTTAATGCACAGCACTCACAACAAGAGAGAATACGCTTATCAAAGGTCTTGACAGAACTGGATTCAATAATTACTCTATCTTCCCCCTCCCACGTCCTTCACATAGACCATGATGCATCTGATAACACATCTCGGTAGGATAACAACGAACCACGATCAATGTCTGTTCCCTTAATCTTACCTTCCTCTAAAGCATGAAAATAATTGTGACTGCTGATTCTGATTTCTGATATATGTGCAGATGTCCCAGATTGGTTCCATAGCTACATTTTATAACTGTACTTATACAGTAATGCATTACGGTGCTACCTATTAACACAATAACACTAACAACTATTGGAATAGAAACAAATTAAAAGTAAAATTAATTATAATCAAAACAGCAAGAAAAAAAAGTAGTTATCTTTTTTTTTTAATGAAATCTCAAGAAATTCCCTTCAGAGAATTTAATTCCTTGTTTACACTAACAATAAGCTCATGAAGAATAACGGATATGAAAAATCTGGATTCAGAGGAACTCAACCAGGGCAGATCACTGAATAACGGAGGAGGACGAAGAGGACAGCTTTCTGAAATCAGGTAACTTCCTTGTCACTGTGGATGCCTTCTGTGTTTGGCATGCGGTACTTCCTGTAAGGATGTTTTTCCAGGCAGTTAAAATTAACAACTCCCTTCAAGAATTCACACAAAACTTACCTCCTCAACTTGTCCTTAGAAATCTTTGGGATACAGCTTGATCATACGGATCACATTCATGGATTACTCCAAATAGGAAACTACCACCTTAGCTCACCTCGTTACAGATCAGAGAAAAACCATGAGTCTGCTCACTCTTACTTCCCAACAAAAATTATTTTTGTTGTAGCCAAAACAAATTTTAACAATAAAGACCAGAACAACGACTAAACGGTGAAGAAGTACGGTCAGATTGGTGGGACAAGAGGTATTTAAACCATCTGTGGGTGTATTGAACTCTCCTTGTGTGAAGATGAGGAGAGCATTCACCCTCTCTCAGATACAGTTTATGCACTACTGGCTGCTCTCTCCTACATATACAAATAATACTAACATTACTGTTACTATAGATAAATTTTTATGAAATACACCTCCTGTCAATACTAGCTGGTTCTTCTAAAGAAAGTCTGCTAACAACATAAAGATGTTCAACTTCTGTATTCATACAGTTATCTGCTGCCCTCAGCTCTCACCTCCTTGTAGTTTGTTAATGCTGCTGGATAATCCCAAGAGTAAAAAATGTTTGTTTCTTCCACAGGTTTTCACATAGCACATCTTATGTGGGACAGTATTCAGGCAGGTTATGTCAAACCTGCTTAACGGGTTATTTCTGAAGCAGTTCATGAGAACAAAGATGGAAAGTGTGCAACGTCTCTCTGCTGCCCCTTCATCCAATCTTGTCAGTGAGCTGTGGGCTATCAGGTGCTTTATTTTACTCTAGGATGAGAATAAGCAAGCTCATGGAGAACAGGACCATGCCTTGGGTTTAAAATGGGATTCCTAACCTGAATATGAGAAATAAAAGTTCTTTTCCATTAAAAATAGTATAGTAGCAGCTGGTGTCAAAGAGCTGCATGAAGTAGAGTCCCTCCACTGGCTTCAGTGGAAACTGGATGGGGCCTTAAGTGGCCAGCTTAAAGAGCTCATGAAGAACAGCAGTTTCCCTGATAAACCCCAGAGGGGAGAGCTGCACCTGCCTACAACCAGTCTGTGAACTGGGCAAGGCACTGCAGACTGCTGGACGCACTGGGACTGGTGAGGAGGGCTAGGGATGCCTTCAGCTTCGCACTGTGACCCCACACCCTGGCCTTGGTCACAGGTACCAAAAGGTTTAGACCATGCTTGGTGAACAGAATGCTTATGAACTGAATTATTGCTTGCTAATTGCACATATGTGTCGATACTAAAATCGCATTTTGTTGTGCCTCATTACAACTTATTGTGCATTATGTGCTCAATACAAACTCAAGTAACCGCTTTGAAACAAATTTATTCTTTGTGTGTATGAATATCTTATTTGAGACAGCTGATGATAAAAATGCATACAATACATACAGTCAGAAATAGGTTAAAGAGGCAACCTACCAATCAGTAATACACCACCTTGTTCGAATGAAACCTTTTCTGGACCACTTGCACTGAAAAATAAGCAAATAAGAGTCAGTTATCTTAAGCAAAGGATTACTGTGATGAAAGCAAAATGCATTTACACAGAGAGGCAAATAAAACAAAATTAATTCACACAATGAATCTAAAAAGCACTACACACCGACCAAGGAACCTTGAAAACACACACTGTTTCTCACAAATCCTTGAATTATTTATAACTTTGGTTCTGCAGCGTGGTTACAAACCTATGTGTAAAATGAATCTAAACTCAGGTAGTTGTTTACAGATGAAAGATAACCCATTTAATAAAGCCTATTAACTTATACTGATTAACTGTACTGATGTTTGCCCTGAACTACCAAATTCTTATTGTCTATGCATAAATACTTCTGCTTTGTAATTTTACTTGAACTGTAAAATCTTATCATAGATTTACATCAAATTGAAATGAATGAGATAGAAAGCTATTTCTCCTGCTTAGCCAACCCACCTAATATTTCTATAAAAGTTAAAGGGAGTTTAAATAATGGTAAAATATTACATTTATCAACACTGCAACATCCGCAAGAAAGCCACAAATCAGCTCCTGTCAGAGTACTTCTGGTACAGTAAAAGGATCTCTTCAGCACCACTCCTAAGCCACGGCCATAAATTACAGCCTCCCACAGAAAGACGTGGTTCTGCATCCTATTTATTCACTGTTAACAATGGATGTGGGGCTAGGTGAATGTTCACCAGTAATGAATATTGCACCAGACAGGCCTAAATAATGATGCCAATGATTCTGTAGCAAGAGACTGCAAGTACTTATTACTAATAAGGCATCAGCCATAGCACAGCACCCCTCACTCAGGGTATCACTCCCTAAGCCCCTCCTAAGGCACTGCTGACAGCATTCGGGAGAGACTCCCCAGTTCCATTTAGCCTCATGTGAACAGACAGTCCTCCCAGGCCCAAAATCCTGCTGAGATAGCCAACACCATCACAGAACCCAAACAGTTTGTTCCATAACCACCATCAGGTAACAACAGTTACTCACCCCCCATCCCCTCATGCACAGACGTAGTAACAACAAAAAGCACCTTTGTTTCTGCAGCAGCACTCAGGACAGACTTAACATAAACCTGCTCCCCCGCCAGGGCTCCACTCACACAAGGATCGTCTATGTGCATTTGTGCACTACAAACGCTGGGAAACTTGATGTTAGTATTTGTCACTTCCAGTGCTTATTCTGCAGTCTTGTGAGCCCGTCCTGCAGCCTGACTGCACTGCCAGGGCTCTGGGAGAGCTGCAGCGTGGCCCCCCCGGCCGAGCATCCCGCTGGGCTGGCCCCAGCAGAGGTCTGAGGTGTTTCCATAGGAATTGTACCAGCTTTGCAATGGCTACAGCGACGGACAGCACAACAAGATGGTCCCCTCATTTGACACTGCATAGAGGAACAGCTTTCTTCTGCTCTTACATCTCTACTTACAGTTGGCTCGCAGTGTATTCCCCAGACATAAATAAGAGGGAGTAAAATGGACTAACAAATCTGACATTAATTATCTAATATGGACTGGAATAAGTGGTTCTGATGAGACCGGGTGTGAGAACCTCGGACTGCAGAAGTTTAATATTTCTGACTTGTTAAATGACGTTGTCTGTCTTCCTATTCATGACCTCTCTCTTTGGACAGAATTCCAGAATGTCAAGAAACATTTCCTTCTGTTTTCTTTAAAGACTTTCTTTTGCTGATGCTTATGGGTGCTTCCAGGTTCTAAGAATTTATATTTTTGACGGCAAGATAACTTGTTTAGGTCTAAAAAGGTCATATTTCAGTAGAAAACCCCATCAGTTCCCCACTCCTAAATCCAGCTGATGGACACAACCAGGGACAAACCAATTTCTCCAGATCCTCATCATTTTTCCCTTAGAAGATCCTTTTTTTTATTGTTATTTTCTTAAACTGTAGCTCTACTGAGGAAGAACAGCAGCCCTGTCTTCCACCACATTCACTGCTACTCTGACTTGACATCATCTGCAAAGCCGAGCATAAGCTCCAGCCTGTTGTCTAAGCTGTTAAACAGATGATGAACAGTAATGACCCCAGCATGGTCTGGAGGACCACCACCAGCCACACTCTGCACCACAGACCACCATCCTGTAAGCCACTGCCAGCTCCCAACTGGTCACCAGAAAGACCTGCTCCATTCCCTTCCCACTGATAAGGACAGGATGGATCCCTGGGACCCTGCTTTCAGCTCTCCTTGAAAACAGCTGTGACATTCATGTTCCACAGCCCTCCAGATCCTTTCAATTTTCAGGAGACAGTGAGAGTCCTCACCATGATATCAGTCAGATCCCTTTCTCCCTTGGATATGCACTGCCTGCTGCCATAGACTCACATATGTACAATGAGATTTAGGTTTTGTGCAACCAAAGCACATGAGACCACGAGCCCTGTCACCAGTCATCACCCACTTCTTTGGCAGACCTCCTGCACGCCTGTGCTGCGACTCTGCCACCGACTACTGCACAACACAAGTAATTTCAGTTTAAGATGTGCACTGCTCTGCTGCCTTACTCTGTTTCAGGCAGGTCTTCATTAATACAAGCCAATTAAAAGCTACGTGCAACACAGTTTGTTTTCTGACATGATAAAATACATGCGTAGATTGGCATTTCCTCATGCATACACTGCAAACACTGGTTTTCAGAGCACTAGTATATCTCAGATGTTACTTTGCCACATTTTTGCGTTGGTAAACACCACTGCAATTCTGACACCTCCCTATTAGAAGCACTTAAAAAACCCCACAACTCGAAAACTTGCAGTTACATTCCGTCAGTCTTTCCTTTGTGAACAGAGTCTCTCAGGAGATCGTGCTGACCTTTCGAAAACCCCCAGAAGCACCACCTACATAAATAACCTCTGCTACATCGGGTAAAAGGACCTCCAGACAACATTAACATGAAGAGAGAGGTTATAGAGGGCTAATGTCAAAAAGCACTGTTAGCAATAAGTAATGCACACAAACCATGATTGATAACAACTAGCACAGAGCCTTAATTCATCTTTTCTCCATCATTTTACTGAGAGAGACCATATCAAATTAAAGAGTGACCCAGCGAGGGTTTATTCAACCATACAAAGCAGGGGCACGAAGGAAAGACATATTAAAGTGGCAATGACTGTGGTGTAATCGCAGCTTCTTAAAGGGACACTGTAGTTCACAGAGAAGATGGGAAATCTTGTATCTGACGTGGCCAAATACCAAACAGCAAGCACACCCAACACACCAAGCGATGTCCTGCATTAAGGAATTGTTGGATGAAATTCCCTGGGAAACTCTCCTTTGGGACAAGGAGCAGAACACAGCTGGCAGCACTTTAAGGATGCCTTTCTGAGACCACAAGAGCTCTCCATCTCCCAGTATAAGAAATCAGGCAGATGAGGCAGGAAACCAGAAAGGCTGAGCAAGGACCTGTTGGCCAGGCTAAGGAAAAGAAAAGTATAAGCAGTGAAAGCAGGGATGAGCTGCCTGGGAAGAACATAGAAATGCTGCCTGGAGGGGCAGGGATGGCAGGAAAGCCAAGGAATGGAACTGATCTTGGCAAGGATGTGAAAAACAAGAAGGGTTTCTTCAATACACTGAGCAGACAAGACAGGAGAAGGAGAGTGTACCTCCTCAGATAAATGAAAAGGGAGAGCTGGCTTCCTGAGACATGGACAAGGCTGAGGCACATAATGAGTTCTCTGCCTCAGCCTTCACAGTCAGTCAAGGCTTCTCACACTTCTTCCATCCCTGAACTCCCAAACAGGGGTCAGGAGAGCAAAATCCCTCCCAGGGTAAGAGTGGAGCAAGTCTAAGACCACCTTGTGGGGATGAGTGCGTACAAGTCGGTGGGGCCAGACGATATGCATCCCACGGCTTTGAAGGAACTGGCTGATATAGCTGCTAAGCCTCTCTCCATCATATCTGAAAAACTGCAGCTGTCAGGGGAAGTCCACAGTGACTGGAAAAAAAAGGAAACACCGTTTCCATATTCTGTGCCTGGGAAGATCATGAAGCAGATCCTCCTGAAAGAGATGTTAAGGCACACGCAACATGTAGAAGTGATCAGAGACGGCCAGTGTGGCTTCACCAAGGGCAGATCATGCCTGATCGATCTGGTGGCCTTCTGTGATGGAGCGATGGCACTGGTGGAGAAAGGCAGGGCAGGTGATGCTGTCTACCAGGACTTGTGCAAGTTGTAGTCGTGGATTTACGTCCACATGGAGGCCGATCACATGTTCCCAAGGGTCTGTTTTGGGACCGGTACTCTTCAACATCTTTATCAGTAACATAGGCAGTGGGATTGAGTGTACTTGCGGCAAGTTTGCTGATGACAGCACACTGAGTGGTGCAGTTGGCACAACAGAAGGGAAAGACACCATCCAGAGGAACCAGGACACTCTCAAAGAGTGGGCACATGAGAATCTAATGAAATCTAACAAGGCCAAGTACCAAGTGTTTCACTGGGGTTGAAGCAATCCCAGATAAGAGGACAGACTGGGAGAAAAACTTACTGAGAGGAGCCCTGTGGATAGAAGGCTTGGAGGTCCTGATGGATGATGTTGGAGAAGAGAAGGCCGCGTGGAGACCTCACTGCAGCCTTCTACTACTTGAAGGAAGAGGGATCAACTCTTTACACAGTCTCATAGCGACAGGACAGGAAGGAATGGCTTTAAACTTAAAGGGGAGATCTAAGATAGATGTCAGGAAGAAATTTTTTACTCAGAGGGTGGTGAGGCATTGGAACAGGTTGCCCAGAGAAGTTTTGGGCACCCCATCCCTATAGGCAATCAAAGCCAGGCTGGATGGGAGCCTGGGCAGCCTGACCTAGCAGCTGGCAAGCCTGCCATGGCCAGGGGAGTCATTTACTCACAATGCTCTTAATGTTTCAGTGACTAGCAAAATGGTATATACTGTGACAACTTACACAAAGACACACAGAACGCAGCTCCTGCCTCAGAATAACTTCCCTTTCTCCCTAGACCAGTTCTCAAAAGTAAAGAATTTGTGCTGCTTTGTTTTTATTAGACTGCATACAAACTCTTCAAAACTCTCTTCTTCAGATGGACACAGATAGGCATGAACAGTGGGCCCAAGTGAACCTCATGAGGTTCAACAAATTCAAATGCAAGCTCTTGCACGTGGGTTGAGGCAACCCTTGCTACCAAAACAAGCTGGGGGATGAAATTGTTACAGGTGGGGGTACTGGTGGATGGCAACCTGGACATGAGCCAGTACTGTGCCCTTGCAGCCCTAAAACCAACTGCATCATGGGCTGCACCCAAAGCAGTGCAGCAAGCAGGGCGAGGGAGGGGATCTGCCCCTCTGCTTGGTGCAGGTGAGGCCTCACCTGGAGTACTGTGGTGCAGATGCAGAGTCCTCAGTACAGGAGAGGCACGAACCTGCTGGAATGCCACAGAAATGATCCAAGTGACGGAACACCTCTCCTACGAGGACAGGCTGAGAGCCGGGGCTGTGCAGCTGGAGAGCAGAAGGCTGCGGTGTGACCTGAGAGTGGCCTGTCTGTATCTAAAGGGGAGTGACAGGAAAGGAGGGGACAGACTCTTCAGCAGGGTTCATGGTGACAGAACAAGGGGAAATGGCTTCCAGCTCAAATACAAGAGATTTAGGTTAGATATAAGGACAAAGTCTTTTATAGTGAGCTCAGGTGGTGAGGCACTGAATCAGGTTGCCCAGAGATGTGGTTGATGCCCCATCCCTGCAGACTTTCAAGCTCAGGCTGGATCAGGCCCTGGGCAGCCTGACCTAGCTGTGGTGTCCCCGTGGGCTGCAGGGGAGTTGGGCTAGATGCCCTTCAGAGGTCCCTTCCAACTCCAAGGATTCTATGATTCTAAAATATCTTTCTGATTTTCCTGTATTTCAGAACACCCCACAGTATGTTGAAAATTCAAACCTAGTTCAGCCTTTAACAGTACCAAGCATCATAACAGCACTTGTTACAGTCATGTCTGTAAGAGACGTTACATAAATTTAAAAGTCACTTATCAAAAACTGTATAAGGAAAGCTCAAGAATATGAAGGCAAACTATCTAGTGACAAAGTCTACTGCACAACAGAATATCAATAATTTCATTCATAATTTTTGACATACTGCTTTCATTACCCTTTCTTTACTAGAATACTGCATAAAGAATTTAGTAATAACGTATCTTTTATATCTATTTTACCAGAAGACCACAATTAATTATCTGTGCATGATGTACAGAAATGTCATACATGAAAAAAATACACACACACTCCACTCATTTTCATGTACAAAGCCATGTAACATTCAAATCCTTATTGATGTAAGCTTCTTATACACACTAACAGTGAAGTAGCCAACCACTAGCAACATATAATTCCCACATTAAAAGTTATTTTAGAAACCAGAAATGGAGCAATACACAGCTTTTGAAAGACAGTTATGTACTGTAAGAAAGTCTGGAGTTGGATTATCTGATCTCTAGAGGTCCCTTCCAACCCCTACACCTCTGTGATTCTGTTACTATGTCAAACTGGCAGAAGCTGTGGGAAGCACTATGAGTATGCATGCTGCAGTGTGACAGGAACAACAGCGGTCCATTTTTCATCTGCTCAATCACATCGAAGTAGAGCATGGATAAGGGGAATGCAGAAGCAGGGGTGCAGAATCTGGGGCGTCTCACCCTGCTGGCAGCTGAAGTACAGAGCTCTACTTTAGATCGCTGCCAAAAAGAGCTGGAGATCTGAAAGCACAACACAGTCTACTCGCCTATACTCACACTGCTTATCTAGAGACAACTTCTATTTTTACAAGGCATCTTCTTTTTTTCTCCTGTATTTCACTAAACTCTCCAAAACATGTTTAAATGTACAAGAGATCTTTTCTGTGAAACAGGGAACGTGGGGTCAAGAGGAGTATATACAACAGAATCAAATTTTAAGACTCCCAAACCAAAGTACAGTAGTAGTTTTGTAGCTGATTTTAACTAAAGCTTTCTGAAAGTGCCATGGTATTAAGGGGTAGCAATAATAAACTCCATATTGTTATGGTAAGAGCAGCAAGGTAATAACATGACAGCCACACGTGGGACTGCCAGGCACAGCAGCACTATGTGACTCGTCCCAAACACAAGATCAGAGCTCTGATTCACAGTGTATTTGCTGCTACCGTCAGGATAAGGCTAGCTCAGCATTTGATCCCATTTCCTTTCAATTAAGACCTTCTCTGGCAGGGGGTTGGACTCGATCTCTGGAGTTCCCTTCCAACCTCTACAATTCTGTCATTCTTTAGGACACATCTGTCAGCAAAGTTGCATTATTACTGGAGCACATGATCTGAAATAACTACAAAAGCAACAATGGTGGATGGAAACATGATGTGTCGGGTCTAATGCAAAGGCAGCAGCACAAGAGAAGGGCAGCACAGGAAGCCAGGGAGGTGCTGCTGCTCGTGCTGGATATCTGAGCAATGTACTACCCAGCCCAGGCTGGATAAAGCCAGGACACCTATGCCTCTGCATTCACAATGGCCCCTGTTTTAATGTGTAATTCATATATACCTCACTCTAACCTATAAATTACCCTTAGATGTTAATAGCTTGAAAACAATTAATTCATTTAGCTTTAATGAATTATTCACTTGCACCATGTTAATAATTATATAACATTAAGAAAGGAAAAGTTATTAAGCCTTGAACCTAGTGCAACCCAGAAGTTGAAACAGTTGAGCTTCTTCAATATAAAAATGTGGTTCCTCACCTTATACATATACTGCAGCCGAGCAACAGCCTCAGATATTTGGGGTCACTGCTGATGTGCTTTAATGTTCTCAAGTACAGTTTGGAAAAAAAAGGGAAATCTTGGAAATAGAATTTAAAGAAGAACTACATCCCAGGAAGGTGGAAAGAGAAAATTGGTTCATACCACAGGTTTTAAAGAAAGGCTCTTTGTGTTGACTGTCACAAATCCATATCTGTGAACCCGGATAAAAACAGGTAGAGATGACACAGATCATCTGTGCTCTCTCAGAGACTTATCAACATTTTAAAGTAGAAAAAAAACCTCCAACTTTATGTCCCAGACAGAGGATACCACATCTTTCACCTCACAATATTAAGTCTCTTCCCAGATTCTCTGTTAATAGGATTCCTTTAGCCAGCAGATGGATTGTGAATACAGGCAGTTTCATCTACTAAAAGACAACATAAATCATCACTGAGAAAGGAGAGACTGCAGTAAGGTTATCACCATACAGCCTTCCCCATGAAAGGTTTGCATTAAAGCATTAGTGAAATTAATTCATCTTTCATAAGAGCTTTGAGCAGTATCTGTGATCTATGATAACAACCAATTTCTCACTATGGGAAAAAAAAATTACTCAGGCCTGATAGACTACACAAATCTGCTTTTTTTTAAATGGCCTAACATTATCTGGAGTGTTGCTCCCAAAGGCATCATTTGAGGCTCATGCCTAGCCAAGAGGACCCATAAATCAGGACAGAAAGTTTTGTTAGTTTTATAGGCAGTGGGCTGTAATTATTTTGAATTGCATTATGCCTCAATCATTGTAATTACTTTTAGATCATCCTTAAGCGGCAGTAATAAAGAGAAAAGAAATCAGTCTTAAACCATTTCTCACACAAAAATATTGTAAATGCAATTTGAGAAGTCTGGCTAAAACACACAAGCGCATGCAGATGTGACACTCGTGCGTGCGTTTTGCTGTGTGCATTCTGTTCTTTTAATGAGTATCATTACTAGCAGCACTTGGCTGCTAGTGATAGGTAATAACAGGATTTAATTTTACTTTTAAAAATAACACACAGTGTTTGTAAGAGAAGCAGCACCATGTCAGCTGTTTGTTCTTTGTTGCTGCATTATGTCTGCTTGAGACATTCCCTGCTCTTCCACCCAAAAAGAAAATCAGCCGAATGTAAAAACCATCACAACTGTTTTCTAATCTTTCAAGTCTAACAGAAGCTACGCTGGCCTGAATGAGCACAGAAAGCCACAAAACTGCAAATACCAGAGCTGTGCCTGCCCACATTACCGCAGTCCTACGGAGCCCTTGGCACTTTCCTCTCCTGTTGTGTGAAGCTCTGAAATAAAGTAGATGGAGGCCCTGGGCTGCTCCATGAGCCCTGAAACGCCGCAGGAGCACTGTGCAGGAGCAGAGCTCTCACGGTGTGGGGATGTGCTGATGTGTCAGTGAGGAGTGACTGCAGTTTAATAGTGATGGCAGCCCGTCACCGTGCAGCTGCTCCCCCACTGCTCAGCAGGATGGGGAAGAAAATGAGGGGGGGAAGAAGGGTTTGAGGCTCACCCAGTGCAATGAAAGGAAGAGGAAAGCAAAGGCTGCATGGAAGCAAAAGGTGAAGACAGTGGCTGTCCTTCCCACCAGCAGTGATGTTTAACCACGCTGTGGGAAGCAGCTCCTTGGCATACAGAGCGCTGCTGGGGCAGGCAGCCGCTGCCACAAAGAGCCCCTCCCTTTCCCTACAGCTTTTGCTGCTGAGCATGGTGCAATATGGGATGGTAACGCAGCAATTAGGAACATTACAGTATGAAGGCAACAGATCTCCAAAAGGTATTCAGTTGCTTTTCATGCTGCCACTCTTGTACCTAAGGCTGCTTTCGCATCATACACAAATACAGAAGCTACTGGTCCAACACCAAACATGGGAACAGCTCCACTGAGTTCCACAAGAAACAGATCCAGGACCTGCTCCACTGTGTGGTTGAAAAACCACCACCTCCCCACAGGACTGCTAAGATCAGTTCATACAAAAGGCAGCGATAAAAAATGCTGAGCCAGTTACATACATGCCAATCTTACAGTAGAACAGCTGTGAACTAACGGTGGGAGTAACCCTCCACAGGTACCAAAGAGCAATCCATAACCCAATCCATAACTCTGCTGCTAAGGGCTGTGGCAGCGCTTGTGCTGCTGTTTGGTGCTCTCTGCACTACTGCAAGGAAACCACTGCCTGTGTCTGCTTATGCCCTCCATCACCTGCCCTGCTGCAGCTCATTGCTGATGGAGGAGAAAAAGAAACATCTGAGTAACCACCTGAAGTTCCTACAAAATGATATAATACCTAACTCCAGAAAGTATTTCAGATGCTTATTAAAGGAAGTAAAAATGGATACAACTACATTAAATATGCTTTCCCTTCCAGAAGAGAAGAAAATAAAAGAAGTTAATATCAAAGTCAAGAAAAGAAAAAAGAATAACCAACATCCCATCAGCTTGAAGCTACGTCTGCAATCTGATTCCAAGCACTCCTGTACTACTTCAGTGTCTCTAAGTGTGGATATGTACAAATTCAAAATTAATTTATCAGTTATTTAGTTCTTTCTAATACTACAGTGGCAGCGTGCCTGCTGGATCCACAACTGTTAAAGGAATGCAACAAACATATTCACCCAGTCTGCAATAAACAAGAACCATTAAACACTCAGCCGCGTCATAGGTGTTCTTACAAATCTAAGAACGAACAAACTGAAGTCAACGTCTAAGAAAAGAACTGCGGGCAAAGACAACAGCTCCACGCGCACCTGCACCAGCTAATGCAATGGAAGACAGGAGGCAGCTTATCTCATGCTTCTGGGCTTGAAAGGGCCTCCACCTGAGACACACAGCACTCCCCAGATCTTAGGAAAACAGTGAGAGAGGGGAGTACCAGGGCAGTGTGAAAGAAGAACACAAACACACTTGAAAGTTTTGCATGTTCTTGTGCTGGGATTAAACAATCCCCACATACTTGTAGTGATGCAGATTATCTAACAGGGCTGAAGAGAAACCAGCAGCACTGCAGCCACGATTACAGAGCTGAATACAAATGGGATCCATCCAGAGCCATGTCTCACCCCGTCAGGGAGTAGGTCTCCCTGACACAGACTCGTACTTGGCACCCTGTGCTATTTCTTTGGTTTTAAATGTACAAACAAGACTTTTCATCACTGTCTCCATTCTTCAGAAGCATTTCCTACTATGCAAAGAACTCCATTTGAACTCTAAATTCATGCAATGACTATAAATATGTTATAGGTTACTGACAACAAAGCAGAAAAGAAAGATCAAGACTTAATTTAATTCTGACTTCAATATTTACATTCCTGAGAACAGCTACTCAAGTAATCAGAGCAAATCAGAATAAAACCCAATACCTGGGAAAGTTCAATGTGACTGTACATACCTCAGGGAAATAATCCTGTGGAAACTTCTCCTTTTCCAGCATGGGAGTGCTTTCTAAAGTGTCTGAGTAGATTTCTTTCCCAGTAACCTTCTTATACTTCTTAGCTAGGAAAAGATATAAAGCAAACAATATATGTATCATACAGTACCCATTGGAAGAGCAGTGCCAGCTATGTAACAGGTAGGGTCTTAGCCAACATACACAAACATTCAATTTTTCATAGAAAGAAAAAGACCACCGAAGTGCATAAACCTTCTTGTTTCTACCTGACACTCTCAAGCCAGTTAGCAGCACTGTTATTTCTACTATTCAGTCCACTCTGCACTGTTGGAGCTCTAAGGATGAACCAGGTCTCCATGTACTCCAGCACTCTACACCCTGACATGGCTCTTCCTAGAGATGCGTGCTTATCTCCTCAGCTGGTATCCAACCATTTACACTGGGTCATTAACAGGAAGACGATACAATACACATTAAGGTGGAAAACAATGTCACTGCTCGTAACAGAATATCTGCTTGGTTTATCTGGCAACTCCGCTCTTCAGACTTCACGCCTACCTAGAATCACCAGGTGATGTTTAGCTAAGACATTAACAATCACAATTTTTACACAGCAAATTACTACGCAGTCATTAAGAATAACTTTGCTATAAATCAGCAACACTGATGGCCTTCTTCCATGTACCGTGTGGCCACGCCTAAACGTTCTGCTGGGCTGGCCGTGGCAGTGGGAGCGGACCCCGCAATGCCTGCGGGCTCTGTGCTGCCCATGGCCATCCTCCTGAAGAACTCAACTCAGATGGACTTCTTACAAAAGTAAAATAAAAGATACTGCTGCTACTGGCTACCTGGTGAGAATACCGACCCATACAAAACCATGCCACTTTAAGCTGTCAAAGTAGCTGATATAATCAGAGGAAACATTAATTATATTTTTATTTCTGGGGGAAAGAAAATTAAGCACTGTTCCTTATGTGACAATCAATTTGAGATCTGGCTCCACTAGGAAGACTGAAAAATGTGCCTCCATTCTCAGTAGGTCATGGATAGATGTACCTCTAAGTAAGTTTAACAACACCAGCAAAAAGCTCCTGGTGTCATTCAGGGTATGAAATATGTTTGGCAGCTGATTCCTTTTACAGCAGGAGACCAGCAGGTGACTTCCATCCTCTCAGTGCAGCACGGCCTTCCTTGGATTTTTCTTAGGAGTTTTTCTTGCCAAGTTATAATTGGGCCCAAACATCTTCTTGTGTGTGGTTCACACCTCGCCTGGCTTTGCTAAAGAGTAATTACTGGTTTTGATGACCAAAACGAAACACCTAACAATCTGTCTCTACTGAGAACAAAAACAATGTACCCATATATTTAAGAAAATTAGTTCACTCCATAGTTACCAAGATTTTAGCAGTGTCTCAAATTAATGGGATGCTAGATGCAGTATTAATGTGATTCAGCTCAGGAAGCTAAATGAAGCTCACAACATTTCTGTTTTGAACTGAAATAACAAATTTTACATAATCTTTGCTACGTACACCTTTAGGAAGCATTCAGTAATTGTCTGTGATATTTCCAATACATAATGTAACTTGCCCAACATTACTTTTAAACTTCTAAGATTTAGCAAGACTTCTAACCTGATGGATCAATGTGGGTTAGAAACAATGACACTTTCCTACCGACCTGCGCTGCTCTGAAGTAATTTGAGCCATAAATCTACCTCAGCTGCATTGCAAAATGGCCATCACTATCGGACATTTAAGGTCTCGGTCCTACAGCTGGTCTACACAGAAGAACTCTGTGGTCATTCAGAATTCTTTTGAAATCATCAGGGATCTCTATGGATCCAAAGGTCCCCCTTGCATGGGAATGATTAATGCACCGGTTTTCAACCTGCAGTCAGTCCGTTGACTTCTTCTAAGAGATCTATAAAAGGTAAGGAAAGGAACGCCTATCATCAATGGACGTGTATGAATTATACAGGAATCTGCATAGCATGGAAAAACTGCTAGACTCAGCTTTCAGGAAAACATGACAGCACCACCTTCATGTATAAAGCCAGTGGACAATTAATGGCACTTAATTCCTTTGCTTACCTTTAAAATCAAACTGGTAGATGTTTTTCAAAGATTCGTGAAGAAAGTAAAAACTTCCTAGAGCCTGTAAAACACAACAACATGGGAAAGTGTAAAACAACGACTTTGGCTTACTGAAACCAAAGCAACATGCTCTCCAACAAAAAAATAATCAACCAAAAATAAAACATTACTTTTTACATTTCATACTATCTATAAAAATATTAATTCCCTTAGCTATTTCTCTGATACTTAATACCCAGTTACAAAGATCATTAACAGTTGACTGAGCATGGTAAAGACAATAATCAGGCATACTTTAAGGAATACCAAATGGATGGATGCAGCTGGTAATACAGATGAACACCTTTCTAAACACAGAACACATCCCCACAGTTCGTTCCCAACAGTCTGATAATATCTGTTACATACTGGGTGCAAAAGAAATGTTTTTGGAGACTGCGTATTGCAGAAACGAGAGAGGAGTTGAGAGATGCAATAGCCTTGGAGAGTCAGCCACGGGATCTCCATCTTCAGACTGAGGTGTGCATAGCAAATGACTTCACCACCTGCAGGGCAGCATACAACCGAAAACCTGACACGAGCACTGGGAATATTTGTTCATGCTTACACAGCTTTCCCTGCTAATAAGTGATGTGACGATAATTACAATGACTGATCAGTACAGTATGTTCCCCTCTGCGAGTCACACCTGGAGAGCAAGTGCTACTACCAGTACTGGTGCAAAGCCCACAGAAGCAAGTATTCTCACACAAAGTACAGACCCTAAGAGAAAAGCAACAGAAGAATATTCAGCAGAGGCTTATGATGCTTGAACACGCGTGAAGTCTCTTAACACTGCCATGACTGCTGTGCTGCTAAGTAAAAGCAGAGTTTGGTGCCCACTAAAAACAGCCAAACATGAAAAATGAGTCACCATAGAAAATAAAATATTACACACTCATAATTTTGATTTAGATAGGATGTAAAATCATAACTCCTTCTGCTGATTGAGTCTCGAGAACCTGTATTTCCAATGCTGACTTAATTCAACTACGGAATTCTGTAACAGCTTTAATGATTCGTCAATGATCAATTAAAGCATGCGTACAAAGAAATAATCTCTACCATGTTCAGAAAAGCATATAAACTCCCAGTTCAGAAAATTTATTTTAAAAGCATAATAAGCCTATCCATATTTAGCAAAATAATTGGCATCCCTTCCATACAAACACTCAAGTATTTTGCGTGGTTCTGCAGATTTCTGAGGTCTTAAGCCTTTATTCAAGGATTGCTATTATCATTAAAGAAAGCGACTTAGTTCAGGACACCACTTCAGCATACCGCTTATTTCACAAGCACTTGGGGCCCAAAACAGACAAGAGCTGAATGATGGCGTGTTGTTCAGCATGAGAAAAAGGCAGAGAGCTTCCTACGGATTCCCAGATTCCTGGAATGGCTGAGGTTGGCAGGGCCCTCTGGGTCCCCCTGGTCCCTTATACCTCAGCAGTGCCACCCAGAGCTGTGCTCCGCCCCACATCAGGTGGGGTTGGAGATCCCCAAGAAACCCCACAGCCCCTGGATCTCTGTGCCAGGGCTGAGCCACACGCTTGCAGGGCAGGGGCACCCCCGAGAAGAGCACAGCTCCAACTTCACAGCATTCACTCTCCAGGTATTTACACACACCGGTTCCAGGGCACTTTGCCGCAGAGCTCCCAGGAGATACCCCATGCCTCCCATGCCATGTTCCTCAGGCAGCTGCAGTCTGATTTACACAACAGCTTATGAACTCTGCTGCACTTGGCACCAATGGCACTGTGCTCCAAACTGACAGTGAGTGCAAACAGCGCTGCCTCAAAACACAGGCACGAAGTGCAGGAGAGCAGAGGTGGCTCCCAGATGGGTCATGAGATGCCCAAGGCCACCCAGCAGCAGCTGCCCATGACTACAAACAGTCTTCTCAAGAAGTGAGAAAGGATAATGCCACTTCCTTTTGCCTTTTTACTCCTATAACAGCAGAGACCCTCCTGGCAGAGTTCTGTTTTGGCTGCACGACTGCTGCATTATGCATGAGATGCTGCACCAGTCAGAGATTGAACATTTGCTGATCTGTCAAAAACGCAAACACGAGGTCCTGCCCACCTCCCTGACACATCAGTCCATCCAACAGAAAACACTGCCACACATTTAATTGATGGGTGCACGTCCCTGTGCCTGTCAGCTTGCTTTGGGTTCTCGGTTTGCCGTCTTTTAATATAGCAAAGGAAAGGAAGAAAGTGCAGCAGATACTCTTTCCAAGGACTTGAGGTTAACAGTCCTGCAACAAGGACACGCTACCAGAAAAAAACCTATCCTGATGCTACATGGAAACATTACAACCTGCTAATTAATTCCTGTCTGAACACAGTATTGTTAGCGATTAATAAAATGCTGCTGACTCAAACTAAACTTTGATTACACTCTGCCCTTTGGCTATTAAAAAACTTAAGAGATTAGTTTAAAATATTTACTTACATATCATAAAGTGAGCACTCCAAGAGAAAAAAAAAAAAAAAAGCACACGTACTTTATGTCTTAGATAGAATTAGGTGGAAGTCGCTAAATCACACACGAGTTGCAGTTAAAATTCTACCATTAAACTCACGAAGGCCCCAATTCAAGGACAAAAATACGAAAAATAAAACTCTACACTGCCACAACTTCTGCCTTTGAGGAAAAGCAGCAAATCCTACATTACAAGTAGCTGGTACTCAGAATGCACATGGGAACTGCTCACAAGCATCCTCATTCAGGAAAAACAAGGATGGGGGAAAGCTGTTCTTATTTTTCACATACAACTAACTTTCTGTGTGTTTGATCACAAAGAATGGCTTGCAATGGGGTTTCTGCACACACACCTGGCATTCCTAGCATCGGTGCGTTTCGTATCTAAGCAGATATTACCGGGATCAGTGGGAACAGCTACGGAGTACTTGTGAATGGAAGGGTGCTGCAGCTGAGCTGCCGCCTGCACAGAGAGCTAGCCTTAAACAGAAGCATACAGCAAAGGTATTTTACCAAATTTAAATTATTCGAATCTGATGTATATACACGCACCACTAAAAAAGGAAAATATGAACAGCTACATGAGTTGTCAGCAACAAAATCTGGCAAAATTTCAATATCTAAAGGGGGGTTGTGAGAAAGAAGGGGGAAGACTGTTGAGCAGGGTCTGTTGTGATAGGGATAGGAGAAATGGTTTTGAACTGAATGAGGGGGACGCGTGTTACAGCAGCGAGGCACGGTCCGGCTGCACACGGAGGTGAGGGTGGTCCCTGCAGGCAGCCCTGGGCAGGGATGGGCTCTGAGCACTGATGAGCTGTGGGTGTCCCTGCTCAGTGCAGGGGGTGGCACCAGGCGGCATTTACAGCTCCTTTCCAACTGAAACCATTCTGGGATCCTTTAACTATGAATCCTGAAGGTTTCGTATGTAATATGTCAGTCACTAAAACAAGAACCAAGATGCTCTAACAATTCCGTTTTCTTTCAGATGCAGAATTCTATTAAAAATAGTACAGCTGCTGGCACTCGAGCTACAGATCAATTTCTGGGCACCCTGCTTTGCTTGCTGCTTGACTTTCTACAGTTGCAATCTCTTTTTCCTTAACTGGTTTTGAAATTAGTACTTATACAGCTTCAGGAACTGTTACTATCAGCGTTACAGATAGGCTCTGACAGTGTAACTCTCAACATGCCATTGAAAAGAAGTAAAGCCCTAATGGAATGGAAATTACAGCTATCACTATCTTCCGCATTGTTACAGACTCAATCAGGCTTCTGTACATAAATGTTAACTTGTAAAATGATGGAGCGTAGATATAACCCCCTGCTGCAACACAATGAAACATAAGTGAAAAGAAACTTTCCTTCGGAGCCAGACCTGGGCCCTTTTCTTGAGAAGATTATGTCAGCTCAATTTATTTGTCGTATAACCAGAGGGCATATCAACAATGCAGTTAAATGACATTAATGCAAAGTCCACAACTTGGCTTTACTTTGTTACTCATATTTTTAATCCTATTTGTAAAAAGTACCATTAGTACCCATAATAGCACTAGTTTATCTAAGTAATATACAGAAACACATTACAAATTATAGAACGCCCCAACTGATTCCCATTTTAAGCTCAAGGAAGAAAATCCCTCATTTGTTCCTTTTGACGATAGCTCAGAAGTCTCACTTCTGCTGCAAGCACTAACTGTACAGTCTGTAAGCACACGTTTTTACCTCAATGCAATCCCAGAAATGCTGTTATGTGGTGCAGCTCTCTCAGCTTCTGCCTTATCTGTGGCGGGTGCTGCAGAACAGTGAATCAGTAAATCTGCAGACATAAGTCCTCTTTAAAAGTGCCTTTCTAGAGAAGAAGCCTGAAGAATAATATGCTCTGAAGGTGACTGTAGCTGTGTTGGAAGTGATGTACATTCCAGAACCCAGGGTTCCCGTGACACTGCCCTGCAGCAGTCCCTGAACAGACATATCGCTCGGCTTCTGCTTCAAGCATTCAGGGGAACCTCACTTCTGAGTGAGGCTCAGACACTGCAGACACCGTTGGCCACTACGGACCCAAATCCCAGTGCTGCGCCGGGAAGTCATCTGCGAGATGGAACACACTCACCCTCACAGGAGGCAGGCTGCTCCAGACACCGAGCAGCCATGGAAGCAGCACCTCATGAACCCAGTGCAGTGACGAGCGAACGGAGAGCTTACAGGTAGGTTCAGATCACAAAACTCTCAGTGCATTAGGCCAACCTGCTGGCCCTTGAATCTGTAACTACCCAAATCATCAGCATTCAACAGTAACAGAAGTTTCTAAATGTTCAGGAAGACCCGCACAGCCCACTGATCTCACGTGGTCGCACAGACAGCCTGTGCAGTTGTCTGGGCTGATTACTGGGTGGCTTTCTACCCCCACTAGTAGAGAAGAGCTGAGAACAGAAGGAGGGGGCTTTGTCAGACCCTGAGTCAGCCAGTCACTTCCATAAATACATACACAGTTCAAAGCAATACCTGTGGCCCTGAGGAAATACTACAGAGCTACAACCAGTGGTTTTACATGCAAATTTAGTGACATTTTGCTTTAGAGAGAAGATTCAGTACTCTGTGTAGGCACGAACACATGCACACACGTGCTAATAAATGTAACAGCAGGTGTACCAGTGAAAAGTCAGACAAACAGCCATGAGTGATGGTAGTTTTCAGGTGAGACAAGTATTTACAAATGCACAATAATTTAAAACTGATCACTGATTATTCTTCTGTCTCCTCCCACATTAACAAACAAGATGTGTTTTAATGCTTTGGAATTAAATACTTTGATTTGCACAGTCCCACAAGCATGCTAGGGTAAACAATTAGAGCAGAAGTGGTCATAAAACAACTGAGAGAAGCCAAGCGAGGGGAACAGAAAGAAGAGCACTGGAATCCAGTAAGCATCACCTGAAGGACAGCCCCTGCCTGGCAGAGCTGCACTGCAGGGTCTGGCTGCTGGAGCCCCAGCACTGCGTGCACGGCCCTGGAACCGCAGCCTCCCCCACACGCAGGGCTCCCGGCAAGCAGTGTTTGCTGTATCGTGTTCCTAGCACAGAAACATTTCCTTTGTGGACTCCTAGAAACTCTTTCAATATCGCAACCATTAATTACAGTGTACACAGACAAATACGTTATAGCTTTGTATGCTTTTGTGAGAATGGCTCTTACAGAAGCATTCAGGAACTCAGCAGAAAGGCCGGGTGATTAGCCAGCGGTAGCAGTGCTGCTAACAAAATACCTTCTTACAGGAATGACAGAGTACCTGACTGTTCTTACCACTTGTTCCCATAGAACCGTGTGAGCTGGGCAGCGCACAGCCCTCGCCCTGCACGGTCTTAGCCCTCAGCATGTCCTTATAGGAAAGGTGTTCCATCCCTGGGATCATTTTTAGTGGCCCTCTTCTGGACACACTCCAACAGCTCCATGTCTCTCCTGTGCTGAGGACTCCACATCTGCACGCAGTACTCCAGGTGAGGCCTCACCTGTGCTGAGCAGAGGGGCAGATCCCCTCCCTCGCCCCGCTGGCTGCTCTGCTTTGGGTGCAGCCCGGGAAGCAGCTCATGTCCAGATACCATCCGCCAGTACTCCCCGGTCCTTTTCAGCAGGGCCGTGCTCTGTCTTTACATCCCCAGCCTGTATTGGTAGAGAGGGCTGCCTCAACACAGCTGCAAGGTCTGGCCCTTGGATTTTCTGAACCTCAAGACATCCTCCTGGGCCCACTGCTCAGGCTGCCCAAGTTTCTCTGAATGGCATCCCATCCCTTGGCACGTTGACCACACCATATCGAATCACCAACTGTAGAAACCGAGAGCAGAGTTTAACTGCTGGGCAGTGTGAATTAATCAGAAAAGTGTTGCGTCTCCCAGAACTATATCGTTCAGAAAATACCAGTCATCCTCTATCGATCAGTAAATTGAAGTTAAATGATCACTGCTGTTAATTAGGGCTCAGAATAATATTTGGTACTCTATTGGAAGCTTCTTTCATTATTCCATGCCAAAAACTCATCTGCAAAACTGCGAGTGACAGCAACATAAACTTCATGGTTCTGCTGTGTGACACATCTGGCACTAAAACCACGATTCCTTTGATTATACAGAAATCCTTCCACAGAAGTCCGCAGATCTAAGCACCCAGCGCTGACTGAGCAGCTAATCGGCATCATTTCTTTTTAAAGTGCGTCACTTCAACTGGAAATTTAATGCAGAAAGGAAATACCTGAATGAAAGTTTAATTACTATACAGAGTAAACATTTACTGCATTACCTCACTAAATGTGATAAAGCTAATATATAAAGATTGCTTTAAATAAATTTAAAATAAATTGCCGATGATGACACAGAAACTGTAATTCATGTAGTCATAAAATCCATAATTAGCTTTAATGAATATTTAAAGTCAAAGTTCAACCCAACTTTTTCAATGTTTAACCTGCTCTATCAATATAGTTCAAGGAATTCATTTATCATCGAACATGACAACGTCTGAATATTAATCGCTGCGGGCACTGCTGACAGGAAGCCCTTATCTCCGACCGCTGCTTCTGGTTACGCTGCGTGTCAGCGGCGTGTTTGCCGTGCCTGATGTTATCGATTACCTGCCTGTTTTGCTAACAACAATTAAAAAATATTTTACATATTTATAAACCTGAACATCAAGAGCATGTATTAATTTTCCATTAGTAAAATGGAGTCTATTAGCCGTCACATTTCAGTCGGGGAAGCACAGCTGCTGTGGCTGCAGCAGCTCCGACAGGAAGACAATCATTTCAGCTCGCGGGCGCTGATACCGGGCGCTGCATGGAGCCGCCGTATCGCGTTCACTCGCACTGCAGTGCAGCCCAAGAGGTGCAGCTGGAGGCCGGCAGCCCCGGCACCGACCTGCACCAGCCCTTCACTGGCCTTAACACTGTGATCTTGAAATGATTTTCACTTGCCAAGAAATGCAGAAAAAGCACGATGTGCGGACAGGATGTGGTGCACCTGGACATGGAGTGACAAAGCGACTCTAAGTAAGGAGCCATGCAAAGGACGCACTCCAACTCTGCTGACGGGCTGCTCGATGCACTGCAGCCAAACCGACACTGCACGTCCATTGTTCACCCAGGGTTAAAAAAAACACGCTGGGTACACAAATCAACCCATTATAAAATCGTCTGTCATTTTTCATTTGCAAACCAATTAGACGCCCGGCAATTTATCATTTCTCAAATTAGACTTATCAGCTTCTCAGAGCACACAGCATTCCACGGCCATGCCCCGCCGGGCCTCGTCCGCCCGCGCTGCATTCAAGCTGCACACAGCCAGGTGCCAGCTTCACTCCATCCGCACAGCACAGCAGCGGGTGGGCTGTGAGCGAGGGAACAGCCCTCACCGACCCCGCACAGAGCACAGCGGGCCGGGCAGCACGATGTGCACACACACACACACACAGCGCACACACACAGCACACAGCACACACACACACACACAGAGCACAGACACACACACAGCACACACACACAGCACACACACACACACAGCGCACACACACAGCACACACAGCACACACACACACAGCCCATACACACACACACACACAACACACACACAGCACGCGCACACACACACACACACACACACACACACACACACCTTCCCTGCACCTCCAACACCGCTTCCACTGACACCCAGCGCTCCCTCACTTCCCTCCTGCGCTTCCTCAGTGAAGTGTGACACCAACAACTGAGCCATGAAGATGAAATTTACTGTCAAAGAAATCTTGACTGTCCAAAACTGAATTCTGAGTTCTGTTTCTATAATGCTCAAAGTAAAGTCAGTCTAGGAAACAGTTATGGAGCTGAGTGTTTATACACAGTTCTACAGCTTCTATTACTTATTTCTAGACTGGTTGCCAACATTTAGATATTTTCAGTTTGGCTTTCAGTTCCAAGATGCCTACATCTCATTCAGGTGCTTTATCAAGAGACCACAATAGAAAATAACTTGTTTGAAAACATCATTTTTCCAGACAGCTCAGAGATGCTTCTTTGTTAGCAGCAGCTACCGGTGGTACTTCAGGAAATAACAAGTCGTTCTAGAAGCCTGTTTCCCTGTTCTGAAGACTTACAAAGATGAGTGATGTTACGCTAACGTGATCCACTTTCATTACCATCTCTTTTTGCTCAATGCATCTAGGCAGCAAATGAAAAAATTCCATTTTTTAAACATTCTGTAATTTAAGGGTAATAGAAATAATCAACGGATACAAAATCTGTGCCATGAGAAAAAATGCATGTTTAAGTAAATGAAAAACCTCTGTGCAACCTACAACTCCGGCAAAGAACATTCAGTTCTGCTCCTGACACCAGTGTCCTTCACAGAGATCTGACATTTTAATGACAACTCAATTGAAATAACAAAGTCAGTGAGTTTCCTTAAAACAGAACGAGGCACCAACAGAAAGCAACAAAAAACCCAAACATCTGCATGAGTTAAGAAGAGTACGTATGCTGAGCAGCTGAAGAAAAAAGCCAACTATCAATATTCCTGAACTCACAGTAGAACCTTCACAAAGGCATTAATCACACTCTTATTTAATGTTTCTACTGCTCAAGCACTCTCGCGGGCCCCAATCAGGATAAGAGGTGCACAGCTTGGCTCCACACCAGCACAACGAAGCTGTCTGAATACAGGATTCAAAATGAACCCAGGACCACACTGAATTCTGCCCTACTGCTTTTTAATGGCTCTGATTTTAACAGGCGCACGTGATCCAACAGTGAAAATTCCTGCTAAGGACTGTGCCGATGGATTCGAAGCCAGAGCAAAGGACGCTGCACTGCTCTGAACATGAACCAGCTCTTCAGCATCAGAGAAATGGGAAAAAAAATGTACTTTCTATCCATAAACACAACCGAAGGAATAAACCCAAGTGTGGAGGCACACAGTTAAGTGCTCAAAATACAGAACACTCATTTCACAGTTAAACCTCATGCAGAGCCAAAGGTATTCCCCAGGCAGTTTAAAGTTCTCAATGAACACAGCTCAAAATGACGTACACAGCCTGAGCTGCAGAATTTTTGGTAATTGTTCATGAACAGAGAGAAACTGAGTTGGAGCCTCAGTCTGCAGAACAGAATGCATGTGCACAACACTGCCTTTCAGGAAGCAAGCTGCATTCCATGTTCTGTTTCTGTCATCATTTCAGGCATCCAACTAATAGCAACAGAGACCAAAGCAGCCCTTCACCTCTTCCCCATACATGAGTATTTCTGTCCTAGAACTGCATGAATGACCACTACACAAATGACCATGAAAAAGGCAGCAGGTGAGATGCAGCAGTACGGTTAGAGAAACAGTGCAGCTGGTTAGAGTGTGACGATGCTCCACTGCCTGAAGTCACAGGAACAATTCTCATCTCCTATGTACAGAGTCTCACCACCCTGGAAAAAGCCTTATGCTGAGAGAACAAGGTCCTGTCACACAAGAAGAGACGAAAAGAGCCTGACTCTCAGCAAAAGAAAGGAAAGTTGCAAATAAACCACAAATGATGGCACTGGGAAATGAAAGAACCATTGAAGATGTGACAACAAAAATCCTAGCAGCTGTACTTGAGCCCAGCAAGAAACCCATGCTGACTCCCTGGCTGTCCTGCTCCTGCCATCTAGCAGCTCCTCTGCGAGCAGCCAGGCCCTGCTCAGTCCTCAACAAATGCCTGCACACAGGAGAGCTCCCTACGTTGCTCAAGGAGACCAGTGCTCTTCCAGGCCAGGAGGCAGAAGAACAATTGCTCTGCAGCCATCCACCGCCACTCACACACCTGTGGAAGTGCCTGATCCACGCTGTGCCTTCACAACCAGCAGTCAGTCTCTCCCAACGTTCTTCTCTAAGATGTGGTTTGGCTCTAGCAGAGTCCATGCAACTGGGATGCAACCTGCATTGCTCCTGGTGAAATGGGAAGAGACTGCTGGATATTTAAGATTTTGCAGCATTTTTCTTCTGCCTCTAAAAAAAGTACAAAGTACAAACTTCTGTACAAAGCTGGTAAGCTAAATGACTCTTACCACATTTACCTGCCTCTAAATAATTGTAATTCTTAAAAAAAAAATTAAATCAATATTTTGCAGATATATTCTTACATAATACACTCAGGATGGCAAATTCAATTTGATGAGAAGGCAATAATGCCCATTTCATTCAGCATTACACAGGTCACCTCTGAACAGGAGCGGTACCATGTGGCAAAAGGTTCTATTTAGCATGTCACAGCCTCCAGTGGTTGTTTTCTATCTCAAAGAACCTTTGTAACTGCCTCAAAATAAGAGATGATTGATTTACAAAGTACCAAATTTCAAATTTCATATTCTAGGACTAAACATCAAATAATTGGACAAAGCTGTCCCCCTGTCTGACCCATCACCATCAAGCCCCTTTCAAGGTTGACTGCCTGCATAAGAAATATGTGCATAATTTCATTTTGTCTCCTGTCCAACATCCAATGTTAGAAGTTAATTAAATTGCTTGTCCATTGTATTCATCCACTTACAAAGTTAATGATATTCTGTTCCTGAATTAAAGAGAATTTTATAAAGCCTGCGCTATGGAACCTGGCATGCTGTACACTGAGGAGCTGAACTCTGTCATGGCTCCTGATTGCAGCTCTCCTAATTAGGAAACAAAATGAATGTTTCTGTGTCTGCCAATGCAGAGGACAAGTCATTCCAACAGCGAGGGTAAATGCTTTGTGCAATAGCAACTTAATAATATCTCATGTTTGACTACAATAAATTCTGCAGGACTAATAAACCTGTTAAGTTTTAAAATTACCATAACAAAGATGAACTGCAGCATAACAAGACAGCCTTAAAAAAGGGACACAGGTTTGAAGAGGAGAGTAGCTCCCTGCAAGCTCATCAACCTTGAGGACACTGAAGGCACCGGATTCTCTTTCTTGCTTGAGATGGAGAAGGAAAATGTACTGACGGGGCAGTCTGCTGGAGGCAGATGAGAAGAAGAGACCAGTAATCTGAACAATACTTTTGTGCTATTGGCCTGGACACAAAGATGCAGTACCTGTGCTGGAGTCTGTTTGGGACAGGTGTGTAACACAGCTGCAAAGGAAGGGCCAGCAGCAGTGAGAAGCAGCCTCCCAGGGCTCAGCACACTGCAACCACAGTCTTGAGCGCCAATGCATCTGAACTCGAGCATGGGATGCAAAGTAGCATAAATAAACACAGTTTCTGTAATGCAGATCATGACAACAGCGGTACTCATACTGAGGGAATGTGGTGGTGAACCTCTTCCTAACTCCCAAGCTAAGCCCAAAATCCCAAGCTTCACTGCACTGTGCAGAAAAGGTCAGAAATCTCTGAGAACTCTACCAAAAATAAGCCTTACAGGACTTATTCATACCAGTGTAGTTATGTACTGAACAACAAATGCCACTAAATCCTCCCACATTTGAAAAACAGTTTCTACCGACATTTATCTGACTTCACACAACACGTTCTACCTTAAAAAATTAAAGGTTCTCCCTCATCTATTGTCTTTCATACAACACCATTAATACAGAGTTGCTAAAAATTCAGAATTGTTACTTCCCTGACACAGGGAGCAGATAAATATGATTTATCTCACTATCTTACCCCATGCATTGCCACTTCTGCAAGAGACAAAGCAGCATATTATAAGTTTGTAAATCATTATGGCTAACAAGGGGCCAAGCCTGGTATTTCCTTCCTAAAAGGATTCATTTCCTTGAAGCCAAGAGGAGCAGTATGATTTATGTGATTCGGTATTACATGTCCTTGTACCCTTTGTACATGTTGCTGCTCTGATTCCATAAAGGTGTAACAATACCAAACAGAGTAGAAATAATACATTCAAGTTTACCTGCATAAATTCATTAAAAATATTCCTTAAAAATAGTGAAAATTGAGCTACGAAGAATCCTACAAGCATATACTTATACAAACTAAAGTAATGAAAAGACATTTCCAGCACATTTGGTTTAGTGAACATAAGAAGATGTCAGTATTACCAGAATTAAAATTGTTTTCCTGGTATTGTCTACAACAATTGTATGTAAAAATTCCAAAATGCCTACTGCCATTTTTCTGATGTATTGAACTGCATACATTTAGGAGTAATACCTTGTGATTATTCATTATAAAATATGCTCAGAATTTCCTTCAAGCGGTCTTATTAACAAAATAAAGCTACATTTATCAATTTAAAAGATATAATTTGACTAATGTAACTTTTGTGAATTGAAATTAATTAAATTGTATTGACAAATCAATAAGGACATAAAGATGTAAAGCTTTTATTTATGGAACAGACAGAATTATTCTCCTCTAATCTAAATACTCAGTAAAGTCTCCTGAAAATTAATCATGTAGAAAACCTGCCTCGTTATTAAAATCCCTTCAGAACATCTATATAAGTCAAAGCATGTGCATATATAATATGTTCTATTTATATTTCTCCTTTCAGGACTTTTCAATTTCAATTAAAATTCTGTAATTTTTATCTGGAATCACATTACATGCATGATAGATATAAGTTAATTAAAATACAATCAATTCTTAGGAGATGGCCAACAATGAACCTAAACAGTTTACAAATTACCTCATGTCATTCATCTGGGGCACCCAGTGCCTGTGGACAATTACTGAAGAGCTTTAATTGATTTTTAAAATTTCAGTAATGTATTTTGTACTCTATATGTGCTCTGCTTGTATTCAGATTTCTGGAATTAAAGTAGCTGTTGAGACCATCAATGCAAACACGGTGCAGAGCTGATCCCTAATGCTGAGTGAAGCACAAACTCCTCACGTTGGCTCTTGAGCCACAACGAGTACTGCTGCTGAAACGGACCGAATATACGACAGTTATTTTACACATCAGTCTGGACTCTCAATTTACATGGAACATACTTCAGGAACCACTCTTAAGTCAGGTGTAATGTGGGTGTGAGCCTGAACTTCCAAGAATAAAGGCGATGTTTGGTTACAGCTGTCCTGTGAGGCCGCAGCCAACCTGCACAGAATCCCGCAGCGCAGGGCCTGGAAGGCTGAGCCCAACACCCTGCTAGAGCACGCTGCCTGCAGCGGGCCGGCACCCAGCCAGGTCTTGGACATCTCCACAGAAGACTCCACAACCTGTTCCAGTGCTCGGACACCCTTCACATAAAGAAATTCTTCTGCATGCTTGTATGGAACATGTATGTCCAAGTTTCGGGCCACTGCTCCTTGTCCTACCACTACACACCACCGAGAAGAGCCTGGCCTCAGGCCTCATCCATCTGCTTCCCATCTCCCTTCAGATACTTATAAAC
Organism: Callipepla californica brunnescens; assembly: GCA_023055505.1. NCBI lineage: Eukaryota > Metazoa > Chordata > Aves > Galliformes > Odontophoridae > Callipepla > Callipepla californica. The sequence goes on along the minus strand of JALIRH010000022.1, from coordinate 12,332,660 downwards.
ATCTATCGGGTCCGCACCTCAGCCTTCTTTTTCCCAGGCTGAACAGTCCCAGGTTACTCAGCCTTTCCTCACATGGGAGATGCTCCAGGCCCTCTATTATCTTTGTGGTCCTCTGCTGGACTCCTTCTAGGACTGCCCTGTCTTTTTTGAACTGGGAAGCCCAGAACTGGACACACATTTAGACAGTAGCCTGAACATGGCCTCACCAGGGCAAAGGGAGAAGATCACCTCCCTTGACCTGCTGGACACTCTCTTTTTGATGCATCCCAGGACCCCACCGGCCTTCGTGGCCACCAGGGCACACTGCTGGCTCGTGGCTGAGCCACTGTGCACCAGGACCACCTCCCGCCATCACAGCTGGTCCGACTAGATTCATACCACGTTAGCCAGAGGTGAGAGATGAATCACTGAGTCACTGAATCCTTAAATCCATTTTCTTGTTATCACAGCTATTTATAAATAAGTCAGTGACGTAGAGAAAATGACACACAAAAAAGCAGCAACTATTTCATTTGTCTAAATGAAGACATAAATCATTAATTCTTAAATTATGCATTCCAAAATAATCCTATCTACAGCTCCAACTGAACAAATACCTGTTTCACCCAGCATAATGCTTTCAGTTAATCATCTTTTCATGGTAACGCACTCCTGAGTAACTGCAATTTAAAAAAAAAAATACTTGGTGCCCTTTAAATTTCTTATAGACACGATTATGTTATGCATAGGTTCCATTGCGCTGATAACAGACAAGAACATTTTTCTTTTTATGTTCCAGCAAGCCACGGAGGAAACTGAATTACTTAAGAGAAAAATAGAAACTGGAGCTCTCTGATTTGCAGTTAACACAGATAACAAATTGGTAGAAATTATTAAAGCGCTTCTCACTCAACATCCTAAAAAGTCGGTGTGAAGAGTTTTAGTGTGGCCTGCCCAGCTGGTTTCTTGTTTTTAGAGGTGGAAGACCTGATAAGTTTCAGAGAAATGGTAATGAGAAGTATCTCATACGATATTCGACTTCGTATCCAACTTAGATTCTGTAATCCTATGAAATTAAAAGCAATTTCCATTTCTAAACAGGAACACAATTTCCCACAGAAAGCCACATGAAATGAGTTACAAACTTGAAAAACTTGATTTTTCAAAGAAATGAAAAGTGCTAGCACCAGTTGCTGAAGTGCTGTTCACCTATAGGGCAGAGCTTTTCTTCCTGTAGGCACACACTGGAATCAGAAGAGCCACCATTTGAAAATGGCATTTTAGTAATAGTAAAAATGAGAAAGAAAACCTCTATATTGCTAAAAGTAGTAACTTGAATTTCTTTTCTTCTCAGTTTTAAAATAGTCCGTATAAATCAAACAAGTTGTCTCTTCATGTCACTTTTATGACAGACATTAATCTTATTTTCCAGACAGAACTGCTGTCTGATGTAACCACGCTTATTGACTTAATGTGAAGGAATTTGTACTAGTCTGGGAAGCTGTGATGAATGCAGTCTTAAAGTTCAGTGACTCAAACGCTTTAGTGACCTCAAACGTTGACCCAGGTAGACAGAAACTTAAATCTTAATCCTGAATAAAGGTTAAGCTTCATTCATATTTTGTTATTAAGATACTCCATATATATGCATATAAATGAATAAATATGTATGGAATCTCTACAAGCAGTACAATTTTTTGTGCAGCAAGATGCATCTGGGGAAGGATGCCGAGTAAACAGCTGGCATCCCTATGTGCCATGCCTCTCAGGGCTGGAGATTAGACACGAAGAGGTGCTAAACCACACCTGAAGCATGTTTCTTTTTTCCATTTCAGGATTTCTTGTCAAGGAGAAATTAAAGAAAGAATGTACTGAAACTTAAATTCTTTGCCACATAATCCCATTCAGGCTTTGTACATTTTCCCTGTCCAGTATTCAGCTTTTATATCCCCTAAGTACCCCTTCACCTTTGCTACTACAGAAGGAATTACCCTTGATTTGGGAAATAATTCCCCTGTATTAGAGCCCAAACACCAGGAAGACTCTGAGATGGAAATCTCTCCATCACTTTTAAAAAGTCACAGCTCACAGCTGAAGTCCCCAGTGCCTGGAAAAAGAGAAACATCACACCCATTTTTAAGAAGAGAGAAAGGAAGAGCTGGGGAACTACACACCAGCGAGTCTCAGCTCTGTGCCTGGAAGATCACGGAGCAGATCCTCCAGGAAATGAAGCTGTGGAGTTATACATAACACTGGGAGCCAAGGAAAAGGCCTGTGAAGGAAATATTGATGCTGCCTCATGTGGAGGGGACGCCTTCACAAAAGCCAATAATGAGACCAATAATGTCTGCACATGAGAGGAAACTACAGTAAAGATTTCTATGATTAAAAGGAAGCCCTTGTACAGAGATTCAAGGAGACAGGCTGGGCTGCAGCTCCTCGCTGGGAGCTGGCTGTAATGCATGCAGTGTCCAAAGGGAGGACAGAAAATAAAATGCTATGGGCTTGATGTTGCATCAGAGAGCAAAGCTGCTGGACTGAAGCACACGAACAAAATGGCAAAACCCACGTTTGCAGGATTGAAGCAGAGCTACCAGGTATGGAGCAGAATCGAAGCGGTCAGCATTCTTGCCTCATCTGAGGACTGTACAAGGTACTGCTGAATCAGTTTATTTAATAAAATCACATGAGAAGAAAAAAAAAAAAGCAAATTAAAAAAAAAAAAAGCAAATTTGAAAAAAAAAAGCTCCATGTCTCACGACTTGCTTAAAGTCACAGTGGGGAATCCATCCATGATGTGAAGACCTGGAATAACAGCTAACACACCTGAAGGACTCCTATGCATATGAGTACCAGGCACTCAGGTCACCAAAGGAAGTGCGAGTGACGACACCCTGCCCCCATCCTTCACTGCTTACAGTTAAAACGCAGCCCATCAGCAAAGCACGCGTGTACAGCACAGTGCCCACCCTGAAGCACCGGGAGGAATCCAGGAGCGGATATACGCTGCAATGCGTTTAGGCCAACACCGTGCAGCAATGACCGATTTCCAAGGGGGCCCAGTGAAAAGTTAAGGCACGGAAATAGAGCGCTGCGAGTCAGAAGGAGCAGGGTAACCTCGCTTAATCTGATTATTCTGGGGTCGAGGCAACATATTAATCAAGTGGACAAAACAATTCTATTAATGAAATCCAAAAGGTACAGCACTATAATCAATCTTTTACTATATTGCAAATGATAAAACAAGCATCCAGAAGGGTTATGCTAATTACATGTTCCAAGTCAAATGAACCTGTTCCATGCTTTGTCTTGCTGAGACGAATAGAGCATTCCTGCCATTTAATTATATTTCAGATGTCTGTATCGCTGTCTACAATGATACATTAGCAGACGAAGAACTGGATATAGACTGTTACCTCGTTACACAGGAACCTACAATCCCCCCAGACACAGCCAGGGGTTATCCGTGCACACACAGCAGTGAGGCTGCGGCAGCCCCACATGGGGAAAGCCGCTGCTCCTGGGCCAGTGGTGTCAGCACTGAGCACACCTTCCAAGGGGAAATACCCCCTGCAAGAATACAACAGAATCCCAAATAGTTGCATTTCCAGAAAGAACAAAATTAGAGGAGGGAAAAAAAAAAAAGCATCAATGATCTCCCTGCATTGCTTCCATACACACCACATAACTGGGCAGGAGGCAACAGGCACGTACAAACACAGAGAGAGTGGGAAAAGACAACGGGAACTGCGGGGAGCTGCTCCTCGTGTGCGCTCCCACGGGAAGCAGGGATGCTGCCAGTGGGTGCACGAGTGGCCATGCGCTGCCCGAAGGCACGAGACTGCTCTGCAATGCAGCAAGCACTGCTGCTCTGCAACCTAGCCTGCTACTGGAAGTGACGTGATGGCCCACCTTAATGCCCATGAAGCAGATCAGTCAGACCATCTTTATATTGAATAGAGGCAGCTATGATTAAATACACACAGCTGAATCATGACTCAATGTGATTCATTTTTCTCCCAGGGCACCATTTTTATGCTGCTCTGTACAGACAACTCAAACTGGAGATGTAAAAATATCCCCAAAAGAACTGGAACACGCTGCAGCGTCCCCTGCAGGGGGTTGGGCTCAGCCAGCCCCGACCTCACCCTCACCCTGCCATGGCGGCATTTGGACGTTGGTCCAAATTAATGCAGACCTCTCTCTCTCTCTCTCTCTCTCTCTTTCTCTCTCTCTCTCTCTCTCTCTCTCTCTCTCTCTCTCTCCTTCTCTCCAGTCTGACTCCCACCCTGGCCATTTTCTTAGCTCTGTAAAGTTTGCAAACTAAAAAACCAACAAGGTCACTGATAAATGTTTCAGAATCCCAATCCAACGCCTTTCTGCAACTGGAAACAGATTCTTATTCAAAACATTTTCCTGACTTACGAGAAAAAATATTCTCATGTTGCATCATCTTTACTACCTTTAAGGAACAGTTACACGTGAGAATAACAACGTCCTAAGGAAGTTATGCTAAGGAACCCACAGCCAATACCACAGCAATGGATTTCCTCCGGGATTTACGTGTTTACCAAAATCACGGAACTTAACAGCTGAGCTCTGCCCGCGACGTGGCCACGCGTGCCTTCATTGGGAAAGGGTCCATTCTCAGAAAGGATTTCAAACTGGGTGAGTGCAGGTCACAACTCCTCCGGCGTCCCGATCTGCCACACAACTGCTTGGCTTCCCCGATCAAGCCAGGGAGGAACACAGTGAGAAGTAACCCACCAGCTCAGCACAGGAGAGAAAGGAAACATTCCGCTGCTGCACATAAACACAACTGCAATTTTATTTAACATCTGTATTTAATTGTTAATTTTTAAGCAGTAAATTATCAAAATAGTGATACTTGTTTCCTAATCACATCTCAAGAAAATTATTAAGTAAAATCCTAAATGCTGAAATAAAAGTTTTGGTCTTAATCTATTGAGTGTATGTATCTCACTGGCCTGTGGAAGCATCCTCCCTTCAGCACCAGCTCCTACAAGGACCAGCCGCCACTTTCACCATCACACGTGGTGTAATCTTTCACACGTAATCATAACGGCGCACGCACACTTGTGCCAGCGTGCTTTAATTAACTTTAATTCCCATTTACCAAAAAAGGAAATTGGAAAGCAACTAAATGAGGTCAAGGACTTGGGAAGCCCTCCTCTAATCTCACAGTACTCGGATCCTTTTATGAAGTCCACACGATCACGGTGAGCGGAGGACACGGGCGCAGGTACGGACGGCAGATTAAATAACTGCTTAATATTAGCCAGAAATAAGAAACAATAACCAATATTTATAACAAGCTGCACCTAAAATATTTCACTCCGTCTTATGTTAAATGTACTTAGCAGAAAGGTCAGCGCTCCTGAATTTGCTAGATAAATAAATGTTGGTGAGGTGGATGAATCACTGGAGAATTGGTGCATGGCAGCGAATGAATAACCTGCAAATGCTTCCCAAACCCCATTATTTCCCTTTTTCCAGTAGGCCAAAGATTCATGTCCCTGCATGCCGCCAGTTCATTACGGAGAAATATCATTCCTCTTCTGGCACTCTCTGGGCGGCCTCTCAGCCCCACGAGGACCCTTTAATGTTTAATTCCCCATCATCTGCTCCAGTGAACAGCTTAATCTCTGCTTGTATGATCAATACTGTATCAGTGTAAATTAAAATGACAATTTTAAAGTAATTAAGCCTGTTAATGCTCGATTCAAATGTCATTATTTGCACAAGGGATTGAGGAGAAATTACATCGTGTCCAGGGTGACAGGAAAATGTTTGAGCCTTCTCAATCCTGTTGCCGCTGTGCCACTGGAGGCTTTAGCAAAGCAGATTAACTTCTAGCTCCCACTGCCAGGATACCTATCCAATTTCAAAAGAGGATAACACAATTTGATAAATTTAATTCCAGCTACAAACTCAATTATTGTGATAATGGATGAAAACTGGGAGGAGACACTAAACAAGACCCACATTAAAAATACACTTAACTTCAGAATGAGATACAACAGTAATTGTTTTATTTGATTTGCTCTATCCCTTTTGAAAACCCTTTAAATAATTGCGATTGTTAGAAGAATAGCCAGCATTTATTAAATAGCATGAGCTCTAAGATCAAAGTAGCTGCAGTTTAAAGGATTTTGGTCACAATGGAAATATTTACCATCCTTTGCTTGTACAGTTACATTTATTAGACAAGTAAAATTACATCATTACAGTATTGGATCTCATAAATAGATCTATAAAACTCAACTACGCTCAGATGAAATCTCAGCCCGCTCTATGTGCTGGCCTTTCTAGACCCTGCCATGACAGCCTGTAGTCATTTATTATTTCAAAGGAAGATTTCAATAAAAGAAAACCTTAAACTTTATGAGACAGCCAAAGGATTCAGTCTGTATTTCCAGTCTGACCAGCTGGAAACGCAGCCACGCTATCTTCATTTCAGCTCATCTGCACGACTCCAGGATTCAGAAACACGCGACAATTCAGGCAAAGCACCGAGGGGACCATCAATATTTGACATTTTGGAGCACACGGCAAAATTGAAACATTGAATGTCACAGATTTAATCCAATGATAAAAGACAGTGGAAAAACTTCTGCCAAGGAAGTTCAAGGAGTAACAGACTCCCAGTGGAGGAGGGACAGGCAGCTCAGAGCGCAGCCCGCTGCGCCCATCCGCACTGCCGGGCACTGTTTGCATGAAGCCAGCTCATCTCATCCGCTGCATTTCCTGAAGTTCCCTGAAATAATTATATTGAGTTTTTATGAGCGCGTATGAAACATTTTTGGCTTGCGCTTCTTTGAGTAATAAATGGCATATTTCAAAGTGCCCTGCAGGTCTAATAACTTGCATGAGATCCGAGCAGGCCTGTCCTATTAACTTTTGGTTTAAATTACAGCAGAATTCATCAATCAGTGGTTCTAAAAAGCGGACTGCAGATGGCCACGGACTCAGGAAAAATATATCTCAGGACAATTAAAACCTGTACCGCCTCACACGTGTTCCATCGTTAAATCAGTCACATCTCAGATCTTCTGAGATGAACTGCCAAAAGAAGAAACCTGAAGAGGTACCCAAAGACTATTAAAAAATGTCAAAACAATGAAAAAATAAATAGAAATAATTAAACCTGTATTTAAACTTCTACTCTTACAATGTGTTAACTAACTTCAGCACAAACAGAGTTTCGGAATTGAAAGTAGGGAAAGGTACTTTCCCATGTGCCACAGAGACAACATTTCGCTCCCCACTCCTCAAACACGAGAGCTGACGGCACAGCAGAAGTACAATCCCAGACCTGACTTCCCTCTGTCATCAACTAAACAGAGTTTCCTCCTGAAAGAACAGCAATGGATTCACATTTGGAAAACAAGAGGAGACCCAGGTGAGATTTTTAAGTGCTGAAAACAGAACCAAATATTGCTGTCCTGAGAAGACAGCCAGAGACAGCACCAAACAAAACAATGTTTTTCTCTTCCTTTGCTCATTTTAATGACAAGCACAAGGACTTCACTACTGCCTCTGTGAACAATAAGCACCCGTATATCAACCAGAGATCACTTTTCTAAACAAAACTGGACAAAGGAAATCAGACAATCAGATGAGGAATACAAGGAATACTGTTCTCACCACAGCATAATTACCACTGTTGTCGATTTGATACAGTACGTGCACTAACATCTTCAAATATTTCTCTACTAAGCAGTGCTGGAAACTAACTCAGACAGCAGCACTGACTGTACCACGCTGCACTGCACAGCTGTACCATCTTCTACAACTAATGGCGTATGTGTTTTTTAGAAGTGACACAGGAAGAGAATTTAACGCGATGAAGACGTTCCCCCTCATGTTTGTGTATTCACAGTAACAGAGAAAGCAGCCCCTTGTCCAGGCAGAGCGGAGGAAAGCGATTCTGCCGGGGCAGAGATGCCAACAGCTGTCTGACCCAACACGAAGTCACTGCTGCTCAGCTGGAAAGAAGGAGAAATTCTTCACGCAAATTAGCGTCTGAATGGACGATGAGAACCCCTCCCTTTGCATGTAATCTCAAACCCTACACTCAATTACAGCTTTGCTGGTTTGCAATATGAATAGGGCACGTTAATGGACATCAGACCATATGGAGCAACAAATTAATTGTTTCCCTATGTACAGTAATAGCTCCATTTATCACGCACACGTTGACCTGTGTTTGCTTAACAAAGCCTGTTAATTATCAGAGATCTTAGTGTTTTAAGAAGAAAGCATCAGGAAAACTTACGTAACTGACAAACTCATTCAGAATTATTAAAACATTTGTTACTGTTGGATGTAGGATAAGCAATCAACATTTTACTTCTAACATTTCACTTGATATGCTTTCTAAGAGATAACGTTGGCAGCTGACTCCTACTTGTTTACGCTTGTGAATGTTCTATTTGAAAACCACTTTCCTTTTTTACACTATGTCCAGAATCATTCTTTTAAACCAGGCTTTTATTAAGCTCTGAGAAGATATGCAAAACTGAAGTTCATTTTCCAGTTCAGTAACCTGATCTTCAGACCCGCTATGCACAACTGCTTCATACGCAACATACAGTAACGGGCAGATTGCTCTTCACAGTATCTATCCTAAGCTGGATACACAAAATGGTATCCGCATCAGATGCCCACCTTGGACAAACAAACCATCCCTCTGGGTTTGGAACTACACAGACTCAATGTTTTGGATTCAGTCCCTTTAGCAAACCCAACCAAAGAGCCAAACCAGAACTGCAGTCGTAAGGAGCATCGTGCCTCGCCTTGCCATCATCCCGTGGCCCTACAAACAGATAATATGATAAACCCTCTGAGCACGAGTGAACACTGAGCAATTGGAGATGTACTCCAACTGAGGAATCAAAATGCTCATGGGTGTCAACAATTCTGGCAAGAGGAGAGAGCGTCCTCATGAAGAAAGCATGCTGAATGAACAGGACCACAAATCTCCGTTCCAAATCGCCATTACATCTCTTTTGATCCTTTTCACAGCGTCAGTGGTTTCCTGCCAAGAAGTGCTAACAGGACTTCAAGCTCCTTAAGGGCCTAACGGTTCTTCAGTTTGCTCACCAACAGATTTGTAGAATATTTGTTTACGACGTCTGGGATTATGACACAGCATTCACTTGTGTTTGTCTTTCCCCTTGGTATATGGTTCAACCACTGCGCAGCCCGCTCAAACCTTTGCCAACAAATCAGTTACACATTTTCTGTTGTTCTGGAGACTTTTTAGTTGTTTTTAATTACATTTTTTAAACTCTGAGAAAATCTAGTGATTTATTGAATTAAAAGACATTTTGGGAAAAACTAGCATGAACTTAAAAGGACAAACTGACCACAGCTAGTAATGCTTGAACTGCTACTGACATCTTTAACGTGCTGTGTGCCTGAGATAGCACGAGTGACTACGGTAACAGCAGAGCTGCTGTGCTCCCTCACTACAGCTTCTGTGAAACGATGAATTCATAGCACCGGGTCTCAGGATTATTTGAGTTGATTAAACTCAAGGCTCTCCTTTTCTCCAATGAAATACATGCTTTTTGAAAAGAGAGATGAATATGGTGCTCTGTGCTTCCCATGACAAACCCATCATGGCCCTGCTGCCCTGACACTGCCCTGAGATGTGCACACTGTCAGAGGAGTGTGACCCACAAAGTCAGCAGCTAAACATCCAGAAAAGCAGATAAATCCTATTCCTGTTAAGAACTTACCTACAACAAAAACACACAATTTCAATGCATTTTGGCCAGGACCGTATGTCATTCACCTCTGCTCTGCTCCGGGGTCAGCAGAGACTGGACAGCTCCAGCCCCAAGTCGGCCTCAACCCCATGGCTACAGCTGTGCATGCATGCCAATGGGAACACGCTGACCCTTCAAACAGCAGAAGCTCACAGAGAGCCCAGCACAGCCCAGCAAACAGCACTGAAGGCTTCCTGCCTCATCCTCACTGTCCCTCATCTCAGGAGGAAGAGCTCTGCTCACACCACAGAGCTCTGGTGCAGGAGATTGAGCTGCACTGTGCCTAAAAACACGTAAAATAAATTCATGTCAGGAAGATGAATGTAAGTCTGCAGAGGAAATTCAGAAGCCCTATGCCAGGAACAGGAAAGGATGCACAGAAAGCAGGAGGACCACGCGTGGTTATTTCACTGATGCCACGTCTGTCAGCTGCTGCCTGGCCCTTCGCTGCCACTGCCCACCACCCCCGGCTGCCCCAGCAGTGCTGCCAGCCCCGGCTGCTCGGCCCCAGGGCATGGGGCACAGCCCAGCTCGTGGCCCTGACCCTCCCAAGAAGGTGGGAATGCCTGTGGGCAAGAGTCCTTAGGGCAGCACAGACCTGAGGCTTGCTTCTGACGAGCTCTAGAAGGAGAACATGCTGCTCTGGCAGTCACAAAAGAAAAAAGAAAAAAAAAGCTCTTCTAAATTTTAATTATGACACTACTACAAAAAAAAAATCCATAGAAAGCTTGAAGTTACAGGAATTGCCTTATGTCAGTATTCAGCGAACAGAGAAAACACGCACTGCCTTTATGTTTCCGTGTTAGGAACCCGAGAGCTGAGCAGCAACTGTTCTACACGAGCACTGTGCAGCCACGCTCCGCAAGCACGGCTCCGGATCAGCGCTGAGCCGGGACACCGCTGGGAGCGCCCGCAGCCCCGCACCGCGCCCGGCACGCGAGCAAAGGCAGAGCGTGCGGAGAAACGCAGCTGCGCGGAGAAGCAGACAAGGACTAAAACGCTATCAGTCCTGTAAGGTAATTTATGGAGCTCCTGCTTTCTTCTCTTAATGGATCACATCTCCACGAATCACACGCACACACACGAGCCAAACCATATGTGAACCGTGAGGCAAACACGTCAAAATCTGGCAGAGGAAGAACGGGATGCACAGGTACCTGCACAGGACTTCGCGGAACTGCGAGCGCCGACGCAGCGAAGAGGACCCCGCAGTGAGAGCACAATTGCTCAAGGGGTTTTTTTCCAAACACGCTTCACATTGACTGAGCCTCTCCTGATATTAATGGAAGAGCTGCTCTCATTCTCATCAGAACTCAGCACTAGCAGCGCGGGCACTCTGCCATTTCTTACGGCATTAAAAAGCAGCTTTGTAAAAGTTGCCAAGGCACAGTAATACCGATAGTTCTGCTCCTGGAGAATGTTTTGCTGTCTAAAAATAAACTGACGAGTTCGTAAAGGAAAACTGCTTTCTTGAAGAAGTACACCGCAGTACTTCACCGTCTGCACCATGCAGAAATATCCCCGCCGCCAATCCGCAGCACCGCGGTGCGGGCGCGCCGGCGGGGAAGAGTCGAAGCGCTCACGGCCTTACCGTGCACGTTTCTGCTCAGATATAAAATGAACTTAAAGCAATGAAGCAAAAATAATCCATTTAATGCTTATGCAATGCGATGCATTTAGATCGGGGCTTCTGTCGTTGTTACGGTGCTTCTCTTCATTCTTATGCTTTAGCGGTTCGACGGCAATTTATCAGCCTGGAGTGGAAAATACCTGGCACCTACTTAAAATGCATGGAGCTAGCAATAAAATTAACCTTGTGGCAATTGTTTTCCCACATGTTTGATAGACCAATGTCAGCTCATCTGTTAGACGGAAATAAAAAAGTCAAGCCTAAATGTACAAAAAATTATGATGAAAGCCTTAAATAAAGGAAGGGTAATGCAAGTTTATTGAGTCAAAAATCAATCAATCAATGAGCGAGTGGATTAGGAGCACCTCATAAGCCCCAAAGAAATAATTTGCCCAAACACTGGGATTTAACAGCACAGGACCAAATTCCAACACTTTTAGGAAGTAAGTAATGAAAAATCAATTCAAAAGGAAAAACAGATCAAGAACCCTGGATTCTGACACGCCGACACATTTATTGCTGAATACCATTTCTCGGCTGACCCGAAAACTTCGGAAGGTGTTTATTTACTTTCAACACCTTCCAGAGATCAATATTTTTAATTTGGATCCGAGTTATTATTTTTCACATCACAGCATCGGGGAGTGGAGTAAAGTGGCTCATATTTTAGTGCTAAAAAGATCGATATGACAGTTTCACCTTCACTGCAGCCCCCTGCAGCCGCCTGGGTGCACATCATAACATCCCGCCGGGGGGTGCGAGTGCCACGGCGCGGGGAGCAGGTCATCACCCAGCCCCGCAGCCAGACAGCCCGTGATTTAGCTGATCGTGAAGGGCCCGGTGCCCTTAGAAAACCAATCTTGTTTCTCTCACTTTATCAGGCCTGTCTTTTATCCAGCGTGCGGGAAGGGGGAGGGGGCAAGAGAGGAGCAGAAGCAGCAGGAGGGAAGGAGCAGAGCAAAAGACAATCACTTGCACAGAGCGGATTGCGTCCCTCACCGTCAGTGCATCCATTCGTTCTTACCTCCCTTGAACTGAGGCGCATCTGCAATCAATAATTAATTTTCCATAACTTTCCAAACACGGTTCTGGTAGCTGAGGGCAGAGCAGCAGGGAGCATCTCCGGCAGCACCTGCAGGTGCCGGGCTCTGCTGATCGCTGCCAATGGGATGAAGGAGACGGGCAGTGGCCTGCGTGCCGGCCCAGGGCCACGCAGAACAGCACTGCCTGCTCCTGCTCTGCTCACCCTGCCCCAGGCTGAACACAGATCTCTTCTCAGCTAGTACGTGCTGACTTCAAAGTCACCTCTGCCAACTATCCTAGGGCTTCAAAATCCCCTCTGCAATGGCATTCATCCTTCCAGGAGAGGAGAAAGAGGTCCAAGTACTAACATATCACCATGGAAAAAGGAAGGCTAGTTCTAACCAGACAGAGGGACACGAGCTGCAGGCCTCGCTGTCCCTACGGCTGCGACGCAGAGGCTGTGAGCGGGGGTCTGTAGCACGGGGACACGGCCCAGCAGCTGCGTGGGCTGTAAGTGCAGACTGACCACAGCCAACGGAGAGCAGCTTCCAAAACAAGAGCAGAACTGCACAACTGAGCATCAAAACGTCAGCATGCGTCGGCGGCGTCATGCCACAGACAAGTGCTATTTGCCATCTAGCACAGTAATCAGTTCCTTAAAAAGAGAACTCACACAGAACTGGGTAGATACCAACATGGGGAAGGGAACTACAACTAAAAAGCATTTCTTGAGAAATCCCACATGCCTTTCTTGACATGTCCTGAACAAGACAAGACAAGGAGCAACTCTGTGCTTGGGCTGCTCCAAGTAACACATCCTTTTAGGGGAATAAGTCATAGTTCATGCTTTTTAAAAATAAGCCTTCATGGAGTCCAGTACTCAGAGAAGTAATAGATAATAGTCACCCTCATGGGGTGCACTCCAGAATACTGACAAGTGAATCCAGGATTATTTCTCCAAATTACGTAGCAGATGTAAAGGTCACGTGAAAGGAGCAGCATTATATAGTGACGTTAACTGAAAGCCAAGCAGCTCCTGGCTTACTGAGAGCTGCACTGCAAAGTCAGGGTAAGGAGACTGTGCAGCCAAGGCAGTGTGCCCAGCCATGGGGTGCCCAGCCTGCCCAAAGCCCTGAGGAGCAGCAGCAGAGAGACACAGCTCACAGCAAATGGACAGCACACACGAACGCATCTGCTCTCACATCTCACTGCAAAGCACCTATTCACAATTACACCTCTGCAACTCCATAAGATGCCACTGTTTGTTGATCTCTGCCAATCACAAACCCAAGCACCAATTATGAAAAGAGCGCTTCAGATCCAGGTCAAAGAATGAAAGTTTTAACTCGCATGTTAACAGTAGGAGATGAGAGAACAAATACTTCAAGACCCAGATGAGACTAGCAGCAGTATCCCAGTTTTCTAACAGATTACCTGGGAAGTCTTGCAGAAGGATTACAGAAAGCCAGTACACAACTCAAAACTTCTCACCTGGGAGAGGACTAATGACCGAGGACACGTCCTGGGCCCCCTTGGAAACAGCCGCTGCTCTGATCAGATTCCAGGGAGACGGTGACTCTACACTTCACCACTCCATTATCTATATACCGAGTAGGATTAGAACATCATAACTTACACCTTGCCATTTTAATGGACTTTAAGATATCCCTGTAAAAATGAACACCTCTTAACATCCCCTGCACTGAATAAGTTTTATGGACACCTGATAAGGAATATTGGAGTGGTTCACAATTAATGGCCAACAACACCGAGTAGATCTCCAGTGCAGCAGTAGTTATAAGCAATGTTCCTCAAAGGATATTGTCTCCAAATCCACAGCCTGCTTCAAGACTCCGTAAGATTCACGGTTGGATCCCACCACACAGCCTGTCTGCAAGTGAACATGTTACAGCTTAAAGACGCTTCAACACAACTTCAAACTCTCAGCACGACTACAGAACCCTAAGGAACTGGATTTACCCCAGGCCGAAGCGATGCAGAGCCCCTGAATATAATCCACAGTGTAATACCTTGTGTATCTTAACCAGGACATCCAGGCAAAGATGAGAAGCCAACAAGTGCACCAGGCAGTACACAGAAATAGAAGTTCCTCAGAGTCAGAAAAACCCTGACAAACAAAATAAAGACAACACACCTACCCACGTGAGGAGTTACGGCCAAGTTCTGACCTGACAGATATCACTGCCATAGATGACTGAAGTTGCTGTTTCTTCTTCATACCTCTCTTGCCTTCATTTCTCCTTAGAGTTTGGAGATTTGAAATGCATTTTATTTACTCCATGGTAATGGGTAGCTGTACCTAATACTGAGTACATCTCATTTTGCACATCTGCAAAATTTTCACAGCCACTTGTTCTCTAAGTGCAGTTAGCTGTGACAGTCTGTGCTCTTCATATGTTCTAACTGCATGGGAACAAAGGGTATAAGCACAAATAATTACAGTACATGCAACTGCAGAAAGGAAAAAATATTTACGCTGGTCCTGCTGAAACCATGTATCACCATCAAGTATGCTTAGACTTCTCAATAAACTGAAGTAATACACAAGTCTGCATGAGAGCATATTCAAAACTATTCTCAGGTTTCTGCTGTCACAGAGAAAGAATGAATGACTTTGCACGTATATGAACACAAAATATTTTGCAGGAAACAAAATAGAAAATATATTAACGTTGGCAAGTCAATAATAGTACATTTTAAATATCCAGTCAAGATCTCAGAGGTGTGAGAACAGAAGGACCACCAGGGTCCCACAGCAAGCAAGGTGCTCGGCCCGCTGGCAGCACGCAGGACACTGCTCATCCTCCACCAGCTCTGCTGGAGGCAGCTGGTGGAATGAGCATGGGATGAGGACACTGCTCGTAACTGCAATTACAGAGGGAAGAAATCCCAGTGGCATTCTTTCTTGGGTGAGAAGGTCTCACTCTCAACCTCAGAACCAACTCCGGGCAGACCACGGCTGCCAGAACTCATAACCTCAATTTCCATTTCCTCCTGCCACACACCTCCGACTCCGGACACGCACGCAGTGCTCCCCCAGCTGCCAGAAGATGGGCAGAGGTACCACCAGGGAGCGGTCCTTGCTCC
Source organism: Callipepla californica brunnescens (assembly GCA_023055505.1). Lineage (NCBI taxonomy): Eukaryota > Metazoa > Chordata > Aves > Galliformes > Odontophoridae > Callipepla > Callipepla californica. The sequence goes on along the minus strand of JALIRH010000022.1, from coordinate 12,317,123 downwards.
TCCACCGAGCAGGTGAGTCCAGGGCAGATGCACTCCCTGGGCACAGGCCTCAACAAGCGCAGCAGATCTACATCTAATTCAGCAGCATAAATACGAGTGCAAGTGCAAAGACTTCCCGCTGTTGCTATGGGAAGCAACCGCAGAGGAGCTTGCTTAGCACTAAGTGAATCTGCAGTACACAGTGCTAACCGTGGTGCTTTCCCTTCCCCTCCAGTCTTGGCTTTTATTTCTGTATGGTGTTAACATTTCTGCTCTGCATTTGGAGGAAATATTGAATAGAACTGAAAAACAACGTAAGAAATACCCAATCAAGACACCCAGGATACCAAAATACCTCGTAGATATTAATCCGTGCCTTGTTTTCAGCACACCTTAAATCCTCCCCCACTAAACACAAACAAATCCATCGATGTGTTATCTGTTTGCATGTGCCATATTAACTAAGGGATTAGAGTGCAGTCTTTGTTGAGAAGAGGCACGTCAAAAGACGACGTTAATGCAACCCGATAGCGCTTGTGTCCGTGCACATGTATCTCAGTGGGGGATTTGGGGAACAGATACCATTCAGCACCAACATCAAAAGCAAAACAAAGCGAAAACACAGGCACGGCATGCTTGAGGTAGGAAAGCTGAGGATGCAACCAAGGCACTTCTTCTCTTTCATAGGAGAGACGCATCGCCCGGTCTGGACCTAAAGACAGCACGCCTGCCTGCTGCACCAGCACTGCGCACCCACTGCTGTGTGCCTGCTCTCCAGGGCCGTACCTGGCAATCAGAGCCCAGCAGACAGGCAGCTCTGAAGTGACCTACCATTAGATTAACTGTTATTTAAAAGAAAAACCTGTGTGAGCGAAGTCTGTAAATAATAGTGAGGTTTGAATGTAGGATTTATAACCGCAGTTACTTTCTCAGCTGCACGAACCAACAGAGACGCTCCATCTTTCCCAGGAAGGTGAGATATCCCAGGCTGTGGGCTTCCGTGCCTAAGATCAGTCAGCCGTCATCATAACTAGCCGAGGTAGATATGAATGCACCCTTCCCCCACACTTTTGTACACCGAAGTTCACACTTACTTTACCTTCTCCCACCCTCAAGGGCTGTACTTCCCCTGTTTGACAATTGTTGCTGACACTGTCATTCATTACCCGTCCCCACATTATGTCTTTGTGCTCTAACCCCCCTGTGTGTCCCAGGCGAAGCGGTCTCATCTCCAGCTACGAAGTTTTCACAGGAATTCCACCCAGTCTCCCGTCTGTTGCTGGCAGCCCCATTCCCACCCTGCCCCAAGGAGACGCCAGCAGACAAAGCAGGCACACAGCTGTGTGCAGGGGGACCTGCACACACCCCTCCCCACCAAAACATCAAAAGCATCCTAAAGGGTGAAAAACGCACAACCAGGAGTAGTCGAGCTAGAAGAGCAACAACAACAAAACGACATGAGTTCCACGGCACGTCTGAATGCCACGTGCAGACGTGCTCTCCCCAGCACAGAGCATCGCGCACCACGCTCCGGCTCAGCCGCGCTGCTGACGACCGCGGGTAACGCCGGGCAGCCCCAGAGCCAACGCTCACAGCTGTTCCGGTTCACTCTCGAAACAGTACGGAACTTTTTTCCCTATGAAATCTTCTGTTTGGCTGAAGGGGGTGGGGGAGCAGAAGGAACAAAACAAAGCCGACCCAGAAGTGCTTCATTCAGTACTGCATGAACAGGAGAGGAGCCGCCAACAAAAGGTCTCTTCCCAGCTCAGGCTGCCGCCGCTCACCTCGGGGACCTGGAACCTGCTGGTTTCTTTGAAAAGCAGCAAACCCTTCAGATCTGAGCCACGTACACCATTCGGTTTTTTGTCAGTAACTTGGGACAAAACTACCGATCTCTGTTCGGGTGAGGACAGACCTGAAACAACAGCAGAACGTCCCCGGTGCTGTGTGTCCCTACGGAGCAGCGGGGCTGGGAACCGCCCGGCCCAGAGCACCAGCAAGAACCACGGCACCTGTCAGAGCCAACCGAGCCCACGCTTCCACCTTGTTCTCTTTTGTTTTATGATTTGCATGTCAGGCAAATGAAGCAGAAAATACTCCGAGTGTGACATTTCAGCGCTTAATGCTTTACTGGTGCAGTAAAACAAGACAACTGCTGGAATTATAGGAAAATAAATTTGTAATTTCTTCCTCATTTAGCCATTTTTGAAGCTCGCGTATAGAAAAGTCATTAATGTTATGTCCTCTATCGACGTTCCAAGCCTTTCAGGGAATAACTAATGTTTTTTCTATACTCCTCCATGTGGCCAGTTAAATTAGACACATTATTTCTGCGCCGTTAGAGAACGCTGATCAATAGACACTTAGAAAGCCCTCTAAAACTAAGTGGAAACACTTCCTCAGTGTCAAAGGGTTCCAGTCCGGGTTTGTACATCGCAAACATTGTTAAGTTTAACAGAGCGGTCAGTGCGCGCCCGCGGCACTTTGCAACGAGCATCGGCGCCGCGGGAAGTTCCTTCCGCTTCGGGAGCGCCGAGGCACCGCGGCTCCGCACCGCCACCACCGCTCCCACGGAGGCAGAGCCGCATCCCCCGCTCCCGCGGAGCCGCGCGCGTCCACCCGCACGGCCCGACTGCCCCGGCAGCGCCCGCAGCGCCCGCAGCCCCGCTCCCCCTGCGCGGCGGGCTGCTTTCTGCCTTAGCGCGTCAACAGCCGTCGTTTCCGACGGCGCTGACAGCATATGGCAACGCGAAGCTGTCCCTTCCACCCGTTTGTTTTCAATCGCAAAACCTCGGATGCATTTCCAGGCGCTTTGAAGTGTAAAACCGAGCAGCTCCGCAGCAACGCGGTGCCAGCGGACCGCCTGCCCTGCGGCAACGAGCACGGCATTACAGGGCTATTCCAGACGTTAATAAACCCATTAGTTTATATCAGCAGATAGCATTCATAGTATTTTTCTCGAGAGTCACGCTGATCTCGTTTAAGAATTAATTCAGCGCCTCAAGCAAACGCATTAGCGAGTTCCTTAAACAGCGTTTTATAATTCCTTATGACATTATTTTCGCGTTTCCCGACCTCGCCTCCCGTCCTGCCGCCCGCACCCCGCCGAGCGAGCACGGGAGCGCGCCTACGTGCCAAAGCCGCGATCCGGCACTAACAGCTAACTAACAGCTAATTAACAGCCAGCTGACAGCTCGGCACCGACGTCCTAAGGAGCGCCCCGCAGCACCGCACGGAGGCAGCGCCCGCTGCCCGCTGCCCGCTGCCCGCTGCCCGCTGCAGCCCCGCGCGTAACGGCGGATCCGGGCGCGGCTCCGCCCCCCGCAGCTCTCCCGGCCCCGGCCCGGCCCGGCACGGCACGGCCCGGAGCAGCCCGGCCCGGCCCGGCACGGCACGGCCCCCGGAGTTCGCAGAAACGGTACCGACGGAAAACGCTCAGCGGCAAGCGAGCATCCCCAGCCGCCGTGCTGCCCTCACGCCCTCGCTGGCTGCATTCAACAAACTACATTCACTCAATGAGACGCCGGATTAAAGAGAATAAATTCCGCACAGTGTTCGCTACAACAAAAGGAAAGAAACGGACACAAACAGAACTGCAAACAGCAGGCAGCGACAGCACGTCACAGCCGAGCAGCTCCGAGCTGCCAGCAGCACAGGCAGCGACTGAAGGGAACGCAGGTGCAGAGATGCACTGTTTTCGTGTATGCCCTATGCCAACAACAGCTCCTTGCGCAACTCCTCGCACAAATGACTCCAAGAAAACACAACGATAAACGTGCAGCGAGGCAGAGGCTCCTGCGCCAGGCAGAGCTGCTCCGTCCCGGCCCAGGAGTGCGGGATGCAGCGTGGAAGCGCAGGAGTGCGGTGCTGCACAGAGCTCCCGCAGAGCACGAGGGCATGGTGTGGCTGCGGGAAGAGTCTGAACAAAGCTTCTTAGGTTCCACATCACCTGCTCTATTCCCCCCGCACAGTCCCCAAACGCTCCTGCTTTCCTGCAGGACGAGCACCCACTGCCGCATGGCAGGGACTCTATCCCACCCCGCCACAGCCTGCACGAGTCCGGCAGAGGGACAGGGCCCCGCCAGCAGGAGCAGGCCGCGGACAGGAGCACTGTGCTGGGTGCGGGAGGTCCCCGCACTGTGTCAGGGCCCAGGCCCCGCGGGGTGCTCGGCCCCAGGGCTGAGGCACCGGCCCCCAGCGCGGGCCGCAGGTCTCCCCGGGGCAGCACGCAGCCGCTCAGTGCCACCCAGCACTGCCGGGGAGCCCCACGCAGCCGGGCAGGGCCAGGCCCCACTCCTGTGCCACGCGGCTGTCCCTGTGCAGCACGCAGAGCTGGGGAGGCACAGCACGTCCCGCCCTGCGCGACAGCCACCATGCACCGCCCTCAGCTCCTCAACTGCAGACAGAAACGTTTCAATTATTATTTTAAAGCCTCGCAGCTCCCGCTGTGCTGGGGTGCTGCAGCCTGGCAGCATCTCAGCATCGCTCAGATGCGCAGATTTCTGCAGTAAGTGTATTATCCGGGAACAACGGCAGTCCCACGTCTTTTAAAACACGTGCGGGATGCCGCACAGCCGCAGGGCCAAATACCGACCATAACATCCTCAGGCCGCAGAAAACGTGACTCCACCGAGGCTGTGAAGCCGCGGCTCCAGCGGCGCTGCCGCACACAGAGCGCTGCCGCACACAACGGCAGCTCCGAGCCGCGCCGGCACCGCCCAGCAGCGCACCCGCGGGACTCCCGCTCGCGCTGTGGCACTTCTTCAGAGCGCGCGGGAGCGCCGGAAAACGGAACAAAAAGAAACCGGGACACTGCTCACAAGGACTGCCGGCACCTCGCAGCCGGGATGCAAAGGGGCAAGGGAAGAGCGGCGCAGCACCGACAGCGCGGTGCGCTCTGTCAGACGCTGTAGGATTAGCTTCTGCACGCACCAATTCACAAACTCTCCCATTACAGGAACAAAAAGCACAAGGAACAAGCCGGCGCTCGCGCCGCGCGTTTGAAATCCTCCCGCCGCCGCGCTCCCTCAGCCGCGGCCCGCCGCCCCCACAGCGCCCCCACCGCGCTCCCACAGCGCCCCCGCGCGGCTCCGCCGGGCGCCGCAGCTCCGCCCCCACCGCGCGGCCCTGAGGGCGCTCTGCGCCATGTCAGCAGCGTTACAGCTGGGAGAACGTCTTCCAGCCGTTATGTTCCTTTTATTCTCATCTGCACAGCAGAGTTAGTGGTAACAATCTCTCCGCACGTGACTTTTAAGAAGTTGCCTGTGGATTTTTCTGTGTTTCGGAAGACCGCTTCCAGGTTAACCTCCTCAGCACTAATTCCGGGACCCCGGAGCTGCAGAGCAGCCCGCCCAGCTCCTCCCGCAGCCCCAGGGCCGCGCCTCTGCGCGCGGCACCGCGCACAGCACCGCGCACAGCACCGCGCACAGCACCGCACACGGCACCGCGCACAGCACCGCACACGGCACCGCGCACGGCACCGCACACAGCACCGCGCACGGCACCGCGCACGGCACCGCACACAGCACCGCACACAGCACCGCACACAGCACCGCACACGGCACCGCACACGGCACCGCACACGGCACCGCACACGGCACCGCGCACACGGCACCGCGCACGGCACCGCACACAGCACCGCACACAGCACCGCACACGGCACCGCACACAGCACCGCACACAGCACCGCGCACACGGCACCGCGCACAGCACCGCACACGGCACCGCGCCGGACCCGCCGCGCTGTGAGGCGCGCAGGTTACGGTGCCGTCGGCCGAGACGGGAGATGAACTCCCGCTTCTCCAGCCCGATTTATCCAGAAATAGCACTACGAAACACGAACTCAAAAAGCAAGGAAAACTCGAAGGGAAGGAGAAGGCGGCCAGGCGCTCACACAGCGCGGCCCCGCAGCCCTCAGCCCGCGCGGCGCTCGGGCTCCGCCGCACCAACAGCGCCGCCCACGCGCGGCCCTCAGCGCCGCCTCCCGGAGCGGAGCGGAGCGGCACTGCCGCGGCCGCCGAATGGACGGCGGAGGGCGGCCCGGGAGCGAGCGAGGCGCGCCAATGCCCCGCGTCCCGTTCAATTATGTCTCTGTTCCTAAATCATCTTTTTTTTTTATTATTTAACAAAACTCTAAACTGCCACAGCTAATAAGCTCAGAGGAACCAGCGCACACCATTCATTTCTGGGAACAGGCCGATATTTTCTGAGACCCATTAATAACCGTGACAGGATTTATGTACAAGATAAATTCAATTCAATTTCCTTTTTCAATTAATGGCCAATTATTCGAACTCAGCTCCACCAAAAATATTACTCAAGTATCATTAATCTAGCAAAAATTAACTTTACTGTTCCCTCAGTAATGAGGTGATATCATTTTAAGATAAAATTAGGCATTTTAATAAAATGTTGCCTGCCGTCATTTTTCGTACCGCCGCTTGCCAGCGGGGCCGAGTCACACGAGATCACGTTAGTGTTATGGTATCTTCAGACCCACCTGAGGACAGCCGATGCCCTATTTTAGCTAAAGATAAGAGTCACTTTATACCTAAAAAAGCTTCCAGTACATGGAGTCCAGTAAAAACAACCTCAGAAACATTCCGAGGCACATTCTATGCATTATGCATAAATACACACGTATGAACTTACACAGCCCAGAACAAAAAGCCCTTTAAAACAGAAAGACAAAAAGGTTCCAGGGCTCTACGTGCTGCAGCGTCACGCTGTTCAGGTACCAGCACGTCCCTGGCTGGAACATGACGCAGTTTTGTCCACGCTAGTTTGCATTCGGTACTTCAGCCACAACAGGAATGTCACCAAAGCTGCCTCCATGCTTAGCTGCGAGCTTCTGGGAAACGATCCTTCCACACAGACGCTGTCACCCACTGTCACCCACGGCTCATTCGTAACTGCTGGGAGCTCTTAGCTCTGCCATCCTCACGTTCCCAGGGTGAGACGCATTAGCTGTAATGCAGCAGCTTTCTGCCAGGAGATCAATCTTCAGGTCACGTTACAACCTTACAGAACCACCCGATGCTGAAGCATGGTGTGATGGAGTGGTGTGCACACACGTGTGCCCGCTCCTGAAGCCAGGTTTGCTGAGCACGGCCCCAAGCTCGGGTGCAGGGCAGCTGCTGCCAGCCCCTTGATCCTGCACATTCCCTGCCAGCTCCCTGGCAGCATAACCCCTGCACATCCCTGGGTGCTTTCTGCATCTTGGCGTGCACTAAGCAAGTTTTGAGAAGAACGAATTCCCAGCAGCTTCAATCCGTCACCATGGAAAACCCAACCCAAGCCAACCAGGCAGCCGTGCTCCCTCAGGTCATGACAGCCCCCCCACCCCTCCCAACCCGATTTACACTGCACTCAGTGTAAAGGACCACAGGTGACAAATGCCTGCCACCAAGTTCTTCCCACATCTCAGACAAACCATCTGGATCCCTACTACACAATTAATTAATAGTCTTTAAAATCAAACCTCTCTGCAAGGGACACCTGGAGTCACGTTCAATTCCCTGCCTCCCAGCACTCTGCCTCCCTCGGCTGGAAGAGAAGCTGTCTGCTGAGGGGACAGACTGCAGAACAGCATTTTCTCACTGTCAGCCCCAGTGCAGCCAAGCTGTGTAACTGCGAGCAGCAAAACCAGACGGAGCTCTGCAGGAGCCAAGGCAAGGAAAGCCTCGAAGAAGAAACACTGCCAAAGCTGCTAGAAAAAGGGGATAGTAGAGCCACGAGTAAAAGTTAGCCAAGCTGCAGCTACTCGGGCTTCTCCCTTCTAATGAACACAGCATTATACAACAACATATGCAATAAATGTTCATATTTCAGAGAGAGAAAGGTAATAACATAATTAAAAAGTTAGCATACACTGCCAATTCCATGCCCTAGAAGGGATGGAAAAAAGCCTACAAAAGTCAAGGACCTTCACAGTCAAACAGAAGTAATGTGGAAGCAGGGAGATGCACAACACGGTCAGCCCAGCCACTCTGGAGAGCGTGCTGCAGCACACAAGAGCCCCTCAATCCCTTCCAGAACTGCTCCTTTCCAGGCAGGGAGCCCTGCTCTGCTGCACACATCACACCACCATTCCCCAACACTTTGGTTATTTGTAGCTATCAGCTCTGGTTCTGTGTTCACTACTGTGTTACTAACACAGGTGATCCTAAATCTGAAAAGACCTGAGGTCTCCTATGGGAAGCTCTCTTCCCCCCGGGATCTTCTCCATTTGGGGCTGGCTGACCCGTTTCCTTCAGCACTGTGTACTGACAGGCGTAGCATTACTGACAAACAGCACGCATTGTTTCACAAGTTCTGCTTTGTACCTTTAACAGATTTAGTTACTGCTTCAACGGAAAGAGATTTCATCAAGTAACAAAAACAAATCCGCTCGGTTATTTTCATTATAAATAATATTGGTACAGTCTTTATTTTTTCCTCCTTTATTGACTGGATACGCTAAGTTTTTCCCAGGAAGGCCAAGCTTCAGTCAGTGCAGCATGAGAGGAAAAAGGTACGCAAGGTAATGCTGTGATGGGAAAGGGGGAATCACAACAGCGGATGGGAAACGCTACAAGGAAACAGAGCATGGAAAAACCTGCCAGCATGTGAGAAGGGAAAAGCATTATTTCTTACAGCTCTTTGAGCTCTGTAGAATACAGAGCTCTCTGTGGACACGAGCTGCATGTGCACTGTCCAGGACTGTGGTCAAACACTCCAACAAACTTTTTATCCACCACAGAGGAATAAAAAATAAGCACACCACGCTACGTACAGTAACTTCAATATTATAAAGAATCATGACCATCTTGTCAGAAAAAGCTACAGACACTTCATTGCAGTGTGCAATCACCTTCCACACAGTGATTCCCAAGTTCAGGGTACTGCTGACCATCCCCTTCCTCGCAACCACAGACCAGCTGAGGTTGGAAGGCACCCCAGCGGCCACGGGGCTGAGCCTGGTTTCACAGGGCTTAGCTGGCTGCAGCTCTGAGTCCAGAGCGACCCCAGCACACCTCCGTCCTACTGCTCCGCACGCACCAGGGCTTCCTGCACAAAGTTTCAGTGCTCCTGACACAAGATTTGTTCCCCTAGGATTCAGCAAGGCCAGCAGTGCTGTTTTTCTCCTCTTTGATAAAGAAGAGGAAAAAAATCTCAACATTCTTCTTCCAGTTCCAGCTTCTCTGGGCTCCTAGCCACAGCCACTCAAAAATGAATGAATAAAAATCTTCCCAGGCTCCTATTATTCATTTAAGCCACATGCTGCTGTGCTGGGATTTGCATGCACGTGGGAGACGTTGGTTCAGCCGAGCTCTGTGCCCATGCTGCTGCTTTTGCCCCCCACCCTTCTGTCACTTACTCTAGCTCAGGACGTAGGGGCTGAGCCCCTGACAAATATTGGCTGAAGATGTTCTGGGGAAAAGGAAGCTGCAGTCCCAGACAGAAGGAAGATGTCACTAGTTCACCACTACAGGACTGTCCATTCCTGTACTACGCAGCAGCAATTACCTAAACAGAACAGCAGATCTACCCACATGCTGGACAGCCCTGGCAGTGACCTTCCCACCGTGTCTGCTCTTTATAAAAGGTGAACGCTCCATTTATACGTTTATGTAAACACCACTCACGTACCAGTGGAAACTCATGCCACGACTGTTCTCCCAAACTGCCACCCAAACAAGCTCCAGAGATTCCTATCACACACCTCCACTGCTCACAGCCCCACTCCCAGCTGCTCCCGGGCTGTCAGACGGACAAACAGCTGCTTAAATGAAGGTAACTGATTCACCAAGACGGCTGTTAGAGGAAAAGAGTCACTCCAAACGAAGGACTTTCTGAGAGCTCTAATACACGACTTACTCCGCAGTGGATGCACTTCTGTGAAACAATTTCAACAGCATTTGCGTATTCTACAAAGTAACCTCTTAGTGAAAAATAACTTCGGAAAGATGCAATCTTCATCGTGATGGAAACAGCTCACATACACACACCAACCAAAAGAACCTGAACAGCTTCACAAAAATTAATCATCTGCTCAACCAAAATTATTTGATCAGGAAATTTACCGTAAAATGTTCCTGTGATTTATAGTTCTCATCCAGGTAAACTCGAGCTCTGTTGTAGTCTTTCATTGCATCACTTGATAATAATTCTCTAAAAGACAAAGAAGAGATTGGAAATATGAAGGGACACGCAAACATTCCACGTTGCTTCAGCATCATTCTCTGTAATGAAATGTCCTCATTACCCAGGGGAGGGCCACGAAGATGACCAGAGGGCTGGAGCACCTCCCTGCAGGGACGGCTGAGAGAGCTGGGGCTCTTAGCATGGAGAAGAGAAAGCTCTGAGGACACCTCCCAGCGGCCTTCCAGCAACTGAAGGGGACTACAGAAAAGCTGGGGAGGGACTTCTCATAAGGGCAGGTAGCAACAGGATGAGGGGAAGAGGCTTTACACTGGAACAGGGGAGATTTAGACTAGAGCTCAGGAAGAAATCCTTTACTGTGAGGATACTGAGACACTGGCACATTAGATGTAACTGCACAATTAATGCCAAAGGCCTCACAGTCTCAACTTTAGAGCTTTACTTTCTTGAACTCCATTATCTGCAGACCGAAAGCAGCCTTTTGACCTGGCAGAGGTTGGGCTCTGTAGAAGCAGTAGGCCTGAGGGGTACACCATTTGTGCCTCGGAGTGGAGCATGACGCTGGTTCAGGTGCTCTTGCCGTTGGCTTCCTAGGGGAACTGAGCTCATCCAAAGGGAGTGAGGTAATACAAGGGGACACAATACTTGGCTCTTTTGGATTAATATTCTGTAGCTGAATGGGCCATTGGCACAGCTATCTTCTGAAAGACAGACTCAGCTGCAGCCCAACAGGTGCTTCACTCTGCACTAGGCCTGGTAAGCCACGCTCTGACCCAGCAAACACTGAGCAGAAGAGAGTGCTGCACCGGGGTGCCTGGCCAGATCTGGCACCTAACAGCCATAGGGCCAACAGCCCTGGTGCCTTGGGAAGCAGAGGGGCCCTTGGGAAGCATGTAAGTCAATCTCTCTCCTTCTCCCTCTGCTTTGCAGAAACAGAGCAGACAGCCCAGCACATGGACCCATGTAACACCACACAAGTGTTCCACATTCAAGAGACTCTGCTCATTTCAAACGGGCAGTTCCATTGTGAATACATAACAGTGACCAGGAGGCAAGCAAATCTAACTGGCCTTCACCCTGGTGATGCGGCATGCTCCAGCTGGGCACTTCCAGCATTGCTGGGCCGACAGTACAGGGCAGTGCTGCTCACAGCGCTGACCATCAGATTTGCTAATGATTTTGACAGGACTCCTTCCAACTAAATGTTCAAGTTAAAATACTTCATTTCTCCTTCTGAAATATAAATGTTGCCTACTTTTGTAAAACACCTGTGCTTTCAGTTTTGCTTGCCTTGTGCTTCTACCATATCAGCCCCTGTCCAGGTCCACCTCTCCCAGTGCCACCAACTGCTACACCACCACCAGCACGAGAGGCACTGAGTGCAACGCCACGGAGGGAGAATCCAGCACCCCCACACTGGGTGAGCTCAGGGCTGGCATGCACCAAGCAGCAAACTGTCTGGTGACAAGGTGCAAGAAGCTTCACTTCTGAAGTGACATTACAGGGATTCCGTATTTCATAGGATTATTTTCTTAGGACACAGCCAGGGAAGATTTTCATCAGCCTTTCCGATTTCCCAAATAACACAAAGCATAAACATTTGCCTGGTACTGTCCTTGTGCAAGGTCCTACACCATGGTGATATCCATAAGCTCTGAAATACTCCCCATGCCTGATGGCTTCAGCCCAGAACTACAGCCTAGCAGTACTGTCTAGTTACTTACTTAACAAACTTGTCCACGTGAGACATGGAAGCTTCATAGTTTTTTCCTCCAAACTCTTGACAGTGTAAAGCCATGAAGTGGGGTTTGTGTGCATGAACAACCTGAAACAAACAGAAAAACATAAGTAAGAAGTTGTATCCAGAGCTACCGTACAGGATATACAGAATCATGATGTAAATGCATACTCGGTTCTGAAAGCAGATCCATCAGCCAGAGAAATGACAGCACAGCAACAAGCAGTAAGAGGAGCACCGCTCGGTGGTGCGTGTAAAAGTCTCCTAATAACAATAATAAGCTCACATGTTTTAAAATAGTACTTTTGTTTTTAAACTGTGAATTTGTTACCAAGTACTTGGAACAAAGGCACAACCTCTTCCAGCTCACCTCGAAAAGGACTCAGCAGAGTGAGCAGGGTCAGAGCATCTCAAACTACCTCAGGACACAACGCTGACAGCTATCTCACCTCCAAAATTACTTAAACATCATTATACACACACTGCAGTGTGTTCACACTTATCCAACCCAGGAGACACAAACACCCATCATGCTGCTTCAAATGTTAATCTTCATAATGAAAGTATCTGAAGTATTAAATAGCACTACGATACAATCAGACTCAAAGTACAAAGTATGCTTCTTCACTGCACATCCGGACAATCACACAGCATTTGTACATTCACTGCTGCTTTACACACTTCTCTTGTCTTTAAATGTTTTCTCTGCATAAACCACATCCAGCATTGCAAACACCATGTCTAAAACACCTTTGTGTTGGCACTGAACCTCTGCAACTTGCATTTAGCATTACTTCTCAAGATGATTAAATGGACACTAGCTACAGCACAACTTCAGTTTTGAAGAGAATAACAGCATAAAGCCATCGTGTGTGTGTGTGCTGGTGCAAGAGCTGCGGACTGAGGGACGTGGTCAGGGTCGGGTGGGGAAGGGCTGGGGAGGGACCTGGGGTCCTAGAGGCCTTCTCCAGACTTAATGATTCTGTGATCACTTGGACACAAACTGGCATTAATGAACTAACTAGGACACGCAGTAATCTTGCTTTAAAAATAGGCTGCCATGGTAAGGACTGAGATCAAACTAGAGTGGGACCCAATTAAAAGTTAACTGAAAGAAAGAAGACACAGAGGACAGACAAAGCAGCTAAAACACCCAGAGCCAATGAAGTTTTGCTCATCTTGATACATATGTACTTTTCCTTTATACTTTTGATGTAACTACAAAAGCTTACTTCACTAACAGCTTTTATAGGTTTATCAGTAATTAGAAGAGAAGGCTCCAGCACTTCACCCAGCACCAAACCCAGGGCTGCACAGCACACACAGCCACGAAGTGCCTGTGAGCACGCTCCTTCTTGGTACGGCTGCCAGTGCCTGGAGAGAAGTTTTGGTTTCCAGAAGCCTAAACACTGCCTCACTTTCCAGCCAGCAACACCAGGGCTGCGGGAAGCTCTGGCCAGCAGCACTGCAAACAGACCTGCACACAGCCAAAGGTACGGAGCTCTGCAGAGAGGGTGGGCAGGAGCACCATGGTGCCACCACGGTGCTGGGGCCCTGCAGGTAAAACAGCCTCACCCCCAGGGCAGGCAGCACCGCAACACAGCAGTGAGGCAACACGGGGCCGTGGGGGTCTCACTGCAGGACAGCAAAAAGCACGAGAGCAGCCCGCTGCCCCTGAGCCCAGCAGCCAAGCAGGAACCAAGTGTCCTCGTGAAGTCTGGTTGCTGGTTATTTTCTTTACCATCCTGGAGATAAACATTAACCAAACGCAACTTGTGAAGTTGGACTCTGTGACAGAGCTCATTTGTGGTCCCCAAACAATACACAGTCCCAACGCGCTATGTGCTTTATTGCTCCAAATCAGTTTTGGCTTCCAACTACAGATCTTATCTATACTGATAGCTCTTCGAAATCACCTTAATTAGAAAACACTTGTAACTATTCAGTGCTGTAAAGCAAACATGCAATTCTGTTTCAAAGCAACACATCTACCAAACCCTTACTTCAAATAAGGCAAAAAAAATGTACTGATGTGTGACATTCTTCTTTGATCCTACAACAGTTAGAATCTCTTCTTACATAGCTAATATAGCTAAGAAACTGCTAACACAGAAGTAAAATAAATAGTTTCCGAGAGGATGCAGGCACCAGCTGCCTCATGTGCACTGAGGATAGTAACAGGGGCCTGGAACATGGGATCCTGCACAGAGAAAACACTGCAGAACTGCTCTGCTGCGCTACAGCAGCGACAGAAAACACTGCAGCCTAGTGAGCCCTGGAACCTGATCCCAGATGTATGCAGGGCAGATTGTGGTGCAGCTCTCTGAGGGTCTGAAATCACAGCAGCTATAACAACAAAGAACTGCACGCCATGTTTTAAGATGAGGAAATCGCATTAGCTTTACAGCAGTGAGAGGCTTCAGTGGTGTTCCTCAGAGGTCAGCCCACAGAAACACACCTGAATACCAGTTACATCCTCTCATATAATGGATACCTTCAGACTAGGAGCAAATCGGCTCCACTTCATTACCTTTTACTAGTTCTCAACTGTGATAAAAGGACAAACAGCACGTAATAATGAATTTTCAGAGTTCAAAATTCATATCCGCCAGAGGTTAAAGATCATACACTTGATCACATAAATGCTGAATTTTCATCCACAACAGAACGATACTTTTTAAAGCTGGGCACTGTTCTTGATTACTGGATGCATGACAGTATCACACAGCATCCCGAGCTGGGGGCAGCCCACGAGGACCAAGCCCCAGCCCCGTCCCACACAGCAGCACCCACCCCCAGACCGTGCGGCTGAGCGCGGCGTGGCAGTGCCTGCTGCGCTCCAGCAGCTCAGGGCTGTGCCCACCACCGCTCCCAAGCCCTGACCCAGCTCTGCACAGCTCCCTCAGGTCCTGCTGATGTCAGCAGAGCTCAGTGCTGTGCCTCCACACTCCTGCAATTGCTGCAGGCTGCCACGAGGCCTCGCCTCGGCCTCCTCCACCATGAACTGAACCAACCGAAGGACATCAGCAGCTCCTCAGACCTCTTGCCATCTTTGCTGCCCACCTCTAACGGTTTCACATCCTGCCTATGCTGCAGTGCCCGAGGTGCTCAGAAGCTCTGCTGCAGCTCCTCCATCTCACCTGCTGGCACAGCTCGCGGTGCAGAGGACCTGCAGGGGGATGGCTGGGTCTGGGCAGGCTGGGGGTAGTACATTCGTGCTCCTCATCTGCCAAGGGAGGCAGTGAGTGGGTCTGACAGAGCAGAGAAGGGCTCCCTGCTGCTCCAGTCAGAGCTGAGCTCCAAGCAAAGCTCGCTGTGTGAAGGGGCCACTGCTGCACCAGCACAGCACGCATCCAAATGCCACTGCCGCTGTGATACTACAGCACAGTGCACACAGCAGAGAAAGTCACTACCCAGCAATCACTACTTAATTTTTAATGCCACTTAATAGTATGCTATGAACTAGGGACAGGAAGAAGTCTACTTACAGCAGCCACTCAACACACATACATAACAGGAATCTCCACAGCAGGCATTTACTTACACTTAACAATACTTCAGTGCCATTCCTCAGTAACTCCTGAAGGCTTTTTGCTTACAACCGTACGAAGCAGCACAGCAGCATGCCATCACCAGCAGGCAAGCAGCTTTACACCTCATGCACAAGAGAAGGGCTTCCCACACACACTGCTCACTCTGTGGCCCGCAGGTGGGTGCCCCTGGCCCCATGGCGAGCTCCTGGCCTGGCACTGCGTCTCCATGGTCCTCAAAGGGCAAAACACAGCCCTGGCCCAAAGCAGGGGGCTCAGATCCCTATCCTGAGACCTGCTGGCTGCACAGAAATGGGTGCTGCCAGCACGTGCATATGTTCAGTTTGTCAGATCAAAAAAAAAATTTTTTTTAAAGGTATTGACTTTTTTTTTCCCTGGCTGCTTCCTCCAAATCTCACAGTAAGGCATCTACACAAATTTTCACCATGAGAAGATCAACTTCATTTTGTTCCGTGCAAAGTTTTTGCAACAGAAACCGGCAAAAAAGGCTGAGTAAAGGAAAAACAGGTTTCTGAACGCTGGCTGCATTCATGCACTAGAAGAAGGAACAGACACATAGTGAGCAAGGCAGAGGGATGCACTGCTGGGACTCCGTGCTCTGAGACACACAAGCCCCGCAGAGTGCCGCTCTGTGCCTGCTGCCAACCTCGCCCTGCAGCATCAGTGCCGCGCAGCCCCAGGAGCACACAGCCACAAGTTTCCGATGCCACGGCACCACAAGCTGCTCCCGGCCCGCTGCGCCGGGCTGAGCTCTGCCCTTCCACTCGAGCACGAATCGCTGCACCAACACATGCACCGTGAGGCTTCAGCTTGGAAAAACATGCTGAGATCCACACGTGCGCTGTGCAGCTGAGATGAGCGCTGCTGTGTGCTTCTTATGCCACAGAATAAAGCAAAGTGCACAGCCCTGCCTGAACGAGGCAGAAGACCTGAGCTCACCAGAGCAGTCAATCACTGTCTACGTAAATGAAAAGGACTAAATCTACTACAATAAGCAGCTGACTTTGAGGCTGTCTTTTGTTTCCCCCACAATAAAAGGGAAACACACACAGAATTTCTGTACAGCAATAGCAAGACTGCACTTAGCTCTTAGGTAACCTTTTATGTTTGTATTACTGCACATAAAACCTCTAAACACTCCTAACAAATTTAGCAACACAGACAAACTGCACCAGGAAAAAGTCTCACCTCCAGCTTTGCATGTACATCAGCAATGTCATTAACATGGCAAAAAGACTGCTACCAAAAGCAGCAAGGATTTTCAATAGCTCCAGTTGTTCAGGAATGAGGAAGAGAGGGGGAAAGAAGAAATAAACAACAGGCCTCTCCAGGTGCCCCAGGGCCCTTCCACACAAACATCACTTCTTGGATGCTTTTCCTATCACGTGCCCTTACTTCCCTCTCCAAGAACTGACATCAGTGCGGGGCAGCAGGAGACACAGAGCAGGACAGGCAAACCCAGGTAACGAAGCGGTGGCTGACAGGATGGGCCACCACAGGAACTTCGGGTTTCTGACCACAGGGTGATTTACTCAGCACCTGGCCCAGCACATGGGTGTCACCGGTCTCTGAGAGGGAAACGGATCCTAACCCAAGAGCTGGCTGGGATCGGGGGCTTTAAACTGGGCAGGAAAGGGGAAGCAGATGAAAGCAGCCCAGGGCTTTATTCTTGATCCAATGGAGGAAGAGAGTGAAATGTGATGGGACAGAGAAAGGCTTGGGGTTGCTATCACACCAGGAGACTGTGGGGAAAAACCTCTGAACTGTCCTGCAGGATCTTGCAGTGACTTCTCAGAGGAGGTAACGTTGCCAATCCCCCATCCAAAAGCTTCTCGTGTGCCACAACGAAGCAGTGGGGGAAAACATCGTATTTCTTCTGGAGGTTTAAGGGAGGGCTCCCCTAGAAAGATGGTGTGTCAGAGAGCCCAGCTAAGGGCCTTTACACCAATGCACACAGCGTGAGAAATAAGCAGGAGCTGGAAACTGTGATGAGCTCGGAAAATTACAATCCAGTTGCCATCATGGAAACGTGTCAGGATGACTCCCGTAACTGGAATGCCACTGCCAAGGAGTACCACCTTTTTTAGAAGGGATGGGCTAGGCAGGAGGGGTGGAGGAGCTGCCCCCTATGTTGGAGAGTGGATAGACTGTGAGGAGCTCCCCCTGAGAAACGGCGAGGAGCAGGCTGAGCCCATGGGCTGCGGTGAGGGATAGGGCTTATCGAGGGCACCTGGTGGGAGCCCACTGACAAGGCCTTCCTCCTTCAGCTGCAGGCACTCATCCTGTTGGGGATTTAAACCACTCGGATATCTACTGGGAAAACCACACAGTGAGCTGCAAGAGACCCAGGAGATTCCCAGAGTCCGTGGATCATCGCTTTCTGGTTCAAGTAATGAACAGACCAACCAGAGGTGAAGCACTGCTGGATCCAGTGCTCACCAATGCACAGAAGGTCATTAAAAGCATTAAGACCGGGAGCAGCCTGGGCTGCGGTGACTATGCCCTGGTTGAGCTCATGATCTCACGGAATGTGGGCCTGGCAAACAGTGTGGTCAGGACCCTGAACTTCAGGAGAGCAAACTTCAGTCTGTTTAAGGAACTGTTGGACAAGATCTCCTGGGAAGCTATCCCTCAGGGACAAAGGAATGGAAGAAAGCTGGCTGCTCTTTAAGGATGCCCTTCTGAGAGCACTCCACCCCTCAGAATAAGAGAGCAGGCAGGGGAGGCAGGAAACAGGCACGGCTTGGCAAGGACCTGCTGGTCAGACCGAGGGAAAAGGAGAAACTGTACTGGCTGTGGAAACAAGGGTGCATCACCTGGGCAGAACACAGGGATGCTGTCTGGACTTGTAGAGAGGAGATTAGGAAAGCAAGGCACAGATGGGACTGAACTTGGCAAGGGATGTTAAAAACAAGAAGGGATTCTACAGGTACACTGGGCAGAAGAGGCGGACCAAAGAGAGCATACCCCCTTTGGTAAATGAGAAAGGAGAACTGCTATGACAGATATGGAGAAGGCTGAGGTACCATATGAGCTCTTCACCCTCAGCCTCCACTGGCAGCCAGGATTCTTCTATTTCTCATGTCCCTGAAGCTTGCACCTAGAGCCTCTAAGTGAGAACTGGTGGACACCCCCGCTGTAAAAGCAGAGCAAGTCTGAGACCCCCTCACGAAACAGAATGTATACAAGTCTATGTGGTTGGAAGACATGCAATCCAAGGTCCTAAAAGAGCTGGCTGATGTGGTTGCTGAGCCACCCTCCATCAGATTTGAAAAGTTGTGGCTGTTGGCCAAAGTCCCCATGGACTGGAAAAAAGGAAACACTGCTCCCATTTACAAAAAAAGGGAGGAAGGAGGGCTGGCAAGCCTCACCTCTGGGCCTGGGAAGATCATGGAACAGATCCTCCCAGAAGAACATGTTCAGGCACACGATGAGCAGGTGATCCAAGACAGCCAGCACAGCTTTAGAAAGGGAAGGTCATGCCTGACCAATCTGGTGGCCTTCTATGATGAATGACACCATTAGTGGACAAAGGGAAAGAGATCTATGTCATCTCCCTGTCATCTCTGTTGGATGACAGGGGGAAGTTCTTTACAGAGAGAACGGTGAGGTGCTGGCGCAGGCTGCACAGAGAGGTTCAGATGCTCTGACCCTGGAGGCACCCAAGACCAGGTTGGCTGGAGCCCTGGGCAGCCTAGTACAGTGCCTGATCTGGAGGTTGGTGGCCCTGCCTGTGGCAGAGCAGTGGGAACTTGATCTTCGTGGTCCTTTCCAACCTGAACCATTTTCCATGATTCTATGATTAAAACTGGATACTGGACACTTCACGTAAATCAGACAGTAAATCCGTTTGCATATTCTATAAGTACTCTGTCCTTTGCTTAACATTCAGCTCATTTCACCATCCAGGTCTTTCTGCAGGACCTGGGCTGACAGTAGGGATTATTACCCTACATGGAACGGAGGGGTTTCCCAGCCACAGACAGACTTGGCTGCATACCACAGCCATCCAGCACTGCCTCAACAATGCTGGGCTGGCACAGCTGCCTCTGAAATCCTTCCAGAGCATCCCTGGCAGCATCTCCTCTACAAAACGCCTACAAATTTCCAGTTCAAACAAACAAACCAGAGCGTGCTATATGCTAAGCTGTCTCAGAAGACATGAACAACCTCATGTCACCCAGTCTGCTCCAGGGCAGTGAGTGGGAGCTCAGGTCACGGCCACAGTCACAGAGCCAGCACTGAGCAGCACCGCTCAGCACAGCCATGCACTGTGCACCAGAAGGAAACGCACCTGGTGCTCCTCCTCACTTGCTCTGTGCAATGTTCGGGTGGTACTCAGCAGGACAACAGTCCACTTGTTCTCCCTTAGCCAAATACGATGCTCAGCAGGCTGAAAATCTTTCCTCTCAGATTTTATCCTATTACACTATTCCCTACCATGGGAGATACTCTCTTCCAAGTACAGCCTGTGTTCTGCTCCTCCCCACATCTCTTAGATGTAACATCTGTACCTTCCAAAACCTGTGGTGGCCTACTCTGAGCAGACAGTGACACAGCTACCAGAAGCACTCAGCAGAACAAACGCTGTCAGCTTTGTCCATTACATAACTGAAAGATGTGATTTTCTTATTACTACAGTCTGAAGTTAAACCAACAAAAACAGGCTGCAAATCTACAGCATTTAAAATAGACAACTAAGCTGCCAATGAGAAGGTCTGGATTCAAAGGTTTTGCAAGTATTTGTGATGAGAATAATACTGGAGAAGGTAAATGGTGAATTACTTAGCAATCAGAAGGGTAGAATTAAAAACACTGCCAGTTAAACAACTGACAACACCTAACTATCAGTTGTAGGTGCAGGCCAGGATGCAGTTGGCTTTCTGGGCCACGAGGGCACCATGCTGGTTCATGTCCAGCTTGCCACCCACCAGTGCCCTCAGGTCTTTTTTGTCAGGGCTGCATCCAACCCTTCCAGCTCAGCCACGCAGGCTCTGGGGCCGCCTTTGTCTCAAGTGATTTTCCAGGAGCTGTGGGGCAGCTCTGGGTGAGAGCACTGCCCAGCTGCCCGGCCCCAGGGCTCTGCATCAGCCATTCCACACCAGGGAAGCACAGACAGTTCTCAGAAACTACCCCAATTCTTCTTTTGGTTTGGGTTGTTCCTTGCTGCAGCCACAAGAAAGGACTGCAGGAACTGCAACCATCTTCACCGTCCTCACCTCAGCTAAAAAAAGCTCAAAGTGCGAGCTTTGCCAATGTTCTGGTTTCTGCAGAAAAATCATAGCTTGTTTTAAGCACAGAGACACATTAAGAATGGCTTTATGCCTATTTGTGACAGCAGCACCACACACTGAGGAGAACGCAGATTTCTGTCCTGTTTATGGCTTCTACTGGGCATTCATTCTTTTCCTCATCCCCACAGCTTCTCTGCAGGAGGAGGAGGTGACTGCAACCATTAACAAAGAAATACTTCACTGTAATCCTGGCAGCTCTGAACCTCATGTCCACATCCCTAACTCAAAGCACATTTTAAATAGCAGCAGTGCACAGCCATCCACATTCCTTTCCAACTCTAAGCTTCACAAGAGAAAATAAACTCAGCTGGCAGCTTGTTCAGGGCACATTTTCCTCCTCTTAATCTAAGAAGCAAAGCACAGCGCGAACCTTCCCCATCTCAGCAGTAAGAGCGTCACCAAAAGAATCCATCACCCCGCGACCATCAGAAGCACTTTCCATTCCTCACCAAGAAGGGTGGGGGATTTTTGCTTACAGGAGGGCCTTGAATTTCCAAGGCCAGACCGCGTATACTTCCCAGGCCTAAATTAAATCACAAAGCTGCTGCCAAGTCCCCGGTCGCAGCCTCACGCGTCACACCAAGCTGGGGCCAGCAGGGCCCCGCAGCACCGGCGGCACAGCCCAGCAGCAGAGCAGGCACACGATGGAGCCCCGAGCAGCAGCTGTGTGCAGCCAGCTTCGGAACGCTCGGGCTGAGGAAGTACTCCTGGCCTTCTTACGCATGCTGACAGATTAAAATTATTCAGTTGTGCTAAGCCAAAATGCAGCAAGATGCAAAACACGATGACAGCTGTAGCAGAAGAAAAATGCTAGACCATTTCTCAAGTTTCCACATTCCAAGAGCAAGTTTCTGAGACGAAGCTTTTGGAAGTGAATTAAACAAAAGTTTTCCTAAAGGAAAAGTATTATTCTGGCTCTGAAGAGGAAATCCAAAACCAAACTCAATTACAAAGGCAGAAGCAGCAAAACACAAACTTACAATGCCTTTCATTCCGAGTGCAGAGCGTCTGACTGGAGAACAGGCAAACGCTCACAGAAACCCACCGCCCCAACCCGCAGGACGGAGCGGCAGAAGCCCTGGGAGCTGAAATCTCTCTTCAAGCTGCCAGCACACGCGATCCTTCGTGCACTATTGTGTGCAGACAAGGAAGATGGGAGCACAGGTGAGATTTGCTTTATGTGTAATATAAAACATATTCTCATCCACAGAAGAGAAGGAGCACAGTTACACAGGGAACACTCCTGCCGACTACAAAGAGCAAGGGGAAAGCAGAGCAGCAGCACGGCTCGCAGCACGGCCCATGCAGACAGCTGTGCCCACACGTCACACGTGGGAGCGGCTGCCCACCATCAGCTGGGCTGAGCTCAGCCGGCCTGCCCAGTCACCAGGCTGTATTTCTCCTTAGGGAAAAAACAGCAACTACCCAGAGCTGGCAGAAAGCCATCCAGCGTTTGATAGTGGACCAAGTTCAAAACACAGCCAGCTGTCATACAGAACGCAGACTTCAACTTCACAAGAAACTGATGCACCCAAGTAAAACAGATCAAACAACATTTATCAGCTCTATCAACAGTGCTGGGAAAGGTAATAAAGTAGCAAGCTACTTTAAGGGCTGCTATGTTGTAAGATGTCATTACACACTAAATTTTATTTAAAGCTTTTTTTCATCTGCATTTCTCGGATAAATTGTGTAATTTAACACAAAATAACACACAAGATTTAATGTACAAGGGAAAACTGTTTCAAGCTGAAAGAGGGAAGGTTTGTACTGCCTCTGAGGAAGGAGTGTGTCACAGTGGGGCAGCGAGGCACGGTCCGGCTGCACACAGAGGTGGGGGTGGTCCCTGCAGGCAGCCCTGGCAGGGATGGGCTCTGAGCACTGATGAGCTGTGGGTGTCCCTGCTCAGTGCAGGGGGTGGCACCAGGTGGCATTTACACTCCTTTCCTATGTAAAAGATGCTGTGGTTCTATAGTATTTGTAGAATCATATCACAGAAACACAGAATGGCTCGGATTGGAAGGGACAGCAAGGATCACAGTGTTCCACCCCCTTGCTGCAGGCAGGATTGCCAGCCACTAGGTCAAGTACTGCATCAGACAGCCCAGGGAGCAACAGTACAAACTCAGCTTTAGCATGGGCCACTTAAAAGTTACTCAAGTCCTCCACATGCTACATTCTGGAAAAGGCATGTAGCAATAACCTATGGTAAAACACAAATTAAGTGACTTGTGTTGATGCATCACAGCAACTAAAATCCCCAATTTAAATGGGATGGAACTTAAACAAAAAAAATCACAAAAATGTTCCTCCATGTGTTACTTGACATTCATAGAATCCCTATGGTTGGAAAAGATCACCCAGTCCAACTGCCCGCCTATCACCAATATAGTTCTCTCCAAACCACGTTCCTCAACACAGCAACTCAACATTCCTTGAGCACCCCAGGGTCGGTGACTCCACCACCTCCCTGTGCAGCCCATCCCAGCACCTGAGCAGAGAAGTATTTCCTAACAGCCACTCTGAATCTCCCCTGGCACAACTTGAAGCCATTCCCTCTCCTCCTAACACAGTCACACAAGAGGCCGACCCCCAGCTCAGCACCACCTCCTCTAGGCTGTCACAGAGAACAGTGAGGTCTCCCTCCCCCGAGCTCCTCTCCTCCACGCTGCCCAACCCCATCCCCGTCAGCCGCTGCCCACAGCCCCGCGCTGCAGAGCTCACAGCTCTGCTCCCTTCTCCGCACGCGCTGCAGGGCCGCCATGTGTGCACTGCAGTGAGGGCCCAGCGCTGAGCACAGCACTGAGGTGCAGCATCGCAGTGCTCAGTACAGGGGGACAGTTACTTCCCTGCTCTGCTGGCTGCCCTGTTTCTGACACAGGCCACGATACCATCGGCCTTCTTGGCCGCCCGGGCACACTGCTGACTCATGTTCAGCCAAGCATTGACCAACACCTCCAGGTCTGTTTCCCCTGCACAGCCTTCAGCTGCTCTGCCCCACACCCATAGCATTGCCTGGGGTTGGTGTGAAAACGTGCAGGACCCGGCCCTTGGCCTCGCTGAACCTCGCCCTATTGGCCTCAGCACGGTGACCCCACGCAGAGCCCCTGTAGGGCCCCGCTACCCCCAGGCGGATCAACACCTGCAGCCAGCGTGGGCTCACCTCACACTGACTGAGGGAGCACTCAGCGACCTCGTCCAGGTCACCAATAAAGATGATGAAGAAGACAGGCCCCAGCACCGAGCCCTGGGGAGCACCACTCATGACCAGCTGAATTTAACTCCATTAATCAAACACGGAGACATCTTTCCATGATGGGTTTAATTTTTAGAAACATTTTAAACAGAGCGCTTCTCTTTTTCGTGGGGGTTATTCTGACAGCTTGCACAAGGACTTCATTCTCAGAAGTTACGCAAACTGCAGTGACACCACCATATATGCAAATTCAATTCCTCAGAAGAATGGAAAAAGCTGCGGTCTGTGGTTTACCTGGGTTCTGAGTTTATGAAGAAGCATTAACAGCCTTCTTTTAAGCACCAGCTTTCAGTACTCCTGATGAACTCTGATCTGCAGAGGGCTTCAAGCATGCAAAACTTGAATAAGAAATACTTGAGGTTGTACATTTACTGGGTTGCTACACAGCCCAACATCGGGACTGTCTGTGCTACTTTTAGCACAGCACGTTAAGTCCCTTCCTTCAAGTTTCATCCCACTTCCTACTGGCAGCAACAGCACAGCAGCACAGCAGCAATCCTACCCAGCGCAGGAAGGATTCAAGGCTCCTCATTCCTCCTCGAGCTGAGCACTGTCTGCGTCATCCACTGCTGCTGATCAGCAGAACCCGTGACGAGTTTGTTTTTTCAAATACAGCTTCCTTGGGACTGCAGACAGGAGGGCAAGAAAGGTGGGAAGGAAGGAGGCAGCAGAAGAGCTGCGGCTGAGGGATGGGCTCAGGGCTGCTGCAGTTACACCAGCCAGACCACGCCTGGACTCCGCTGCCACGTGGGAGTGTCAAGGAACCATTTCTCCCTACTTTGAACTTGGTACACCGATATTCACTGGGACAAAGACAGCAAACCCAGCTCCACGTCAGTGCTGCTTGCTCCAGGACCCTAGCAGCTCATTCCTCCCCCCTCCTTTTCCTGTTTTCCATGAAGTATTTGGAGACATCTCCATAGTGCTAACCCTCCACTGCAGTAACAACAACTGAACACACACAGTCCTGTGGATGAATATGCAGAAGTAACACAGTGTTATAAAATATTCAGTGATCTAAAGGAAAAAGTCTTTATCTATTGAAATATTTTCTTCACGGAGTATTTTCT
Source organism: Callipepla californica brunnescens (assembly GCA_023055505.1). NCBI lineage: Eukaryota > Metazoa > Chordata > Aves > Galliformes > Odontophoridae > Callipepla > Callipepla californica. The sequence continues at coordinate 12,292,092 of JALIRH010000022.1, read as the reverse complement.
TAAAACGCAAAGAAGTTTATAAATCAGGATTAGCTGAGGAAACCCATACAGCTTAAACATCACTTATCAATCGAGACTGAAGAAAAAAAATGTGTTCATCTTTTGTGAAGCTGACAGTGGGGATCATCAGACTGGTTACACCAACTCATCACAACTGCATTAAGCCTGCCACTGAAGCCCACTGCAGTGTGCATGCTATTCCAACGGCAGGCAGACCGCGCTCGTACCTGGGCCGTGTGATTCCACCATTATAATCCAGTCACAAAAAAGTAACAGCAAACACTGAAAAGCCACTCTGCAGTACGTGCTGTAGTTTCACTTTAAACCTTGAATAACAGAACATCATGTGAACCATTTTCACCTCAGAGATTTAATACTGAATAAAGGAACTTCAGGATCTATCAGCTCTAGCAAACGTGACAAATGATCACAGTAAAACAGCACTAATGCTACGCAGAAACGATGAAAGGATTCCGCCCAAGCTCAGCAGTTCAACCTCTACTGCAAAACCAGATACATTACAGCAGCTTTTACACTCAAAAAAACAAACAAACATGCAGTTAAGCTTATAACATGTTTAAAAATACTCTTCAGCAGCTCTGACAGTTACAGTACTTCTACATTATTCTGCAATTGAAAAGTTTCACAGGACTTCAAATACGAGGGCTGATCTGCTGCAAACCAGCACCAGCAACTGACAGATGCTAATAAAGACATGAACTGGGCTGCAACATTGTATATACTTTTAATTACCAAAACTATTTTAGTCAGCAGATTGTCAGTGAGAACAAACAACATCTGTATACCAATCACCACTGAGACACCCAAAGGGCATGCTCTTTTAAGGCTGGTTTTGAATGTAAGGACTTTAACTTCACAGAAGTGAAAGATCTTTATGCTGTGAATAAGTAAACTCTACCTTACCTGATAAAATTCCCGAAGCCAATTCTTCTGCAAGTTTTCTGGCTGAAAAGCAAAACACAAACAAATTAGGACCAGAAGCAACGCATTCTTACAACAATATCACGACACGTGTCCCTCTTCTTGGTGCTTTTGAGTGGGTGGTTCTCCACGATTAAAGAAGATGCGTTATGTTTACAACTTCACTGCGTCCATACACTTACAACATAACCCAGTGATTAAACCCACACACCTGATACTCATCAAAATACCTGCTTCCAAGCACACGCTCACTGCCTGCATTTCAGAACCTTCACGTGAACTGCTGACACACAGTTCTTGCAATCGGAGAACACAGCTTCAAATTACACGGATTTACTTCTAACAATGGGCTCAGAGGGACAGCTGTGCTATTGCAGGAGGCTGGAGCTCCTGTCAACAACTGGGAGAAGAGTTCAGAATCACTGCAGAAATTATGAGAACTGAAGCAGCAAAAATACACTGAGCACAAAGTTCTGCCTTCTATGAAGCGCACAGCACACAGATACACAGCCGGTTTCTACACATCAAATGCAGAAACAGCTGCAGCATTTACTGACTTACATCATCAAGATTTGCTAACGTCTGCATCGTAGGGGGATACACAGACCCAACCACTCTCACAGTAACAGCAGGCATGCACAGCATCCATAGGACACAGCGGAATGTGTGGCACCGGAAAGCAGGGCTGCCCCATCCTCCCCTCTCAGTGGCAGTTCAGGCAGCGGTTGGTTAGTGGCCAACACAACACAAAAATACTGTTCTGCTCTATTTCCCTATCAAAGTGTGTTATTTTCAATTACTTATGAATATAAGTTTACAGTTGTGTTTATTCTATGCAGAACTGAGGACCTTCCCCTCCACAATGCTTCAAAAAAATCAAAAGACATTTTTTGAAAGCCGAGTGGAAAAAAACACCACTTCTGTCCTTGCTGTCAGCTCCCTTTTGTTGACTGCACACTGTTAACGACTCTGAAATTCAGACATTACAAGCCAAAAAGGGGAAGCTTTCACTCCCCAGGTGCAATAATTTTCTCATGACAGCTGTCCCAGCACTCCCTATGGCAGTTCACCACCGGTCCTGGGGCAGGCGAGTGCAGAGCAGCATTCCCTCGCCACATCCCGAATCTGTGTGCCCGCCCCACGCCTGCCCCAGCTCCGCACCTCTCCACCAGAGGGACAGGGCTTGGTCCAACTTCAGGGTCATCTTTAATAAACACAGAGCAAAACATCCACGTCTCCCATTCATGCCCTTCCGCTCAGCTGAACAACTCCGCAGAGCCACAGCAAGGAAGCTGCAGGCACAGAAACACCAGGCAAAGGATAAAACATTCTCTCCAAAATAATGCTGTCTCCATAACTGCCTGTTCTGACAAAGTTAACCCTTTCTCCACTCATTTTGAGCTTAATGAGACAACTCCAGGAGCGATAAGAAAGAACGGATATTCATAAAAATGAGGAAACGAACAGGAGCTGCTGGGATCTGAAGCCAGCTCGTAACACTAAGTTACGACAACGGCTCAGCATGCACTGGTCTTAATTGGAACGGATGTAGATGGGGAGCAGGTTACACGTGTTGTATGTGATTTGTACGATCTCAACCAGAAGGCCAGGCTTAATCCAACCAGAGGCAACATCTCTGGAACTGCAAAATTTCTCATGAAAAATTTCTGGCTGTTATGAAGATGTGTTGAGCAAGTCCTGCACCGGACCACAGGCAGACTTCAGCACGGCTGTGTTTGCTTCCAGAACTGAGTTCTTTAGAGGGTCATAGACAACTTTCACCTAAAAACAAAGGTTCACAGTCCTAGCTGTACCTTATTTACACCAGCCACTACAAGCCCCCAGGGACCTATTTATCTCCAAAAATAATCTAACATGGATTGAGATCGGGCATGCGTAAAATATGTATATACATACAGAGGATAGGATCTGCAGAGATCATGGAGTCCAACCCCCTGCCAAGCAGCTCCCAGCCCAGGCTGCACAGCTCGGTGTCCAGGTGGGTCCTGAACGTCTCCAGAGGAGGAGATCCACCACCTCTGTGTGCAGCTCCAGTGCTCCATCACTGCACTGGGAAGAAGTTCCCACACACAGAGGTGCAGAACTTCCTATGCTTCAGTTTGCGGCCATTTCCCCTCGTCCTATCACCACACACTGCTGAGAAGAGTCCGGCCTCGTCCCTTTGCCTCCTGCTCCTCAAATACTGATAGAAGTGGATCAGATCCCTTCTGAGTCTTCTCTTCTCAAGGCTGAACAGCCCCAGCTCTCTCAGCCTCTCCTCATGCAGGAGGTGTTCTATGCCCTCCACTGCACTCTTTCCAGCAGATCCCTGTCTGTTCTGTACCAGGGAGCCCAGAACTGCACACAGTACTCCAGGTGAGGCCTCACCAGGGCAGAGCAGAGGGGGAGGATCACCTCCCTCGACCTGCTGGCCATGCTCTCCTTAACGCAGCCCAGAATCCCATTGGCCTTCATGGCCACCAGGTCACACTGCAGGCTCATGGCCAGCCTGCCATCCACCAGGACACCCAGATCCCAAACCCCCTCCACTAAGAGATAACACCAAGCTGATCCTGAGAAAGGATTGTTCCTGGCTTCTTCCCAGCCCTCCTGTGCTTTGGGACATGGCTGCAGTAGGTGCCACAGAGGCACAGCTAACACCTCCAGCCATCAGATACCACCAAACACCATTTAATATGGAAAACAGGCATTACAAATGGAGAGCATCATCACCTCAGTCCACCTCCGACTGGACAAGATACAGAAAACTCAGTTTCCTCACAAGCCCTCAAACACCATGAAACAAATCTGCAGCAGCTGCATTCTGAAGGTGGATGAGCAGCACACTGGAGATGTCAGCAGTGGACAGCAGCAAGAAGTGGGAGCAGCCTGCAGACAGACTAGTGTGGAGGAACATCACATGGTTATGATCATCAGTTTTTAAAAGCTTTTCTTTCCCTCTTATTTTTAGCTACAGCAGACAGCACTTATAAGCCTCATAAGCTACAGCAGGAATGCTCTGTGAAGCCACCATGCCCTTTTGTCACACATCTCCAGGACCTCAGCTCAGGAACAAGAACAATTTAACGCTGGAAGGGACCTTTAAGGATCATGTCTCCTTCTGACTCCCTGTCATGGGCAGGGCTACGTGAGATCAGGCTGCCCAGTGAGAAAACAGCCCCATCCCACCATATCCATCCAACTACATCCAACTCCTCGTCAACAGAGCCCGACATTTGCATATCCTGCTGACCCAATCTCTACTCTGTATTTTATATTTGCTTTTGATTTGTGCTTTCCCTTTTGAAGCCAGTTTTCTCTCTTCAGTTCTATGGCTTAATTCCAAAGCTGATTGAAGGAGGTGGAGTTCTGATGGTACTTAAACCATACGGTAATATCATAAAACCAGATCAACACACAGAGAGGCACAGACACATGCCTGCATCTTCAAGTGCCCAGCAAAGGGGACAAAGCTGGGACCAAGGCACTCCTCCAACTACAACACTTCCCACAAAGGTGAAATCAACTTCAAGCATCCTGTGACAGGAACCAATCCTGGCTCCTTACCAGAGGAACTCAACTAAGATACAATCTCAAAGCAAGGAGTGCTGAAACAGCTCAGGGCAAACCTTATAGATCCCTACAACTCCCTGACAGGAGGATGCAGCAAGGTAAGGGCCAGCCTCCACTCCCAGCTAACAGCAGCAGGATGGGAGGTCACGGCCTTAAATCACGCCAGAGGAGGGTCAGGCTGGGTTTTAGGAGAAGTTTCTTCTACGAAAGAGCAGCGAGGCACTGGCACAGGCTGTGCCAGGTTGGGGATCTCAGTTTTCCCAACCTAAATGATCCTGTGATCGCAATCACAGGGAAGGAGCAAATCACGAGCCAGAAATCACGGGTGAAGCTTTTTTGGGGACAGATGACAACAGGCGACAAAAGCTTAATGACGAAACAGATACAGAACAAAGGCTGCAGATTTACCAAGTAATGTCTTCCCGGGAAGTAGTGGCAAAAATGCACAAATCAGGAAAAGGAAGAGCAGCACTGCAGCATGCCAGCAAAGAGTATGAGCCCAATAACCTGCATTACATCCATTTAGGGTACTGTGGTTGCTAGTGAGGACTCCTCTACAAAAGGCAAGGGCTTCGGACACAGCCTCCTGCCCCTGCAGCTGCACCAGACCCAGCCCGCACCACCATGCTCCTCCTGCGGCCTCGGCCCTTGCTTCGCTTTTACCACTCTTGCAGTGATATCCTGTAAGCCAGCCCTCTGCTCCCAGCTTCTCCCCAGTCTCCTCTGTATAAACTCAGTTCTCAAAGACTAGAGATAAATGATCTTTCCACTTGACTGTTATCTTCCTTTTGTTTTTCTGCCTAAAACTAGATACAGCACATTGTGTGTCTTCCAGGCTCTTTGGCCTTCTTCCTTTGTTGCCCTTCCTTAAATTATCTCATTCTTTTTGTAATGTAAATGAAAGTAATCTTTTCTTTGTCCCCTCTAGCGCCAAATTCTTTCATCCACACACTTCAGCTGACCTCCCACCACTGACCCAAAAAGCCCAGCCTTATCAGCATGCTTGTTTCTGCATAGGGAAGAACAGAAGAAAGGTATGAACACTCACACGTGCTCTCAAGAGGAGTTTCCTTTCCCTGAGCACAGAGTGAATTTCTGTTGTGCCTGCCCATCAGCCCTTGCAGTTCAGAAGCTCCCAGGCAGAGTGCCCTCACCCCATAGGAGTGGGGCAGTGTGGCTGCAGGGCACGGCTCGCAGCGTGCCCCTGCCTACACCGCAGGGCTCCGCACAGAGCACCGCAGCACGCACACAGCTGGGAATTCTGCCGGCACGTCAGCCTGTGCTCTGTAGCTGAGCCCTGCAAGCAGCTCAAGGTCTTGGGGAGCAGGAGCCCGCCTTCATCCTCATGTTTCACTTAACCACACGCATTTGCGATAAATGGAGCCACAAACAGAAGGCCTATCCCTAAAACCTAGCTTGATTTGACTCTAGCCAGCAGAACCACATCAAATAACAGGATGCTCTTACCACACACTGCCCCTCCCTTCAGTTAAAAGCGATTCTGACCTTTTCCTGGAATTTGGAATCCCACTGAAGCCTCTTTTCATGCTGACTTTCTATTTGAAGTCTGTTAGTGTCACACTGGTGACTGCATTGGTCAGGCTGTAAGGAAAAGTTGCAAGCTTTCAAACACATGGATACCACATGAGCTGCGGGCATCCCCAAAGCAAGCAGCTTTTCAAAACAGGCATACAAGTCATCTGTATTTTGCCCAGTATTTCCATTTGCTCCAAAATTACACCGCGGTCATTCAGTGGAAAATGGAAGTGTATGAATTATAGACAGCACGTTCTTTTTTTGTAAAGTTTATTTTTAGCCAATAATAGCCTTAATTTTTTTGATGCCAAAAGATTCTTGACTCACTTTGTGAAAATGCACTGAGCCTCAGAACGAGCACGCAGGAGAACTGGCTGACATCTTGCACAGAGCTGAACAAAAGGTACAAATCATCTACACATGCGTGCTTGAATTAAACATTCCCAAGAGCCCTAGGTGGGCAAAGGGCTTCCCTGACACCACCGCTCTGATTCCCCATGCAGGCACTGGGAGCTCACGGCCCAGGCACCCAACGTGCTCCCGGAGGAGGAGCATCCCGGGGCAGGCAGTGGCCATGCCATCCATGCCCTTGGGAAGCTCGGCCTTGTGGCAGCGCCTTGAAAGAAGCGCAGGCACACACGCCTCTGACACTGCTGACCCCATTTACGCAGGGCTGGCATATATCTGCATGCACACTTGAAAGAACTGAAGTTTGGTCATTCTTCTTGGACAGTATTTATACACTGCCATTCCTGTGAGCACGCTCGTACCATACCCACAGCAGCACCATGCTTCTGCATGCACGCCTTCCCTGAGCACATCCGAAACACAAAGCCAAGACCCAGCCCAGCCTGACTGCCTCAGCTCCGTCCTCACTGCGCGCACAAGGAAATGCACGTCCTGGCATGGTACTCCTGACACACAGGGATCGTAATTGCCAGGACCTGAGTAAAGCCCTGAATCTCAGCTATAACCATACCCCAGCAAACTCCCAACACGTTTCAAATTTAACTCTTATTACCAACTTCTTACAGAAAGATTAAAGGCTCTTGGATATTTGAATAAGCAGCGTATTAAGAGTATTAACAATAACAGCTAATCCAACCCTACGTATTTTATCAGCCCAAACTGTTTGCAAGAAGCAGGGATTAACCGCATTAATAGACTCCAGCATTCAATTACTGCATATCCTGATTTTGGAACGGACTGGGGAAACGAGAGCCTATACTGAGAACAGCTGTACGTAGCATTAACCTGCTCTTGGAGACTGACAGACAGAACAGAGCTCTGGCAACGTTCACGAGCACTGCCAAATTCTATCTTGTCCACACAAGATGGACTATTTTGCTTTTTTTCCCAATTAGATCTTTAAGAAGTTCCCAGGTAAATACAGAGATAATTAAGCATTATCCATAACTATTTTTAACTGTAACAGCAGGAAAACAGTCTTTCCTAGGATCCTGTTTCAGAAGTTCTATCTGCTGCATAATGCTCCCCTCCTTTCAAATACCACATGAAAAACTGCTGAGCCCACAAACTTAGAGCAGCGAAGTGAAACAAAAGCAACCGCCAGCAGTTACTGCTGATGGATGGCTGTGCCCTCTCGTGCAGCTCTGCCCACCTGCCCCAGCAGGCTGCACAGTGCCCGTCAGAAACAAACCCAAGACATAAGGAAAAAGAAAACGGCGGTCAGCAGCTGGAAACAGCCTGATAAAGGCCAGGTCAGCGAGAGGCACCGAGGGCCAAGAACCCAGCCTGCAGCCACACTGCTTACCCTGTCATTCAGATTTCACACATACAAGTTGTAACACCGACAGAGTTCAACATCCAGAACATCTCTAGCTCCGGCTCTCCTCGCAGGCAGCAGTGGGCACAGCCGCACGAAGCAGGGGCAGGACGGCTCTGAGATGCCCTCGGTGCCATTCCTGCAGGCTGTGACAGCACGGTGCCTCCTCACAGCAGCACACGGCCCCCAGGAGCCTTTCCTTTCAAGCAAGAAACGAATGCTCTGGAGACAATTACCACAGGCTAGCTAATTCAGTATGTCTTTCTGTATGAAAGATGCGGCTCCAACCTGATCCCTTGGGCCAGACAGCCCCAGGAAGAACTGCAGGGTTGCAAGCACGTGCAAAGTACTTCCTAAAACAGCAGAGAAAAGCCATCCTACAGCAGGATGGACCTCAAACACTGGTCTCTAAACTTCATACTGACCACAACAAATGGATATGAAAGCCAATTCCCCAGTGCATTTTTCCTATGTATGCTACAGGACACTTCCAATACAAATCAGCATTACTAGTGAGTTTAAAGTCCACCATCTGAGAAGATTCAAATCCCTCTTATAGTCCAAACTAGAACCTGAACTCCAGCAAACTAGAAGCAATGCTAGAAAACAAACATTAAAAGCACCAAACCTCAACCCCCCCCCCCGATAACAACACTACGCAGTGTCCAGCAACAAACACATCAAACCCCTTGGTGTTATCCTGATCCAAGCTGCAGTCAGGTTTTCTGAGCTAACAAACATCCAGTCACTGAGTATTTTGAGTCTGATGGTCCCTGTGGGTCGCTCCCAACCAGCCCTGCCCCACACAGCCTGCATCCCGCAGCTCAGCGCTGTGCGAGCGCCCGCGGAGCTCCAGCAGCGCCATGCAGCTCCCCTTCCGAAGCTGTAGGGCCACCACGAGGGAGCCGCCCTCAGCCTCTGGGCCAAACAAAGCAGATACTGTATCAGGGCCAAAACTACGTGATTTTGCTAACCATGGGAAATCTTATTCCACGTGGAAGAAGAAAAATCACCATTGCTGCCTGTTGCTACGGAACTGGGAGCTGGGATGAGCTTCATAACAGTTCCCCCATCCACACAAATAATGCAAGAGGCTTAAGAAGGATATCTGTGGTGGTGTATAAAACACATCTAGAGCTTTTTCAACAGGTACCTTCCATCACACAAATGGGAGGAACACATACATCACAGCCTGACTTGTGCTGTACAACTCCAATGTGGAGCTGCACCACTGATAGGGAAGCCTCACAGCACACACCATCCCAGCTAGCTCGTGGATCCCAATGCTGCCAACAGCAGGGAAACAATTCCTGCAGAAGCACATCACTCTCATCAGGTTTTCTGGCATTTTCAGCAAAGTGAGACAGGCAGCTATAAACGATTTTACAGCCGCCCTCTGGAAGGCAGAAAAAAATCTGGGAAACACCAGCATTACCACAGTACCTGCAGATCAGAACCTAAATATGGAGCGAACAGTCACACACAGATGAAAGCTTAGGTCAAGCCATCGTGTTTACATACATAAAGCCCTACTTTTCTACCTACAAAAATAACCCTTCCTCCTGAATATTTTGGCTAATTTGATTAAGAAGTTGGATAGTGCCCAGGGGCAGGGACACAGCGTTACACAACTGCTCACATTTGTAGGAGCTTCCATGAGATAAAAGCTCAAGAGCTTAAAGTTCACAAGCTCTACCCAGCGAGGCACAGCAACACTTATCAACCGCTCTGAGCAACAGCTGACCTCTTCTTGAGCAGACATGCACATTTACAAGATAACTGCTGTCTGATCAGAGACAAAAGTCCAACTCCACGACTCACGCACCCGGGACACCCGAGCTGTCCTCCACATCAGAACACCACAGTCCTAAGGGCGGCTGTCAATTTTCTGCAGAGAGGAGCAGGGGGCAAAACACAGTTCATCACGCTGATATATACTGAGTATCTAACGTAAATAAGCAATAGCAGAGATTACATGAAAGCTGAGGGAGATGCTTATAAATGACTTTCAGTCTGAAGCAGAGTGGGCTTTCTATTTGTTTTTCTAACCGATGCGGCTCTGTACTGCACGCATCTTCAATCAACAGCCCTATGATCTGCAAAGTCTGTTCAGAACCACCACGGGGATGGAACAAATACCCGAGGAGAGGTGTGCAGGGACGGAGCCAGGCCCTGCCCACGAGCAGCACTGCTGTGCTGGGCAGCTGAGCACTGGCACAGGGCTCAGGGGATGTGGGATCTCCTCCCTGGGGATCTCCAGCTCTATCTGGACGTGGGGCTGAGCACGGCTCTGGGTGGCCCCGCTGACACAGGGGTGGGCAGAGGGACCAAGAGGGTCCCGGCAGCCTCAGCCGTTTAGGGATGCTGTGAGATAATTAGGTATTTACAGATGGCTCTTCCATTCGAGCACTCTTCCCGCTGTTAGGGAAAAGCAGAAGTAAAATTAACTGCTGTCACAGAAGTTATCTTTTCCTTTTTTTTTTTTTTTTTTTTTTGTCTTCCTGCCTGAATTTCAGCCTCCACAAAAGCTAAATCAGGGGAAAAAGCCACCTGCTGTTTAAACAAGTAAACACTGTGACACTTGTCAATGCTCCCCATTTCCTGTCTGCTTTCAAAGCATGCTGCCACAGCAGGCACTCGGTGCAGCTGCGTTCCCTGTGCCCCTCGCTCCTCACCCGCACTGAGCTCAGGGCTACCAGCTCAGAGATCTGCTGTGCTCACCACAGCTTTGGATAGGGCTGAGGGCACTGTGTCCTGCTTGGCGGACCACCACCAAGCCATCTAGCTCCTGCTTGTTCAGCACTCAGCACGGGAATGCTGACAAAAAATGTGCTTCCTTTAGTAAAGAAAGCTTTCATTCCCTCTGCAACAAAAACAAAAAAAAATGACAACCCATGCTGCTCTCAGTCAGACAGATAAAGGGGCTGTGAGCGACCTGGGCTAGAGGGAGGTGTCCCCGCCTGCAGCAGGGGGATGGAATCACACCATCTTGAGGCCGCTTACAACCCACACCATCCTATGGCTCTATGATCCTAAAGTCTCCACAAAACACCAATGCAAGAAACATAAGGAATATTGCCTTAAAAAGAGCTTCTAAAAATCCTTTGGGGGGAAAAAAAAAAAAAGAAGAAATGGAGGAGATGTAAATTAATTATGAACTTTGCTTCACTGTCTCCACACGGTCAGTACAGCTGTGACCTGCTTGCTGCCCTGCTCCACAGCACCTTACCGAGGGCAGTGACTGGGAGCAGCAGGCTGAGAGCTGCCCACGGCCAGGCTGGATGGGTCCTGGGCTGCCTGGAAGGGGGGAGGGGTCCCTGCCCAGAGCACGGGCTGGTGCTGGGTGGGCTTTGAGGGCCCACCCTGTGACTGATGTTGGGGATGACGATCTTTACTTCAGCCACCAGCACAGGGAGCACCTTTCTGCCCCTCTGCTTATGAGGGACAAGAGTAACCTTTGGCTTCTCACCCTCCATCCCCTCAGCTCCGTTTCACAGCCTCAGGCAGAGGGATTTCCTCTGTGGATGCCTCTGTTAGCCCAGGTCCTGTCATCCTGACTCAGGGTGTGACTGCCCCAGCCTGGGGAGCTGAGCTGCCCGCAGCACATCACCACAGAAGGAAACACACACTGGATGGGTTAAAACACTAGGCAAAGCTTCCCAAGTTCCTACATTTTAAACAAATCAGCCAGCACATACATTGGAAGAGATTTCTAGTGCAAACAGCAGACTTAAGACCAAATGGCTTTCCTACAACTGCACTGACAGAAATTAGAACTTCTCATTCCCTGCTGAAGTGCCCAGCTCCTGCTTTGTCCCCTTTCTCACCACTGGGACAGATTTGACCTTTCAGTATTTTATCATGAAAGACTATTTTTAGAGCTGCTAGCAAAGATGAGGAAACCACTAGCACACACAGCAGTACCTACCAGCAGGCAAATCTGCTTCTCTCAAAGCCTGTCCGATCTGCCACTGACTTTCTGGACTGTAAAAGCTGACTTCGCGTCCTCAGCGATGGGACTGCACAGCATCTCCCTGTTCCGTGTGGCACAGTGCTGTGTCACAGACGCAGTGTGGGGCAGAGAGCAGCTGCCCCCAAACCACGCAGCGATGTCCGCTCCGTTCGGACAGACACAGCCTTAATGTTTTAAAATGGTGCTGATCACCACCTCCCAGAAGGCCAAATTGAAGCTACAGAAAACACATCAAAAATTAAGAAGGGAATAATTAAGGCAAGAGGGGATCTATTCTGTTAGTGCAAATCGTCCCGGTTTCTCATTTAGTATTTTTTGCCATTACATTCACAGTAAAAGTTCACTCTCCTGCACATGAGTTTCCACAGGAAATCCTGCCCTTCGCTCAATGCTTATCCCTAAAGAGAACCATTTCCTTTTGTTTGAAAGGCAACTGTATTTAGTCCTGTGCCACAGCGAATACTTGTCGGCACTAAATATAGCTTCTCAAGGAAGGAAATACTAGGCAGGCAACAAAAGCCAGGAACATTAGCAAACAGCATCAGATGGTGCAGGCTCTCTAACAAAAGCAGTGGACATCGGAACACACACCATTTATTAACGAAAACCTGCAGACTACTGAACAGAGCGTGAACACCTCTCCAGTTTGAGAAACATCAGCGGCTGCTCAAAACAAAAGCCCCTGCACAGCTCACAGAGATGCCTCTTCAGCACCTAGCCTCACCTATTGGTCTGTCACCCTGTGCTGATGGTCACCAACTTGCTATATTTTGTTTGAGCAGACTTAGGCTGTTTTTGTCCCGAGTACGGAACTTAATTTGCACGAGCAGGACAGATGCATCCTGCTCCTTGCAGTCAGCTCCTTTACTCACATGCAGCATTAGTGTTACACCCTGTGAGGTCTCCACTTGTCCATGGCCAAGGTCTCAGTGCTTCCAGCTGACCCATGGCGACCTGCAGCACCAGCAGCCGGCAGAGCTGCTGCAGCCTGCCTGCACCGCACCTGGCCGGGTTCAGCTCTGAAGTCGCCCACGCTGCAGAAAGCAAGGCTCCAGCACGCGATCATTGCGTGCCCTGCTCTGCAGGCCTCCTCACGTTCCCAACAAACACGCACTCAGGCAGTTTCACTTGTGAAAGTGAAACCTTCTGTCTAGCTTTGTTACACAACCCAAGCAAGTTGTGATAACTCGCAACACAAACTGCAGCAGGTAACTGAGGTTCTGCCCTCACCCTACACCAGTCTTTCATGTCACCAAGTGTAAACAAGCAGGAGGAGCCAAGCAGGCGGCTGCTTCCACTCGTCTGGTTCTTCCACCCCACGCAGCCTGCAGTGAGCCTGCCCACACCCCATCACCACCACGGCTTCACCCCAGCTTGCTCCTTGCCAGCCCCATGCCCTGTGCCTGCAGGAGCTCCCTGAGCACACTGCTGCTCAGGTGCCTGCCCTGACTCCCAGCCCTCAGAGCTCACAGATCTCCATCAAGCAGACAGAGAAGAGTCCACGTCCTGCATAACCAAGGGTCCACTTAAATTCACACTGAAGATCCACTGCAGAAGTCCGTACTTACACCCAAAAAGGCCCAGTAAATATCACCCGAGTATGACAGCAAGGTACCACCAGAGGTCACAAAATGGCATCTCACCCAAAAGTTCCAGCTCTGGTGACAGACCCTGAGCCCCACAACCCAGTCTTTGTCCTCACAGACTTCATTTCCCACTCTTCTCTAAATATTAAAATCTGAGACACTTATCCCATTTCCATTTATCTCTAAATCATGAAAACACTTCACCAACTCTAACATCGCATTGGGATTTTGCAGGACAGGACATACTGTGTAAAAATCCCTTTTCCCACTGCATGGCTGTGGATAAGGACACAGCGACCACCAGCAGAGGGAAGCATCAAAGCTTCCACCACACTCCGGACAATCAATATTCTCAGCACAACCTGAATAAGGGTTGAACATTAATATGTTATCGACCCATTTTAAAAATAAAACTATCGTGCTGACAGATGTGGACAGATTAACCAATGAATTAAGCTGTTCTCAAACACGCATGACCTGGGTAGCGGTGTCAAAGGCATTATGCAGCACGCTGCTCGTGAAAGACATGCCCGGGGCCGACGGCCAGAAGACAAACTGCTATTTCAAACACAGCACATGAAAGCTTGCCCAGCTGCACCGCCTCTCCCATGGCTTTCTGTCTTAACGTACCACAGAATTTTCCCCTTAGTAATAGAGTGATAACTGCCCGTTCTTGTAATTTTCAATACATCACTGCAAAACAAAAAACAGACATGGATCTAAAGCATTCCTGTTTCTGCAGCTGACCTCACGCCCACGTTTCACAGTTAGGTCCCACACGATCCTTCTGTGGATGTTTACAAAGAAAAAGAGAAAGAACTCATTACTCAGAAGGCAAAACGTGCAGAAAATCAAACCAGTTTCCACAATATACCCACAGATTTAACCAGCTGCTCCCAGAGCAGCACTTCAGCTGGAACTATGGTCACCAGCACTCAGCCCATGCCACACGGTACGGGCAGAGCACGTCCAGGCATCGAGCAGGAACGGGAACACGACTGACCCGGCAGCACAGCTGTGATGGGCTCTCTGGTGCTCAGCAATGTTACTTCTGCAAAACCATTTTTCAAAATTACTTTTTGGAAGAAGTGAAAAACAGCCCCTCCACCACATTCTATAGAAATACTTTTTGGCATGCTTGATATCAAGTAGCACTGACTTCACGCAGATGAAATCAAAGGGCAGAGTAGGACAGTAATCTGGATATGGAATTAAGTTACGTAATGTCAGATATGTAAAGCAGCAGCGGGATGGAGACAACAGCCGAGCTACTAAGGAGGAAAGTGAGCAAGTTTTGCTCCCCATCTTCTGCTCCATGCAACTTTCTTTTGTGGCTTCTGTGATGCATTTCCCATCAGACTGCACTCCTCCATCCATCCCGGGGTCACAGCAGTTTCTCATGTCATGCTTCCCAAACCATAAAAAACAACTAACAGCACAGGGAGATCGTGGGCTGTAAGTCATCACCAACAGCTGTTACCTCAATACATCAGTCTCTGAGCTCCCATAAACTTCTTACAGGACCCCAAAAGCTTCTGTAAAACCTTTCTGCATTCTCACAAGTTCTCAAGCATAAAAGAGGCATCTCGGGATAGAGCAAGCCTACCAGGTGAGCAACCAAAGTTAGAAACTTCAGCCACAAGATAAGGGACAACAAACACAAACACACAAACACACCCTCCCAGTATTACTTGGTTAAAAAAAAAAAAAAAAAAAACACAAAACTTAGGATGAAAAACAAGAGAATTTAGTAGCAGAGTCAAGCAGCCACTCTCATAAAGAGATTATCTGTGCAAATGCAGTCTGAGCAGATGATACACAAGACAAGGCCTCATTCATCACCAATCACCAGAAGGGAAAAGTGTTTTACAGCTGCCAGGACACATGAACACAGTCTGAGCAGCAGCTCCCAGCAGGAATGACCACCAGCCTCAGCTGTACGCAGATGTGAGCGGGATCACGGCACAGCCTGAGAAGCCAAAAAGCACTGCCCACATCAGCACAGACAGCTTCTCATGCACGGCTCCAGGAGCGGCTCAGCAGCTCATGGAGGACGATGCTATGGGTAGAAAGCTTCACAGAGATGCAGAGGAAAATAAATACAGCTGGAGTTAACTGTGTAAAAAAAGGCGCAGAAATTAATTTAAAATGTAAATGCAGAATTAGAAGCGTTCTCCAAATCACAAAGTAGCATCTCATTTCAGTACAGTCCTCAGCCAGTCCTGCACAGAGCAGCAGTCACGGGAGTCAGTGTTAGAGGAGGGGCTGCTCCCAGCTCCACCATTTCTCAACTGTTTCTGCAGAACTTCTTGTCACCTCCCAGCACCATTCTCCTCACACCCAAGGGCTCACCTGCACAACCCGTGTAAGGCACTGTGCCTCCTGAGCCATGCCCTGCTCTCTGCACTGCTCCCTCCTCTCCACCGCCCCTCAAAAACGCAGCGACCACTCGCCAGCTCTGGCCCTCACCTGAAGGACCCGGGGATGGGGGCAACAGACTGCTTCTGATCGTACAACAGGACTAATTGTGCTGAAAGAAAACCCAGGGTTTTTAAAGAAAGGAGAAAAGCTCCGTTTCCTGACTTACTGTCCACAGACTGCTCAGCATACCACACCAGAGTAAGCGCACACTTGTCGATTAACTCCAATGGGAGCTCAGCACTGCACGTGAACTCTCTGCCCTGAGCCCTGCTCGACCTCGGGCAGTCCTACCCCGTGTACACGAAGGAACAAAAACAAACACAGAGGTCAACTTCCACAAACATTTTGTAGACACATCTAACAAAGCGTCAGGCTTGATTCAACACTAAAACCTGAACAAGCGATATCAGGTAGGGCTCTCCTGACAGCCAGCCACACGGCCACAGCCAAAACTCCATCCTGCGTTTGTGGCTCCAGAAATTCAAAGCCACTATGGAAAATGTTGTATATTTAAACCCAACTATTCAGAGATATCCTGTTTGCAATGAGGTAACACTTCTGTTTTTCTCTGTCACAAGGAAGTGCACTTCACCTAGTATCAACATTTCTGAACCGAGCTGGAATTGCTCTTTTCCTGTTTAGGAAAGCGTGCTTCAAACACAAGGAGAACTGTCAAAAAGTAAGGATTGCTTTTATTGACTTATTCCCCCAATGCTTTTTTCACATTCTGAAACAACCTGGATGTGCCATAGGTCTCAGAGGAAGAGCCACTCCGAGCCCTTCTGAGCAGCTCTGGGTACCAGTGCTTGAGGACACGAAGGGACACAGCGAGCACGAGGACGTGCTTCAAGGAGAGCTGCCACAGTGCCTCAGTGCATCTCTCAGCTGCCCCGGGAACACCCATTTACGCTGTAACAAGTGAACTGCTGCCAGGAGAGCAAAGTAACACCACCCTGTGCTCAGGGCTGAGTTACGAGGACAGAGACCTGAGTGAAGATGCTGTCATTTCTCCTTCCCTAGAGGGAGCTTCTGCAAATCGGCATGAACAACTTGGAGTTATACATCCATCGTGGAAGAATAGCTGGAAGGCAGACACAACAAAGCCACCATCACGCTATGATATTAGGTTTTTAAAGCACGTGCTTTTAACTCTCACAACAGCTACAGACTCAAAGCCATGCACCCCACTGGAACCAAGCAGATGGGAACTGACCTGAGTTTTCTGCCTCCATAAGGTAAAAAAAAAAAAAAATATTGCTACCTCCCAACCACGCAGCAAACCCACTGCAACTGCAGTCAGTTACACTGAGGACGGACACCACCGCAGCACTGACATCACAACAGAACGGCCCAGGAGCAGCCCCAGGCACAGGGCAACCTGCAGGGCACACAGCTTCCCCAGGCCGTGCAGGGGGAGGGCCCCAGGGAGTCACCAACAAGTGGGGATTCCCTCACTGGAAGGCAGAAAAAAGCAGAAGCAAAAACTGAGTGGGAGGAAAGGCATCACGGAATGCCAAGATGGTGTTTCCAAGCAAGGCAAATCCTAACCAGTCGGCACAGACCAAGTTAACCTGTGGTAAAGCCTCAAAGACTTCAATGAACGTGCAAAGGTCACACATCAGTGAGCAAACCACATCTTCCCCTACAGAACCCACTGAGGCAGGCCAGACCCGATGCAGCAAGGAGCACACTGCACCTGCAAAGCACCCGGCGAGCCACAGCTCTGCACTACAGCAGTCCTGGACAGCAGTGCACCAAGGAGCAGTGCACCGCAGACACATGGACAGCACAGGAGGCAGCTGGGGACAGACAAGGACACGGAGCAGCACAGGCACAGCACCCGGCCATCACAGCCTCCCCAGGCAGAGCAGGCACGCAGACATGGGCACAGCCCTGCCTGGGCTCCTCCTGCACAACTCCCTGCAGGCAGACACACAACCAGCCTGCTGCAGCAGGAGAAAAGTGTTCAAGATGCCACGTACCAGTACACAGCGCGTTTCAGAGGAAAAGAGTACTTCTTTTTGCAGTCAAATCCTATAGTAAATAGTCCGTGTTATTAATTTAGTTTACAGGACACTGACTACAATCTGTTCCCATCCTTGAAACATATCAGTTTACAGAGCAACCCCAGTCTCCCCCCAGCTCTGTCCTGATGAGGCCAGGTGCTGACATCCCACCAGCACGCAGCAGCAGGCGGCCATGGGACCCCGCACACCGCAGGGCTGCGCAGCCCAGGGGCACAGAGCTGGAGCCAGAGACCTGGGCACAAAGTGGAAATGTAAATCCTAATGAGAAGTGCAACTCCCGTGTGTTTGACTGCCAGAGCTTTCTTTTCTAACCTATGAAGCTGAATTGAAGGCACCGTAAGGAGTCCATATTTCAAAGTCAACTGAAATAAAACTCTTTCCCCAGTGTTCCTGCAGTCCTGTTACATATTTAACAGCCCTTCTCCTTTAGTCTTTCATACAAAATATTTTCCATTGTTACACAACATTTACTCTTAAACACAGTTAGGGGTTAATAAAACCAAGTACAACAAGTTATTTATTAACTAACTGGACTCCTAGTTAGCATCCAGTATATGCAGACACCTATTTGATACCTCTATTTCCAACTAACAGTCACTCAGGAAAACTTTGTTCCACCAGGACTGGCTGTCCCATCACGTCCTGAGCTTTCTCCCAAGTCCCATAACCACGCACCAGTTTCCATAAACTCCCTAGGGCCAACGAGATCACCATCCCCCTGCCAGGCCCCTGCCTGCCACAGCACCAGGAGAGCACCGGCCCCGGCACATCTGCTTCCCCATCTGAAGGCACAGTGCCATGCATCACAGGACACACATCTCTATTTTCAACTATAATCTGCCTATCAAAGAACCTTAAAAGATACCTTACATTGTTGGGTCATACTGAAACACACAAGTTCCCATCCAACCTTCCAGCTCCCAGTCCTCAGTTACTCGAAGAGCTGTAAATATAACAACCATGTCACAGTATATACTGACTGAAGTGCAAACAGTGGGAAGCAATGCAGCTGAGACCACCCCTGAAGCCTTAAGAAGGTGATGGGAACTGCAGCCCTCCTCAGTCAGCCCTCTCGTCATAACATGGAAAACTGCAGGACACAACCTCGGAGCCAACAGCAGCAGCCCCACACCAGAAATCAGAACGCGATGACAAGAAAGCCTCAGCAGGCTCAGGAAAATTAGGATATCATTATAAAGCAATTAATTTCCCCTTGGAGAAGAAGCTTGGTTATTTCTAGCTTCTTCATTAAAGCAGGCTCCAAGGAGCCCTTCAGGACCCATCTCTGCTCGCTGCCATCAGTGCCGTGCCAGCATGCAGAACCACGCTCTGGTGTGCTGCAGCTCCTGCACCCAGGAGTGTTTGTCCTCGGGGCTCCCACTGAACCAACACAACACCATGCACAGAGGTTTCTTCAGACATATCCTTCGTGTGCGGCTTCACAGTCAGAAAAAAAATGAAAGATACAGAACAAAACCCCTGCCCGGGCTCCGTGACTGCCCAGATATGACTCCTGACCACTACCCCTTCCCTGTGCTCTGTGCGAATTACTCAGCCCTGCTTCGTGCAGCTCTGCCCACGAGGGCGGGGATGCAGCTAACGCTCCCAGATGGCAGCGCCTGCCTCAGCTGTCACTGGGCTCTGGCAAGGCACGAACTGCAAAGACAGGATGCTCCAAGCCCCGTGGCATGGGCTGCTGATGCTGGGGAGTTCCAGCACAGGCGTCTTGCTTCCACAGAGGGAGGAGCAGCTCATCTGCCTTGCAGGGCTGAACAGTGCTAAGCACAGCCCTTTAACGCTTGCACTCCTTGGAATTAAGTATGGAGACAATGTATAGCAGTTTTCTATATCCACCTGTTAATGTTTAACTAAAAAATTCTACCTTCATTCTTTGTTTCTGTTGTCTCACAGAATCCTTAGAGCTGGAAGGGATCCCCGAGGGCCATCCTGTCTAACCCCCTCAGTAACAGTGCGGAATTCGCTGTGCAGATCAGCACTGACATAAAGGAATAAATGATACAGCCCAGCTTGCTCAAGTTTGTTCTACAGTTCAGCTCTGCTTCTCAAGCAGACTGCTACAATATGGGAGGAGTGCACCCATGCAGATTCTCATAACCTAAATATGGACAGATTCCTAGCACGTACATGGAATTAGTCATGGACGCTTAGCAAAAGACTGATAGAAATGGCCCTCAAAGGAGCAACGTGATCCAACCAATCTGAATTCCAATTATCAACTGCAAATTCAGCCCCACAAAAGGAAAGGTATGCCTATACATATAGGGAAAACGCCCACAAAGAAATGAAGCTGCTGATGCACAGCGCAGGCCTGGCCGAGCTCTGAGAGGAGCACAGTGCTGTGACAGCGATCACCTCCAGCAGTGCTGCAGCTGGGCCGGGCAGACCCCGACCCCAGCCCGGGGATCCAGGTGATCCGGGAAGAAGTCCTGCCCTGCAGAACAGAGCGGCACTGTTAAACCAAGAGACCGACGCTTGGAGCTGGCAGATGGAACAGCTTTAAACAGAAAGGAGCTCTGAAGGAGAAAAGCACTACTGTTCCTACACTGACCAAATCTTGACCATAACACAGATGTCCCAGCAGATACTTAGCAGCACAAGCACCATGAAGTCACCGGCTCGATGCCTGCTGGAGCCATGGAAACACACCACTCTGTTCTCACTTTCAGAAGGCTCTCACACACAAAAATATATTCCTGCCTATACATTCTTTGTTGCTGAATGAACCCTAATTGTTTCCACCCGACACTGAAGCACAGCTTCTGGATTCTCTCTGAACAATACAGAACAGTGAGAAGCACTCCAGCCTTAAATGGGTGCTTGGATTGTCACAGGAGTGCACGTGGAAGGGGACAGCTGGTTCTGGGCACCTGTGTTCAGAGCAGTTATCACAGACTATTACTGGCTAATATGCTATAGTGGATTCAAAGACAGCATTCGCAGCTGAAAACTGTGCAAGAACTTATGATGTGATTCAAGCTTTAAGTAATGCATTAAATGTATGCTATCGCTGCAGTAAAAGGAAAAAAAGGAAACAGAGCAATTAATTAGATTTAAATTAGAAAAAAGATGAGGACTTTCAACTTACTCTGGTACATCTGAAGGGCTTAACCTTGCATTTTATCCATAAACACCCAACATGTGGTATTTACTTTCCACAAATACACAGAATTTAACAGCATCCAAGGTGGAGCTAGAACAGGCAGACCTGGAACTGCTCCCTGGCTCAGCAGGCAGGCTGCAGGTGAACTGAGCACCAACAGCCCAAGAGCATCAGAGGGAAATTCTGGCCCAGTTCAACCAGAAGTGCACAGAAACACAAGCCATGAATGCGCCCCAGATTTACTCCTGCGCTTTGCTGAGGATTATTAACACCCAAACACTTTTCACTTTTAATCTCATGAAATACCTTCTCTAGAAGTCCCAAACAACAGTCATTCACTGACATTAAGCAAACCTCAGCCTTCCTTGGGAGGCTCCCTGGAAGCTGTCCGCCGTGCACTGTTTGCAGCACAGTGCCTGCACCTTGTTACCCCTGCATTCAGACCAGGTGTGTATCTGGGGCACCACTCCCAGCTGCCCCACTCTGCACACCTGGGTTTGCAAGCAGCTGTGTAACACAGACTGCAGAGAAGCAGCCAGGTCATTCCTACAAATTTCTGCACGTTATCATCCATTTTGCCTTCGCAGCAGCACTGCAGCTCCTCCTCGCTGGCAGGGATGGTCCAGGCTCGTGGCCACCATCTGACACTGGCACAGCTTCCCAGGCAGGCCAGGACCACGAGCTGCAGGATGCTGCTCTGACAACCCCAGCCTGCCCAGGGGCTTTGTGCCCCACTAGCTGCAGCTCCTCACATGGAAAACACTACTTTCCTTCTTAGGGGTTGGAAACCCATCACAGGTGCCCTCAGCAGTGCACTAGTCAACAACCATGAATACAGGATGAGAGGTAATGCCCTCATGATGCACTGGGGAGGGTGAGGTTGGGTGTCAGCACAATGTCTCCTGCAGAGAGCAGCCAGGCATGGCATGGGGAGTCCCCGTCCCCGGGGTGTACAGACCCACGGGGATGTGGCACTGAGGGACGTGGGCAGTGGGCACAGTGGGGTTGGGCTGAGGGTCTCAGAGGCCTTTTCCAACCTCAGTGTCTTTGTGATACCTGAAGGAATTTCACAGGGAAAATAGGAAAACTGATAGTTTGATCTTACGAGGAAACATTTTGAAGTTCTGCAAAACACTTTACAATAACAGATGATTACTTATTGTTTCACAGAAAACACAGTGTATAATCAAACAGAACTCGCAATAAATATGGAAAACAACCTCAGCTAAAGAGCATGCAAACTTTACAATAGCTTTGTATTCTACATAACAGCTCACAAAAAGCAAGAACAACACACACACACACAACACAGACAGTTCATGCCCTACATTACCTTGTCTAGGCACTGCCCACATCACACTCTGAACTCAGAAGCCACTAGGTGTGGCAGACAGGTCCCATGCAGAGCACACCACACTCCCTGCCCTGCAATACCCCTCACCGCAGGCAGGCACCTCCACAGCAGGTGCCATGCCACAAACAAAGCCTGCCACAAAGACCTGGGGAGAAGGACAGCAACTCCTACACTGAATACCACCAAGCCAAGCTCAGCTGCTCGTCTGTGTGCAGCTGAGCATTACTCTGCAGAGCCCCTCTCTGAACTCTGTGCCCAGCCACCTCAGTGCCCAATGCTGCACCGCAGGGCTCTCGTCCCCTCACTGGCACTGCTGTGTAGTGCCACCCCTCCCAGAGCCCTGCTGACAGGGCACAAGAAAGGTGGAACACATAACAGGTACAGACCTGGATTTTATGGATACACTGAGAGCTGGAGTTTGCAGACTGAAAACCTCCCACAGCAGCTGCAGAGGACCGCTCTGTGACACCAACCCAGCACGCCGAGTTCCAATGACTTCTGACAAACCTGTACGCAAACCTCAGCTCTAAAACTGCTGTAAGCAACAAGAAGTCTGACAACCCAAGCATAGAGAAGCTTGAAATGAACTGCTTGAGGAACTCCAGCCACTCGTGCTCCAAGACAACATTTCTGTTTCAGCTTTTTATTTCCCCATCTTCGTGTGATGGCAGATTAGTTTTAAACCTCCATCTCACACTCCGGATGTTTTCTCTGGAACACAATTTCTTAATTACAGCAGTATAAACTTCTACCCTAAAGGAATCAGCAGTATTCCCTCTAAGCATACTTACTTGCAATTAGCTTTAGTTTCCTAATGCGTTGGACGCTACAACTTTTTAAGCAGTGCTGAGAATTAATCCTTGAGCCAATCCACCAGAATGAGCTTTAGTAAGAGAGGACTTTTACCTCCTTGAAAACACCCCAAAGTATGAACGTCAGCGCTAATGGGATCACCAGATCACCTGCAGCCGTGATCCCCATGGCCAAGCACAGCTCACACTGCCCCACACACACCCAGCACCACAGCAGCACAGCCAGAACCCCACCCCACCAGCTTACTGTCCTAAGAAGGACTGATGAGGATTTACCGGGACAGAAGGGTCCAGCAGCTCTCAGAACCCCATTTATCTGGGAATCTATACCTGTATCCTTCCTCTTCCCATGTTCCTCCAGCAGCCCCCAGGGCAATTCCCACCTCCCTCACATACCATCGCCTTTTACCCCAAAGCCAGGGGTCAAGGATCCAGCTTTCTGATGACATCGTGAACCTACAGAAAACCTGCTCTCCCTCAGGTCCCACATGGCTATGGCACCACCCCAAAAAGGAAAAGGACGCTCAGAGCCAGGCCACGGGGGGCTGTACCCACAAACACAGTCTCACTGAGGAAGGGAAAGAGAAAAGGCCGCCAGCTGCTCCCACCCGGGCATCCCAGGGATGGGCATGTGCCTGAGCTTGGCGTGAGCTCCATGGCCAGGACGGAGAGCAGCTTCCTCAGAACCTGCAGAGAGCTCACAGAAGGATTCCCAGAGAACTTGCTTTTGGCTCCTCCACTTTTCCAGCTGCTAGAACTCAGTTAGGAAAAGCTAATAATAATTCATCTTCTAAAAATTACTCAGCCATCTAAGGAAGAGCTGTGGTTACCACAGAGACGTTACCACGCAGCTCCCCTGGGAAAAAAACCTGCCTGAGTAACTGGGACGGGCAGAGAGCTGCAGGAAGGGATCACGTTATGAGGATGAGACCTTCGCCACAGATGTCCTCCTGCACCTCACACTTCTCCTGGAGCTGCACAAAGCAGCACCAGTGCCCGTCACCATCAGGCAGTGCCTCAGGGCCACGGCACAGGGCTCAGCTGTGCAGGGACAAGGAGACCACCCCACTGCTCACAGCCCAACCGCTCCCTCACACAGCTCCTGCAGGAGTGCCCTCCTCCTCCTCCACGTGAAGGCCCTCCCGAGCGCAGCACAGTGCAGACGTGGCCTGGGCAGAAGGGCCACCAGGCATCCTCTGGCTTTTGTACAGCAGCAAACATCCACAAGAGGCGTGACTTTACATTATGAAGGATTTCATACAGCATTATTAGTGCTGGTACGTCAATACCCGACCTGCCTTATGAACAGTTAATAGTGGACTTGTCTCTCCCGACTGATTTCCCATCTCACTGTTCAAGCACAGTGATTTCTGACAGGCAGTAACGCTGCTGCTGACAGACAGCACTAAAACACGGAACAAACGCAACAGGCTCTGTTCCCCAAACACAAATGATCTGTATAGAATCCCTTCAAAGTTCAAAGCAGGAAACGTCACTGGCATGTTTCTGAAAGAGCAGTCCTATTTCAGCACAGTGGTTTGAAAACTACAGTCCTATTGCTCTACTGATAAGCAAACAGCAGGGAGACACTACGGGATAAACAGGATAGTGTATGAATCAGGACATCAAAATAAGAAGATACTCCAGCAAAAACAGAAAAAACTGCACAGAAGACTGATAAAAAAACATTCACGATTATCACATTCCCTGAACGGCTTCAGCAGACAGACTTGCAGTTCAGCTCTCAGGAAGAGACACCAACACTTAATCAGAAGTAACACAATGGTTTTGAAATAAACCATCAGATTCTCAAAGCACATAAGCAGTATAAAAAGCAAACAAAGCCAAAGTCAAGCACCCCCTCCTCCAGGCTGTGACCCTCGACAGCCAAGCACGTGGACCTAACACCACAGCCCCCCAAACATCCTCAGAGACATTTGTAACTGACACAGTGCCGCAATTACAACAGAGCAGCAAGGTTGTAGGCTGCAGCAAGCGAGGATTTGCTCAAATGCAACAGCCATAGGAACAGAAATAAAGGAAAGAAGCTACTTACCTTAGGAAGACCACAGGTACACAGACCACAGGGCGGCAAGATGCCCTCACCTCCACTGCCCACCTCAAATGAGGGCTGGGAAGGGCTGGATCCCGGCTCCACCCCTTCCATCAGCAGCACCGCACACACCTGAGCTGCCCCGGGCTGGCCCTGCCTTCCCTCCAGGTGCTCCATCACTGCCCCAGGCTGTGACTGGGCACTGCCACTACAGCATCCTTCATCTGAGCTCTGAATTTTACAGAAAGAAAAACACGATCAACATTTTCCAGACCTGGTTTTAAAACACTCCCTAAACTCAAACAACTTTTGATAAGTGAAGTTTTAGGGAGGCAAGGAACATAAATTCATGAATTCCTGATAGGTCTGCAGATAACATAATCACATATCCTGTGCACATCAAAAAGAGTTTTTCTCTTTTAAAAGGCATTGGTAGTAAGCACTGAATACAGCAGTGGAAAGCACAGCTGATGCTTTAAAGGCAGGTCACACCTGCTGGTGTGCTCAGTGAAACGCAGCCACTTTGCATGGAAGAGCAGCTAGTATTGCACAGGGTACTTCCTCAAGTATTCCTTCTCTGCTGAGTTTCCACACGGTTTGCATGCTACCCACAGCAACAACATACTTGATCCTGAGAGGTGAAAGCCAAGGTTCCTTTACTGAATGTTTCTGGAGTGCAGTTAAGTGCACTCCTAATGGAGATTTTCACAGTACCAATCATTTGGTTTCATCTATGAACTGTTTGAATACGACGCAGCGTGAAGTTTAACAGGCTCCATATCCCTGTCAGCTGCAGAAACCCAGCAGCACTGTTTCATTAAAGATTCTCCTTCTTCAATAATTTCAACTCTTATTTTTAGCATTTCTCATTCACCTCACTGCACACAAAACGTCCGTGATGACTTTCACAAGTTCAGAAAGGACCATGAGATCACAGCCAGGCTGTGGTAAACTGCAGCCCCATCCTTCCATACTGGCTGCAGAAGCATTAATAAGCTAAATATTTCTCTTACAGCAGATTAGATTGTTGGGAGAAAACAGACGCCGGGGAGCTGAAGGTATCACCACTGCCCGGGGCTCTGGCAACCTCTGGGGATTAATTAGGTGAGATAAAAACTAAGATGATCAAACAAAGAAATCCACATGCTTTGCTACAGAAAAAGGGGAAAATAACTAAAGAACTCTGCACAGCCTATCTGCTGCCGAATGTGAAAATGAGTTCAACCCCAGGACTTGTGAATAAAACATGCTGGCTAGGCACCTGGGAAACAGCCCTATCCGCAGCACCAGGAAAGTCTGGCAGGACGAGTCCAATCCACTCTCCTTTTCACTCTGTCAGCATCAAGGAAAGCTGCTCAGTGCTATTTTTCTCATGCCCCTGTGCTCGTAAAGAGCAACCAAGCTGCTTATCTATTTGCCTCTTGGGTAGTCTTGGGAACATTCTGATGCCGCCTCCTCTGCAATCACTGGCATTTACTGCCACACGGACCCGCATCTCAGGATCAGCATAAACACAGACCAGGATGGCCCACTGCACCCGCTCTCATCGTCCCAGTTCAACTGACTGCTAAGAAAAAACAGTTCTTTACAAATTCTGGAAAGAAATAACCTCCGTCTGAAAGAGGTTGTTTCCTACCCATAAACACAGTACCACAGCAGGTAGGTCTCAGAAACACGCCCTGTCCATATTTATCCCCTGTATTTTAATACGGAGATTTGCTTTGCAGAATTTCATCTGCTGAGATCCAGCACGGACCACAGACAGCAGCTGACGGAGCACTTCTGGGGCACACGACCACCTTTGCTGAAGGTGTAAGAAACGACAGCATCAAAACCAAACAACTCTGAACGTAAGTTAGGAGCGGAGCGAAGTAACGCAGCATTTAGAGTCACTCTCCATGTTAACCTCACACACATTAAGTAACACACTCATAGGAGGAAAGGGGAACTAATAAACAGTAATTCCATGGCTGGCAGTGTTAATTGCTTTAACTGAGAATGAGCTCTCCCAGGCTCCACAGCAGCGAGGGGCAGGAGCTAGCAGCAGCCACGTGCACACAGGAGCACGAGCCCCAGCTCTGCTCCAGCCAGCTCTAGCAAAGGGGAGTGTGCCAGGGGCTGCCTGGGGGATGCAAAATGCCTTCCATCAGACACAGGTTAAAGATTGCACTAGTGCCCGTCAGGGGACTGGAAGAAGTTTACAACCACCTCCTGGGAGTGTAAAGCAACCTCATTTTTCTTTCATCGCATCACCTTTGAGTTAACGGCAGTAGGACTTAGAATTATCTCTGAGTTGTTAACATCTTTACAATGCTAATAATGTTAATTTATCTCCCCTAATAATCCATATATTTATGAGCAGGAAAATGGTAAAACCCCGTGAGAAGATAAAACATGGGGCAGGAGGGGAAGCAAGTGCCTATGAACTCGAGGCCTCCCATTCCCTCTGTCAGCAGGACAGGAGGAGAGCAGGACAGGAGAGGCTGCCTGGCTCCACCACATAACTCCCACGTGCACTGAAAACACTTCAGTGACCTTATTCAGGTTCAGAAATGCAGAGATCTATTGCATGGGTGTCCAACCTCTCACTGTGCCTGGCCCACACTGAGCAAACAGGCGCTGCCATGGGCTGCTTGCTCCAAAAGTAATGCCTCCTATTTATTTCCATTGAAACAACAGCTACAAAAGCACAATAACACTAGCCAGAGCAAATTCCCAGCTACAAAACGCTATTTCTCAGCATAGTCACCACCACTATCCATGCATTTTCACCAGCAATGAACGAGAGCCTGTGTACTGCACTCATAACAACCCAACCTGCAGTCACCACTGCTGAAACGCACCACACACAGCCTCACATCCACGGCTTGGTCCTCATAAACATTCAGCAACTGCTTATGAATGTCAATGGGGCCGTTTATTCCCCACAAGGAGGAATTCAGTGACGCACCTTTGCTTCATATGCATTTCCACGTCAGGTGCCATTCTGACACACTGCCCCTCTGCTGCCATCGGTCACACAGCAACAAAACCTAACGGCATACTGGTGGGAAGGTTCAAATCTCTGCTGTCATACCACCAACGTCCACCACTGATGTTAGGGGGCAACATAATAAAATGGAAGGCATTACTTTTGGAGCAGACATCATAAAATACACAACACCCTTAATACATACATAAAATATTTCAATTTTAATTAAAAAAAAAAAACTACTGTAAAACACACAGTTACAACCAGTCAGCACAGCACCATTCCCTCCACAGCTCTCTTCCCAGTAACCAGTAAACTTTCGTGTAAAGTCTCATTTCAGTGAGTATCTGAAAGAGGCACATTAAAGGCTAACAAACAAAAGCCCTGTCAAAACGTAAAGGATTTGCTGAGAGTAACTGTTAATACTTTGCATGTCTGCTTTGATTATGTTTGACATAGTTTCCATATGGAAACTTACACACAGTTTCATCAAGAGCTTTTCTTTGTTTAAAACACCCAGTCATCAAACGCAATAAACATCTGCAGCTATAGGAAAATATCACCTGTGAGGGCTACCCTTCTCAAGGGGGTAAAAATTCACACCTTCTCTCCAACACTTACCATTTCCTTCCGGAATAATACATACCCTCTCATTCCCCGTCCCAGTTCTGAGTTGTCTGTGGCAATAACCATTTGTGGTGCACTATTCAGATTTGGGGAAAAGCTATTTTGTTTTACTCAGACTGAAAACACCGCGGGTTGGCTGGCGTGGCACGCCTGCAGCTCACACCACCTATCATCAAAACAAACAGGTTATCTGACAAACTGCTGCAGGTAATGGCTACACAGAAATCCGGCGAGTTAAGAACCACAGGCTCCCATCCTCCCCTCGCAGTCCTGCTTTGTACGCTGTCCCACACACCAGAGGTATTTATTGACAACAGTAAATCAGGTAAGAAATGGCAACAACTATGTTAACCATTTTAAATCATTTCATAGAAAAATACCATTACTCATCCATGTCACCATCAAAACATGGAGCTGGGTGGAGCCGCTGCAGGTTTAGAGATGCTGCACCTAACTCATACACTAACACACACAGAATTTGCCCAATCATTAAATCCAACAATCCTCCACTCACATTTCAGAAACTCTCTACGGATTGTGGAAAATGAACCTCTCTGTCCTCCTTCCTGACCTGCGGATAATTGCAAGCAGAACATGGTACGATCCAGCAGTTCTGAAATGCTGAAGAACAGCTTCGAGGCACAACAGAAACGCACAGATTGGGAACCACACCTTTTGCTTGATAAAAGGAAGGATGTGATAGAGGTCACTTTCCATTCTGGCAGGGAGGACTCAGTTCCATATAAACGCTGCTCACATTGCTCCAATGTAGCAGACAACAAAAGTCAGATGAAAAAGGTCGATAACCAACACTGATGGCACCTGGAATTTGTACTCTTCAGCTATTTGCCGAGTTCAAAAAAAACATCAGGAGACTTTTAACATTAAAGAATGTCTTAAAGTAACCCACTCTGTTTTAAAACCAGAGGGGGGATTGATTCCCTGATGTAATACTCATATTGTTCCACTGGTGAAATCAGCCGTTATTTAGTTCAATTCCATGACCTCCTATGTTTTCCTTTTCACATCACCTCCAGTGCTGCACGACAGTGCCTGACACAAACAGAAGGGACCACACAGAGGATGGGGAGCACATCTGAAAAAACCTGCAATCAGAACCCAGGTACAACAGGACTAGTAAAACACCTTCCCTACTCGGTAAGGCTAAGTCTGCTGCTACTGCTGCATGTAAGGAACACACAAACGGATGAGCAAGATGCCACAGTAAATTCCAGTGAAAGTCTGAAGCACTGTAAAATGAAAGCAGGCTGTTTTTTTGTGCCTGGGTTTTGTGCTCTGCAATTTATCACAGAGATCAGTAAATCTCTCCCAAATAAGGCACTCAAGACAGAGGCCATCTCAGACAACTGCACTTACATCTGTATCAGCACATCTGCCGAGCTGCTGAATTACTTCACAGACACTACAGTATCTAATGTCGTTAATTAGAAACACACAATGGCCATTTTTTTTGACTCCACAGACAGCACTGGCTTCCTGCAAACCAGTGCTACCCATCTCTGCCCTCAGCATCCCAGGCAGCAGCACACCGGGCTCCTGCCCAGCACTACGCTGTGCCGCACGATGCAGGTGTTATGTCAGACACCTGCCCGAGCAGAACAGGAGGTAACCAGTGGGGGTTCCTGGGGCTGGCCTGGATGGTGCACAGCTCACTGATGGAGCAGCCATTCAGCAAAACAACTTGGCTTATCTTCTCACATCATGAAAGCAAAACACCAGATTATTATTTATAAAAAAAAGAAAAAGGACCAAAGCTGTAGAATAGACTCTTCAAACACAAAACAAATATTCCAAGGACAAGACACCTGCAGCTCTGCTAACTGAGCAATTACTCACTCGTCCAGTGCAGAGGAAATTTAAATGAATTTTATTAATGCCACACTTGTTGGCATCTGCTTTGCATTTTTCCACAAAGTAAACAGCTTACTGTACTCCAGGTTCTGCATCAGGCAGCAAATGCTATGCCTGTTTTATCAGCACACTGTCTTCCTATTGGATACCACCATCTAGGACTGCAAGCTGTACTTACCACCAAGCTTACAGGTGACACCGTGAGCTTAAATAATCATCAACACAAAGTGCTGCTCCCATCTTGGATTTCTGACTGGCTCGGAGGCCCTCCCACAGCACTCAGAAACATTCACACCACACGGCTGCACATGAGAATCTCAATTTCAGCCACCTCTGAAGCACAGGCAATAATAAAAGCTCGAGAAGAAGTTCACCATCATCACCTGTTCGTACTGAAGTACTCTGCAGCAGTCAGCTCTTTTCACAACATGTAAAAACCAGAATATAGAGCCACGTTTCTAAACTCCAGAAATAACCAGCAGTGCCCTGGTCACTGGTGTGTTTGGTGAAGACACGACAGGAAGCGTGACGCGGTGCTGCCCCGTCCGCTGGTGCAGCTCCACACGTGTGCCATGCTGTGCATGGAACACCTACTACCAAAACACAACGGAAGACAGAAGCTGGACATGGATGCACAGAGCAGCACCAGTTCTATAACTGTTCCTGCAGATTCTTCCAGATCACCCATATCCTATGCCCACTGTTACCACGCATTCCTCCCCACCAACAGGAAAGTAACAAGAAGATGCAGTTCAGAGAAACCTTTCTAAACTGAAACAAGGTGCAACATTGTTATTTCAGCAGCTCCAGCCTCAGTCTTAAGAGGCGAACTGAACGCTCTCCAGTTTATTTTCATGACTTCCCAGGTTCTACTTTGTTACACGTCTCTCAGAAGTCAATTGTCCTGCAGAGCACTTCGTTCACTGACTTTCAGAAGAAAGTTGTTTCAGGCTGATAAAATGAGCCCAAACACCATACCAGAATTATGAAAGCATTTATAGGTTCTCCTCACACATTATTCAGCTTGCCTTCCCCTTGCAGGACGCCCCAGGCCCCGCAGCAGGGCAGGCCCGGCTGCTGGCCCTCACGCACAGGCAGAAGCTCACGCTGTATGTTCCAACTATCCCACATGAATCACCGTAAATACAACAGTTGTCTGGCTTTACACTACGAAACAACTGAAAAGATACAGATACAGACTAGGAACATTCATTCTTTAATACTTTCTTTAGCACTGTGACAACATCTCCAGGTTCTCAACTTAGTTCATCTCCGGTCCAAACATGCTTTAAGTGACAGTCGCACTGAAAAACATCCCCAAGAAGGAGCCATCCTGCTATGTGACCACTTCCCATCACACACCTTCACCGTTACGTGTTTCTGGACAGAGATCCATGCTCACCAGCTGGCAGTCAATCCTGCACATCCCCTGCTCTTACCCTTTCAGTCACCCACAATTACACCCTGGCTGCAGTGCTTTCATCACCTTCTCAGTTCTGCAGTAATCAAGAACATCATATTTACTTGCTACTGAACTGTCAAAAGAAAAGCAAATAACAAAAAAAAAAAAAAAAAAAAAAAGCTGAAAGCCTGACTCAGAGGCTTCAGGTTCAGCACTCAAAGCATGGGAAGACTTCATCAGACTTTCTAAGCTGACCGACTGGTTGTCCTTCCTGAAGTTCCCAGGGAAGGACTGCCTTTGTTCTCCAGTGCACACATTCCAGCTCTTGGAGTAACATCAGCCTGCAAAGCATTTGGATATGGTCTGTGGGCTCCATCAGCTGCGCTTCTGGACAGACATTTACCAAGGGAAGCATGTCACCATCTCCAGACTCCAGAAGTCTGTGGAGAACACAACTCCAACAACCCAGACGTTTGGCTGCTTGGAATGCAAAGCTCTGCTAACATCCAGGCAAAGGCAGCCCTGCCAGCCAAGCCGGGCCCCTAGCCTGGCTTCAGGCCGGGTAGGGTGGGGAGGGAAAAGACTTCCACATTCCTCTGTGGGGGCAGAAGTCTCACACCCCAGAATGTGAGGAAAAGGAAAAAAAAAAAAAGAATATAAGCAAGCAATCCATGTAGGAATACTGGGGTTTTAGAATTGCAGAGAAGGAAAGAAAAAAAAACCTATCAAGGAAAACTTCATGAGGAATCTGACCCCATTTTTCATACTTTTGCCTACCTCACTGCAAACTAAATGAACACACTGAACAGACATTTACATTTGGATGCACGTCATTTCAGTTAAGCCTTAACAACAAGCATAAATATACAAGGATTTTTTCGGCTGCCATGTCTTGCCAATTGTGTGGGTGGAATACATGAGAGTTTTGCAAAGAAACCATTGCAGATGGAGCTGCATCGCTGCTCAGCAGCCACTAAAACAAAGTGCCCCACCAGACAGCCAGCAAGCACTGCAGGGCATCCCAGACTGCGCTGGAAAGTCAGAAGAAGCTGAAGTTAACAACTTGCACTACTCTCACAGTAGAGATAAGTTTCCCCTTGAACAGGAACCAGTACCACAATTTGCTCTCTGAGGAGAGAGACTGGGGCTGCTCTGAAGCACGAGAACTCATGCTTTCTAGAAAAGCACAGCTGGAGACATGTGAAGCCCAGGCACACTGCAGAGGTATGACAGAAAGGAACAGCCCTGCAGGCAGGGACATGGAGAACTGGGAAACTTGTATAGCCATAACACAAGCAGATAAAAAGGCAAGGAGGATTTGCCTCACAGAGATGAGCTAAGAAGCAGACAGTCTTCCACAAGTGCTGGACAGCAACAGAGAACGAGAGGAAAAAGGCAATATTTAAAGAAGAAACAAAACAAAACAGCTCTTGTGGCACAGCGTCTCAGAGTGGTTTGGTCTGGTTGAGGCTGGGAGGTCCCCAGGGCCCCGTGCTCAGGGCAGGGCTCCCAGGGCAGGTTCTTGTCCCACCACATTCAGATGGCTTCTGAAGGCTTCCAAGGAGGAAGGCACTTTGCATAGCAGAAAGATATTTCCTTGCTTGTACTGCTCCAAATATAACCTCATACACCTTTTTTTTTTTTTAATCTGCTTAATGGTTTTCAGATGCAAATTAAAAGTATGCATATGCAATTAGCTTGGCAAAAGTTCCTCCCTGTAAGCACTGCAGAGAAGCGAGCCGTGCACCAGCACCCAGCACTTCACCACACACATCCCTCACCTGGGCACACGGCCCTGCCACCGCAGCACGGCCCAGGGACGGTCCTGGGACAGCTGCAGAACCGTGAGACAGCGATGGCAGACATCGAACGGACCTACATAGCACTGGCTGCTATTTTCCTTTGTTGAGATGAAGTGAAAGGTGCAGCGCCCATAAATTGCAAATAACGCAGTATTTCATAGGGAAAGCTAGAGAAAGGCTGTGCTGCATTTCTTTCCTAAAAACTGTTATCCCATAAAACAAATGAGAATCAGCTCCAGAGCCTCGCAGCGAGCCAAGCCTGGATCAAGTCTGTTGTTTCAGCCCAGAAAAACAACAGTGCCAGTCTGTGAAAACAGGCTTGCTGTAGGTGTCCAGTGGATCTTGGGTCACATCCAACCCTCCCAAGCAAGCAGCTCTGTCATACCATACAGCTTCACCCAGCGCCTTACTAGTTCATGTGTCTGGCAACATTTGAAGTTTAAAACAAAACAAACAAACAAGTCCTAACATTTCTTCCTCCAACTAAAAAAAGAAAGAGATAGTAATTCTAGGCAGACATTTTTACTTTGAACAGCTTTCCAAAAAACACTCCAAATGATGAAGCTGTGGACACAAACAGCTCGTGTGCTCATCACAGAGTCCTGCTCGTGCAAACCCTCCGCACAACACCCACTGAGAGCTGCGTTCCCAGCGTTACACGTGGAGGTCTTTGCTGTCCTATCAATCCTATCAAAAGTTGCAGTTCCTTCCCTAAATAAACAAGAATACTGAAGTAATTAAAATAAAGTTTGATGCCAGCTGATGATACTTAATGAATGCAGAATTCTGTCAAGTGACTTTTGAACTATTTCTTCTAATGTTCGGTTGACACATAAATAAACAGTGCCAGAAAAAGTTCACCATGCATTTCTGAGATGTTCCTATGGGAAAAGTAGTTTTGCTGTTCCCACTGGGATTGGTAAAGCCTCTAAAATTAGAGTTTGCCACATCACAAACGCACAAAACTTCAGAACACTCTCCCACAGGCTGGCTTGAAAGACTTCATTGAAAGAATTCAGAAGCACCTCGAGCTCCCCAAGCCTACTGCTCACTGCGCATCTCCTGCCATGCAGAGTGCCAACAGCACGGCTTAGGAGAACAACACGTTGGCTTGCCTGTATTCTAAGGCAATACAAAATCCTTTTCAAGAATGTAATGGAAACTGAAAAAAAAAAAAAAAAGCAGAGAACAAGTAGAGACAGCTGCACCTCATGCACGGCACAAACGAAGTTGGGATACAGCATGTTCCCCATGGACAGCCTCTCCTCCCGAGCTGTTAGCAAAGACTCCTGGGAAGGTTTGAACCTTCTAGAAAAAGGGAACATTACTTACGTTCCATTAACAGTCTCTGTGAACCTCACTGAAAGACAGACTCAGGCAGAACATTTTCCCCAGCTTTCACTTATTCCTACGGCTCTTGAGATTTATTTATTTTTAAGCCTATTTGAAGAGCTAACTTTGACTTCATTTGAGCTTGCATAAGCCACAGAAACCTCTTACTAAACAGGAGGTTCATACAGCTTGTGTTAACTGATCCTTTGTTTAGCCAGGAACTTGTGCAGCAATAAAACGCGATGCGTGCCCATACAAGCTGTGCTGAAATCAACATGTGATACTTCTCTGTCTCCCTTCAAGTAAGTGGGAAAGAAAAGAATCATCACCTGGGGTCTTGTCCAGGAGCCATGTGTTACCCTGCAGCACAGAGCCAGGCTGAAGCACCGGCTTTGGAGAGGAAATCACCGCACCCCAGCTGGCTGCAGGGGGCCGGGTGCTGAGCATTCAGCTGGGGCCGTGTGGGTGCTCAGGGCTGAGCACAAAGCCCAGCTCCTGCAGACCCACTGCCCGACAGCAGCTGCAAAATACCTTCTGCCTGGAGAAAAAGTGACAGCCTCTGCCTCAAGTTCTGTCACAGAACTGCTGAGATCTGGGCAATTCCAGAACTGCTTCTCCGTAACACTCGCATATGTCCTTTGAGTGCTGTCCCCCACCAGCATCCCCACACGATCTGCAGCAACAGGTTCTGCCATCTCCTGCTCTCCTGGGCTTTGCTGAACAGCACACACAAAGACACCTCGAACATCCTCATGCAGCCACACCATCCAGTTACTGCCAGCGACCCTTCCCATGCCCGCAGCACGGCCAGGCCTTCACAGAGCAATGGCAAGGCCCCGCCTGAGGCCTTCTCTCCACAGTGCTCCGCAGGCACTGTAGGGCCGGGCTGCACAGGACCACCGCCCAGCGCCAGGCTGTGTCTGGGCACAGGACCCCACAGCTCCCAGCAGGTGCTGGGCACAAAGAGCTGGGGGCTGTGCTCTGAGGTGCGGTTTGCAGGTGAGACACTGCCCTCAGAGGGGCCACCATTCCACTGCCAGTGACGAGCATCCATAGATCAGGTCATCCCTGCTGTAGTGGTACAGCACCTGTCCCCAGGGGTAACAAACATCACATTCGGTGCAAGCAACTTCGCTCTCCTGATGCATTCTGAGACACAGGTAACAGCGCAGAGAACAGGCGGCTCTTCTCACAGGCACCCGCACTTCAGTGAGCTGTACAGTGAGAGCTGTCAGGAAGAGGCAAGCACACACGGGGAGAGAGGGGAAAAGCCACTGCAGGCAACAGGAGAATACGTTTGCAGGGGGTGGGAGATGTGAGCAATACGATGAAATAAATGACAGAAAAGGAGAAAAAAGTAAATACACGGCAAATGAGCCCTTCAGAAAAAACGTAAGAACTGAGGGCTCGGCCGCTGCTCTGTGTGAAAAAGCTTTTGAAGTCAAATTCTGTGGTAAGAAAATTCATGATGAGGACTTTGAAAAAGCAACAAAACCTTTGAAATACCACTTTCATCAGCTAGTACAAACCGATATGCTAACGGAGCACATGAAATGCACTCCTGCTGTGGCATCCCACTCCTGCCATGTAGCTTTGCAGTTAAATGCTCTGGAAGCTAAACCCTCCCAAGCCACCACTCTGGCACAGCAGCACTGCGTGGAAACACAGCGAGCTGCAGGCTGCCCACCCCGCTCCACCTGCTGCAAAACCACTCTGACAGAAAGCTACAGTCACATAACGCACGTCATATTAATTCCTCGTGTAAACAAGTGTTCTTGCTGCTAATCAGCACTTAATCGTGATGAAAGGAAAGATGGTCTGCAAGATAATCTCTGAATTTCCTGCTTAAGGGAGAACACCTCGCAGCCTCCTAATGAAAACCCTCCTGCTCAGAGGACTGCAAAAAGTCTGCTAAGCAGACAAATGTTACTACTTGTTCAAGAAAAAAGTTCTTTAAACATACAACTCTATCTTGAGGGAAAAAAAAACCCTGCGCTACACCTGCATTGCTCCAACCTTCAGCAAATTAGAGGAAAGCTTTTAAGATGAATGCGGATGCACACTGACATCACTTTGCCACACAGCTGTATGGCACCTGGCAGTGAAGCACACCTAAAGCAGAGCAGTAATGCTCTGCACCTCACCCTCAGTGCTGCCACCTCTGTGCCTGCGGGGCAGCCCACGCTGCAGGGCAGCACCGCGGGACACTGCTGAGCGGAGGGACAAGTGCTGCTCGCTGGGACACCAGCACCAGAGCACACATCACTTCTGCTGCATGTCTGTCGCCACGTGAACAGCAAGCTACAAACCGGTGTCACATCTCCCAAGCTGCAATTCTGCTTTTCCAAAGCAGGGACATCAGTAGTTTAATGATATCGCTGCATATTAGAGAAAAACCTCTTGTGGCAAGGCTGAGCACGGGCATCACCCCGCAGCCACCTCAGCTGCGGGGCCATAAACAGGCCCTACAAAAGTGCTTTCTCCTCCCCAGCACCACCACCCCCACCTAGCTCTGGAAACGGCTGGCAGCACCAAGTTCTGATCTACCTCAAAGCCGCACCTTCTGCAACGGGCATTTGGAATTCAGTGAAACAAAAACTCCCCCAAAACACTGCAGAAGAGCAGGGGAAACCAAGAAAAACATTTATTTCAGATCCTGCCATAGAGCAGCAAACAAACCAAAGGAGGCAACGGTGGCATGAGCTCAAAACCCACAGGAATAAAACCAACAACCAAAATGAACCACGTGCTGCCTCCTGCTCCATCTAGGAGCTATGACCTGCAGAGAAGAAGGAGCCTTAGCGTGCAGCATGACAGCACTGATACCTGCTTGGAAATCCAAACCTGAATGAGACATTTTCCAGACTAACGCACTTGAAATATTCCACAAAACTCAGAAAATTCTTCCTGGAGGGAAAATCGAAACAAACAAAACAA
The DNA here is from genome assembly GCA_023055505.1 of Callipepla californica brunnescens. Lineage (NCBI taxonomy): Eukaryota > Metazoa > Chordata > Aves > Galliformes > Odontophoridae > Callipepla > Callipepla californica. Next base: position 12,253,965 of record JALIRH010000022.1, on the reverse strand, counting down.
AAGCAAACAAAAGATAAGATAAATTACAACAAGAAAACTACAAAAGCACCACCTTTATCACTTCACAGCAGTTACATCCACCGGTACTTCACACATGAGAACAGGACTACACCCCCATTTCACAATCAGCAAGCAAAGTTCAGATGTGATAAGGACAGACCTCCACACTGCGAGCACTGCCCTCCAGAGGGGCAGGCTGCCTTCAGAAATACTTCCTCTGCCCGTTTCTGTGTCAAACTCAATCAGATGTCTAGTCCCAACAGCAGGGAAGGATGTTCTGGGTTCATACTCAGAGCAGTAGGTGTACTCCTAACAACCGTACCCCACAGGGCTGGGGCAGGGAACCAGGAGGGACCCCCCCACAGCACAGGCTGAGCTCGTGGGGGTGCAGGGGCTGCCCACCTGCCCGGGCACACTGCAGGAGGGGCAGTGCTCTGTGCAGCCGGGCTCAAGCTCCATTGTGAGAGCGAAGCACAGAGGACATGGGGATCACAGTGCTCCCAGCTGTGCGGGGTCACCGAGTGCCCTGCATTGGAAAGGAGGGTCTCATCACAACCACTTGGCCTTGCTCCAGCCAGGGCAAACTGGGTTAATCCAGGGCATCAGGTGAAGACCTCGCAGCCAGCCCACCACCACCTAACTGCGACTCCCCAAGCTACTTCCCCCCTTCTTTAATTTAATGAGCAAAACCACACAACCTGCTTGGCTTCAGCTTTTACCTCTCCTTCTCACTGTCACACCTAAGATAGTCCTGGGGACTCTGTAACTGCATCACTCCTCCTGGAGGAGAGCTGCACACGTTGGAGGTATGAAAGCAAGGCCACGCGTTCAGGAGCCTGCCTGACACTGGCAGTCTGAACGGAGAGCCTTCCAGCCCAAGCAGAAATTGTGGAGCTTGCACGGCTAAGCCTGCTGGGAGTATTTGAAACTTTTACCATAGAAATGTACACCCAAAGGATTAATAAAATATGGATTAATGAAGTAATCTTAACCTGAGCTGGTACCAAAGTGCACCTGTGTGATCAGCCCCTGCTCCCAGGCACTCCTGTTTGGAGGCCACACCCTGCTGATGGAGCAAACCACGCTTCTGAGGCAACAGAAATTGAACCCCGAAGATCACCGTCTGCCTCCGCCCAACAGAAACACCAAACCTTCATTACGTCAGAACGCACAGCGATGAGTGTGCCAATATCATTAAACAAGCAGTGAGGAGAGCTCCTCCAGCACACACAGCCCCACGGACACACCGGGAGCTGGGGACGGGACCCATCTGCACTCGGCCCGAAGCTCCCAGGGAGCAGAGGATAAAGGAACAAACAGCAGCACACAAAGTAACATCCCATGCAGTGAGGTGCCTGACAGGTCTGATCTGGGGCCACCAGGCTCACGGAAGGGTTATTGTGACATCTGGGCAGCACAGATGGAGGAAGCAAGGAAAACAAGGAAAGAAGGAAAAAACAGGGAGAAAAAACAATAAAGGGGGAGGGGAAAAGAGAGAGCAGGGAGGAAAGAAGCAGCAGCAACCCACGGGTAACCTGAACTCATCAGCTGCTCCCAGCAGCAGTGCTTGTGCTAACAAGCAGGAAGCATCCTGCAGCAGGACAAGCGAGTACAGCCAACACACCAAGCTCCATGCACATCCACAGCCGTGACGCACACGCGCTGGTCCAGCTCTGAAGAACACCGCAGACCCAAGAAACACTGTGCTGATGCTTTCATTAGGGGAATAGCGGTGCCACCCAAGGCAGCCAATCTGCCAGGAGAACTTGGTTCTGCCATCAAACACCAGTCCCAAGTGAGGGGCATCTGCATGTACAGCAAGAGCCAGTCTAGCAAAGAGCACCTGCACAGAATGTATCCCAAGTGGGAAGCATGCAGCAGCACACAGCCTGCTCCAGAACAACCAGAGGGCAACGTGACGGGAAGGGGCTGCCAGGAGAAGGGGGGAATGGGAGCAGGACTGCCCGGGGGCTGTTGGACCCACAGCCCAGGCTGCACCAAGCATGGTGCCACCGCACAGGGCCAGTTCTGACGCAGTGCACAGTCTGGGTACCAACTGAGGGGAGCAGAATTAAATGCACTTCACCGACTGGAACTGGGAAATGGACCACAGAACCCCGAGGCGGCTCTGCAGCCCCACCGAGATGGGGCCACCACGGCACCAGTCCCTGCCTGCAGCTGAAATCCCCTTCGGGCTGCAGAGCAGCCGCGTATCCGCACCTCACACGGAGGAGCCCCGCAGGACGCGTGGGGGCGGCTCAGCCCGCGCGCCCCCGCTCCCCGCTGCAGAAGCTGCCAACACCACTCCGGACCACAGGCCAGAAGCCGCCCCCGACGGCCAACAACGCGGGGACAGAGCGCGAGCAGCAGCGCGCCGAGCGCTAACCGGGGACAGCCCGGCACGCTCTGAGAGCTCGCGGCAGCGCCGGGCCAGGCACGGGCACGGGCAGCGGCACCGCGCGCCCGACGCGGCCTTGGGGCCGTCCCGAGCACGCGGGGAACGCTTCGGGCTGGCGCCCGTCGGTGTGACAGCGGCCGCGGGCGCACTGTGACGGAGCTCGGCGCGGCCGCGCACCGCGGGTGGGCACCGCGGGCCCCCACGGCACCGGGCAGCGCCGTCACCGCGCGGCCCCGCAGCGCAGCGCTGCGCTCCGCCCGCACCCCCGGAGCGCCGCGGGCGCCTCATTCGCGGCTCCGGGGACCGTTCCCGGCGCCGTCCGCGCCGCGAAGCGCCGCGAACCGCGCCCGGCCCCGGAGCGGCCCCCGAGCCCGCACCGCCCGCGGCCTCGCTCCGCCCGCACGGCCGTGCCCGCGCCGCGGACGGAGAGCGGAACCCCGCGGTACTTACGTCGTCAAACAGGGACCCGACGTTGGCCGTCACCAGCAGCACCCCGGCGCCGGCCGCGGCCCCCTTCACCGCCATGGCGCCGGGCGGGCGGGCGGAAGCGCGGACGGGCGCAGCGGGGAGCCCGGGGGCGGGCGCGGGGCGCTGCGGGGCGCGGGCGGCGGAGGGAACCGCGGGCGGCCCGGGAACATCCGCGCCAGGCGGGGCCGGGCCGGAGCGCCCTGCGGCTGGGAGGGCCGCGCCGCTCCGCGCTCAGCGCTCGCCCGCCGCCGCCGCCGCCGCGCTGCTGCCGGGACGGCTCCCGCCGGCGGAGGCTGGCGCCGGGCCGCGGCGCATGGCAGGTCTGCGGGGCGGGGCGGGGGGGCGGGGCGGCCGCGGCGGGACGGGCCGAGCCCAGCTGGGACGGGCGCCGAGCGCGGCTGCCGCTCCCGGCTCCGGCGGCGGACGGGAGAAGGTGGAGGGGGGGGGGAGGGGAGGGGGAAGGAGGCGGGGCCGGGGCCGCGCGCCCGTGACGTCGTGGGCGCGCGTGGCTCTTAAAAGGGCAACGGCGGCCCCGGGGGACCGCCCCGCCGGGCCCGGCCGCCGCTCACCTGTGCGGGGCGCGGCTCTGCGCCGCCAACGCGTGAGCGGGGCGCCCCCACCGCGTGAGCGGGGCCGGGAACCGCAGCAGCGCGGCACCACCGCGGGGCCCCGCGGAGCGCAGGCCGTGGGACGGACGTAGCACCGCCACGTGCCCCGCGCAGAGAGTCCTCCGAGCGAGGAACCGCTCCGTAACCGCGGCACGGGAATGAGGGAGCGCTGCGGGGCGGCTGGCAGCGCTCCGCGATGCGGGGAACTTAGTTCGGTTCATAATCACGAATCCCTTAAACTTTGATAAGCTCTCCTTTCAAAGCCGTGTGCGGGAGATTAGCACCGACATCCTCGGGAAACAAAAGACACCGACTGAAAGACGCGCTGAACAACTTTCCTTAGCTTGGCTCTCCTTAGTTCGCCCTTTGGGAGTGAGGCCGGGGCCCCCACGCGGCTGCTCCGAGCGCTCTGTGCTGCTGGGACCACGGGCACGGGAGCTGGAAGCCCCCACGTGTGACACGCAGGGATCCGACCCCCACCTCAGGGCACGCGTTGCAGACCTCTAACGAAAGGGCATCAAACTGCACCGTGCAGGTTTCAGAGTGCTGTGCCTGGCACACGCTCTTTGCTTTGTATTTCTCTGAAATACACCTGAACCGGAGTATGGCTGCAGTTCACCCCACAAAAGGAATGGATCGGTATCGACTATGGGATATTTTGTGCACAAAACAGAGATCTGTAGTGTCCGCCTGCTGTGATCACTGCCCAGAGTGGCACAAGAGCTGCAGTGTTTGAAATCAGCGCAGGTGAGCGTGTGGCTGAGCGCACTGCTGCCGGGGTTACGGAGCACACGATCAGCCTTCCAAGTGCAAGCGCCAGTTTCTTAGCATTTTTACGTGTATCACCTCATTCTGTATTGCTTTACAGCGTGTGCGCTTGGGCTCTTTGGAAAGAAGTCTCAAAATCCAAATGTCATAACTGTTCTCAAAATATTTTGTGGCTTTAAATGCATACGTAGGTCCATGATATGGCCGGGTTTGTGGGAAGCCAGTTCTGAGTTGCAAGCGGCTCTACAAGGAGAAATAAAACAAGTGCACGCTATTTTAAGAAGGCAGTTTCCTGCTCATCTTCATCACCACGGTTACTTCGGTTCAAATGTGATAAGCACTACGAGGGCACCAGGAGGGCTGAGGCTGCCTGGGGGGCTGTGGGGCACAGCCTGGTGCCCGCGGGCCATCCCAGTGCCCGCTGTGCAGTGATGGAGGGGCTGAGCCCAGGGCTAAGGGCACGGCATGGCACAGCGGGGCTCTTGGTGCCTGTGGGGCCCTGACAGGCCCCATCCACTGCAGCGACTCCGAGTCACGGAACCACTAAGGTTGGAAAAGATCTCTAGGATATCAAAGCCAGCCCATCCACACCGCATCCTCTGAACCACATCCCTCAGTGAGGCACCTCCATGGTTCTTGAGCGCGCGGTGCGCTCCTCAGACAGAGCGGCCGAGCGCACAGTGCCCTCACCGAGGCAGTGCCCTCACCGAGGCACGCTGCGGGCACGCCGGGGCAATTCATAAATGTTTCCAACTGAGGAAGCAGAGAACAATTGCATCATTAAGCTTGGAAAGTGCAATGAAAACAGAGGAAAAACTCGGACTCCCTTAACACAAACGAAGAGGAAAGCGTAGATAGGAAAATATCCACACTTTCATTGTAAAAAACTGCACTGGTCCCGAGCCCATCGTTGCTGTTAAGGGCGCAGAGGGCGTAGGAGCGGGCGCGGGACGCTCCCCGCGGTGCACGGCGCGTTCACGATGGCGGCACATGAGGAGCAGCGCGGGACCGCCGCGCTCAGACCCCACGTGTCTCGGAGCGGCCTTTGTCTGCCAGCTGTCACCTCCCGAGCGGGCAGGGACCCCTCAGGGCGCGCACTCCAGGCAGCAGCAGCTGAAACGTGTCCCAGCGCTTCCGAGGCCGAGCCCTGGGTGGTGCCTGAATTCTGCCCGTGGGTGAGGCGAGATCCCTGCCCGAACATTCCCACACCTGGGCCGCGATCTGTACTCGCAGCATTAGGCCGGGGCTCTGCGCAGCCGCGGTTTTAGCACTGGCGTGGCACCCGGCACACACCGGGGCTGTTAATGGCTCAGCAAGGATGTGCCGCGTCCTTCCCCGGGGTGGGACGGGGAGCAGCGCCCACTCGGGGCCGCGGGCACCAGTGACCGTGGGGTTCTTGTGCTGCGTCCTGCGGAGACGTCGGGGCTGCCCCTTCCGAGCCGCGGGCTGCGGGTGCAGGGCACACGGCCGGGCGGGCGGGCTCCAGCGCACTTCTTCGCTGGGATCAATTCTTCCCACCGCCAAAACGCCCTTTACCCCAACGGCACTGCCCGCGGGACGGGGCCGCCGCTATCCCGGGGCTCGGTGCTGAATGCCGGCACTGCGCGGCCCGGCACGGCCCGGCACGGCTCGGCACGGCTCGGCACGGCTCGGCATGGCTCGGCACGGCTCGGCACGGCTCGGCACGGCTCGGCACGGCTCGGCATGGCTCGGCACGGCTCGGCACGGCTCGGCACGGCTCAGCACGGCTCGGCACGGCTCGGCACGGCTCGGCACGGCCCGGCACGGCTCAGCACGGCTCGGCACAGATCGACATAGCTCGGCACGGCTCGGCATGGTGCAGCACAGCTGAGAAGAGGCAGCACAACGCGGGGCAGCAGCACCTTCCTCCGCTGCCACCCGCCTGCCCCGTTGCCAGCGGGCTCCTGACCACACACCGGCCCCTTCCAACTTGGACACTGTGACTGTACGTGTACAGACACCTTCAGCTCCCGTAGCTTCATGTGATACACAGCAGAGTCCGCACCGTCTGACTGTGCCCCAGGTGACGCAGTTAGTGCTGCTGCCTCGTCCTGCTGCACTGAGGTGTTTGTGAGGTCTGCCCAGTAACGATGAGCATTCAGTCTGCGCCGCTGCAGAAAAGCTGTATCTGTAATTATTTCATTCTCCCCTTTGCCACGTGCTCCGTGTCTTACTGAGTCTGTCTGCAGTGCGATGGACAGGGCAGCTCTGACTGCCACTGCTGTATAGGGAGCAATGTTTAAATGAACCCTCCCGCCGTCCATTACTGCCAGCACCGCACTGAGGCACCCCCAGCACCACGACACTGTGACCCTGGCAGCGAGATAGTGCTGGAAAGGCGTAGATGAAGGAGAGATGTTCTCCATCTCTTTTTCAAAGCCTTTTTCTAGCGAAACATTCCCTGGTTGGCGCTGGCAGAGTTGCCGGGGCACTGCTTTGTCCCCGGTCCGGCGGCCCTCACTGCGGCGTGGATCTGAAGCGTGAGATGCAGAGGAGCAGTGCAGCTGTGAGTGTGCGTCCTGGAGCCGATGTCCGCCCGCCAGGCTGCGGATCGTGTCAGTCAGCAAAGCTCCTTCTGCCATTACACTGCTATTTGTTTCCCATCGGGCGCTCCAAAGCAGAGTTAATGCAGTCATCAATTTCAGTCGGCTTCTTAATTTCCAACACTCTGCAACGTTAGAGCACATCTCCAAATGAAACTTAATTGGATTCCTGCAATAAACGAGGTGCAACCCTACTCGAGCAGCTTTCAGCCATTTCTTCTTTCGGTGTTTCTCACTCACCAAATAGTAGCACAGCACACTATTTGATAGAGCAAATTCTCAGCTACGAAACACCATTTTTCAGCACAGTCGCCACCATTAGCTTTGCAGTTTTGCCAGCGATGAACAAGAACCAATGGGGCAACATAACAAAATAGAAGGCACTACTTTTGGAGCAGACATCATAAAATATACAACACCCTTAATACATACATAACAAAACATTTCAATTTGAATTAAGATAAATAAATAAACTTACAAAAACATAACAGCACGTGAAAAGAACAGAAGCACAGGAGGAGCGGGATGCCTGGCCCCGTCCTGTGGCAGCAGCACAGCAGTGCGGCTCCATGGCAGCGCTGCTGCTCTGAGTGAGCTCTCCAGGTGCTCATCAGAGAAGTGTGCTGAAATTTTGCTCTTCCTGGACCTCATCGCTCACAGTAATTGTTCCAAATGTGTGTACAGCCACAGAGCACTGACGTGAATAAGGTATGACTGTGAAACGATGGATATTCTGCTCTGCTAAGACAGGGATTATGGAGGTCCAGTAAAGAGACGCAATCAGATTTTTGAGCTGAATATCTCACTGCAACTGCATACATTCCATCTGAAAACATGCTGGTCACGTATTGATATCAACTGAAAATGATCTGACAAATGTAATGGGTGTACTGGTGTGTGGCAGTGGGTGCTGCACAGTGATGGGTGTGTGCCCAGGGCCACTCCGCGGGGCACAGCCACTGCCTCAAAGCCACTGCTGAAGGACGGTCTGTGCTGTTAAATGGCTTTAGAGGTGCACGGAAGGTGTGGTGTGATGGCTTTTACAAATACAGGGAACAGAGGATACCAACAGTGCCCAACCGATCGCCCTTTGTCATGGCACCCAGCACAGTAACAGCACGAGGCAGCCGTGAACTGCCCCTTCCTCCTGCTCTTCTGTTAATACATGCACACACACACAATATACATACATTTACTTCACACATATTTGCTTCATTTCTTCAGTACCTCACCCCCTGTGCAGGAAAGCCATCACTGCAGAGAAACAAAGCAGATTTCCAAGAGCAGTAATGGTCAGAGCTGAGAACTGCAGCTCCCCAGAAGCACAGCAGCGTGCAGTGCTCATCTGTCCTCAGAGGAAGAGACAGTAGCATCCTGAAATACATTTCATTAACCATTATGAAAAACGAGGTGCTTTCTGAAAGCTTTCTTTGTTTCTGTGAGTAGTGGAGAGCTAATGCCTTGCGTTTTATAACAGGAAAAAGTTGAGCACTTTCAGTGGATTCTGCTGAAACAGCAGAAGAGTGACCTAGGGGATAGCAGGAAATGTGTGACTTGGGGCTTCGGTATCAGTCCTTCATTTCATATAAGATAGGAATAAATTAATAGAAAAATAACCCATAGCATCACAGCATTACTATGGAGAAAAGCAGTAAGGGAAAGCACGGCTTGCTGAGTATGAATGCACACATAAAGTGGGGGAATGCAATCACTCAGACTGCTTTGGGGAAGTTGTGTTTGCTGTACTGCCACTTCATACCCACTAGGACAAATGTCTTCCTAAAAAACAAAGAAAAAAGCAGAACAAAACAGAAAAGTGTGTGCGTGTGTGGGGGGGGGAAGTTAGCAGCATGGCGGCATGCTACAAGAATTAATGACTTATCTGAAGCAGTTTCATAATGAAAGCTCAAACACCCCGACCCAGAAGGACAGCAATTCTGAGCCTGAGAAGGGCTCCCCATCCTCTGGTCCCCATGCATTGCCGTGCCCTTGTGCTCCGTGTCTGCTGCCGTGCTCTGCTCACCCTTGTGCCTGGGGGCTCCCAGGTGCCTGACAGCAGGCACTTCTCTTTTACACATCCCACAGCCTTCGTGCCCTCTGCACTCCATGCCACAGCTCTGCGATGGAGAAGGCTTTGAGGAACTGTTGGAGCTGAACCACACAGTGTCAATATCAGTGTCAATATCAGTGTCAATATCAGAAAGCCTGTTACCTAATCACCTAATGTACAAAAAAAAAAAAAAAAAGATTAATATGGTGTCTGTTCTCACAGGACTGCAGATATTTTTATGGGATGTGGCATTATAACAAAAATTCCCTAGACTTCAGCTTAATCTAGAAAACTCATTAAATAGGTTCAATCCACTATGGAATTCTATATAGAAATGTTATTGCTAATTGTGTACCATATTTCTCCACCTTTGCCCAAGCGTTTTTGCTCTGTAGCATATTTTACAGTGCAGGCATGGAGAGCCCAGCGAGAAGGCTCAGACCTGATGCAGGCTTTAAAGATCACTGACCTTCATGCTTTACTGTGTGGGAAGATGGGAGGAGCGGGGTTGCACTCAGAAATTACTTCACCACGGAAGATGAGTTCAGCATGAAAAGGAAACCAGGACTGACTCCAGATGTGCTCATTACTGCCTCACTGTAACCTGCTGAGCTTCCAGACTTCCATCTGAAGTGCTGAGAAAGACCAAGGGAGTGCTGACACTGGGAGCCTGCTGCTGCATCACCAGCACTGAGCAACCCCTGCTCTGCAGACACTGCCACTGCTGCAGCCAGCACTGCAGCACTGCATCATCACTGCATCTCCGCAGCACTGCATCACCACTGCATCTCCGCAGCACTGCATCACAGCAGCAGTGCTGCAGAGACCCCCACCCTGCTGACAGCCGCAGGTGCAGGGGGATGGAGGGCTCAGTGCTGAGTTCTGCACTGCATTCCATTGGGTCTTGCTCACTTTGATGTGCCCCATCTGGATGTTAAAAGAAGAAAATGCCTCATAATGGGCATTCTTCCACTAAAAAGTGAAAGAAATGACAGCAGCAAATTCCCTGGTTAACTGCAGTTAAGCACCAGCAGGGCATCAGCCCTGAGCTCACAGACCCGGGAGCAGCATCTCTGTGAAGGTGCTGTGATTCCGGTTCCTAGAAGTGCACTCCTTCCCCATCGCTGCGGCCTAACGGCACCGCACACAGAGACAGAGATGTGCTTCACCTGGGGATGTTTTTGGGCTATCTCTCAAGTACTAGAAGTACTTAAATACTACAAGAAGCAGTAAGTTTCAGCTCATAGAAGTTCTTCAGGACCTCACCTGTGCAGAATTTTTGGGCAGGAAAATAAAACTGTCCGGCAAGGCAACGTCCTTGTTTTCAGGCAACAGGTGAACTCACAGCTCCAACATATGCCTTAGGACAAACTCCTGCCCGCAGAGACCACCGCCTCGTGTGCAGTGACCGCGGGACCCTGCTGTCCTTGGACCCAGCTGTGTTTAAGAACGAAGAGTTTGGTTCACGGGCTCTGCAAAAGCTGAGCACAGCCCTGCACGGCTGCTCCGCTCGGGGGGGGAGAGCAGCGCTGCTGGGGTGCAACGGGAGGAGAGAGGCAGCGGGAGGCCGAGGCTCCTCCCAACCGGGTAATGGAAAAATGGTGTCAGAATTCCAGCGCCTGGATAAATCCGCGCCCTCTGACCTCATCCAGAGACAGGGAAAAAAGCGAGCCCCGCGCATCGCTGACAGAGGACAGCACTGCTCGCGGCTAATGAGCAAAATGCTGCTAAGGGGCCACCAGGAAGCTCTGCCACGCGAAGGACGAAGGATGCGGGCACTGCCGGCACTGCCCAGAGCTGTGGGGCAGCGCTGAGCACGGCCGTGGGGCTCAGGGGCTCCCAGCACTGAACGGCGCCCTTCCAGCCCGGGCACTCCTCCCAGAGGGGTTACAGAGCTCGCCCAAGTGCTGCCCGCGCTGGGGAGCTCAGCTCTGCACAGTCGGGATCGCTTGAAAAAAATAAATAACTGCCGTGATCCCGACAGCAAATGTCAATGAACTGTTCAGGTTCACTTGTATCACTTTATTCAAAGAGCCATAGCTCAGCACTGTGCCAAAGATGAACTGTTTGTACGAGCGGACAATGGAGCACCTCAACCAGCATTCGCCGGTGTTTGCTCTGATGCTGACTGCTCCATTAGTCACAGTGCAGGTCTCGCTGCTCCCTGTTTGCACACACACACCCCCGGGCCCTGCACACTGCCCTCTGCGCACACGGTGCCCGTGCTCTGTGCCAGCACTGGATTCTCTCTGCACACCCCTTCAGGTCTCTCCAGCCAAAAGATAACCCAGTCCCAGAGACTCACAGTACCTCCTGATTCCAAGGGCCCACCAAGCTCCACAGGAGGCAACTCAGGAGCTCACCCAAACTGTGAGCGCTTATTCAAACATGGAGGCTTATAATGTGCTTAGCAGCCCTGCCCAGCAGGCTGACCTTTGTTCACTATCTGCATCTGCATCACACATCACCAGCCGTCGTGCTACAGGACCACCTGGCTGCCATGGCACAGCAGGGCTCCAGCTGAGCTGTGCCATCACGGTGTGCCTGCAGCCAGGCCATGCCATCACGGTGTGCCTGCAGCTGAGCTGAGCCATCACGGTGTGCCTGCAGCTGAGCTGTGCCATCACGGTGTGCCTGCATCCAGGCAGGGCTCTCACCACATGCCCACAGCCAGGCCAAGCCCTGCTGTGCACACGATGCTGGGAGACCTCTGAGCAGCAGGATCACTGTCCCAGGGCAGCACAGGCAGCCCCGCTGTTGCCATTTATGGCGGCGTGAGGCAGAGCTGCCGCTCGTGCGCTCTCAGCACCTTCATCTATCAAGTACAATGCAATGTTTTTTCCATAGACATTCTCCTCCAGCAACTTGGCCTTGAATTTTAGCTTAAGTATTTGGATATCAATGCTCCATGGCAAGGAATTAGTTCGTGCCATGACTCTCACTTCTGGTGCATTTACACTGCTGAACCCTGCAGACACTTGGTCCCCAGGCAATCCGACAGCCTGTGTCAGCTGTCTGTGGCCATCGGGAGGTGGCTGTGCTCAGCCTGCACTTTGGGAGGCTGCAAGGGCTCACTCTCTGCAAAAACACACCACATTTCACTTGGAGCTCCAAACCCGAGTGCTGGCGTTGCTCCAGAGGCTGCAAGGGGGAAATACTCTTAGGGAGCTGAGGGCAATTTTCTGGAGCACGCTGCCCCAGCACCTGCCATGTTACGTGGCACTTCCCACCCCCATCCCACATCAGGACCACATTTCTGCACCCAACCTGAGAGCTGCGACAAGAGCTGCAGGAGGGGCACCCGCTGCGCCCTGTACCACGGGCTCTGCTGCTCCCGCAGTTCTGCTGGCTGTGCCTCACTGCACTCCCTGCTCGCTGTGTCCAGGGGCTCTCTGCGGACGTGTCTCCTCCTGCTGCTCCTCGGTCAGCACCTGGGCTGGCTCCTGCTCTGCCACTCTGGTCCTATTGCACTGCTGCGTGTCCCCCAGGGAACACAGTGCTGACCCAGCAGAACCCACACACAGTACATCCTTTTGTCATTTGATTTTTGTGCTGGAGTGAACGGAGTCAGGATGCAGCTCAGGGGCACCCACCCCAGGCTGGATGCTGGGCAGGCACACAGCATGTGTCAGGTATGTGCTTTGCACAGAAACTGCCCATAGAGACATAAGGGAATGTGCCTCTCTCATTGAGACTGAAGTCCTGCCAGAGTTAACTTTTCCTTCTCTGTCTCTCCCACCTCAGACATGTTTGTCACAGCGTGAGCCCGCCCTGCCCAGAAGCAGGCACAGCCACTGGGAATCAGTGTCAGTGAGACAAGTCCTGGAGCAAAGCGGGCGATCCTTATTCACGCACACAATCTGGCCGAGAACGTGCAATAAAAGCTACATATAGCTGTATGGTGAGGCACGAGAGCAACAGCAGCTCTCTGCCAACAGGATTTTCCACCTCAGATACTTCAAATGCTATACCAGCAATAAAATTGACAGCTATAAAACCTTGCAAACAGCTTCTAAAAGTTTGTTCATCCCCGAGAGGAGAGCTCTGCGCACTGCTGGCTGCAATAACAACACTTTGCACGGAGGACCTCTGAGCAGCCGTGCTCTCCTCCTGGGCCGCGGCCGCTCCCCGGGGCAGCAGTGTCACAGAGGGATAACGGAACTCAGTGCATCACTGGTGCAGCCCGCAGGGGAGCGGTGGATTCAAAAGAACACGCTTCCCTAAGCTGCAAATGTAGGAAACCGTGTCTGGCAGCGCGCGGCAGCGCTCGCTTCCAGCCCTGCACAGTGAGTGTGCGATGCCGGGCTGCGCCGTGCCAGCGCTGCCGCGGTGATGCTCAGCACCCACAGCACTGCGTGCCCACAGAAGGGCACCCGGTACTTCATTTCTGACAGCGTGACTTCTGGGCCTCGTTTTAAATAACGGAGTTGTTTGAAAGCGAGGAAAAGATGTGAGAGAGAGAGACCACCCACCGGCTCTGGTTCTCCTCTCCCATAAGCTGTTAAAAGCAGAAATAGGGCCATTAAAAGTGAGAGATTTGTATCAGAGCAAGAACTGTGTGAGCAGCGAGAGAACTGGCCGCCTTGGGTATAAATTCATGAAAGTCATTTGAAGGCTCTCTGGGAACATAATTAGAAACATGAAGTCCTGGGATGCCTTCCTTCCTTTTTCATCCAAAACTACTTTTAAGAGCTGCTGTCAGCTTGAAAAGCGGTTATTAAAACAGAAACAACTGCAGTTGTTTGGGAAATGATACATCACAGTGAGCTGCTCTGAAGACCTGGGCTTTTATATTTTATTTTTTATTATTATTATTTTTAATTTCCTGAGCATAACTGCTGGGAGAAGATCCATTCAGTCAGTAGGGAACAAGAAGCAGGCTGGTGCTAGAACACAAGGAGATGTCAAAAGAGGGAAATCAAAGCAGCTCTGTAATCCTTCTCACGGTAAACTCGTTCAAAGCCAAAGCCGCTTTCGCTTTTCCTGCAGCGGTGGTAACCACGAAGCACTCAGATGGAGGTTCACTTTCAACATTCACTCAGTGCCTTTAAGTACTGCCTAAACCTACGGCTGTAAGAAAGAGCCTGACAAGAGCTTGTTCCCATCACGTTATCCAGGGACAATAAATCAAGCACACAAAGGAAACCTAATTCAGCCCAGACCTTGGCTGCGTGTCTTCTGTGCTTTGCTGGGTAATGTTTCCCTTTGGGAAGAGCAGTGGGCAGCGTGGCAGCGTGCCCCAGCCCCAGCAGAGGGGCAGCTCCTCCTCGGGGTCCGGAGGGTCCTCCCCTGCAGCAGCTCTCAGTGAGGGCTGACAGCCGCCCCGTGGGCCTTCCTGCAAGGCTGAGAGTTCCTGTGTGCTATTGAGTGATAAAAGGGCTGGTTGCACATATAAACCCTGAGCCATAAGCCACTGGCCTGGAGGTCTGCTCTAAATACTCCATAGCTGGCAATGACAGTGACTCAAGTGGGTGAACCAGCAAATAGGAGTTCTCAAAATGAGTGCACTATTTCCAAGTGTTTGATAACACACAGTGTATCCCAGGGCTGTGCTGCAGCAGCATCAGTACCAACACCGAGCAGCTCTGCGGCCTCTTCCTGAGACGCACGAAATGTCAAGCTGTCCTTTGCTGGGAAGAGAAAAGGTTGTGTTGTATTAGGAAATCAGCACTGAATGAAGATTTTCCCCTCCTTGGCCCAACAAAATGCCAAGAGCTTACCCTGCTCACAACACAAAGGTGCAGCCAGATCAGCCCCTGCTCCTGGGGATGCTGGAGGCAAAAATGGCCCCAGAGGATGGGGGGCTGTGGGACACAGGCTGGGACTCCCACGGCTGTGGCCCTGGCTGCCATCAGTACAAGGAGAGGGTGGCAGCCCGGCGACCTGCTGGAGGTCTCCAGCTGACAATCAGAGCAGCATGACTGGAGGAAAAAGTTACTGAGAAAGGAAAGCCAAAGGAAATAATTACTCATAACTTGGCAGCCAAGAAAGTGCCATCCCAGCCTCTGTTTCCCTGCAGAACCTGCCGTGTTCCCCGGCTCTCCCTGCCCAAGGGACACAGCCCAGCGAGGAGCAGAGGCTGTGTGCGTGGAGCTCCGTGCTGCTCCAGAGATGTGCAGTGTGCCCTGAGTCATGCTGGCCTCAGCCTTCATACATTTCTCTTACAACATAAGATAGTAACAGTCACGTTACCAGCATGGCAAAACCCAGCATCTTCTTAGTGAAACTGACATCAAACTACATGTCACTGTAACAACAGGCAGAATACCCCTCTGCAGACATACAAATGTATCGTGGAGCTCGTGGTGCTGGGGCACAGCACAGGACAGCTGTCCTGGAGCCAGAGCAGAGCCCTCTCCAAACCGCACCGCGTTCCCCTGCAGCAGCAGCGCTCCATGACGAGGCACGGATCTCACGGCCCTATGTCAGCATCAGAAGTGTCTCCACTCCTCAACACGGTCAGTCTTCAGTGCCAAATATTTTTAACTTCAGAGGAAGATATTTTTAGTGAAACTATAAATGTTTTTGCTTTTCCTATAATTGAGGTGAATTAAGCGTAATTGGAAGCATCTGCTCCTATCCCGCAGCCCACGATGGCGTGGTACTCTGCGTCTCCTGGAAGACACTCTCCTTCTTCAACTCCCAGAAGATCCAGCTAAAAATAGTTCATCTAGATCCGATTCTCTCAGGCTGTGCTCCGCAGCTCTCCGGATTCGCCCTTGCACGCTGCACAGCAGCTCTCTGCTCCCTGCCCTGCCGGGATCCTGGGGTGCCAGGAGAGCACAGCCAACAAACCCATTTTGGGAGGTGCTCTTGGGGCTGCAAGTGGTGCTCCCCGGCTCCACACCTGCACGTCACTTGGCAGTACATGCAGGGAGTGCTAGCAAACCCAGGACAGCACAGAAAAGCATGCAGCCCCTGAAAGCTGTTTGTAGAAAGTGTATGTGATGAGGTCAGTAACTGTGGAGTAGAAATCATCCTGGCAGACAGATCCTTCTTTGTGGATCTGAGACACTTCTGCCATGCACCCGTTCATATGGGCCTCCAGATTCCAGCCTCAACAGCAGGCAAACATCACTACTCCATCACCTGGCTGGAAGGAATCCTAGCTGAAAGGAATCATCTTTTAGGAGCCAACTCCCAGAACTCCAGTTCAGAGACAGCTGCACCTCTGCAAGGCCGGCAGTGCTGGAACTGAACCTGTCCCTTTAAGGAAACGTCCTCCAAAAGGAGGCAAGGTTTATTGGGTTGTATGCCGTTGCACTTTTAGGCTGCTCAAAACTCTCCCAGGAATCCTTTTAATATTCCCATCAAATTGAAATACGAGTTATGTAATTATAATTAGAGCACTATACTCTTAATAGCGTTTACTTCGTTTCTTTAAAGACTGTTTACTCCCTGACTTGTACCTGGCAGAAATGTTAAAGCCAAAGCAACGTTTCCCCTCTCTCTCATTAAAACACAAAACAAAACAAGCAGCTAATTGCTTAAACCTTATTAAAGCCTTTTTTGCCATATACCTGCTGCCTTACTGCACAATTAATCGCAGGACACTTTCTACATTAAATGTTAATGACACCCAAGAGGTAGAAAAAGCCCAAGGTTCTCTCTCCAGACGAGCAGGACAGCAGAAATGGAGCAAGGTCTGCATTCTGCAGCACCAGGAGGGCTGTGCTGGGGGGTCACATCCTGCCCATGGCTGCAGAGGGCTGGGGCTGTGCCCCAGGCAGTGCATGTTCAGTGGGCAGGTTGTGTGCAAGGTCACAGGGCTAAGGGAAAGCCCACCCTGCCAGGCTGGCCAGCAGGGCTGCAGCACGGGGAGGCTGCGGGGCAGGAAGGCCATGGCCCGTGGCCTCAGTGTCCACGGACCTAATGTTCTGAGCCCAAGTCTGCTCTGTGCTGCTGCCTTCAACTGTTGGGCAGTAATATTCATCTTATGGTCCTCAGAACTGAGACCAAAGACTGCCAGGCAGCACAGTTTCTACATATTTCATTCTAGGGTCGTTCACTTGCTTAAGCACATTAATTACTCTGAGATTTTAAAACGGTGTTTACATGTGTACTCTCTTCACACACGTTCAGAAAGTTTGTATGTATCCTTGTCAAAAGCCATAACGTCCCTTCAGAACATCTCCTTGTACAGAAACCAAACCCGAGCCCGATGTCCGCAGCAGCTATCAGCCTGCCCAGGGGCACGAGGCCGAGCTGGGAGCTGCAGCCCTGCTCCCTGTCCTGACTCCTGCCCTTTTCAAAGCAGAACAGCAGACCGATGTGTTCTTAACCTCTGAAAGGGAAGAAAGAGCACTGACATTTGCATTTGCCTTCAAAGCTGGAACCAGCACTATCTTCAGAGAAAGGATGAAACAGAGGAGAAAGCTGACAACCTGGCAGATGGATGCTCTTGAAATCACACAGTACCAAATGAAAATAGTATTAACGTTCTGCTCGCCTGCTCAAGTCAGAGTAATGTTATCTTGGGCTCAGACAGCAAGTGCCACCCAGAGGTGGCACCCAGAGGTGGCACGCGCTGCCCCGTAGTGCAGCTCGGTGGGGGCAGGTGCACAAGGTCCCGGCAGACACAGGCACTGCACAGCCCAAAACACACACAGCCACTGCCAGAAACATCCTCGAGCTGCAAGTGACATTGCATTGAAACCTGACAGCATGAGAGCAGCAAGGAGCACGCAGCTGAACGAGGAGCCACAGCTGATGGCTGCCAGATAAGGCTTGAAAAAGTTGTTTCATCTTAACTTGACCTAAATGGAGTGGAAAATTACCATGACTACATTTATCTGAAATCACAAAGTGCGTTCTGATTAGACCGTGATAAAAAGGATGGTATAAATTGATCCAAAGATAAAGAAAGGGCAGGGAAAATGAGATGAGATTAAGAAATGAAGCAGACTAAAAAGGAACGAGGAGAATAATACAGTAAGTTTCCAAAGCTATATTAAAAATAGCTGCCAAAGTGGAACAGGAATGGTTCGGTGCCACAGTTCCTGCTCCTCAGGCTGGGGCTCAGCCACAGTGTTGGGCTCAGCACCCCCTGACAGCCACCAAGGAGCTGCACCGTGCTCCCCCAGGACCCCCCTGCACACCCACAGCCAGCCAGCAAGGCTCCATCCCTGTTACAGCACGCGGACCGGTCAGAGCATGAACAAAATAGTACAGTGTGTGGGAAAAAAGCAAGCAGGATGATTGGACAAACCTCATTTCCTAGAGACACCGCATCTGCCTCTGGCAGAATCTTTGATAGTCATGGAAACAGATGTCTTCTCCGACCAAAAAAAAAAAAAAAGTCTTCAATTTCCAGGAAGCGGAGAACAGAATTGTGACACAGTTCATTTTCTTAACTTTGATTCTGAACCCCACGTGTGCGGGCGGAGGAGCGCTGCCTGCAGCACAGCCACAGTGCTCCGTGCCGGGCGGGCTGCTGCCCTGCCTCCATCATCTCCCTCGGAAACCACCCGACAGCCAAGGAAAGCAACCCCACTGCTGCTTTTTAAACACGGGTCAGGAGATAAGTGACTGACACAGTCCATCTCATGGCCTGCTGCTGCCACGGGAACAGCTTAGATGTTCACTGCATAAAGACATTGATGCCATGTTGACACAGGAACATCTCACCCACAGCTCCAGCAAAAAGGGTTCAGAAAGTCCTCGAGCACATTCATTCTACTTCCTCCTTGAACCCTTCAATGCCATGACTCATCCATGTTTTCCCCTGCACACAGTTCTGTGCTGATGTTGACAAACAAAATTGATCTTCTGATTTCTTCTTCTCCCATGACTCATAGAAAACAGATGCTTTTTAAATAATTGCAGCTCTCAGAGAGCTGTTACTCTTTCTGGCAACCAGTGCTGCTGCTGCCGGCCTCAGCAGATACAGCGCTGGAAGCACTGACCACAGCTCTCTGCTCCCCATGGCCATGTCCCTGCGTCCTGTCACAGCCCCTGGAGGTGCCACATTTCGGCTGCTGCCCACTGCAGAATTCTGCATCGCTTCAAGGACGTTGTAACTGCAGCCCTGAGCACCAGCACCGGTCTCAGGCAGCACAGGAGGCCCAGGGATATAAACCACAGAATGTGGAAAAAGGAAGAGCCAGAGCACGGGCCAGAGAGGGCACAGGCACAGCACAGCACAGGCTGGGCTCTTGTGTTTCATTCACCAGGATTTTTCCTGACACACAAGTATCAAAATGCATCCCCATAACTCAGACACTGGTCACAGCAGCAGAGAGAAGGCAAGGAACGCCTACAGAAAGAGCTGCTCTCAGTCCTAACACCCTTCCTCTTTTCCAAAGAAAACGGTGGGATGTTCCCACTGATCAGAAAAGGGGAAACATAACCTCCATTTCCAAGAAGGGAAAAAAAAGAAGGTTCAGGGAAGCACAGGCCAGTCAGTCTCATTTCTGTGCCTGGCAAGATCATGGAGCAGATCCTCCTGAAGGCCCTACTATGGGATATGGAAAATAAAGAGGTGATTGGTGGTAACCAGCATGGCTTCTCCAAGGGCAAGTCATACCTGACAAACTTGGTGGCCTCTTATGATGGAGTTACAGCCTTGGTAAACAAAGGAATAGTAACTGATATCACCGACCTGAGCCTACAGTTTGACACTGTTCCGAACCACATCCTGGTCACAAAACTGGAGAAAAATGGATTTGAAGGATGGACCACTTGTTGGATGAGGAATTGGTTGGATGGTTGAACTCAGACAGCTGTAGTCATTGGCTCAACGTCCAGGTGAAGACAGTGACAAGTGGCATTCCTCAGGGATCGGTGCTATTTAACATCTGTGCAAGTGACATGGACAGTGAGAACGGGGGCACTCTCATCCAGCTTGCAGATGACACCAAGCTGAGTGGTGCAGCTGACATGCTTAGAGGGAAGGGATGATATCCAGAGGGATCTGGGCAAGCTTGAGAGGTGGGCCCATGCCAACCTCATGAACTTCCACAAGGCCAAGTGCAAGGTCCTGAAGCTAGATCAGGGCAAGCCCAAGCACAGATACAGTTTGGACACAGAATGGCTTGAGAACAGCCCTGAGGAGAAGGATTTGGGAGTGTCCATTGAAGAGACACTCAACAGGAGCCGGCAGTGTGTTCTCACAGCCCAGAAGGCCAACCGTATCCTGGGCTGCATCCAGAGCAGTGTGACCAGCAGGGCGAGGGAGGTGGTTCTGCCCCTCTGCTCTCGTGAGACCCCACCTGGAGCACTGTGTCCAGTTCTGGGGCCCCCAACACAAGAAGGACATGGAGCTGATGGAGCGGGTCCTGAGGAGGGCCACGAAGATGACCAGAGGGCTGGAGCACCTCCCTGCAGGGACGGCTGAGAGAGCTGGGGCTCTTAGCATGGAGAAGAGAGAGCTCCAAGGAGTACCTGAAGGGAGTCTACAGGAAAGCTGGGGAGGGGCTTCTTATAAGAGCAGGTAGCAACAGGATGAGGGGAAGTTGCTTTACACTGGAACACAGGAGATTTAGACTAGAGCTCAGGAAGAAATCCTTTACTGTGACGATGCTGAGACACTGGCACAGGTTGCCCAGGGAGGCTGTGGATGTTCCCTCCCTGGAAGCACTCAAGGCCAGGCTGGATGGGGCTGTGGGCAGCCTGGGCTACAGGGAGGTGTCCCTGCCTGCAGCAGGGGGATGGAATTATACGATCCTAAGGGTCCCTTCCAACTCAAACCATTCTATGATTCTGTGTTCAGTAAAGCTTGTTTTTCTGTTTCAGCTATTCTCCAAGTCGATGGGGATGCCCAGCCTGCAGAGCCTGCTCCCACGCTGCATGCTCTCCTTTCTCCCTCTCCCCCAGCCACACTTTTGTCTGCATCTGAGTTCACTCTCCACAACCTCTCCCCACCACAAATCGCTTTTGATGTTCTGCATTGTTACCAGGATTATTTTTATTCTCCTTTCTGCAGCTGCTCTGCTGTTGACTCACACTGCTGTGCTTTCATAGCACATAACCCTGTATTCACCCTTACCTCTACCACTTTCTATTATTTGTTTGTTCATTTAGGTTAAGAGCAACCGACGAGGACACGTCAGAGGGGCTTTAACTGCATCCACGTGTCAGGGAACTTGTCCTTTTGGAACATCCAGTGCAGTAAAAACATAATTCATGCTGCCATGAAAACTTGCTGCCTGGAAAGGGTTCTGCGGGGAAGGGCTCACCCCCTGGAATGCAGTCCATGCTTTCCCACCAGATGAGTGCATTTGTCTTGGCAGGAGTGCAGCGTTTGAGGCGGGTTAACATGTCCCAGGTCCCGCAGCTGCTGGGCTGCTGCACTGCTTACGTTCAACAAGCTGCTGGGAACGAGTCCTAACAAAACTTACCTCACGTTTCTTCTGCCATAAGGGATGCTAAAAATGGTCTACTGAAGATAGGGCTGTTCTGCACGAGCAGCCTGCTGTGAGCAGGGTAACTACAGCAGACATCTGGTGCCGTGACTCCACAGTTCTATTTCAGGAACAAAGCAGTCCTCTCCCAACATGGTGCTCAGGGAATGAATCTCACAGTTATCGGCCTTTGCTAACAAGTAGCAAGAAAAAGAATCAGCATACTTCAAAAAAGAGATAACACATCTATAGCTGTGGCTCTGGACCAGTCTGTAGTGATGGCTGTTACACCTGGGGCACATTCAGTATTCCTCAAGCCACAGGCATCCGTGTCAGCAGACAGCCAGCTCAGGGACACTAACTCACAGCTACCCCATGCAGATGCAACATGCTCTCTAACACAGCCGTCTGCAGGAGGCATGCAAAGGAAGGGGAGAAACTACGAAGGTCAGCAGGGATGGCATGGAGCAGACAAACAGCTGCAGGCGGCCAGCACTCAGGAGCAGGCAGGTCACTGCAGAGCAGCAGCCGGGATCCTCCAGCTGGAACAGGGGATCCCGGGTTTGTTAACAGATGCAGGAGGAAAGGTCTCATCTCTTGAATCACCGAGCTTCTCAGTCTTCCGCATAACTCTAACACTGCAGTGAGAATAAGATGTCTTCCCTTGACAAAATACTACTTGTTGATGTTTAAGCAAAATTACCGCTCGGTAAAGCAGACGAGGAGAAAGGAAGCTCTCTGACAGGCTTTGTGAGCAAAGGAAGAGTTGCTTTATCTTCTGAGAAATGGATTTTACTTTTCTTGGATGTGAACCCAGATGTAAAACTGAGTTTGGGTGTACTCCAAAGGGAAACGAACAACAAACTGAGCAAGCATCCTCCCTGCGGGTCGGCTCATGAGCCAGGAGATGAGGATGTCTGTGATGCTGCAAATTCCTCGAGCTCCTCAACGCTTGGGGCTTCACAGAGCCTCAAAGGGCACAGGGACATCCCATTCTTCTCTAAAATTGCACTGTGTAAATCATTAACCCCTAATAGTAGGGAATGCATTATTGCTTGTCCTCACTCACATGGACAGCCTGGCTCTCACAGTGCAGCCCAGTCAGTGGGTGCCAGCATCAATAGCAGCTCCACAGGACAACAACTGTGGACAGTCAAGGTAAAAGGAAATAGCTGCCCGCATCTCAGCCAGCCTATGGTCAGAGTGGCAGCGTTCAGGTTTTTCAACAATTCAGATATTACTGTGTCTTATTATTTTTTTAAACTACAGGAAGTCTGCTGGAAAAAAAAGCAAGTGTTATTGTGTTCAGATATAAACACGGAGAGAACTGGGTATAGGTTGCCAAGAACTAAGAAGACAGAATGTCTATTTAAACACGCCATCTCCGTAATCCACAGATAACACGCCTTTTTCTAGGCACAGGCAGCAAAGTTCAGAGCTCCCCCAGGATGAATCCTGCACTCCAAGCCTGCTCCAGCAGCTCAGTGACCCTCTGAAGCACAGCCCCACATGCGGGCACTACAGCTCTGCACCCCGGTGAGCACGGGGTCAGCACACCCCCAGCACGGCCCCCAGGGCAGGCAGGGGCTCAGCTCCAGGACTCCATCCCAACGACTGCAGCACTGATAAGGAAATGACATTACACTGAAACGCCATACTCAAAGTCAAGCTATTTCACTGGGATTTCTCCCTTCCAGTCCCTTCCTCATGCTGTTCAGTGCACATCATGCTCTGCACAGAGATGGGAGAGCCCATGTGGAAAAGATGAGTTTTGAGACTGAAAATATTTCTTTTGATTAATTCCTATTTTCATGCAAACAGTTTATATCCCCTCTCAGATCTTAATTGTAATGGTCTCCCTGGAAAAGACCTGCTCTATCTGGGAAAAAAAAAAAGGGGGGGGGAACAAATTATATTTACATTATTGCTTTCTCCAGCTAGAGAATTTCTTTCCCTGTTTGACTCAGAAAAGGGACTGCACTGTGGGTCCTGAGCAGCACTAAGGAACCTCCTCTGGCTTAAATGGGAATGACTTCTCTTGGCACCGGTTCCTGCGCAGCCGAATGCCATCGCTCCCTGTGGCAATGACTTTACCCACACAAGACCTTCCTCTTGAGGGCTCCAGGAGCAGACCTTGCACTTGGGAATGTGCAGATTAAAGCATTATTTTGGCTGAAACCTCAGGGCCTTGCAGAAAAGCTGAAAAAATCCCAAGGTGCTGCCAGTGGTTTTCTGGGGACAAGATTAATGCCTGCTGCATCCTTTTAACTGCTCTCCTCCTCCTGCCAGTAAATAAATCCACCCACTAGTTAAACAAACTGACTCTGACAGAAACCAAATGTAAGAAACATATTAACAACAATGCCCAGCTCTTAAAATAGCAAAAGAGAGCCCCCAGCTTCTGACTTGCCACTGAACGCCGCTCATTTGAGCGCTATTGCTTCTGAGCTCCTACAGCAAAGCAGCACAGAGCGCAGTGCACACAAACAAGCAAACAGCAAACCCCGCACTGGGAGTGCTTCAGCTACAGGCACAGCCGCGGCAGCATGAGCTAGCGGGCAGCCCAGCACCCGTGCCATGCACACACCCGGGCTGCCTCTCAGCACGAGCCCTTCTTGCTCCCCACGCTGAGTCTCAGTGGAGCTTTGTGCCACAATGGGAATTACTGAGCGGGTGTGCGCTGAGCAGCCGGCCCTGAAACACAGGGCAGACCCCTCTTCACCTCCGTCTCCCCTGAAGGAAAAGGAGGTTTTAGGACAACAGATGTTCTGTGCCGACTGCTGCACCCTGCAATGGGCAGCACCTTGCTCCGAGCGCAGTGCTGCCACGAAGGAGCACCCCAACCAGGGCAGCGCTGGGACGCAGCAATGCTGGGCTATCTCTGCAGCCAGTTTCTCCATTCTTGTTCAACAACACACGAAAAACTCTTAAATCCACCCCAACGTATCTCACTCCCATACATTTAAACGGGATTTGGAGGTTTAAGGCTGGGATTGCTCTCACAGTGCCCAAACCACATCCCCATCCCGACACCAACACCTGCATGGATCCACCGGGGCTGAAGGACCCCGCGCTGGGGAAGCCCACCCCGAGCAGAGCCTTCTTCTCCTTTTTTGGAAGAGCCACGAGCTGCTCTGTGCAGCGCTGCGAAAGCACGGCAGGGCCCACCCGGCCCACATTCCTTGCTAATTTTAAACAGCTCCCTCGAGCAGCACGGGAGCAGAGGCCCCGAGGAGCACAGTCATGATTTATGAGCCCTTGCCTTCTGAAAACTTTTGTTCCGGTGCTTTGGGACAGAAGTAAAACCAGAATGGGATTCTCAGCCTGGAGCTGCTGAGACTTCCATCCACATCATTGCATGTGCATCTTCTGCGATGCCGGCAGATCTCCCCGCAGCGCAGCTCTGAGCCCGGCCAGCAGCGCACGGCCACGGCCGAGGGATGGAGCCGGGCACGGGGAGCAGCTCGGGGTGCAGCTGGGAGCACTGAGGGAGGCCGGGCAGACTGCTGGCGTTCGAACACACGCTGTGAAGGGACATCCTGCTCTGCACAGCAGAGCCCGCTGTGAGGAGGGCTCAGCCAGGTGCTGGGAAAGAGGTCCCGACTGCCCAGGACTCCCAGCATTGGGAAATCAGCGTGAAACTCACCGAGGACTGCATCTGCGCAGCAAACAGCCAGAAGAAACATTGAACATTTTCTTTCAACTGTTTTCTGTCGTTCTTCGTTTACATTTATTATCCATATGGATTTTACATCTATACCCAAAATAAGACCGTGTTAATTGATTGAGAATTACAGCTCTGATCACTCTTTCTCATCTTGTCCCTGTCAGCAATGCCAAGGGCAGAGGCAGCCAGCACCCACTGCTCTGACCCCGAGCTCAGCTCCCAGGCACTGCACACAGCAAGAACCATGAAAAGCTCGAGCTGAACCTGAAACTGCAGCCTGGGAATGGAACGACTCATGCTTCATTACACTTACAGAACTAATGATTTCTCCAAGGTGCTTTTGTGCTTAGGGCTGAAGAATTAATCAATGCTTTACAGTTAAAGTTTGTTGTTTTTCTCTTAAATTTTTCCTATCCAGCTGCCAAATGCTTTCTGGCTCAGGCTTTGAAGCAAATTACTTCTGCTACGATCAGCCAATTTAAATAAACATCAGCTGATGAATGAGCTGATGAGGACAGTGCAGCCAGGGCGCCTGGGCCTGCCCCACACCTGCTGCTGCTCACTGAATAACCTGACTGAGTTCTGAGAGCACCCGGGCATCTGCTTCCAAGCCACATCTTAATACTTTTCTTAAGAAATTTCAGTTTTCTTTAAAGCCGTAAATAAAACTGATGGGAAATGCGTACAATGTTTTCTCATGAGCAGTGCTGCCCACCTGAGGACACAGCCCCTCACCACTCTGCTCTGCTTACTCAGAGCTGGAGCAGCCCCGTGCTGTCTGTAAACAGGAGCTGTTCCATAACTGCTGCACCATATGTCTCCTTCATAATTTGCTGTCATCTCATGCTCTGAATCTCTTCAGAACGGTGAAAGGCGGCTGGATCTGGCTAACGGCAGGAGAGGAGGCAAATACGTTTAAGGAGACAAGAAGTTCTGCCCGATGCTCTTCCCATCAGCCCGTTAAATGGCTCCTACAAAGCTCAGGCGCGTTAGCTTTCAGCACTGCAAATTGAAATCCATAATCTTCCCTGGCTTGCCACAGCCTTAACATTTAATCCTGCTTGTTTTCTCTCCCAGACAGTTCTCTCACAGTCCCCTTGCTGCCTGGTTAAATAACCAAAGAGCCAAGGAGCACGGACGTGCCCTGGTGAGAGGCAATTTCAGAAAATGAAATTAAATGTAAAAGATTTCCCCCGTTTCACCGCAACGACAGCCCCACAGCCAGGGAAACACGGATCTGCGAGCAGAGGATGCCCCCACCAGCAGTTCCCACAGGTCGGTCACAGCAGTGTGGCTGGGGCTGAGCACGGGGCCCTCGCTGCTGCTCACACGGCTGTCCTGGGATGTGGCACATCACTCACAAACACCACCGCTGCTTCTCAAGTAACTGCAACCTCTGGGCATGTGGTAACATCACAGGGGCTCTTGGAAACCGACACTGGAGGACAGTGTGCACTCCCAGCGCTGCTTCTCCCCAGTCCACCTCGAAAAATCAATTCGGGGCTCTCATCGTGTGGTAAATGTCAATTGGGCTCATGTTACGGAATCAAACTTCTGTAGCCATGGAAACCCCTGAGGCAAGGCTCATTTCAAGAATAAATTATGATAAGAAGCTTTCTGTGGCTGTTTTCAAACAAGATCTATAAATTAAAGCATTAATTTCTCAGACAAAGCGTTCCTCACTGTTTGCTTTCCATCCTCAGCACTATGAATTCCCAGGAAACACTCACCAAGATTGACACCTCTGAAAGTGATGTTTTTCCACTGTTTGCACGCACAGACTCAGCCTCCCTATTGCCATCACCTTAACGTGCTCCTCACAGAGATCCTCACTGCATTCCAAGGCAGAGCACGCTTCTCCAGTGACCCAACCTGACAGCTTATCAGCACGCTGTGATGTATGCTTTTTGTTGCCTTCAACTGCTGCGCAAAACCCCCTCAAGAATGTGGAAGAAAAGCTAAGGCAAAACTCCCTCCAAGCTGCCAGCGTGCCATGGGCAGCAAGCACGAAGTCACAGCCCCTGGCAGGAGCCAGAGCCCACTCCTCAGCCCAGAACACTGCTGGCCCCAGGCTCCCCATGGCTGTAATGGGCTGAGTGCAAACTCAGAGACAGGAGTTACGTTTCATCCCCCTCTGTCAGTGCTCACAGGTCGCTAACTTCTCTCTGTGTATGCTCAGTGCCACAGAGCGCAGTACCACTGCTGCAGAGCTTGCTCCACAAGCACGTCTTCCATCCTTTAAACTGTGTTAACACTCTAACTCTTTACAAGGAGTGAAAGAACAATTACATTTTGTTGTTGCTGGTTTGTTTGTTAGCTCCTAACAAGATGAGGATTGCACAAATGTGATCCAGTGCCCTGGTCTGGGGCAGCAGAAGATGAGCACACCAGGGCAGCTCAGCCCTCCTGCCACCCCGCTCAGGTCTGTTCTCTCTGCAGGCAGCAGGATGCTGAGTGCACTCAGCACAGCACAGAGCAGCTGTGAAATGAAGCCAACCTCTGCCCGCTTACATGTGAACACCAAACAGAGTGCCCTCCTCTGCAGCCCCACTCCCAACCCCGCACCTCTCACCTGCCCATATCCTAAAGGAACTCCAACAGCAAAAGATGAGCAGATCCCATTCCATTTAATAATGAAAAGTAACATTATCACGAAAGAGCTGAACTGAAGGAAACAGCATCACAACAGAGTTTGTTATATCAGTATCTCTAGGGGTGGAACTGGGCTCTAAGTCACAAACAAAGCAATCTGTGTGGACCTCACAGGGATTTCCCCTTCTCCCCTCTCCTGAGCACAGCATTTAATGCACTCAGCGTGAGGACTCCTGAACCACCCTAGGATGCTGCCTCTGTGCAGACTGCTCTGCTGCTGTGCTCCATGTGCTGCCTGGAGGGAGACAGGTACCCGAGCATCCCACGCTGCTCTGAGTACAGCATGCACACAAGATAAAATACAGATTAACAGACTGATTTCAGGGTCTCACGCAGCATGCAGTTTCACTGTTACTGGACTGGCACTGTTATTTCACAGCTGTACTTTTCATGAGAATGTAGACAAGCCACATTCAGCACCCAAAATGCGTCCCCAACAGCAAAGGAGACACAAACATGAGTAGCAGCACAGCCTTAGCTTCAGGTGCAATGAGATAAATGCCCAGGAGCTCCAAGGCTTGGATGCCAGCAGCATTTTAACTGGCAAGGAAAGTTCCACTAGAACAGTGACCATAGAAGTAATAATAGTAAAAAATCCAAGCTGGATAACATGAGCTTTTTCACAGGATCACAGCACAGTTGGGGTGAAAGGGCCCTCGTGGCCACAGCCCTGCCTTTGGGACATGTTTTGGCGCTTCTAGCTCTGAT
Source organism: Callipepla californica brunnescens (assembly GCA_023055505.1). NCBI lineage: Eukaryota > Metazoa > Chordata > Aves > Galliformes > Odontophoridae > Callipepla > Callipepla californica. Next base: position 12,225,741 of record JALIRH010000022.1, on the reverse strand, counting down.
TGAAGGCAGCAGTGGCAGAGCCTCAGGGCACTGAAATGCTGCCCCTGAACCAGTCACAGTGACTTAACTCACCAAAGGAGAGTCATTTTCATCTCAGGCAAATGCTCAGACTGAATGGTGAGGGACCCACGCTTCCAAGAAGAGAATTAAAATGTTTGCTGCAGAAGCACAGCCTTCCCGTGTAATTCAGGATGAAACCAAGCCATATGATGGTCTTTTTCAGAAGGGTTCAGTTGTAAACACAAGAACATGCTATTGTTGATGTTCACACGATGAGTAAACCATAACACAAAACAAGCCATTTTCTCAAGGGTTCTGGTACAACTGCACCAGACCGTGTTTCCTTTAAAACCTGGTTTAGTTTCTTAAAAGAATATGAGTGTGAAAGCAGCAAGATACATAAGTTACCTTCCATACCATGGTCAAAGGAAAACTCTGTTCAAGTCCACGAACTCCTGCCAGCACCCGAGGGATGCAGAAGCACAGCTTCTGGCAGTGACTGCACTGCCATGCACTGCACCACCTAATTACACGCTTCCATCTTCTGGAATCTGCTGTTGTCAGATGCTTCAGGTTTTCCTCCCTTCCACACATCACCACCTCCACGCTTTTTTTTTCCCCCCCCATGAGAATACCCTATTGTAGTTACCCAATGCTCAGCTAAGAAAACAAACCTGGTTTCTCACACAAAGCCCGTTATCTTCCTCAGTGCCCTGACTACAGCAGCTGTGACAGCAGAGGTAAGTCCAAATTCTGAGACATTTTCCTGCAGCATCCACTTCAAGTGCAGAGCAGCAGTCGCGGTGGGCTTGCTCACACCCTCACACCCAGGGAAGTGGGTGTGAGCACACACAGCCAAACCCTGCAGAGGAACACAGGTCCCCACCAGAGCCCACCATCCTCAGTGTGCATTCATCCCTCTGAGGCCAACACAGCGACGTGAGAGTGGGGATAACGAAATCTGATTCTGCTTCTGGCCGATGCTGGATCACCAGCACTGCAGCTGCAATCGCAGTGCTCACAACACTGCAGTGTAACGACTTGGAAATCAAGCTGCTTTTAGGAAAGATTGCTCCTAGATCATAGAAGGAAAGCTCGATGAGGTGGTCCAAGTCAATCCCAGCTCAGCCACAGCAAAGCAGAGTTAGAAACAGCAAATTCATTTCCTAATCACCATGAAGTATTAGACCACCTTCACTCACCTCCTGTCCTTTCAGGACATGCAATGCAATGCATGAACTTGAGAGTACACACTTTCCCAGCTTTACACTTGTCACTTTTCGTTCTCGCAGTTGTAAACTAGACCCAGAAGGAGCACGCTGCAGTGCCCGGATGGCCCAGGACCAGAAGCAGTCTGAGGACTTCAAGCAGATAATTAAGCACTTCCCACTGTTATTTCTTTCCTTTGACTTTGGTCGCCTTTTTTTCTGATTTTGTTTTTTAAATGACTGCAGAGTCTGAAGAGAGGAGGAGGTCTTTGGGGTTCGTTGATCTTGGTTTTATTTTTAGCATGGAAGCGCTATCTTCTGGTTCAAACCAAAGACACACAGGATGCCCTCACACTGCCTGCCCTCGATAACAGCACTGCCTTATTTTCCAGTGCGTGCTAAAGCTGCCAAAAGCTAACTCAAAAAATGCAATGTTTCAATCTTAATCTCCTGCTGGCCAGCTTTCAGTTAAAACTGAACACAGCACAGAAGTGACCACGGAGGTGTCGGCACACACCGACTGCCAGCACTGCCCACCCCACAAGGGAGCGGTGCAGCGGCTCCATGGGCAGACACAGCCCCTCTCAGCCCCACTGATGCCGGCAGGGAGGGCCTGGCCACACATTGCTCAAGTGCCACGTTAATCTGAGCTGTCAGCGGCCGCTTCTGTGGCACCTACGTGCTGGAGGTCACATTACAGAGCAGCTGCTCACGGCCGGGTCCCAGCTCCTCCGGTGATGCTCTCGCAGCCCGGTGCTCCTCCCACCCTGCACAGCAGCTCACCCACAGTCCCAGCAGTTCCCTCCACGGGGAGCAGCACTGTGCTTCATGTTGGATGATTTACCAGACTAACGAGAGCACGAGAGCTCCTCCCTTACATTTGCACTGGGCCATTTCCCCACGAGACCACCTGTTTCACCTCGTTATGGGATCATACTCTTTCGTACACAGTTTCTCTAAGAAGATTAGGATAGACGCAGCACCAGTGCTAAATATAAAAACGCATTAAGCTCCTCAAATCAAGCACATCCATCAGGGCTTCCAAATTAAACCTCTCCATATCTAACACACGCCAGCAGTGTGACTTCCAAGCTTCCTCCCCTTGAACTCCCAGAGAAACGAAGCAGAGGCATCAGGGGGCAAAGGGGCACTGGAACAACATACGGACCCACTGCAGTCCTGGAGAGGCAGCCTGCAAGGGAATGCAGCCGTGTCCCGAGCTGCTCACCAGGCACGGAGAGATGCTCTGTCTGCACGTGCTCAGGTAAGCAGCTGCTGGCACTGGTACACAGAGCAGCTGCACAAAGCAATCCACAGCACGCTCCCTCCCATCGCAGGTGGGGCAGCTTGGCCACAGTCTCCCAGGCCCCAGCAGTTTTCCTTGGGAGAGCACCTTTATGGTGCGAGTGCTGCATGCTACAGCTGCAGGGCCAGAGCCAAGGTTCAATGCAGCTCCACTTGGAACAGTCCTGCAGCCTGCCAGGTCTGGCTGCAGAGCACAGGAATAATTACATATTGAATAAGTATTGTCAGAGGGTCGCTAAATGTAGCAGAACTGGAAGAACCCCAGAGCAGACCCGGGTTGGCAGAGAGATGCAGCACAGCACACGCTGCTCACTGAGGAGCCACTCCCCACTGGGGAGGAACCTCCACTTCTGGCTGAGTTTGTCATACCTGAATCTGTGCTGTGCTGCTTCATGACAAAGCACTGGACGTGAGATGCTGCCCCCATCTCCATCCCATCAGCAGGCAGGGAGGATGAAGGACCCCCACCCCAGAGCACCGTGCTGCTCACCAGCACGTGCCATTGCTTTCTGCTCTGCTACCTGAAATCCCTCTTTGAGGCCACAATCCAACCTTGTTTGCAGAGCACCATAATGATGACTTCAGAATGTAAGAGCCTCAAAAACAGAGCCAGAATTCTGCTCCAGTGTTGTTTTAAAACATAATAAATTTGCAAACAGAAGACTTGGCAGAGAGAACATAAAATGGGATGGTTTTGGCACCTGCAGCACAGCCAGCTTAAATTAGGTAACTAAATATCTATAAATTGTCTAAATAGGTCAACTTCCCTCGCAGCCCGGCCTGAAACACCGCAGTACCCAAGCTTCCTTCAGAGAAGGTCCTTTATATCCTAAGTTCCCACACAGTCATTTAAAGCTGTAATAATTCGCTCAGTCCTTAGAATTGACTTGAGGCTTTCTAGAACATTCTATGACTTCAAACATACATTTCTCAGGAACGCGAGTCTATGTTCAGTCAGATTTGTTCTGAGAACCACAAAACCCTGTGAAAGAGCTCCATAATACAGCTGCATGCTGACATAAACTGAGGCTCCAACTGGCCACATGTGTTTGCTTCACGTTTTTGTGTCCTGAAATAACAGAATCTAACCAAGACAAAAGAACACGTTTCCTTAAGCCAAACGAGCCCTTCCACACGTGCAGCAATTAAGGCAGCAGTGTGCCGGCTCAGCCTTGCCCACACGCACTGCTGTGCCCCATCCCACCCGCTCTCCCAGCAGCACCTGCCCTGCCTGCACTGCCACGAGCCAAGGGACAGCAGCGAGCAGCCACGGCTGAGGTGCTGTGGGAACATTTAACTGACAGCTTGGCCAGATGGACAGCTATGCACCCTGAGCCCCTGGTAGCAGCTGACATCTTCTGTGCTGCCAAGGGACCCAGGGCTCACCTGGGTTCTGACTATTTCAGGCAGGAAAGCTTTAACTTGAAGAACATTTGCTATGAGTGCATCATCAAATCACAGCAGCTGGAAAAGACCTCTGAGACCACCAGGTCCATCCCCACCTACCACGTCCCTCAGAGCCACTCCTCCACAGTTCTGGGAGACCTTCAGGGACAGTGACACCACCACCTCCCCAGGCAGCCTGTCCAACCTTCTCATTCCCATTGACCTGACATTTCCAAAGGCAGTAGCTTTCCCTCCTTCCCCCAACTTGTGTTGCACACAGCTGGTGCAGAGCCCAGAGGTGAAAGCATCACCACCACACACACCTGTGTGGCTCCCCAACCACAACACAAAGGAACGCTCGCAGCAGAGCTCAGCAGCTTCTTACAGTGGCTGCCCACCTCCCCTCCACAGTGCGATGTGTGGAAGAGCTCCACGGTGAGAATCCCACGCTGCAGCTTTGGGGACGTGCAGGGGACCAGCAGCCCCCAACCCCGCGGGGCCGGTGTGGGATGGCAGGAGGTACAGCCTTCCTCCAGGAGCACACAACCCCTGCAGCACGGCTCCCAGGGCTCCCACAGCTGGCACCAGCTCTGGCCGTGCTCCTCCTGCGGCCAGAGGACGCGGTGGGTGCCTCCGGTAACAGGCTGCAGGAGAGAGCAGGACTTCACGCAGAGAGAGCTAGCCCAGCACCTCCCAGGGACAGGCGGGGAGATGGATGGCAGTGACACCCCAGCACTGGGGCAGGGCCCAGCGGCCAGGGCAGGAGGGCAGTGACATCCGCCCCAGTGAGATGCTAATGGAGCACGGATGTATTGGGATCGATACTTCGCAGGACGTTTGTGCGTGCTGATGGGAGCTAATTAACTCTCCTGAGCTGAGAGCCTGCAGCAATTGAGCCGCCCTGCCGCACGCTCCCACTGCTCTCATCCCTCAAAGCAACACCTCTAAAACACAGCTGCAGCAGCAATTAAGAGCGCTGCAGGTCGCGCTGACACACGCGCGGGTCACGGCGGTGCAGAGCGAAGCAGAGCACCGGGGCAGGAAACAGCGCGGTGTCAGACGGCTGCGTTCATTTCCAATCCGACGCGCTATTCCCCCGCACCTCCGCGACGCTCCGGACCCACGCGCGGTTCCTCCCACGGAGCGCCGCGCGCAGCGGCTCCGCCTCGCGGACAGCGCCCCCTGGCGGCGCCGCGCGGGGGAGGGCGGCAATGACCGCGAGCCGCGCCACGCGGCTGCACCGCGCGTGGGGAGCGCGAGCAGGGACACGGACACGCACAACAGGAGAGCGCGTCCACGAGACGGCAGCGAGAGCCCGGCAGAGGGCGGGCTCAGACCCCCCCCCCCCGCTGTGCAGATGAGCATTTCAGTCACCATTTCTTCCTTAACGAGCTGTGCATGGCATAGAAAAGACAAACCTACCTGGACGCGCACCTCTGCAACAAGCGCACCTCTGCAACAAGCGCACCTCCCCGGGGGCAGCACCCCTCCCCCGGCACCGCCCTTATGGCCGCGGAGCGCTCCGCCGCAGCTGTGCGGGTGGGAGGGGCCGGGGGCAGTGGGGCAATGGGGGCAGTGGGGCAATGGGGTAATGGGGACAATGGGGGCAGTGGGGTAATGGGGGCAGTGGGGGCAGTGGGGGCAATGGGGGCATTGCTGAGCGGCGGCGGGGCTGCCAGGACAGGAGCTGCCCCTCGGCCGGGGCTTCACCTTCTGTTACACATTGTGAAGCAGGACTTAGAAGGACTTTTAAAGCGGGACTTTGCCCCTTTTTGCGTATGGCGCTGAATCACGTCTCTCCGTATGCGCTGTAATTCCCCACCGAGGATAAACTCTCTGCCTTTATTGTTTACCTACTCAGAAACAGATCACCGCCTTCTAAAATAGGGCGACTGTTCAATTAGTTCTTAATTGGTTTTAGTTTTTTTTCCCTGACATCCAAACTAATTAGACTTAGGTGGAAATGTCCCTCCTGCTCTGCTTAACGAGGATTTGCGTTTACGTAAGTGGCAGCAGAGCCCAGGTGCCCGCTCAGGTGCCACAGAGCAGCAGCAGCAGCTCCCTGGGGCCGCTGCCCATCGCTCACACGGCTGCAGCTGTGCCCGGGGCTCACTGATGTCACAGTGACACGGCTCCAGCTCCGCTCCTCAGCTCTGCGGGGTGCGGGTCTGGGAGGCAGCTCCCCGAAACAAGAGTACACGTGGAGATGGTGCTCTGGTGCGAAGCCATCCTGCTGCCTTAGGTGTGCATCAGTCCCTCGGCCGCCTGCCAGGATGCACTCACCCGCCCAGGAGTGCACACCGCACAGCCGGCTGCCGTGAGCATCCAGGAGCCAGGGCCGGCTGCAGCCACCCACCCACTGCCCGTGTTCTTCCCACTCCCACTCCCACACCAATCCCAAGCGGTCTCGCACGTCAGTCTGCATTTTAATTCCAGCAGCTGAGCTGTTTGTCTGTGTTTCACTGCTTTATTTTATTGGGAGAAAAGATAGTTCCCCGGAAGGGCAGTTCTGAAGGCTGTGTTTGTTCTTCATCCAAAACCAGAGAGCAGTGAAATCAATGAGAATCCTTCAGCATCTCCTAAGAGTGAAAGCTGCTGTCAGCCCAGCTGCTCTGCACCATCGACTCGCTGGGTTCTGGCTTTGCTTGTTGCCCTGTTTCCTATTACGGTGCTTGGGACCTGCCAGATGCCTCAGACATCAAAACATTACAAAACAAAGGGAAAAAAAAGATCAAAAATGTATTTCACTCGCAGCGCTCTCTAGGTACCGTGGTGTTACTGGGAACACTGTGCTCCGAGAGGGGCTGACCACAGCCTGGGCTTTCCCTTCAGTGGCACGGAGACCCATCCATGAGGGCTCACAGTGCTCTGCTCCTCCTCACAGCCCCAGGGCAGCCCTGAAGCACACACACCCAGCGCTGTGCTCTGCTCCTCCCGGCACAGCCCTTCCTTGGTACAGGAGCACTTCAAACCATGGCACCCTGCAGAGCAGGGCAGCCCCTCGCCCTACACCACGCAGCAGCTCCGCGGATGCGCAGACCACCTGCACTAACCCGGCAGGGAATAAGCGTCTGTAATTCTCCTCCCAGCAATCCTGATTTACCTTCACCCTCTGTCTTAGTTCACTGACATCACGGTTATGAGATAGATCATTTTTATGGATTACGCCTCACAAGGGCAACATTTTAATGAATAGGAGAATTAAATGTTTGCCAGGATTTTTTCAAAATAAATGATCAATCACCGCTGAGCGCATCCATCACGTTTATTAGCTCCCTCCCAGAAGCATTTTTCATAACTTGCAAATTGAAGGGAGGTTGAAGTTGAATTCTGTTCTTCATTTGCCCACAGTAACGCAGCACTTACAGGTGAGCCATCGTTTGTGACACTGCAGGGAACGCTGCATGCACAGGACACGGCTTTTCCTTTCCCTATGAGTTAATAAAAGTAAGGATTTCCTTTTCTAAAACGCATGGGGAGCTGCTCCTGGTGGATGAGATTTGTCTCTTGCTCTCAAGGTCGTTGTGAATCCACCTGATATGCATTCACTATTAATAATGCCCAAGGGGAAGGCTGGATGGAGGCTTTGTCGTGTCACACATACTCACGGTTCTTTATCATTTGCAAAGTGGAGTCAGAAAGACGCATTTCATTTTCCTATTACCAGAAACTCAGGTTGGTATGATGCTAGAAGTTAAAGGCCCCGCAGCAGCCGGGGGCTGTGCGCAGTGGGGACGGCCTGAGCAGCTCTGGGGTTGCACAGTGAGCGGTGTTTGTTGTGGGCACTTTCCCAGGAACCTCGTACAGTTGTATTACAGCACCTGAAGAAGAACGCGGGTCCGGAGCCGACTTCTGGAAGTCTTTGTCCACCCACAGTTTTGTCCCAAGGTGGAAATGTTCTCCAGAGGTTTCTTTGCACACTGGCAGTGCCCTGCTCGGGGAGCAGCCTGTGTGCGGGCACTGCCTGTGTGCAGTGACCACGCGGCTCCCATGTGCTTGTAGTACTGCACACGTGTGAGCACCCGCGTGTCCCACCCCTTTCCCTGCCTCATCACAGCCCTCCCCACGTCGCTTTGCTCTTAGTAGTGGAAAATTACAATTGTGAGTTTTTAGTACTGAACCGCCAAGGGTATGACCTTAAATAGCATTCTGTGAGATGTGTTGCAATGTTACTGGAAATGTTAAAGAGAAAAACGGTACCATGTGAGTCAATGAAACGTGGTCTGTGGGGCTCAGCCCTGCACACCGTGCCCCAGCTCCCACTCCGCTCTGTGGCACTGATGTGAGCTCTGCAGCTGGCTCCTGCTTCCAAAGCCGTGCAGCACTGTACAGCAGTGTATATCAGTGTGCAGCACTGTGCAGCAGTGTATATCAGTGTGCAGCAGTGTGTATCAGCATACAGCAGTGCACAGCACCATGCAGTGGCATGCAGCACTGTGCAGCAGCATGCAGCAACTTGTTGGCTGCCTGTGGCTGCACAAAAGTCACAGGGAAAGGGCTCTGTGAGGGCTGTGAGAATGCACTGCATGGGATCTGGCTGCACAGGAGTTACTTTCACAGCCTCTGCAGCCACCTCGTGTGCTCCTGCAGCCAAAGAAACAGATTTATTAGCACATGCCTATAAATCACAGTGAAAACTTACAACGCTATAAATCTCACCACAGCTGTGGAAGCGTTGCCCCAGGAAGCATTACCTGGCTCGGGCTCAGGTTATCCACGGGCTCTGGCTGGCCTTTGTTCCCCAGCAGCGCTGCAGCTCTGTGCGTGTGCGGTGCTCCTGATCCACAGTGCGGCCCCAAAACCTGCATGCTCTGCTCCTCGTGTGAGAGATCTGCACTGCTGCCAGCGCTGCATCCTGCCTGGAAACAGGGTCATATTTCACAGAAAGAATCCGAAACATGTAGATCCATGTCTTTCTGAGCATGTTGGTCTGGTAAACACCCGAGTTTTGAAATCATGGATGAGAAATAACATGATTGCAAATGGAAAAAATCACACAGAGCAGAGAGAGGCGGTGGTGTTTTTAGACAGATGTTTCCAGACAGACTGACTGGTTGAGAAAAGGGATTAAATGAAATGTCAACAGCGTGATAAGTGATTCTCTAAACCCGGGGAGCCAGCAATGTGACAGGGAACAGATGAAGGCACGAGGCCGCTGCAGCTGGAGGCAGGGGGCAGCTCTGGGTGACATGGCAACAGGTAACATGAGCGAGCAACCTATCGCACACAGGTTGTTGGCAAGATGCTTGAACCCAGGTTCTGTGAGCCCCAAGCCCAGCATGATAATACTGGATAGTTTTTGTGATAATACTGGATAGTTTTATGTGACATTGAGCTGTTCTATGGGGAAGATTTTCCTCATATCTTTCATGTCACTATGTTATTCCTAATTAACAGAAGCAGCTGTTAGTCAGTTTACCTGGTGAGCAGGTGCTGGCACCAGGTGTCAGCCGTGCTCCCACAGCAGTTGGAAGCACACGGGGAATCGCTTTGGAGAAGCAGCAGGTACCAGAGGAAGTGATCTGTGCTGTTTTATGGGAGGGCTCCATAAGCAAAAATCTCCATGTCCTTTAAACACAGGCAAGCAATGACAAACAGGGTGAGAGGTGAGCCAGCATTGATCACTGCTGCTCTTTCAACGGGAGCACGTCTCCTGCTCCCTCCCCCGAGGAGATCGTGTTTCTCACCACTGCTGCTCATTTTGTTTGGCAGGAGCACTGAGGAACATGCTGGCTGCTTCCACCCGTGGGCAGCATGTTCATGCTCCATCACCTGCCAGAATCCCAGTTTTGCTGCTATAGACAACCTGCTATATTGGTCTCTGATGGGCAGTGTTATTTCAACAGATTACAGCTGTGTTTAAGCAGAGCTTCCTGGCAGGCTGTTCCCTGAGCAGCGTGGTGCAGCACGCTCAGCTCGCACCATGGACCATTTACAACTTTTGCATTATTTGTGGCATAATGGGAATCCCATTCCTGCGCCTGCATGACTCACAGTGTGCTGCACAGCGAAGGAAGAAAACGCTGCTCCTGCAGAGGCTGCCCCTGGCAAATCCATTTGCCCTCTGGGTGCACTGCGGTCTGAGTTGTTAAATCAGCCCCAGACCTTGCACAAAGCTGTCTGCTTCCAACATCACTTAACACCAGCTTCCCAAGAAGGCATTCTGGAGGTGTTTGAGATAACGCTGGCAGCTGCCGGGCCGCCGGGTGGAAATCAAGTTCACACTTGATGAAGAAGGGTTAAATCTTGAAGGCTCACTCATCCAGGATGGCAGCCGTGCTGCACACGTGGCTGCACAGCTCCTGGGGACCCAGCAGGAGTCCCACTGGGCACACATGAAGCTGGCATCAGAGCTGAACACATGCTGCCAAAGTCCCAACCTTGTAACAGAATCATATGTGAGCATGTGGGTGCATTTCTCATTTCCATCTCATGCAGAATCTCATTAAAGCTCTGCAGCTCAGAGTGCCACAGGAATGTAAGACAACACACAAGCTTTTATAATTTAAAATCAAAGGTGCAGAGAGCGGAAAAGCACCGCTGTGCCATTCAGATGGAGGAATGGAATCCTGCAGCGGGCAGAAGGATCCCAGCAGCTCAAGCAGACACGGATTTAAAGCTCACCACTCTGCTGTCAGAGCTTTGACATTCATTTCTGACTCCCCAGAGAAGACAGACGCCCATTGGACCCTGGGCTGTGCTGTGTGAGCTGAGCAGGCACAGCACGAGGTGCTTGTCCTCAGGCACAGCATCATTTGGCTGCAGGCTGCAGGTGGGCTTCTGGACAGAGGTATAACTAGCGGGCTCCCAGCCTCTCATCCTCCTGCCGAAGCTCATTTTTAATTCTCTGTGCTGCCCTGTGGCTGCCAGACTCATGCCTGGAGAGGAAAACAAGGAGGTCCCCTGAGGGGTGTGCTGCTGCTCCTGCTTCACAGTCCTGAGCAGACAACGGTGGTTGAAGACACGGCAGCATGAAATACAGCTCTGCCTCTGCTTCCAGAAACTGCTTTGGACTGTGAACTGGTGGAGTTTTACATGCACTGAGCAGCAGGCAGGGCTGCAGGCACAGCCTCCAGCATCAGCATCCTGCTGGCACTGCTCACTGCCGCGCTGTGTGCCGGGGGAATAGGAGCACTGTGCAGTGCCCCAACCTGCAGGAGCTGCGCGTGTTGGTGGGCCGAGTGCAGGCCCCGCTCTGAAGCACTGAGCGCACATTTGAAGCTTTGCTCATTCTTCCTCTGAAAGAGGCAGCAGCAGCCCGGGTGAACGTCTGGGGAGCGGTACGGAGAGGACGGTGCTGCGGCCTTTGTGAGCCCGGCGTGGGGCAGCTCTGTAAGCACAGAGAGCAAAAGAGAGTGAATTTCTGCCCGCTTCCCTCGCCCCCCAGCAGCCGGATCTCGCCTCCCTGAGTCCGTGCACTGACGTTGTTCGGACTCCAGAAACGGAAAGATTTCTCTTGCTGTAGAGCAACGCGCTCCATCGCGTCAGCCACTCCCAGAAGTTCTCTTCGAGCTCTTAGAAGCTCTCACTGCGCTCGGGCAGCGAGCTCCACGCGGCTCTGAGCGGTGCAGCACCAAACCCGCATCTCCGGCCTGAACGCAGCCGTTACCGCCCGGCAACAGCGGGGCGCGCCGGGCAGCGCCCGCCGGGCAGCGAGATGCTGCTCGCCGGCAGGGGGCGCCACAGGGCGGGGGGGCACCGCCATCAGCACCGCCATCAGCACCGCCCCCATCGGCACCGCCCCCATCGGCACCGCCCCCATCGGCACCGCCCCCATCGGCACCGCCCCCATCACCGCCCCGGCGCGGGGCGTTCCCCTCGGGCTGCTGCTGAGCTGTAATCCCGCAGCACACGCACACCTGAAACACCTGGGCTTTGTAACCGGGGCGTTTCCTCGGAACCCATCCCGCTGACGCAGCAGCAGCTGCAGCTCAGATCCGAATCCTGGGCAGTGCCCGGGCACACGCACAGAACATTTCGGTTCATTTTGAAGCAGCCCCGCCGTGTGCCGGCCCCAGCTCCCCTGCACAGCCGCTTCCCCGCGCTCAGGGCACAGCAGCAGGCCGGGGTTGGATGTGTTCCTCTTCGCGTACAAACGAATTGCCGATGCCGCAGTTGCGCTCCGAACGTGGAGCAGCTGTACGTTACCTCGTTTGAAAAGTTCACTCTGCAGCTGCAACTCCATGGTTGAATACCCACGGCAAGCAGTTTTCTTGTAAATTAATAGCATGAAATCTAGATTAAATAAGATTGCTTCCTCTGCACTTACATTTTGAGCTCCTTACCTTCCTAGTGTGTTTTTAGAAGAGGAAATGTTACCGCTTGGAATCTCACAAAAAGGGATTAATAATGGTTAATGATTGGCATATCAGTGCACCAGGTTGCAGCAAACTTGACTTGGGCTTTGTCTGCCCGGTCACGATCCATCTGTGTGCGCGCAGGCAGCAAGGAGAGGCAGTGCTGGGTGGATCTCCTGGGAACAGTGCAGTGTGGGGCCCTGGGGCAGAGGGCAGCGGTCCTGGTGGCCTCATCCGACCCCGGGCTGTGCTCACATCGCTGCACTCGCCGTGCTCGTCCTGGAGCTGTCGGGGTTGGCACTCCCGCAGCAGCAGGGCTGGTCATTGGGGTCTGCATGTGGCTGCGATGGGGCTGCTGGGACTGAACAAGGTGGGAATGCATTTCACGACAGTGACAGCTGAGATACTGAGCAACCTACAGTGCCAAAATGCAGAGGCAGCACATTCTGATGTGGGCTTTCGTCCCGAGGACTGCCCACCCCTGCATGACAAACGCTGCAGGTTGTTCAGCAGTGTGACTTCTCTCTGCAGACCTTCCCAGCAGCGATGAAATCCTGTAACAACCAGCCTCTGTCCTTCACTGTAGCTATGACTTCTGATCTCTTAAAAAGGTGTGTGTGAGCAGTGATGTGAGCAGGGAATTTGTTCCCAGGAGCTGCACGGGGACACTCAGACACTCGCTGGGAAACAGGCCAGGATCTTCCCGACCACAGTGTTCCAGTTCGTCAGCACATTCTGATTTGTTCTCCATCAGGAACGGTGTGCAGCCAGCAGCAGTTCAGCCCCAGCACTGCTGCAGTAAGCGCTCACTGCGGGCGGTGCGGCGGCAGAATGCCGGGAGCCGAGGGACACGCAGCACCCTGAGCCTGGCAGCGATGTACGCGGTGGGCAGGCCATGGCTGCCCGGTTCCCGTGCTCCTGGCACTGCTCAGCACAGCTTCATTGCAGCACAGCCCCACAGCAGAGCTCCTTATCTCAGCCCCTGCCCTGCCCACGTCCCACAGACATTAGGAGCGGAACAGGGTGCGGTCATATGGCTCAGTTCTGTCAGAGAACCCACCCACTGGACTCACACCTGAAGGAGGTGAGGACGAGGAGCTCTGGAGCTGTGCTCACCCACCGCAGGGGACACTCACGGCCGTGCATCACCGTGTCACGGTGAGAGGTGGCACAAAGCCCAGGACACAGCTCTGCAGATCAGTTACCGCTTCCTCAGTGTCCTGCACGTGGTGAGCCAGATCTCCCACGCTGCCTCCATGTGCAGAGCCCCGTGCTGTGCCATTCTCCAGTGCAGCGAGGCTGTTCTCTGACATTCTGCAAGGGGTTTAGTTCAGCAGAGCAGGGAAAGCCAACACAGAGAAGAACAGATGCAGAGGGACTCCTTTGTGCTTAGAGGAACTGACACTGAGCAGTGACACTGAGGAGATTCAGCACACTGCTGAACGAGGCAGACAGAAGTCCAGCAGCAGGTCTCCTCTGTGTTACAAACTCAACAGAGTGGAGCTCACAGGTGAAGCACTTCATCCCAGGCACGGAACTGAGTGCTGAGCCTTGCTGCAAGAGGTGCAGCTGGGGATCCCTGGGATGCAGCGCTGGAAGCACTCCCTGCTTCCAAACAGAGGTACTGCACGGGGCTGCCCTTCAGATCACCACCAAAGGTGCTCCGTGCCATCACTCCTCACTGAAGGAGAAAGGAAACTCTTATCATGAGATTTCATGGAGCACGGAACTATACCCCGCGGTTTTCAGATCAGATATTTTTACTGTTGTCTTTGTTCCTCGGTTAATCCAATGGCAGAAAAACAGAATCTGCCGGCAGCATCACCTCCTGTGGTTTGGTTTTCTGAGAGCACTTGGAAATGGAAGTAGAGAATTAGAGCAGGTGTTGACCAGGGGGTGTCCTGCACCCACAGCACATCAGCTCCTGACTGAGCCATCAGAAGTAAAAAGGCCAGACAAGAGTTAAAGCGCAGCAGAGCTACCATAAATATGCAGCTGCTTATTTCGGTGACATTTCAACACGGAAATCCTCCTGTCTGCGCAGCACAGGAAGCATTCCCCCTGGAATATGCACACACACAGACGCAGACAAAGAGCACTTGGCAGCAGGACGCTGCACTCGGGGCGCGGGGCTCCTCTGCTGCAGGGGACACGGGGACGGCACAGAGCTGCAGATGCAGCGCAGCGTCTGCCGAGTGCTGCAGGGCATCGGGAACTCGCTTTTACAGGGACTTCATCACACAGTGTATCAACACTGCATCTCAGCCCAGCTCCTCACCTGCCCCTGCCAGGTGAGGGATCCCAGCTCCGGCTCCATGGATGGCCAAGGACCCGAAGCAGGAACATCCACAGCTGTTATCATCATTTAACTAATGCAACTGCCATTCCTTACCTTTTGTAACACACTGAGGTGAGCTCAATCCACGTCAAATGCAGTCCCTATTTTCCTGCTGCATCGCTAACTTCAACAACTTACTAATATTCTAAGGACCAAGTTCCTCTTGCAGCATTACTTCAGCAGCACAGCACTGAGCAGCGCCAGTCAGACCTTGCTCTGCACATCAGCCAAGCCACAAACACTGTCTTCTTGAGTGCTGACACCAGGAGCCAGGCAGAGGACCCAGGGCAGTGGGTGCAGGTGGCACTGGCAGAAGTTGCTTCTTGCCACCAGGAGGAAATGTTTCCCAGTGAGAGCCATCAGCCACTGCACAACCTCCCCCGGTGTGGGTCCTCAGCACCAGAGGATTTGGGGGCACAAAGGACAGGCAGTGTGAGCCCCAACCATGTCCTCCCATGGCACTGCGATGGTGGGCTCCCCTCCACCTGGGCTGTGCTGTGGTTCTGCAGGTCAGTCTGTAGCGCAGTCCCATGCACGTTCTGAAATGCTTCAGGAGAAAGAAAAGAAAGAAAATGCCTCTCCTTGCGCTGAGATATAGGGCAAACACGGTGCCCATGGATCAGCCCCCTTGCCTGCCTGCTGCTGTCTCTGCTCCATGCCCGCTCCTGTCCCAAAGCGTTGCTGGTATTTTCTCCACTGGCTCGTGGTGACCTGCCTTGGGTGTCAGCACAGCAAGGGAGGAATTAATGCAGACACATAATGGAATTTGCTGCAGGAAGTGTTATTAATTTGGCATTTGATTTATGCAAAGTTGGGTGAGAAGCTGGGGCACTGAGCAGCTTCACAAGGCCTGAGCTCAAGAAACAGCGAAGGAGCTCTCCTGGCACTCCGAAGTCTCAAATTCAGGTACTAATTTGAGATCTTTCATTTCAAAATGCCATTTCAGAAGAATAATTTAGGGAAAGCTGCTCCCTCCAGCTGGAACAATTTCAGGGAGAAATGCTGCTGCTGATGCTACACAGGAGCTGAACGAGGGGCAACAAATGCTCACGCGTGGTGAGCTGTGTGCACCTGGAGAGCAGCAGTCCCACAGCTCTCCGCCACATCCCGAGTGGGAAAAGCAACCGCAGGGAATGGTGCTGCTGCCAGAGCGAGCACTGCCTGGCTCCAGCTCATCAACTCCTCCTGGGGACTGAATGTGCAATCACCAGCGTCTAACGACGGACATTAACACCAGGCAGTGACTACAAACTGCGCAGCACTCGTTTGCAAACAGCGGCTTTTCACTTACAAAGTGCTACACTGCCAAGTCGCAGAGGATGAACTATTCTGATAGCTGGGCAATGCCAGAGCTCCGGGAACAAAGCGCTGTAGCAGACGGACTGCAGCCTCCCCCTGGAGGTGTCACACAGTGCCAGGTACACGCGGTGTCACAGCCCAAACCCACTCGTGTCAGCTGGCCTTCTGTCTGCTTGCTGCCCCGTCCCAGCCCCCTCCACCCTCCAGGCCCAAGGGCAGGGGATGGCAGCCCCTGGTGAGCTTTTCCACCCCTTTATGAAGCACCCGGTGATGGAACTGAAAGCCTTCCCCAGCCGAGCTTACCTTGCTGCCCTCCACCAAACAGCACTGCATGGATTCGATAGTCCTCTTCTCAAACACTCTTTTTGCTTTCTTTAGATGCAAACGAAGGAGGAACACAAAAACTGGAGCGCAGTGTGACAGCCGTTCCTCTTTCCTGACTCGGTGCGGATGGGGGAAGCTCTGTGCTGGGAGGTCACAGACCTTCGGGGCCGGGTGCATCCCTGCACAGTGTCACACCTCTCGCCTTCAGCCCAGCCTGCCTCTGCTCAGCATCTCCACTTCTGGTGGCACAAAGTTCTGTTCTCTGCTGGCAGTGCTCACGAGGAAGCTCTGCAGGACGAGCAGCCCCAGCTCCAGCAGCCAGGCAACACCTGCAGCAGGACGAGCAGCTCCTGCACTGCACTGCAGCGCTGCTGGACGTGGGACGTGCACAGTGCTCGGCTGCAGCTCGCCACGCGTGTCACTGCATGAGCAGGACATGATGTCTCCTTGCTTTCTTTCGTTATTGTTCAAAAACCATCACTGCAGTCTGTGCGCATACAAAGACAGACAGGGATCAAAGCTCTTATCATATACGACCATAGCACTAATAAGGAGATCACCACCGTCAGATACACGCAGGGAGCACCTGGGGACTCCTGTCCTGGCCTCCAAACAGCACACAGCTGCCAGCAATGAGAACTGCTGCACCTGTGGCTGTTTGCATTCTGCTCCTCTGCTTCACTGCACTCTTCACCAAATGAATTTCCATTATTTAAATTTCAGATACAACCCATACGAAATATCTGTCCGTATGCACCAAGGCATGCTGCTTCCAGCTAACCACTCATAAATATTCATTAGAGAATTATAGAGCTATTAACGAGGGTAACTGCTGAGGAGCATTCATTAGCTGTCTTCACAAGAAATGCAATTTGCATTTTTCAGGGCGGAAATCCTTTGTGAAATGGTGCTTTGATTGGCAGCAGCTCAGTACAAGGCACAGGGTACCCGCTCTGTGTTGGGTGTCGGGTGCTGCGCAGCTGGGGCGCTTTATGGAGGTGACAAGAAGTGCTTCTGGTGAACCTCAGCTGGAATCACAGAATCCTTCAGGTTGGAAAGGATCTCTGAGATCAGCTCTGGGCTCGTGGCTGTCTCGGTGCGTTTCCAGTCTGAGCACAGGGACGCTTCTCCCAGGATCACGGTGGCATGGAGACGCCTCTGTCAGGAGCTGTGATTCATCCCCAGTTGCGTATCGAGGTCACTGCCTCCACATTTCCTCTGATTAATTTCCCAGCAGGACGCGTTGCAGAGCTGTACAGGACCAGCTCATGTTTCCGTGGCACAGGAGACCGTGGTCCCACAGATGGTACCTCCGGGTCCCACAGAGCCAGGCCAGAGCCCCTGCGGTCACAGCGGGTGGGGAACGGGGCTGCCATGGAGCTGGAGCTTGTCCTGCAGCTGCAGCTAATGGAAACGCACAGCAGAATCCCGGGGGAGCGCCTATTGGGTACAGCAATTATTCCTCAGCCTGAAAGGCAAGACAGGAATTGCATTCCCTGATGCCGTTCCTAAAGAGTAATTCAATAACTAATAGTTGCTCTTTGACACTTGCATGGTAAAATAATGGCATCTGAGAATGGGGGTCCCAGAGCAGCCTGAGGTTCCTCTCAGCAGTGACCATTCACAACAGCAGAGCTTTTACCCAAGAAATGAGAAGCTTCTGGATTTCAGGCGGGATTCACAGCCACAGCCCAGGTCAGTGGGCCACAGAGATGCTCACAAAGCCGACATGCTGCTCCTGCCTCCAACAGAGAGCTCCTGGGGACCTGTAACAGGAGGGAGAACGTCAGAAACCAGCACAGGAGGTGGGGCTTCTTCCTCGGGCTGCTGGGTGCTGCAGAGCAGAGCTGGGCTGCAGGAGGCTGCGGAGAGACGGTGAATCAACATCCATCCATCCATACGTGATGAATCGGAATTGCATTTTGCTTTGTTCAGATGGAGGTGAGTTTGAAGCCTGTGCCAGGGGCGAGCCCCAGGGGCGAGCCCAGCCCGAAGCCCTGGGACAAGAGCAGGCATGCAAACAGGATGCTGAGGGCTCATCCTAATCGCATGGAAGTTACAAAACACTCTCTGACTTTCATGAGTGATTCATGGCTTTTACTATTTTGGGCAGACCTTTTTGAAGTCCTCAGCATGGTCCTGCAACACATTCCACCCCCCAAACCTTTGGGCAGATGTTGAAATGCCAAACACATCTGACCCATGGGTCTTCTTTGCTTCCTCTCTCCCTGAACATGATGTTAACTTCTCTCTGGTTTCAGACGATGGAATCATTCAGCAATTGGGATGAGCACCAGCTCAGCACGCTGCCGGCAGCTGTGCTGTGGGATGCTGTGGTGCTCTGCTGGGTGCTCCCTGCAGCACTACACCATGCTCAGCATCACCACAAAGCACAGCCCTCACGGCTGGCACTGCATTAACCTAGAGGCAAGGTAGTGGTCAGATTTAGCTGGATCTAATGTAAAGTTTTAACACAATATGGATGAAAAACACTGGAACTGGACAGTAAGTGCATCCCAGCTGGGGCACACCAGCACAGTGGTCCCTGGCACAGCCCCTGAGCTGCTGGCCCCGCTCACCGCACTGCCACGGGGCACTTCAGGCCAGGGGCAGCACGGGGCTGTGGTGCAGCCAGTGTCCATAGGAGAAGAGACAGTACACACACGGATACGTTTGAACAACAGAGGAGGGAGAACAGCTCCATTATTAGTGAGGAACAGCACAGCCTTTCTGCAGCGCAGCATCCCCTCGTGCAGCAGGCAGACATCACCAGCACTTCCCAGTGACGCACCCACGTGGGAGTGGGCTCCCGTCAGGCCGGTTTGGGGCCGGTTTGGGGCCGGCTTGGGGCTCTCCCCACTTTCCATCACCCCACCCTGACGCACTGCTGCAGCTCGGCACTGCACATGCGCTAACCAGGGCCGCTCCCCACGCTGTCACCGCACACGGGAGTGTCCGGAATTCCCCGCGTGACTCAGGTGTGACCTCCCCTCTGCGAGCCATGCTCTGCCTGTGATCAATCATTTCCCCTCTGTGTGCTGTAGCACCGTGACCCCCCCGGCAGCACGGTGTGCTCTCCATGGCCCCAAACTGCACGGCTGTGCAGGAGCACCCCAGTGCTCCTGCCCACGGAGGCAGAAAACATGGAAGAGAAACACTGAAAGCCACAACACCTGCATGCTGCAGCCCTGGGGCACTGCTGGAACGGACCTGCATCTGACACCTCATGCATGAGAGGGCTGAAGCAAAGCTCTGAATACTGCAGCACAGACCCTGCACACACTGCACTCAGCGCAGCACGCCCTGCAGCTCGCAGCCCAGGGACTGCACTTCAGCACTGAGGGCACAGGCCTGGCATGCACACCAAGCTCTGCTCCACTCAGGCTTTGGGAGCACGCTGCTCCGTCCCAGCACAGCACTGGGAGCACGCTGCTCCGTCCCAGCACAGCACTGGGAGCACACCGCACAGTGAAGGTCCCTCTGCTGCCGGGCGCTGTGCAGTGTGCACTGTGCTTACGTGGGCCCTGGGATGTATTTTTAGGCTCAGTTCTCCTCCTGCTGCCATCTCCCCTGGTTCAGTCTGTTACTGCGCTGCTCTGACACCAGCGATAGGCACAGAAATGATGGGTTACACAAACCCAAACCCCAACACAACAACAGCAGGGGAACGTGGCACAAAGAGAACTACTCATAGCAGAGATAACAAGGTAAAGGCCTCTGCTGGGCAGATGGAAGAGGAATAAAAGAGAAGCAGAGCTGCAGCCCTGCACTGCTGCCGTTGTGGCCGGGCACGGTGCTCGCAGCTGGGCAGTGCGGTGCTTGGTGGCACACGGACACTGGCCTGCTGTGTTCCCATTCTCCTGGTCTGTTTGAAGCCGGCATGAATCAAGCTGAAGGGTTAATCCCCACGGGGAACAATGCCATGCTAATGCCTTCCTGTGGATTTGCTAATTAGACTTTTCTTTTCTGGAGACATCAAAGCAGGATCCTGCAGAAGAGAACTTCCTCATCAGCACAGAGAAAAAGGAAATCGCTTACTTAGAGGAAAGGATGCAGACATACCAAAGGGAAGCATTTCCATACTCTTTTTATAGCTCTGAAAGAGAACTTAACAGAGTGCATTCCCTGAAGTCTATTTTCATCGCAGAGCAATGGAGCTCTGCCCTTCCCCACAGCCGCACTGCCCTCCAGCCCTATTGATAAGAGCACGCATAGAATGGAGGGAACATCATCTTGTTGGTCACAATATTGTACCGTATTGCCTGAAAAGAGAGGAAAGGAGCCAGGAGGAAACAGAGGACATGCGGAGAGCCCAACACAGAGGTGCTCTGCCCAGCACCAGGCAGCTCTGAGTGCCATGGCCGATCCCAAAGAGCCACGGGTGGACCCCACCGGGCACATGGGTCTGCAGAGGAAGACTCGAGTTAATCACAGCAACGACCAAAGCTGCATGCAGCAGGCCTGCATGCAGACCTGTCCTGCTCACACCCACCTCTGGCTGTGGGCACAACATCCATACTACACCATGAGCTTCCTGCAGGCACCAGCGTGCTGCTGGGCTGCTGCGTGCCCCGGGCTGCACACACTGCAACTCCGAAGTCAGCACCAAGAAAAGCTCTCATCACAGCCACAGGGAAGACCAAAAGGAGGAGAGAGGCTGAGAAACTCCTCCACTTTGCTAGATCTGTGAAGGAGCAGTGAGGCAGCCGGGGCTGCACAGGGCTCCTCAGTGCCCTGCAGTGCTGGCAGAGCAGCCAAACCACCAGACGTGGCTCCACGCCCCAGAGCTAAGAATGAGCTGTTGTCCATGGGGTTTGCTGGAGGTTTTCCTACCCTGAGCTTTTATCCAACATGGTTTAGAAGTTACATGTAGAACTGCTGTGCTGTCCCCCAGCACAGCCGCTGGGCCCCGCAGAGGGGCTCCCCAGCTTTTACCTCCCCGGGCCCCACAGCCAGCAGCACATCCTCAGCCGCACTCTGCATCCCCGTGAGGAGCCCTGCGTGCACGGCGGGCAGCTCCTGCTTTGTGGCACATCTACTGCTGGCCGGCACACACGGAGCTGGAGCAGCCGCACGGCCACGGCTGCTCAGCCACAGCTTTCCTTCCGCCCCAGCCGAGCTCTTTGTTTCAATCTTCTGCAGAAGTGAATTCCAGAGAGATACGGTGCGCTGGGGAAAGAACACTGATTGGTTCCAAATGCGCCGACCTTCCAATCTGCACTTGGCCTCTTGGAAAGTGCTGTTGTTAATTACTGTTATTACTGCCTCAAAGGACAGATGCTCAGTTTTAACTATTAGGTTTAACTAAGAAAGGAGAGTAACTCAAAACCTTGAGAAGTTGCACGGAATTCTGGTGTGGGGCCCTCAGAAATTACCCCAAATCTGCTCCTGAGCGTCATCCTACCTGAGCGTGCTCCGCTCTTCGCTTCCATCGATTTCTCCTTGGAAATCAATGGATCTCTAAGACAAAACATCAGCATGCCACACGTTATATTTTCATCACGCAATGCAGAAACATGATCACAAATATCTATCAAGCCAAGGGGAAAACTTTAACTGCAAATCAGCGTGCTTTAAGTGAGGTGTGCACCTGGAAACTGCCTCGTAAAAAGGCAGCTCTGCAGTTTGCCCCGGGTGTCAGTGCTCTGTACACGTCTCCGATGCACAATGTGCAGAAATCTCTGTTGCTGCCTCTGGGAATAAAACCCGCAGTGTGTTTGGCCACTGCACACCCAGAGCTAAAAATAACACTCGTGGAGAACTGCAGCACCGGGGGCTGTGGCACGGGACAGCCAGGGACAAACACACCTTATCTATAAATACAGCACCAAACAAACACAGGCTCCCGCAGCCCGCCCCAGCACGGGTGCTCTGCGAGCAGAGAAATAACAACCATTTCTGCAGGGGGCAATTGCAGCAGTTGCGGACTTCAGCAGTGGTGAGGCATCAGCTCGTGCCCTGAATGCTCCTTACAGTGTATGCTTTCTCCCGAGTCCATGTCCAAGGCACTCGTGTCAGCTATACGTTGTATTACTGAGGGCTGTATTACTGTCAGCTGTATTACTGAGGGCTCCCCTCAGAACAGCTCTAACTGCTGAGGCTGACCTCGTAGTGTGCTCAGGCACCACTGCCCCACACTCAGCTCCGTTTTGGGGCACTGACAGCCCGGGCACCTCCCAGGCACTCGGTGGGGACTGTCTCAGGCCCACGCCTGCTCTGTTTGCCATCGGGAAGCATCAGCACACAGAGGCACCAGCACGCCCCAGCCCTGCGCTGGGACTGACTGGCCTGGCTCCCGTGTCACCCTACAGGCAGCCTGCACGGTGTGCATAGCCACAGCTGCACAGCCCCACACAACTACAGCTGCACACACACAGCTGCACACACACACAGCTGCCCCACCAGCAGCTGGGGACACCAGGGCACAGCACGAGGTGTGCAGGAGGGGTGGCACGGTGCTGCCCCGCTCCCAGCCCTCCTGCTGACCGTGCTCAGAGCCCACCAGGGACGGCGTGCAGCAGGGCTCCCTCTGCTTTGGGCTGGGATTTTCTCTGGCCCCTTCGTTGCTTCTCTCACAACCTTGTTTCACAGTGTTTTTGCCACCACAGCTGTGTGCCGTTCTGCTGGGCATGCACTGACCATCTCCAGGTGATACGCATCTTGCCAAGGACTGGAAACACAGAGAAGAGGACACGTGGGACTCACACGCACCTTCTGCCCCCACAGAGCTCTCTGCACGGTCACCAGAGGGGCCAGAGCCCTGCCCAGTGCTGCGGGTCAGCCTCCCCCATCCCATCACCAGGGCTGCAGGGTGGGCTCAGCCCCACGAGCACAGCTCAGACCTTGCTGGCAGCAGGGGCAGCTCCTCCGCTGCAATCGTGGGACGTGAGCCTCCAGAACGTGTGTTCTACACAGGAAGAAACACAATGGGGCAGGAATGTTTCTTGTTTTGTTCCCTCTGCATGACCTCAGCTCTTTTTATTTTCTGTTTCTCTGCTCTGCTACGCATCTTCAGCCAGCACAGGCAGCAGCCCTTCTGTCTCAGCAAAGCCCACATCCCAGCGTACTGCAGGCACTGTTCCTGCGCAGCACCACGTCCCTGGGGGCTCTCCCCATCCTCCAGCCCCTTCCTTCCCATAACGCCAGGCAGCAGGGACAGGCAGCATGCTCTGTCAGAGCTGCGTTTTCTTACGCATCTGACGCAAAAATGACTGATGACTGTACCCAGAAATTCCTAAAGGATGAAATCCTGACTTCTGGCCATGGCACTCCTTCCCACCAGAAGAAAACTGCAGGACCAACGTTCCAGTGCCAGGTTATGCCTATGGGCAATGAATTGATTTGACTGACTTGTAGCAAAGGGAGAAACACACAGTCCTGCACAAGAAATGCTCTTCTACACAAAATGTTTTTCCTTGTGCCTCTAAAAGAGAACAGTGACTCATAATAAAGGAAATGCTAAGCATATCACGCAGAAAAGTGCGTGTCATAACCACACCATTGTGCGAGCACCTGATTGCAATTGGCTGATGGCAACTAATCCCCAGTCCTGTAGTGGGAGGAGGGAAAAATGTCAATTACAGCTGATAATTAACATCTGTGATGTTAAGAATGGTTTCACATTGAAATAAGGATGAATTAAATTTAGGCGCAGAGCTGTGCACAGTGGGAGCGCAGCACTGTGCTGTGTCTCCTTCAGGTGGGGCTGGAGGATGGGGACAGCAGTGCTGGAGAGCAGGTGCCATTAAGCGAAGCAAGCATCAGCCTATACAGAGCTCCCTACAGTCGGAGCAGAGAGCACTGAGCTGCTGATATGGCTGTGCTGAGTGCCTGGCATTGCAGCGTCCTGTGCCTCGCACTCCCCCTTTGCTGCACTACATAAAGCCAAAGGCAGCTCCTCTGACAAACCTGACTGCTCTGGAGCTGGCAGAAGACTGTGGGTGGTACAGCTGCGGCTCTGAGCCAGCTCCTGCTGTCTGACTGATGGCTGTGTGCTCCACATCCACAGTGTACCTCTGAGGCCAGCCCTCGCTCCCAGCCCCTGGGAAGCAGCATGCCCTGATGCTGGCGGCACTGAGCCCACGTATGCACCCTCCCTGCTGGGGAAGAGACCCAAATGCTAAAATTAAGTGCTCAGAATGAGTGCTTTCTTAGCCCACTCTGTATCAGTAGTCACTGAGTAATTCACAGCAGATCTAAGATTAGCTAATGAAGTCCAATGACTCATCCACCAAGCCTCCCTGCCACTGGGAAAATTCCGTTTTTCTGTACCAACAAAACCTTGGTTGTGCAAATTATAAATGAACATGGCTCGGGGAGGCCGTGGCATCATGAGGATGCTTATCAGACCGTGCCGGCCACTGGCAGCGGTGCATGCCTGCAGTCCCTGCAGCAGCACGGGGCTGCTCCCCCTGCACCCAGCCCTGCAGAACCAGCCCGAGCACAAACCCCTCATTAGCTCACACCCATCAGCAAATTAAAGCCATACAGATTCACTGCAGGCTTCAGCAAGCAGTATCACCAAGCAAAATTATGAGGTGGAGGAAAGTAACGAGGAGAATCAAAGCAGAAAGGATCCCCCACCCACAAACCAGGAGTAAGATGCAAAACAAGCCCAAACTTCAGACACAGGCACTGCAGCCCCGAGTGGGGCCAGCGGCGTGGGGCAGCACTGACCTGGTGCTGGGAGGGAGCAGCCCCAGAGCCCTGCAGCACCAAGGCTCCGTGACCGCCCGCCTGCTGCTGCCATCACTGCTGCAGCTCCCTCCAAACCGTGCAGGTGTGGCTTTGCTCCGTGTCCAGGTGAGATACTCGATTTCAAATATATCATTTCAGACCGTGTTAGGTTCTGGTTATCAAAGCCGAATGCTCCAGCCTTTGGTACCTAATGCGAACCAGCTTACCATTTATGTATTTCTTCCCAGAGAAATTCATTTTAAGAACAACTTGCCCAACTTTGAGTTTTATAATATGCACTTAAAAAGAAGTTTAGAAGAAAGCAAACACTTTCCATACAGGACAGGAGCTGGGTTGGACGCCAGCACTCTGCTCTCACTGGGCACTGGCAGTGCTGCTTAGAAACGCTCTGCTACCAGCAGTAAGAAAACCTGGATACTAATGATCATCTGAAGATCCAGCAGAATCAGAAAACCGACCGAGCAGCGGCTGCCTGTGGCAGCAGAAGGCTGCTCCCACCTTTCCAGTTCTATGAAATACCCCTTCAGAGGGTGTGAACCCAGCGGGCAGAGCGGGACAGAGGCAGCCCCTCACAGCAGCGTGCTGGGGGGATCCCAGACCCAACAACCTGCTCAAGATGCATGAGACGTGAGGTCAAGGAGAGGGAAGGTGGGTTGTGTGCACACGGCTGCAATCTACGGATTCAGACTATCTTCAGAACACCTTCTTGCAAGGAAATAGCGATAGGTTTAGTATTTCAGTTGGAATAAAATATTGAAAAACCCCTACTCAAAATACACCGAAGAACACAGTTGGATTCTGCACCCTACACTTAGGAAATCAGCTGTCTGAGCCAAAGCACAGCTGTAGTGCTCAGGAGGAAACCTCCAAAACCACAGCGTGGAGCAGAGAAGGCTATAATAAGCCATTAGTGTAACAGGAACTGAGACAAACTGAAGCAGCCCCACCATTTCCTAAAGCCACATGCAAGTTTTAGAGTTCTACCAAGGGAAACCTTAAAAACTGAGCAAAAAGAACAACGTCACCAGACATAGGAACTGGTTAGTGGTGTTCAGCGGGTAACACAAAACCAACATGCACAGAATACTGAAGACAACTTATTACCCCTGAAGAATTCCCACTTATTAGATTGGGAGTGGGAACAGAGCTTTGTTTTGTCAGAATAAAGACCCAAGTAATCTGTTCAGAACTTCATATCGTTACATATGACAGAAACTTCCACTTAACTTCTTAAAATCAGATAAGAAATGGAATACCAATGTGCTCTTGGCTTTTGCTTCTGCATTTACTGCATGATTCTTATCGCTTATCTGCACAATGGACAAGGCAAAAAAGGCAATTTGCTGTGAGATTTTTGCTTTAAGCCTTGCCAAAACTGAAGAACAACCATTTCAGTGAGCCAGCTTCTTCAGCTCCCATCTGCAGACGGACAGCCAGGCTTTGTGCTGGGATACTGCTCAGGGCTGGTGTGTAATCCACTTGCGGAGCTGAGCTGCGTGCTGAGGAAGGACATGCACACAGGTCAGGCTGCCCCCTGAGCACTATGTTCTGTCTGTGCTGAAGCTGCAGCAGTGTTCAGTGAAGTGGTATCCATCTGGTGACTCACCTGCAGCTCTTTGGGTTCACTCATCTGCTTCATCCTTTAAGCTGGCATTAGCACAAACACGTGTTGGGTCCTGGCAGCATGAGGATACAGAGGAAAACAGTGCCGCCAGATATCACCCCCCAGCTCTTTGGGAAGGGCCACAGTCCCCTACCCCTCAGAGGGCAGGGAGCCGGTCTGGGCCGTGATTGCTGACAGAGGGCCTGCCCAGGGCTCAGTGCCCACAGGTTCCCCTTCAGCTCCCCGTGTGCAGGCAGCAGCAGGTGACAAAGTATTTTTTTTGCTTTCAGTGGCCTCAGGGATGTCCCACACAGGGGCAGGGATGCAGCCCCTCCCAGGGTACGGAACAAGCCCCGTGAAAACAGTAGGACACAATGCTGGAGCTCCAGGTGTGACTGCAGGGACCGCCCCGCACAGTGCTGGCACAGCCCACGCTGACAGAGCCTGCCAGGGCAGGTTGCCACTGCACCAGCATCTGCTGGAGTGCTTCCATACAGCAGGGGTCAAGGTATGGTGCCTCTTTACCAAGGGAAAGCCCACTGGACATCCACTCTGAGCAACCCTACCCTGGGGCTGATCTTACCTTCCCTATCTGCTCCCCGTTGCTCCCAGCACTGACACAAAGATGGAGAACCGTGGCACTGACACGAGGCCTCAGAACTCGAACCAGCAGGGACTGAGACCCAGGAGGCAGGGCACCTGTGAGCTGTGCTTGGGGGCAGCTGGCACCCGTCTGCAGAACACAGCAGCTCCAGGTGGGTGCTTTTCCTGGACACGGGAAAATCGGGGTTTTGCTTCTTTCCTTTTGCCCTATTTCGTTTTAAATGGCCAGAGGGCTATCTGTAACTCCTGTCAGCTAACTGCTGTCACGCTGTAGCCAGAAAGCTTTGCAACACATCTTGGCAGGGAATTTGTACAATGAAGAACTGTGTGAGCAGCAAACAGAAATCACCTCACATAGCTATTAGCTAACCCTAAGCCTGAGAGGATGCTAGGGAAAAACAAAAAAAAAAAAGAAAAGAAGAAAAAACAACAAATTCCTGAAACAGACGGATTGATAAAGGCCAAACTGTTTTTCCCCATGAGTGGGAGCACTGAGTGCACAAAGTATCCTTGCCAGCTACACATGCTGTTTTGGAGATGGGCACAGCAGATGCCCAGGTAAACAACTGCTTCTTAAAGGCTGTACACAAGGTGCAGGAACACATTCCTTCTCTATACACTGCTGTCCTTTTTACATTTATTTCTGGAAAACGGGAAAATTATTTGTTTGCAGAGGTAGCCAAAATTGGCCTTGGGAGACAGATGTCCTATTTTAGCAATGCAATTAGTCTGCGTGTTTACCACAGCCTTCCAACCGTTTTCAGGGAAACGTTTCTGACTGACTGTATGCTCTTATCGAGACTGAGCAGAAGGGATTTTTTGGTGTTGGACTTCTCATGTTAAACTTCGTTGTTGTTACACAGAAAGGGGAAGTTCTGATCTCTCTTGCTGACGTTCAAAATACCACATTATAACCAGCACGAATCAAGAAAACACAAGCTTCTATGTTTTCCTTTCCACTCGTTCTTTGAATTTGACAACAGTTCTTCACAGGATTTGCTGCAACAGATTAAGAAGAAACAGGAAGCAAAATCTGTGCAATGGTTCTTCAGCCAGAAGTCAGCACAAGCAGATGACACTTAACCTAGCAGGAGCAACTCTCAACTCCTCTCCAAGCACCAGAAGCAGCACGTTATCTAATTCCTAGACTGAGGGTATCCAGGAGAAAGGCAAACAACTGCAGACCAGAGGAAATTAATTGATAGAGTTTCAAAAGTTTGATCACAGGTCACTTTAGTTTGTAAAGCATTTCTACCATAGGGTGGATAGGCTGCTTGTTTTCTTTGTTCTCCTTAAAGACTGACAGACACTTCTGGTAACGTGATTCGATGATCTCTAGAGGTCCCTTCCAACCCCTCCGATTCCGTGATTCTGTGTGAGGATGAGGACCTCTTCCATCCAACAGCATGTGCTGAAGAGGCCTTACATTACACTTGCTGACCAGGAGGTGTGGACACACAGGTTAACCAGCTCACCTCCATGCACACAGTGCTGCCCACTGCTCCGGGAGACCTCAGAGCTCTCACTTAGGACACGCAGCCATCCAGTTACCTGATGACTACTTGTTCGTGTACTTGAAAACGTTCAGTTCTCTCAGCTCTGCAGCAAATGACATTAAAAAGCTTTAACATATGCAATGACAGCCACATTGTTACGTGTTGCACATTTTCCAGGTTTTAATAGACACAAAAGTGAGTCCATCGTACTTAAGACACTACAATGATTTCATTCTCCTGTATGTCTTGCTCCAATTACATTTCTCAGAGTACATAATGGAGTAAATGTTTGGTAGCTTTAAAATTAGAAGTGTGTGAAATCTGTAAGTAAAATAAGCAGCAGCATAATCTGGGGGATTTTATCAAGAATAGCTAACTTTTAGGTAATAAATACATTCCAAGTTGTGGGGTTGTTTTTGTTTTTTGTTTTGCTGTTCCCCTAGTTCATTGCTTGTATGACTTGTCAAGTCCTCATCCTAGGTTAAGGAATCCTTGTCTTTCCTGCCAGCCTCGCACCAGAAGAGCCTCCTAGCTCCACGTCCCAGTGACTGTCACCTCTCCCAGATGATGAGCAGTGCAAGCTGACAATGAAACTCGTCCTCCTGTCCCGTGCATGGCACCTCCCGCTTCTCCTGGGGGAGCATGTCAGGGTGTGTACAGACTTCGTGACACTCTAGGAGAACAGCTGTGCTCTTATCTTCTGTTACCTTGAAGAAAGTGAAAGAGGGAGAGGTTACTCCGAGCAGCACAGGCTGAGTGACACGAGCTGCGAGGCACTCGCTCCGAATTTTGGCTAAATATAGCCTGGCATTCTGCTGCTGCTAGCTGGCTCAGCAGGCAGAAACAGCAGCAACAGCTTGGGAAGAAACTTGTCAGGTTAACAGATCTGAAGTAAGAGTGGGAATTTTCTGCAAGGCAGACACGATATGAATTTCAGTGATAATAAAAATCTTCAGTCTCTGCCTTAAAGCCTTTTAAGCCCCTGCTCAGGGTGGGGTCTCGCGGGTTAATCTGCCACAAGTTCCTACAAAGAGCGCCACATAAAGAACATCTGCTCAGTCCTGCCTTCACTTTTCAAAGACAATCTATAAAATAGGATTATTTCCCTCTTGACAGCAAGCCTTACAGAAGCTTTTCCAAGTACTGACAGCTGCTCAAGACACCGACTGCTGCCACAGTACACAAATCCTGCTCCAAGTGAAGAGCTGCAGCAGCCCAACCTCCAAAGGTGGGAGCTATCCCTGCCTCCCCTCGCACAGCCCCACTCACCAGGGGAGCTCTCTTTCTGCTCCAGATGTTTGTTCCAGGCTCCATGAGAGCTGCAGATCCCTCGGCTCACTCAGTGCCTCACTCCGAAGGACAACGCTACCGCCCTCCCATCAGCCGCCTCTGGACAGCTGGATGTGACCAAGCACACTGGTCCACATCTGAGGAGTGTTTAGGCAATGAGAGTATGTGAGATGCTCTTTTTAAATATAGAACTGCTGAAGAATACACTCTAAGATAAAGATAGCAAGTGGTAATGAAGTTTGTGTCACGTTTGACTTGTGGCCCCTGGTCATTTGGCACTGTACAGGCTTCCACAGGAACATCTACTGGACAGGGCTGGGCCTGCCACAGGAAAAATTACCCAAGAGAGCAGTCCAAAGCTACGGCTTTCTGTACCTTATCTGCAGTCCTGCACGCCCTGGTGCTGTGAGTCTGGTTAATGAGCTGAAACTTCAAAGGGCACAACCATTTGTCTCCACGTGGAGAAGCCAGAAGAGATGTTGAACAGCTTAGTGAAACTTATAAAGAGGTAAAAAAAAACATGGCACAGGGACCTACACCTGCACTTCTCAACTGCAAAAGCATCTCTGACCATACTTCAAAAGAAAGCCAGTTTGAAACAGTTCAAAAGTCTGATCAGTCCTAACGTGTCCATGCCAAATCAACTAGAGTGGCTGAGTCAAAGCCACAGGACACGCAGGCAGACAGGATTAATGCTCAGAAGCAAATATCAAAGAGCTTTAAAAGCCCCTCGTAGCTGACATCTGTGACTCACAAGTACAGAACACAGATAAACCAAGACTGCCAACACTGAACATCAGCACAGCTGAAAATGAACCAATACCTCCTCTGCAGGCATGGAACCAGAAGAGACACCAGTTTGCACAGCTTCACCACCCAGAAGGATTTTTGCACACTTGTTTAAGACTACAAAGATCTGACCATGAACATCAGCCCCAAAAGCTGCATTTCAGAGGACTGCAATCAGATTCCACAACTCCTTCAGAATTCAGCACAATCATCCTGCTCCTAAGAAACTGAGATGTGTCATAACAAGGCTGTATCACCTTGTGTGCATTTTCATTAACTCTCAAAGTCTACAGACTGGGTAGGATATCCCTCAAACGTGTTTTGCAAGGAGCTGACCCTTCAGAGACAGATTATGGGTGGAGAATATTTTGTCTAAAGAGAAACTCTGCATTCTATTGTTGAGAAGGTAGCACCGAGGCTTCGGGCCATGCACACAGCCCCTGCTCCCACACTAACCCTTGGAGGACAGAAGTGTCACAGCAGCCTCTCACCTCACCTCTGGAAAACGTCAGAGGCTTCTGTTTAAAATAAGCACAGCAGTGCCTTGCAGGCTGCGTTCAGGACGCTGCTGCAGCTTGACACAAGTACGAGTAATGGAGCGGCTGATTCAGCACATCGGTATGATCTGCAGCTGTGCTGAACTGTACAATGAAAGAAAGGTGTCCTGAAATCGAGAGCTTATTCACAACCAAAAGATGCAGTTTGGGATCAAACAGCGTCAGTATGGGGCTTTCTGCATGAAGGAAAAGCTCAAACTATTGACTTGGATCAAAATAGAGCAATTCATTTCACCATTCATAAAGGAAATTAAACCAGTAATCTGCTGCAATTCATTTCAACTGCAGACAGCACAAAAGGTATAACTTTACGAAAAGAAGAAGTTTGACTGATCCTACAACAGTGAAAATCTAATGCAGATTGAACAGGACCTGGTACTTTGGTGCAGTGTTCATTACTCCAGAAAATAATCACCTTAATGACAAAAATAATAAAAAATAACCCACTCTTCCCTTCCAGAAAGACATACGTGGCAGCAGCCAAGGAGATGGCATGTGTGGCAGGATCTGCTCCTGCTCAGGGCAGGGAGAGCTCTGGAAGAGAGAGCACTTGCAACTTGCCGAGGAGCTAGACTTGGGGTGCAGGGACCGCAGGATGGGGAGGACAAGCTCTCCAGGAACCGAGGCACTAGACAGTGCCTCTGTCACCACAGACAGACACAAGAAGCCTGTCTATATACAATCTCAATACAATTTGCATGTTTTTCAATACATAACAATTCTCACATCAATTTTTGGGTTCAAAGTCTAAGGCTTCCAGCAGCCCCTGACCTTTCATGCTTGAGCACAGAAATGGGCAGTGCCTCTGCCAGCCCACGGTGTCACACAGCCTCATGGCCAAGCACCTTCACATGGCATTAACAATGCACAGCTACTTAGGAGACCTTAATCTCTCCTTCAGAGGAACCAGTATCCTTCTCTACACAGCGTACTCCTGTTTCCAAATATCCCCTACTCCTTCATAGCACAAAGCAGTCTTTCTATAGGTGAGCCTTGAGCGTGCTCAATACTTTGCAAACATCTGCCTAACTGCAACAGAGGATGAACTGAGGCAGGACTGCCTCTGCGAGGACTTGACCCACGCTGCTGCCCAGTGCTCACCTCTGAGCTGCACGTCACGAGCCTGAGCCCATCTGCCCACCTCGCTGTGCTCGCTGGGAAAAAGGGAGTCAGCTGCAGTGCAGCCTTAACAAACCAAATGAGTAAGCAAACGCAGGTCAGGAGCGAGGACAGAAATGCCACTTCTCAAAGCAGAGCAGGGCTGCAGGCCACCCAGCCCTCTGCTGCTCCTCAGCCTCCCAGTGCTGCACTCACAGCTCCAGCTGCACTCAGAGGCCCCCGCTGCACAGGAGAGAAGCTCGCTGTCCTCCCAAGGAGAGCTGCTAAGCCCTTCCATTTACACAAATCTCCTTTGGCAGCTGAAGTTACAGCTCACATAAGCAGATCACACTCTTGGGCATCTGTGCAGCCTGCGTGCAGTTAGAAATAGCACAATGTATGGCCAATTGGCATTTGCAAACCATACCCCAGGGCAGCAGAGGGAAAGGGGCAAAAGGTGGCACAAACACAGATGCAGATGCCTGCAAATGCAGCAGCAGGGCTCACAACGCACACGTGCTACGAGAAGCAGGGCTGTGAGCAGGCTGCTGCCAGGGCTGCAGCTCAGCCCCAGCGGGGCACAGAGGCATGCAGTGCAGGCTGCTCCAGACTTGTTCTCCCACTCTGTGTCAGTGTGTACGACGCTGACACCAAGCTGTTTGAAGGAAGACTTCTGAGAGGCAGTAATTAAGTTGGACGCTTGGTTTTAGTTGACTGAACCATCCAGAAACCAGGCCAAGGAAAATCTCTAGCACTCCCGGACTGAAAGAGTCCACGTGAGCAGATAGGTGTTTTTAGAACTCCAGCTACCACAGCAGTCACCACAGCTTGATATGCAGTTATATAACCTTTCTGTGCCACTGCTAGAACACAGAGAAGGAGCAAAAGGAAAAAGAAGAGTGATTTATGTTGCCTCACGAACTGCTGGCACGCAGCACTGGCTGCATGCACATACGGAGCCCTGAACATCTTTGAAGGTGAAGTCATAACCCGACGTTCCAAATTTTACATTAGAGCTTACTATATATAGCAGGCACGCAACAAGCTCTGGTTTCTGCTGTATGTAGTAGCAGGGTGCTTTGCTGATGCACGGCTGAATGGACGGATGCTGAGGGTCTACTAGCTAACAGCAGTGAAACTGAGTTCTCCAAAAGGCAGCTTTTAACATCTGGTGGTGTGGCAGCCACAGACAGGGGGAATACAGCACACAGACTGGAAAATAAAACGGATATCCACACTGCAAGCTTGTTCCATACAGAGATAAATATGAAAGTCTACAAGCAGTTTTTATAAAGAGCTGCCTACGTAAACCAGATATAAGCTGACTTCTTAATCATTGTGCAAGATAACAGAAAAGCAATTGTTAGCTCTAGGAACTTAAAGTTTATGCATTTGCAAGACTAAACATGAAGTTCAAATATGAACTTATCAAGAAAGCGAACAGAAAGCAAATGTAAAAGTACAAGAGAGCTTCCTGTTCTCAGGAGAGCATCGCCATGGGGTGCATGGTCAGGCTGCAGCACCTCAGCACACAGGGCTGGGCTCCTGGGGCACGACCCATGGCGGAGGCTGTTGAGAAATGCATCCCTTCCACCCCAAAAAGCCCTTCTGACCACTTCCCCCCACCTCTGGAGACAAATCCCAGACCTGATTTGGGCTGAGGGTGACACAAGAAGCCCCACTGGGTCTGTAAAAGCCTCAGTTACTGCTCCAGGCAGATGGTGCTGAGCTCAGTCTCTCCTGCTCCCTGAATTTCAGCCTATTTATTCTGCCTTTCATTTCTTTCTCAAGCAATAGTCCAGAGCTCTGATCACCAAGAGCTCGGCTCTCCAGAACAGCCACTTTGGTACGTGAGAGATGAGTTCCCCGCTGTATTTCTATCATCTCCAGCTGCTGCCACAGAACCCCTCCCAGGCTGGCCAGGTGCAGGGACACCAGTGCTCCTGTCCCCAGCAGCCCCCTGTCCCCACAGCCAGACCTGAGCCTGAACCACCCTCCCCCAAGCTCCCGCAGCAGGCTGGGGAGCACACAGCCTCCCCCCAGCAGGGACGTGGCAGGGCACTGAAGGGCTTTCCTGCCCACAGACAGAGCCGCTGCCCTCCACGCTGCCACGCACCCACTTTTCCAGGCTCTGCACTAGGGGCAGGCCACATCACTTGCTGGCTCCCACCCCGTGGACGTGGGACCTGACAGCCAGCAGGGCGGGCCCAGGCCTGGGAGGCCATCCGACCTCCTGCTGCTGTCACTGCTTTCAGGCACTGCTGTTAGCAATGGCCTTCGGGCTCAGAGCGAGCAGAGCTGGTACCAGGGCAAACAGCCACGTTCAGCTGGAGCCACCTCTGCAGCACACAGCACCAAGCTGGTGGCAGCCCCGCACGGAGGCCACAAAAGCAGAAGCTGCAGGGCCTGAGAACACACCGAGTGCGTCTTCCTCCTGGTTCACTCTAAAGCAAGTGTCTTATGGTGTGGCTTTTACAAGTTGCTACCCTCCCTGCTGTTCTTCCAGAAACCCTGGCTCAACAGTCAGTGGCAGGGCTCTGATAAAGTACGCTCCTTGCGAACAATAAGGCTAGAATAATAATCACACTGAACGACTGCACCAGCTCTTCCAACCCACAAAGTTCTGGTTTCCTTTAAATGCAGTTGCTTGCAGCTTTACATGCATTCACAAATCACCTGAACAGTTTGTACACTTTTTGCAGCAGTTCCCCTCCACGACTTACAGAACAGCACCATGTGTCAGCAGACATCCACAACAGAAGGGTCAGCAGCTCGGAGCTCCACCATGCCCGGGGCTGCCAGTGAGCAACGTGCAGCTCCTGAGCACAGCCAGGGGCCCTCGTGCAGCTCCAGAAGTCACAGCAAATGGTTTGCAGCTCCAGCTGCACAGTGCAGCACTGCAGGCACGCGCCTGCCCCTGGAAACAGCTGTAACTGATACAACAAGGCTGTGCTGCCTGTCAAGGACCGCAGAGCCTTCTGACGTTTAATCGTGGCTCAGATGTCAATGTCCAAGTCCTAGGACTAAGGAAACGCAATCACAAGAGGAAAGCTAAGTTACAACATTCAGGAAAGGACAGTCAGCTAGCAGTTGGTGAAATGCTGCAGAGCGACCCTAGGATCACTCAAGGAAAGTAATAAAATTCAGTGCTCCTGGTGGAAGAGAACCAGACAGGGGGCAAAGCTCAGAACCAGTGAGCTGCCATCCCAGTGACGCACCAAAGGCGGACACATGGCTCGAGCAGGGAGTGTGAGCAAACACGGCACATGTGGAACACGGGGAGTTGTTCTGTCCTGCTTTTCTCAGTTTCTTCTGAGTAAACGCAGTTGTCTGCCAAATCCTCATGCAGGCAGCTCACCTCAGTAAGGCAGAAAACCAAGCCCAGAAAGCCAGCTGAAGGCCAGCACCACCGCAGCACGAGGTAAATGCCTCCACGTATTCATATGGACATGAGAGGGCTTGGCCAAAGAACACGCAGGGAAGGAAGGGAATGGTGTAACCATGGCCATCTCCTCATTTCCTCACTGTTCTCATTATCTTCTCCTTTCCCTCAGTTTACAGACCTGCTCCATCCTCTCTGCTCTGCACCTACAGGCCAGCAGAGCTCACCGCACTCATCCCACTGACATGGCCCCAGACCGGTTAATCCAGGAGCCACGGATTTTGGCCATTATTCTTTGGTTGGCACAGATAGAACCTTCTGAGCATTAGGATTATTTATGCTCCAGA
Source organism: Callipepla californica brunnescens (assembly GCA_023055505.1). Lineage (NCBI taxonomy): Eukaryota > Metazoa > Chordata > Aves > Galliformes > Odontophoridae > Callipepla > Callipepla californica. The sequence continues at coordinate 12,189,722 of JALIRH010000022.1, read as the reverse complement.
TCTAGCTAGTAACGAATTTGGGTCCAGTCCAAACACTCTCAATACAATAAAGCTTTTAGCCAGAATTAAGCAGCGAGATCAAGGCCAAAGCTTAAATGCTGCTGCTGCAGTTCCATATTCTTACTTGACTGAAGGTTCAGTTGTCCACAACCCTGAGCCCACGAGATGAACACGCCACACTCTCAATATGCACTCCATCCAGGCTTGCTGGGATGGAATAACTCAATTCAAGCTCATCACTCTCAAGCAGATGGTGAAGCTCTGCAGCAGGGGGTACAAAAAGTGCTTTTTTTCCGCCAGGATTACAGGAACACGGCCCATCACAGTCCCACTGCATTCCAGCTGCTAGGTACAGAGCAGTAACACAGCCTGCAGCAGGAGCACTACTGGCTGGTGCACACACACAGTCCACCTGGCATGAGAAAGGAAACTCAGGGAAAAGCTTTCAGGACAGCATAAGGAACAATAAAATCCACGGCAGGACGCTATATAACAGCTGTATGTTTGAATGCAAGACTCTTGCTAATGAGATGTAATGGTTTTCAGACTAAGAGAGAATTCATCCCCTTGTTTAATAGTAGCACAGATGAGGGCCTATCGAGGCAAGGTTGTGAAACAGCTGTAGACCTTACTCAAGCTGATGGAGCTCTCCCCGTGGGTTTCAGTGAGGGCAGTGCAGCAGCAGTGTTACACACGGCCATCCCGCTCCTGCTCACACCACTCCTGGCATTTACAGTACTGCATTTCCACCAGGGGCTGAATTTTCAGTGGTTGGTGTGACAGGAGACCTACCCACCTCCACACCTGCAACCAGCAAAAGTGAAATATGGGGGCAACAAAAAGAATTTGCTCCCATTTTCACGTTCCCATCTTTATGTCCTCCAGGAGGTTGCAGGTGAAGACCAGAAGAACTGCAATTGGTGATCCTGACCAACCTGCAGCAATGGTAACAAGCCGAGCCACGAGCGCTGAGAGCGGCTGCTCCCCAGCCAGGAGGATTTCAGCAGCATCACTGAGCAGTCATACAGAAAGTGCCATCAGAAGAAATCAACGCTACAGGCTTTGCAGTAACTGCAGGGGAAGAAAGGGCCTTCAGAAGCACCTAATTCTTGTGGGTAACCGCTTGGTATCAGCGCCGAGATGTGATAAACATAACCTCAACTCCAAGAAGAGTTTGAGTTCAGAAAGCAGCCTGGGGCCGCTGACCCTTCAGCCCCACAGGATTAGTTCCATGGCACATGAGTTACCACCACCCCCACCGCAGCCCCACAGCAGTGCTGGCACACAGCACTACAGAGCAAGCACCGCCTGCTTCCCAAGGTGTCACCTGCCCCGTGCTCCCCTCGGGCGCTGGGGCATTGATCCCCGAACCGCCCTCCCGAAGCTGTGCAGCTAACAGCTCTTATCGCCTCTGGAATTACCGCCGCCAGCTCACACCCAGGCACTTCAGTTTAACAACTGCTGAGATCGGTTCTCAAGGAAAAAGAAACGCGAACAGCAGAATGCGGGTTAAGAAAAGACACGGAGGTTTGCTGGAGGGAAGCGGCGGCCCAGCACTCACCTGGTGCTGGTGGCATGGTTATGTTTCAAACTGCGTTAAGAGATCTCTGATTTCTGGGGTCAGGTGCTCCACAGCCTTGGCAGCCTCGGTGATAGCTTTCCGATACATCCCCTTCTTCTTGCGATTAAATCTCAGTTTGAAAAACTCAGAGAAAGGAGAAAGTTTTGAAACAGATAAGAATGAAGTCGTTGGAGAACCAAACCAGGAAACTTTGGCTTCTCGCCACGAAGGTTCCCCGTTTTCCTTCTGGCTAAGGTTTATGTCAAGAACGCGCGCCGGCCACCACGGAAATCCGTGAATTTTACCCCAAACAATATCCCCCACGGATACAGTCCTCCCATCTTCAGTGACGCATTTGGACACGCTCTGGGTGTGCAGCCTCACCGTCAGCGGCGGCACCATTTTACGCTCATCTTTTGAAGATGAAGAGACCGACGCATCATCACCAGGTAGAAAGTCACACATTTCTGGTGATGTCACCTCCGAACTGGAAGACTTGGATTCGTCCAGGCTGTCATTGCTGCACACCGACAAGCTAGAAGAGTCCGCTTTTCTTTTCCGGTAGTTCATTAGGAAAGCCAAGTTATCGTGTCCGCCCTTACCCTGGGGAAACCTTTTGAAGTCATCGTCTTCACCTGAACTCCCTGAAGAGATCTCAGCCAAAGCTCTGTCCGTCGGCTCACCGGTGTAAAAGGCAGCGGGGTCGGTCTCGCTGCTGTTCTGAAGGGCGCTTATCTCATCGATAAGTTCTGCCTTATAAATGGAAACGCTCTGACCGTCGTTGATGCGATGGGGCTTCAGCCGTATCTTTGGAGGCGGGACATCGGTGCTGGGGTGCACCGGCCGCGTCAGCTTCAGCTTGGGAATGGAGGCGAGCTGGCTGCCCGCGGCCTTGTCCGCTAAGCATTTGGTTTCTCGACACTGCTCGCTGTCTCCCACCTCCTCTCGGTCCTCCTCTCCGTTCTGCAACGGCCGCTCAGGACAGAATGGTTTCACTGAGCCGTGCACCCGGGAGGGGATCTTCACGACCTCTCCTTTCCCCTGCGGCGTGCTGTAGGAGATTTTAATGACCGGCGTCCGATGTACCAGCTCCCCAGCAAACTTGTCATCCTCTCTCTTCTCTCTTTTGTTCCTTTTCTCCGGGCACTCGGAGTCGCTGTGCTTTTTCTGCTCCTTGTCCTGAATGCTCAGCTTCCTCCTGGTTTTAGCGTTCTGCCCTGCTGCGCTCTCGTGCTCGGGGTTCAGGGTATTCTTACACTTCTCACAGAGCACCTGCCTGGGCCGCAGCCTGATGGTGCTCATGATCAGCCGTCCCGGGTCTCTGTTCCGTGACAAACGCCGCCGTGTCCTCTTGATGGCGCGTGGTGGTGGCTGCGGAACCCACTGCCCATAGGTGTGCCGCAGCCACAGCGGGCGCGGGAACGGCGCTCCCTCGAAGTAGGGCGGGTAGGGCGGCAGGGCAGCGGGGGGCGGGGGTAGCAGCGGGGGCAGCTGCTCGTCCCCGGGTTGGGGCTGCGTCTCCCCACGCGTGGGATCCCCACCAGCAGGAACGGGGCAGGCAGCGGCTGGAGGCTCCTCGGGCTTTGGGAAGGAGGACGGCAGGCAGAACAGCCCGGACCTGGAGCAGGGTGAGAGATGGAGGGAGGCAGTCAGGGCCTGGAAGGATGCACAGCAAACGCGCTGGTTTCACAACAACAACAAACACAACACAAAAAATACAACACATCCTCATAATGTGGTATTGTTCCCTTTTAAAACGAGGCAACCATTTCTGCAGCTGAAAGAAGTAACCCTGTTCCGAAATTTAGGAAGGTGTCCTACTCCTACGCCAGAGAAACGCAGTGATGAGCTCCTCTGTCCACACACCGTTTGCACACAGAGGTTTTGCTGAGCTGTAAGTCCCAGCAGGCAAACAGCATGCTCTGGGAGCAGGCTGGAAAAGGCGCAGCGCGGCAGTGCTACACACTGCCATGCGGCCCTGAAGGAGCCACCACAGCCCTCCCCCACACTGCGCTACATGCCCGGCCTTCAGCTTCTCCCCCAGCCCACAGCACCTGGCTCTGCTGTGCATCCCATGCTTCCCAGCCCTGGGCTCACTGGTGCAGTTCTGTTCTCCTCCTCTGGCCTTTGCACGTGTGACTATCTGTCCCGATGAATGCACCAGGACAGCAGGGGTAAGGGCAGCAACGTGCTGCTGGTCACTGCCTCATTTCAGCACGCTGCACGGTACTGCCACAAGGAATCCCTCTGCAGCACCAAAGCTCAGAACTGTGCCTCACATCTCTGGCACCAGAATGCATGGCTATGGCCTGACAGTTGGCAATATAATGCCAACACAGCACTTCAGCAAATATCCACCCCAGAACAGCACCCGGACAGGCGTCATTCACTGTCCTGGCTTCCCACAGATCCTTCTGTGGGGATCCTTAAGTGTTTCAGCTTTAACGTTTCTGAAATGCGGTATGGATGAGTCACTAAAAGCCCCATCGCAATGCAGAGGCACAGACCAGGCACCAGCTTCAGCCGGGCGGTCCCATGGTGCTTCGCCGGGCACCGCTCCCCTTCCAGCTCCCAGTAAACATCTCGGGGTGGCATGGAGAGGGCTCTGGCCACCGCTGCCCCGCAGGGCACCGAGTGTCTGTCCCAGGGGATCCCGCTGCAGCGCTTTGAGGCCCAGCCCCACTGCCCCTTGCTCAGCCACGGGCCCTCTCTCACACCCAACCTCCGTGAAGACTCCAGAGTTTAAAACCAAAGCTTATGTAAAGTAAGCAAAGAGGAATCAATCCGATCCCAGCACCAGGTCACTGCTCCTCTGCTGCTGAAATAAAAGATTAAGTGAGGTGCTGAGATGCTGAGGGTTTAGTGGAGGCCGAGGAGCAGAGCGCTGGGTGCCACGGGGGCTGCTGCGGGTGTAACCAGGAACGTGCTGCAGCCCTGGGAGCTTGGGCTCGTCCTTAAGGGGACAACCAAGAGGGCAGGTGCCTCTCAAATAACAACCAAGGGAGCAAGCACGCTTTGTGCAGCCAAAGATGCCAGCATTGTTCATAGAACGCCAGGAAGCAGTACCATCCCCGGAGCTCTGCCTATAAATTCCGGTTATTCAGGCCATAAAAGCACCCCACGCGGCCACCCCGGAGCACCGCCCCGCAGGAGCCCACTGCGCCTCACGGTTACCGCAAGGAGAAGCACAAACCGCGCCGGCCTTCCCCGGCTGCCGCTCACAGCCGGTGCAGGTGCCCGGACAGCCGTCCCCGCCCGGGGCCGCGGGTCGGCGGGCACCGGGCGCCGTCCCCCCACCTCGGGGCGGGCGCAGCCACGCGGGGTGGGCTCCCTCCGCCGCAGGAAGCGGCGCCCGTCTATTTATCCTCGTCCGTAATTAACACCGACTCCGCAGGAGTTCGGCTGCAACGTCAGCGCCGCGAGCGAAGGCACCGAACGCGCCCACGTTCCCCCGGCGGCCTCGGCCCGCGGAGCGGCGGTCACGGCCCGGGGTCACCTCCGCCGCGGGGCCGCCCTACACCGGGCGGGGGAACGCGGCAGCACCGCCAGCCGAGCCCGGCCAAGGGGGGGGCATCGCCCGCGGGGCTCCGGGGGGACGGGGCCGCGGGGAGGGGCCGGGAGCGGGCACCGGGCGGGACGCGGACGCCGTAGGGCGCGGGCAGCGGAGCGGCCCGGCCCCGCGAGGCTCAGGTGCGGTGTGACGCCGACAGGCCGCGGCGGCGGCACGTGGCGGGACGGCGGCCCCGGGACCCCGCGCCGCTTTGTTCCCACCGCGCTCCGGCAGAAGGGGTCCCCGCCCGTCCATCCCGTCCCGCCCCGTCCCGCCCCGCCGTACTTCTTGCTGCAGTCCAGCAGCACTCCGGCGAAGCGGCGCTCCCCGCAGCGCAGCGTCACCACCAGCGTGTCGTTCACCACCTGCTCCACCAGCACCGGCAGCCACGCGCCCACCCGCGGCGCCTCCGCCTCCGCCTCCGCCATGCTGCCGCCGCTCCGCTCCGCCCCTCCCGCCGGGGCCGCGCCGCGCGATGACCTCACGGTGCGGGCGCCCGCGGCGGCGGAGCGGCGGAGCGGAGCGCTGACGTCACGGCACCGCCCCCACGCTGCGGGCGGCACAGCGCCCCCCGGCTCGGCGGGACGGGGCGGGGCGGCGCGCACGTGCGCGGGGCGGGGCCTCAGCTCCGCGCGCGGCGGCGCGGCCAGGGGGCGCTGTGCCGCGGGCTGCGGGCAGGCCACGCCCCCCCCCCCGGCGCGGGAACGCGCGCGGCCGGGAGCGCGCGGCGCCCTCTCTCGGGGGATGCCGGCGCCGTGCGGCCCGCTCGGGGCTCCCGAGGAGCTTCACCCCACGCGGCAGCGCTCAGCGCGGCCCATCCCACGGCTCCGGTAAGGACACGGGAGAACACCGCGCCGAGGGGACCGCGTCCTCCCGCGGCGGCGAAGGCGGACGTCCCAGCAGCGAGCGGCAGCACACGGCATCCGCCCGGAGCCGCTGCTCCGCGAGCCCCGGGCACGCCGCACGTGGCAGCTGCACGCACCGCTCCCGCTGCCGCCGGGCCCTGCAGCCGCTGTGCCCCCACGGCTGTGCCTCCGGGCATCACGGAACGGCTTTGTTTATTACTAACAAACACAGCGCCTCGCTAGGAAAAGGCACTGCTAAATGCAGTACTGGGGATAGCACCTACACCGCTAATGGGAGCAGTTCCTTGCTCAGCGTGCTCGGTGCGTATGGAACACATCACAGCGTTCAAGAGAAACTCCTGCAGCATCCCTCCTTGGGCCAGGAAACTTCCCTGTGTGAATGACCGACTCTGGCAGAGCAGGACAGAGACTCGTTTCATTTATAGTTGTATCTTGACTGACCGCATCAGTTAGAAAGCTGAGGTGGTGCCTCCAGTTGGGATCGCTGCAATGTTATTAGGAGCTAAACAAGCAAATCTTACAGCTACACTGGCTTCCATGGCTGCTCTCAGTTCTTCCTCCTTCCCAGGATCCTTATTTATGTCTCCACATACAGATTTGTAAATGCTCTTCCCAGTTATAAACAGGAAACTTTGCATTTCCTCGCTCTGCTGCATTAACCACCGGCACTGAGCAGCTTGCACAGGACACAATGAAAATCCTCCTTGCCCAGTGGGGTTTGTGTGCCTCATTTAAGTCATGGGCCATCTCACACCTTCCTGATTTCTGCCTTAGAGCCCTGGTTTTGCTTTATGAAGGTTCACAGCACTACAGATGTTTATGTCTGTTTATGAATATGCACAGCGTGGATGTGCACACAGACACAACTTCAGCATGAGCAAGACTGTATGTTTCATTTTTAATGATTTTAGTTTCAGAGTTCTCGGTATGTGAGATAACTAACTCTGCAAATTAATCGCAGGTAATTAATGAAATGCCTAATTAACCCTGGTCAATGAGCTCAGAGCACTACACTGACCGTACTTCCCCCAGGTGAGAAGATGCTCCCTGCTCCAAAGCCTCGTGTCTCCTCCTGGGGACACCTCTCAGATTTCCTCCTCCACCTGAGTGCGCTGTTTGAGGCTCTGCTCCGCTTTCTTCTCTCAGAGGAACCTAAGCAAACAAGAGAAAAGCATCAGTTCAGCTCCTCCCTACCCCTGACCCTTCTATGTCTGCCTTCAGGTGTTTAATGCGTTCCTGCCACAGAGTTTGCTCTGGGGGGAGCAAAGGGAACAAAATGCTGCGGCCTCACCTCTGCTAAGGTACAAGCATGCACCACGTGCTGCTCTTACCAACCTGTGCCTTATATTGGCTCCTGCGACCTTGGGATCCTATCTTGACAGGGATCTATTTATCTACTTTAAGGGGTTTATTTCAACCAAACCCCTGCAGACACAGACTGCTTTTCAAAGGTCTTCTCTGGAAATGTAAAACCATGCCAGGACAGTGGAAGACCGAGAAGGAGCACTGCCGAGCAGTCCCTGCCGACGGGTCAGAGGCAGCCAAGGAACTCTGAAAGGCAACACAAGAGCAGGACTGAGTATCAGTGCCCGCTGCACGTACGCTCACCGTGCTTTACACCTTTGGTCACTTTACACAGAGCACTTCTGTCTGGGCACTTCACACACAGGTATCTCTATCAGTTCAGCTGGAAAGATAAAATGAGAAAATGCTGCGGGGAGCCCCACAGGAGCTGTGTAACAGCCGTGCTGTGCTGTGCTGAGGAGCTGTGTAACAGCCGTGCCGGGCTGTGCTGAGGAGCTGTGTAACAGCCGTGCCGAGCTGTGCTGAGGAGCTGTGTAACAGCCGTGCTGTGCTGTGCTGAGGAGCTGTGTAACAGCCGGGCTGTGCTGAGGAGCTGTGTAACAGCCGGGCTGTGCTGAGGAGCTGTGTAACAGCCGTGCTGTGCTGTGCTGAGGAGCTGTGTAACAGCCGTGCCGGGCTGTGCTGAGGAGCTGTGTAACAGCCGTGCTGTGCTGTGCTGAGGAGCTGTGTAACAGCCGTGCCGGGCTGTGCTGAGGAGCTGTGTAACAGCCGTGCCGGGCTGTGCTGAGGAGCTGTGTAACAGCCGTGCCGGGCTGTGCTGAGGAGCTGTGTAACAGCCGTGCCGGGCTGTGCTGAGGAGCTGTGTAACAGCCGTGCTGTGCTGTGCTGAGGAGCTGTGTAACAGCAGTGCCGGGCTGTGCTGAGGAGCTGTGTAACAGCCGTGCCGGGCTGTGCTGAGGAGATGGAGCCCTCCACCTGTGCTCTGTGTCCCACCCTCCTCTGTGTGCCGCCTTCAGTGCAGATGGAACATCCACAGCTGAAATATTTATGCTGTATTCACTTACTGGATGTATTTACTTACATTTCCCCAAAATCTGAGGAGGTATCAGAAAAGATTCCGCTTGGATGACTGAACTTCAGAGTAGTGCTTTACAGAAGCTCCTGCCAGCCAGGGCAAAAGAAACCGTGGCCTGGTGCCTGGAGCCAGGCATGCTGCCCACGGCGGGAGCTCCACTGGGCCCAGGGCAATCAACGCTGTTTGGGGGTTTCAGAGCCAGCCCTGGAAGCCGGGCTCTGCTCACAGCCCGGGTCGGGGCACTTGGAAACGGCATCTCCAGAACAGCTCGAGTAACCAGAGAACTTTATCAGTACACTTTGGGATTTAGAACAGCACGTGAACAGCAATCACTGCCAGCGACGTGGTCCTCCAATTCCGTCCCTTCTCAAATTTGTCCAGAGATAGCCATTTACTTTTCATTACAGCTGAAAGAGGCATTTGTTTCACCTTCTGTGACGGCTCCAGCCCGCACCCTGCCCGGCTACGGCGCTGCCCCTGGTCAGCAGCGGTGCGGAGCGGAGCACGAAGCGCCGCAGCGGGACCGCAGCACCGCGGCCATTCCCGCCATCGGCGGCCGCGGGGCCGCAGCGCCCCCTGGCGGCCATTTCGGGCACACGCACGCGCACCGCAGCGCGCCCGCCCGCTCCCGCTTCCCTTGAGAGCCCGGGCTAAACGCGGGGTCACAGATGTCAGCGTCGCACCCGCGCGCTCATTCGACCGCCAGGGCACTAAGAAACGGCAGCGAGTGTCCGTGGTCTCAGAAAACCAGCGAAGTATTCGGTAACTGAACGCGGGCGGGAGCTCTGATGAAGATGTGCGAAGTGGACCGAGACCCGCTCGCGCTGCAGCAGCCACCGCTCCCACACAGCACCGGTGCGGTGCTGCACGAAGCACTGCGCACAACAAATCCACTACATCAAAATTCCTCCCTTTGGCAACGTGACCCAGTGCGAACCTCAGCTCGCTGCTCCCCAGTGCTGCCATGAACTGCCCTGGCTCTGAAGGTTAAGCAGAGTTCTGCTGCCAGCACGAGGAAACACCATTTCACTGATGGAAAACATCACACAGAGGGAGAAAGGTTAACCAGGGTGGTGCTCATGGGTGAGCTGAGTGGGAAACTCGGGCTCCTGAGGACCCATGGGTGAAAGAAGAGGACAGCTGTGACCAGCGGTGTTCCTGCTCACCTTTAGTGCTCACCAGGAGCTCAGGCCCCGAATGCCAACACCTGTGTTACAAACCTCCAACCACACGGAAAGCCTCCGCCATCTCCTGTTCGATGCCTTTCAGTTCAAAGACGCATTTCTCCGAGCACTGGCACGCTCAGTTACGGAATTTGGACTGGTTTCCACAGCGTGATTTCAAAGGAAAAATGAAGCTCTCCTCAAGATTCTGCCGCGCTCAGTTATTCTGCATTACCAAATCACAGCCATTTGTTCTCTCCAGGGCACGCTCAGTAAAACGCAAATGGAAAAAGAATTAAAGAGTAAATACGTTTCCTCCAGAATTAACACCACAGATTTTTGTAACTCTAGAAATCAGAAATATTTGCATTCTACATATAGCACAGTGCGATTTGTAGGCCCTTTTTTCTCCCAACCCAAGGATTTTTTGCCAAGCTCCAGGCAGCGTGCTCTGGGACAGCCCCGCAGCCCTGGGATGAACAGGGCACACACTGGATTCCTCTGACACAATGTGAGCACAGAATGCTTTCGACCTCTGCTTCCCACACAGCAGTTCTGAGCCCTCCACACCCTTCAGAGCTGCAGCCCTCGGAGCAGCAGGCACACCGCATGCCACACCGCGATGGGAACCTGCCCCCGTGTGCACACAGCCACGCCAGAACCCTGCCACAACGACAAGTGATTCTGAAACAGAGCAGGACACTGCAAACCCCTGCTCTGCTCCAGAACCTCTGCACGGAGGAAAGAGAAGACTAGAAATCAAGACCGGTGCAATACCTGCATGCAGAAAGACTGAATCAGGGCTGTGCAGCCCTCTCTTTTTCCTCTCACTTCAGTGTTTTGCAGCTCTTAAAGTCCCTCAGTGCAGACTGTGGTATAAATAAGAGCTGCATGAACTGTTTGTGACCAAATGAGAGTTCTCTGCAGGACAAGTAGTCAGAATATGTTCTATGTATCAGAGGAAGCAGAAACGCAGAGCACGCCCATACAGCAGTCATTAACATACCAGGAGTGCCCATGTGCAGTCTGGGAGTCAAAACAAAAGAGGGTTTATCATGACCAAACATGCAGTGCAGTTACCAAACTGGAAGCTGTGCTGAAAGCCCCAGCAGTGCCTGCTGCCCCATCCCAAGGTGCTCTAGCCACAGAAACTGAGCATTAGCTCAAACCACAGCTTTACAGGTGCTGATTTTCACCTGCAGCTGCAGTTTCTCAGGGACCTTCCACGCATGGCCATGACTAACTGCAGGCTCTTATACATGGACAGTCATCTGCATATCATTGGGCATTGCAGCAGAGCAGAGAGCAGCAGCTACAGCTCAGGGCTGTGCCCCACACCTGCTGCTGCAGAGCACAAACCATACTGCAGAGCACACTCTGCTGCAATGCTGGGATATCGTGGGAGGGATAAGGGTTTGGGTCCAGACACACAGCATGCTCAGGAGGTTCCCCGAATCCAAGGGGAAAAAACCCATGGGATACCGTATCCTTCTTCTCACATTTTAGAGTAAAAGCATTCTTCCAAGGTACATTCAGTCATCCTCTCTGCATGAAGTACGTATGTACTGCTGCTTACACACTGCTGCCATCCAGCACCAACAGATGGGCATGTGGGAGGAGCACAGCACTCCTGCATGATACAGAAGGTTCCCAAACTTCATCTGCGTGCCCACAAATTCTAAATACTGAAGCCCATGGGATTGTTTGTCTTTAAATACACCACTACCTCAACTCACATTAAACACAGCACCACGAAGGCACAGAGCTGTTCCAGGCCACACTTCAGATCTGTTGTGGCACTCCGACCCGTTCTGTGTGAATTAAGTGGAACAGAATGCAATCCCACATTTCCATGCAGACCAAAAAATAAATGCTTTTGATTTCCTATTTTGAAGAACACCAAAAAAATCCTCCAGACTGTGTGCTGCAACAAGCACGGTGAGCTGTGCCTCATGCTGAAGCAGTGTGCTCACCAAAGCCACGTGGAACCGCAGGCACTTGGGTTTCTCTGCACTAAAGCCACTCCACGTGTTCCAGTGCTGACATCCATCTGTCAGCAGATTGCTTCCATTGCCCACGAAGGGCACAATTTTGGATCTCCCTTTAATGACAGCACATCTCAACACCTCTAATCCCAGTCTGATACCAATGGCAGCCACAGTAATTAGGTTTCTTTACAGCAAAGGTGGCATCAGGACAAGTACTCCCATATTAACAGCTCATGGGATCCACCTGACCATAAATACAGCAGATGTCACACCTTTTCCTCTCTGCTGAGAGTGTTCAAACTTTACCCTCCTAACACAAATTTACAGTTGCAACAGGGAGGGAAAAGATGGGAAAATGCGATCCGCAGCCAAAAAGCAATCTGTGCTCATCTCTGAGGAATGCACACTCAGCAACAGGAGCACACCTCAGCTGTGAGAGTTTTCAGTACGTGGACAAGCACAGCCCGTGGAACCTGCAGTGGAGGGACCAATGTTTTTTACTTTACATTTTATTTTTTACAAAAGGAAAGAAGTTTGTTTTCAAGTTTTCCTTCTTTTCTTCCTTACATTCTGATTTTCCACACTGGAAATCACTGGGCCCACACTGCTTCTCACTCCCAGTCCCATGTTAGCTGCTCTTGTCCAAGGAAACAAAGGGTCACCCTCCAGAGCTCGAGCCGAAGAGTGACCAATCTTCAGCCTCCGAGGGCACCCAGGCCAGCTGCAGACTCCTGTAAGTGACTCCCATACATCTTATGAAACACCAGCAGCCTGCGTACTCCCCCTGTGACTGCTGGGCAGCACACAGTGCACACAAGGTGTACCAAGGTCTGTCAGGTTACACACAGAAAGAGCTGATGACCAATGGCATCGCCTTCCTCTTCATGTCCTGCTTCCACCCAGCGAAACAAAGTGCACAACATCAGCTTCGGAGAACAGATCTGCTTTCTTTCCCAGGAACTGCTTCAAAGAAGTACAATTAAATCATCGTTTTCTCTTCCTTGCAACTCCATTTTCAGAACTAAATAATCCTTTCAGTCAGCTGAAAAGCCTAAACTTCCCATCTGGGCAGAACTGCAGGAGTTGAAACCTGTTACATCTTCCAAAACAAACAGTCTGTAAAAGGAAGGTGGCGGATGTCACAGCATTTACTTTAAGTGACATGACTTACAGAGGGTACCTGGGGAGCAGACTGAGCCTGCTCCAGCAGATGTGCACACTGCCTCGCTGGTGCTGCAGCAGCTGTGTGCCCAGAGCCCTGCAGCACAGCCTCACCTGCCCAGCTCCAGGCAGAGCTCTGCCAGCTCCATGTGCACAGCTGCTCTGTGCCATGCAGCACAGAGCACAGCATTTGCTCTTGGAAATCGTTTTAGTAAAACCTGACTTGCAGAAATACCAAATGCATCACGAACAGCGCAGCTATTTGGTTTTAAATTAGCAGCAATTAAAGCTGAAAGGAATGTTATGAAACAAATCTTGTGCTGTGATGAGCAGCTTCATTTGACATTAGTTCTCTAGAAACGTCAACTACAGCAATATTGACAGCGTGCACTTAAGGAAAAATAAAAGCCAGCACACAAGTAATGGAAGGAAAGGAGAGCCAATGCAGGCAGCTGGTGTGCCAGGAGGTGGCTGAGCACAGCCAGCATCGTCCCAGCACTGCCATGGGGAGAAGTGCTGTGTCCTTCTGGCTCTGCACCCAGGAAGGGCTGAGCACCACGAGGAGACAGAGCTCAGCTCAGCCCAGCGATGCAGTGCCCACTGAGGATCACAGCACAACAGGGATCCACTGCAACCTCACCAAGCTACAGAGCAAACACACCCAAAACTTCTGTCTCTTCAACTACATTCCGACTTTTTCCATTGTCACACTGCTTTTGACTGGCAGCTTATTGGTTGTGTAGGGCAAACCTGAGCTCTGCCACCCCAACACCACCCAACAACAAAGTTATTTATGTTGAAAAAAATTCCACTCAAATCTCAAGAACAATTGCAGCGTTTCTCCCTGCCACAGACTGTACACAGAACTGGAATTCTCAGGTTTTAGCAACGATTGTTACTGTGAAGTGTGCTTAACTCAACTCAGTCTGAAAACCCATGACAGCCTGAACTGCCCCAGCCTTCATTCTGAATTGAAACTGAAGTGACTCAGGACACTGAACCTCAACCAGGCTGAAGGAAACGTAACCACAGTGCATGAGCATCACTTCCCAGCTGCAGAACGGACCGTGCTTTCCTGTGACATAAGGGATGTGTGCAGAATCAGCCCAGCTGGGGGACAGCTGGACTGGATGTTCTCAGAGGTCTTTTCCAACCTTCTGGACTCTATGACCCAACCTGTCAAAGTCTTACGGATGGAGGAACGTCCTGGAGAAAGCACAGAGAGAGAACTACGCGGGACCTCAGAGCAGTGGAAATACCCCAGGCAGGCAAATGGACCCAGAGAAAACTGCATACAGACACAGAGGAAGAACTGACTGCAAACACAAGAGACTCACAGTGCTGTACAGACAGTTGTGTCTGAGTAGCAGAAATGCATCAGATCAAACATCCACATTTCCTCCACAGAGCGTCACTGCACCGCTGTGCGATTCCTGCTGGTGGTGCTGGGCAGAAATTCACCCGCAGAGCTCAGACAGGAGCACCTCTCCCAAACAGCCAAGCACTCCCACGGCTCCAGACAGCCATGACAGCTCCAACGTGACTGTGACACCCTAGAAAGTTTGCTAAGGGAGCCAAGACTACCAAAGTAATACCTTTTCACACAGTCGAGATACACAAATTAGAAAATCATTTCAAATAATCAAAGATACCTGAAACAGAAGAGCTGCATTATCAGCAGGAACAAATAGCTTTGAAAATGCACCTTGTAAAAAACTATCTGGGGATACAATGACATTTAAAACCATTTCATATGAAGAAACGATCTATTTTTAAACAGAAATGATCAAAATGAATCATGCAGATGACTTCAGCCTTGGGGGAACAAAGGCTCTACATCACCTCGCTGCGGAACACTGAGGTCTGAACATGAGTGCAATGGGGCAGCTACCCATCCTGCACGACTGCTCACGCAGCAGGAGGACAGCAGGGTGCCCTCTGCCTTCCAGGGCCCTCTGCAAAACCATTTCCTCAACTTATAACCATCTGCTGAGATCCTTCAGCGTTCCCAAGCATTCCTAAATGACCCTAAGGAATGTTTATGCAGAAGCGGTAATGTTACACAGCTCCTATACACTGACTGCCCTACCCCCCTCCCCCCAAAAAAGTGGGCTTAAAAAATTGTATGGAAGTATCACCATCCCCTATGCAGCAGGGAAAGCTGAGGCACGGGCAACTCTGGTGGCTCATTCAGAACCTTCCTGAGTTCTCCAGTGTGGCAGCCCCAGGAAGGGAAGTCCAGGTGCTGGGCCGCAGGCAGCCCCCAGCACAGCCCGCCTGCCTCGGGGCCGCTGCGCTCTGACGTCTCCTGCCACAACACGTTGGCTGACAATAATTAATTTATCAAACAATCAAGTTCAGAACTCCTGGTAATTGTACACAGACCTGGTGAATCAGGAACGGCCGTGGGGAAACAACAAAACCTTTCTGTTACCACTCAGATTTCTGCTCCCCTGCCAAAGACTCTTCATTCACAGAATAGAAAAGTTTGATACATGAAGGGAAACATTGCATGTTCATTCCAAACACAGCCCAGAAACACACACGAAAGGAAGACTAGCAGCTGCGATGGAGTTACCCTGCGTCAGCCTACAAACGCATCTCAGTTTATATTACAAACGTTTTGTTTGGTGCTTACGATACAAGCATCACAAAACTGGTGTTCTACCTACTGAAAAAAAGAGAGGACAAACGAAGCACTGAGCCAGCACCGCAGCATGGCAGCCAGCGTGCTGCTGAAGTGTCAGCATTCGCTCCTACTCTGTTTCCTGCTGTAGGTGCTCGGGATGGCAAGCATACGGACAAGAGAGCAACAGCAAAGGGTAGGAGGGAGAGTGGGCTGGGAACAGCTCGTGAAACATGGCTTTGTAAGGAAGAAATGCTGTCCTGTCAAAACACGAGTGTTCTGTAAGAACACAGCAGGCTTTGACAACCACTATGACACAGGCACAAGTCCCCTGTCTCCCTCCCAGCTTTCTGGGTGAGCTCCTGGGGCCCCATGGCACGGGGAAGCTGCCTGGGTGAGCAGAGGACCTGGGAGATCTGATGGAACAGCTGCACAGGAGGCAGTGCAAAGCCTCAGTAACTCAGATTAGCACAACCCACCGTCCTTCAGCGAGGTTCACATCTCTGTGCCACCACATCTCACACTGTCCACTATACGAGGAGTGAACTCTGCAGCAGCTCCGCTGCTGTGGAGCTGGGGAAGGCATGGTTCTGTGCACCACGTCCCTGCCTGGCTATAAATACCACACTATAGGTAGCAGTGCCATGGACACAGCCTCTGCCAAGGGAGCTGACAGGTCACCAACACGAGGCACACTGCAGGACAGCATCACCCAGCACACTCCTGCCAGATGCATCTCAGACCCTGTGACTGCAACTGCTGAAAGGATACAGGGAAGTGATTAAAGCAAAGCTGCGTAACGCTGTGCAAGCAGAGCTGGCAGAGCAGGCACGGCTGGGGCCGCTCCTACAGTCAGGGCATCGCTGCACTGCTCACTAATGAGGATGCACACAGCTCTGCAGAGCCTGCCTGCAGCCAGGCTGTGAGTGCCTCCAGCCATCTGTCATCGCCACGCTGCTGTCCAACAGAGCCTGGCCTGAAAAGCCTGCAGTGCTCCTTTGCAATCGCTTGAGCAAAACCTCGAATGCAGCAGGCAAGCTGGCATCCTTTTCTTAGTACCCATCATCCACTCAGCCAGAGGGAATGGAAGAGAGGGATGTGTGCTGCGTAACACGTGAGTACCATGCACCTCAGGGAAATCCATAACAATCAAAAGTCCGACAGGAGCAGAGAACCCTCATCTTGGATCTGCCCAGAGCACAGCAGCACATGAAACAAGTTTCACCGCAGAAGACAGCAGCAATCAGTGAACAGCAGAGCTGTGCCCTCCAGCACGTGGGCTGTGACCAGCTTCAGCACACAGCTCTCAACACCCACAGGGGCTGTCCTAGCAGCTGCTGCCAATAACAAAGCTTTGTTGGGATTACAAAACAGGAAACAGAGCTGGGGAACTTCCCTGGGCCTTCAAGTGTCACTGAAGAGGCAGATGGGACCCTGATGTGTGCCTGCCCAGACCAGCCATCCCTCTCCCAAGCAACTGCAGCATGCAGCACAGACACACAGCAGTGGGGTCCTGCGTGCTGCTGCCCTGTTCAGGACAGACTAATTCTGTAGGAACAGGTCATGTTGTGCCATTCAGGAACATGTTAGGGAACATTTTGGGGTTACCAGCAGAGATGCCATCTCAAAGACAGGTAGGATACTGCACGCAGAGGGTACTGGAAAGTCTAAGCTAATATAATGGAGTCCAAAGAAGCAGCCAGCACCATCTATCTGAAGAGACTGAAAAAATGCATGCACGAGCAAGCAGCACTCAAACTGCCAGCAGTACACACCAAACACGAGCGGAGCACGGGGCAGCAGCTCTGCCTGCATCAGTTCAGGTGGTTTGGTTGCTGAGATCCCACCCCGGGGAAGCAGCTCTCGGGGACCCTCCCACTACTACAGCAAAGAGTCTTAAAGCTCAGACAGCTTCAAATATGGCTGGGGAAAAAACATCAAACATTAGTGACTGAAACACCACAGATGTGAGATTAAACCTCTCCCCTCTCAGCAAAGGCAATAATTACATGCTCTCTCACAAAAGTGATTTCCTCTGCACCCCCATAGCATATGTTTGTGGTAAATTGAGAATGTTCTCTAGATAAACACCAACGAGAACTCTAACTGAAGAAGTGAGCATCAGTGGTATTTTCAAAACGGAAGAGAGCACTTACAAACTCTGCTGGCAGCTCTCTTGTAGGATTCCTTCCTAAAAGCAGTTTCCAATTACCTTTGTGATAAAACAGAAATCAGTAACAGCAAAGTTGATGTAATTAAATAGGAACAAGAACAGTTTTCCTTCCTACATTTTTTCCCCTGACTTTTGTTACGTATCAGAGAAGGGAACTCAAAGGCAGAGACATGCTTTTCCTTTGCAAACAGCAATGCTCAATAATGATGTACCCCAAAGCTTCCTGTGTGACAACCTGAAGTCCATATTTACACCCATGAATTATGATACACTCCTTCAGTACTGAGCATTTGAGCTTTCTCTGCAAAGCTTATCACTGTAAACTCTGCCACTGACTATTCTAATTACAAAGCCACCACTTGCAGCTGTTTATGATTTTGCTGAGCTGCCCTGTCTGGGTTGTGGAGAACATCCCCCAGGATAGACTTGAGCTAAAATTGTTCTGCCATTTTTCATAATGAGATTAGAGAGAAATTTACCACTTGTACTTCGGGGGAAAAAAAAAAAAAAGCAAACAGCTTTTTCTTTTACTTTCCTTTTGGAAGCTCTGGTGTTCCTATTGGAGGCAGCCTCCAAACTTATGTCCCATAAGGGATACTTCGGGGTATGTCTGCCCACCTGAGTCAGTGACCATGGTCCTGTGCTTCCAGCACTGCTCCTGGGTCAGCTGAAAAAAAAACCAATTTCTATTAAACTGTTGGTATGAGCAGTGCTCCTACCTGCAGCAAGCAGCCCCAGGGGGAAGAGCCTTCATCCCATTGCACCGGAGATCCAACCAAACAAGATACAGCCGCTGCCCAAACAAATCCTCAGAGTCAGGGATGTGACATTTCCCCCCAGGTCCAAGTGCCAACAGGAAAAACAAACACGTCACACCCAGGGACAGAGGAACTGTTCCCTGGTATGCAAGTGTTGGATGTGAAAAGCATAAACTCACTTTCCTGATAGAAGCAGACCCACGCAGTTACATGAGAGCAAGGAACACCCAGCTCTAAGTCAGACACATTTCAGGACTTCTTTTTAAAGCCAGGATTGTGGATTGTAGCTGAGAACCTGCTGTTTTCCCACTCATACCACAGAGCAACAAGCCTCCAACTTCTCCATACTACATTTAAGCCAAGGTTATTAAAAATAAAGGTACATGACCTTGTCAGGGCCCCGTGGTTCAGATCCTACTGCCCTGAGCAGCCCATGCTGAAATGAAAGCTCCCCACGCAGCACCAGCACAGCATCACAGCATCATCTGCTGAATGTGGTGATATCTCGTAAGATTCAGATAAATAGGGGCAAAAAGAAATAACAGTAACAAAGGACAGTAAATCCATTCCCTAATTGGTTTATCTTTAGGGAGACAGAGTTACAAAGCAGAGTGGCAGAGCACTAGCCAGCAGGCACGTCCCACAGCACAGACCATGGCCAGGACGGGCAGCGCATTCCTGGGCTCTGAGATATTCGAGTACTGAATGAACGGAGCCAGCTCAAACTGCTCATCCACGTGAGGATTCACTGTGGATTTTATGCAGAACAGCATCACCTTCCAAGGTGAAATATAACAAATAAGTGACAGCCGAGCTCCAGAGAGAAGCATTCAGCTCTGCCCGGTTCAGATTAGCAGGCACCCCTATTACTTACCCTTTACTCTGAGTTCAGAGTAAAACTTTTTCCCCTTCATTTTTCTGAAGAACCACTGCCTGACATTTGAAAAGCCCTTGCTTCCTGTAACCTCCTCCAGCACATAAAAGCATTACGTTCTAATGGCAAATCTTGCAGCACACGCTCTTAGTGAAGCACCTATGGACCTAAAGAGGTGGAAAGGAGCAGACCTGAACGCTAAGAACAGCAGTAACGCGGGCACTACAACCAGTGCAGGCTTTTAGAGGAACACAGCATCACAGCACGTCTGCTCGAGTCCCTGTGCCCAAGCTAGCAGTGCCTCACAGCATTTCCCTCCCCAGTTTTCCTCTAATTGGTAGCATTTTGCTCCACAAATTGTGCTCATCTCACTGAGAACAGGTAACCCTAGATGATCCTAGGCAGCTCTCTTCCTGTTTACACTGATTTTATTCCAAATACGCTCACTGATGCTGGGAGAGCTGATGCTGATCTGCTGTCATGAAAGAAAAATCATCGTTCCATGCAGCCAGTAAAGAGGCAGAAAGTGAACTGACAGCTATTGCTGCCCATGCAGAATAACATATAGAGGTGACCTGTAGGATCTGTGCTGCTTAACTGAAGTGTGAGATCCTAGGGAACAACAACTCAAACACCATCATTAGCTTGTGCTGACTTTGAGGCAACATAAAGCACGCAGAGCTCAGGAATGAGCGTGGTTGGTCACACCAAAGGATGCTCATGCACACACAGAAACACTGCGGTTGGGAATAAGTGGATGAAATAAATTGTGCTACCGATCCTTCAGTTAGAAGTCTGATACTGGGATTCCACAAGGATTTATTTGGCCCTGATTAGAACAGGCGACACGTCTCCCAGCTAAACAAGCACGTGTTGGCTCTTCTCGTTCAGTGTCAGCGAGCTTTAGGTAAGACACCACACAGCTGATACTCACAGCAGGAAAAACTGTGGGGTTTGGGCTGTCATACACAACTCCATTAGAGATGATCTCATGGACGGAGAAATGAAAGAAAAAACCCAAACTCATGAAATCGGTGAGAAAAAAGAGAATATGAGCAAGTAAACACAGACGGGAGAAGACAAGCTCCCCTGGAGCAGTGCTCTACCTGCTGCAGGTCTCTCCTTGCCTTTCTGCATGCCCTCCTTTCACCAGGACAAACGCAGCCACGTAACCCTCACCATTCTGAGGCTGCAACAGGACTGCTAAGAGGCATCCCGACCACGAGTGGAGGTGGTGGCTCTGGCTGTCCAGATACGAGCGCAGAAGAAGTGAGACCTGGCTGGAAGGCAGAACACAGCCACGCATGGCACCTGTGTGCATCTCCTACAGACTGCAGTGAGGAGAGGAACAGAAGAGTGAAAATCAACCCCTGAAAATCTGTAATGCATTCAAAAAAACCAAAACGATCCCTAAACAAAGAAAAAAATACTATTTGTGTAAGTGCGCATCTTTCTATCCAAGAGCTGCTCTCACGAGCTCTCCCATCAGCGCTCCCTAAGAACCACTCCTCACTTTGGGAAAACTCTGTAAGTTGCGCCCTTCAGTTGTGAACCTCACACAACTTCCATGTTTGTAAGTGACGACTGACTCACAGCACAGCTCCCATCCGAGCACAGAGCTGCCACTTCCACTCCACAACACGCTGTAAAAGAAAGCAGCACGAGCTTCAAATTAGAAACAGTGAAGCAGTGCCACAGACACGCTGAATGTTCCCAAGGGACAATACACAAAGCCCACAGCTACACCTACACTGTGGTTTAAATACACAGCTAGGGAGACCGCACTCTCGGTGGGGGAATGGCAAGGCTTCAGCACTGCTTACTCGGAGCTCCTGTATTGCACCCAGTAATGCTGTAACAGCATGGAGAGCACAGCAATAACGGCAAGGTAGCACAGGGCAAGGCCACAGCAAAAGAGAACAAGTCTGAACGCAACGGCCATGAACACAAAGACGAAAGGAGAAAGTTTGATTACCTTTAAAAGACCCGAAGTACACAGGAATCCGCAGCAAAACGTACTCAGCCCCACCGCCGACCCTTCAATGAGGGCTGGGCAGGGCTGCATCCCGGCTCCAGCCCTTCCCTCGCTCAGCGGCACCGCACACAGCGGAGCCGGCCCGGGCCGGCCCTGCCTTCCCTCAGGTGCTCCACCACCGCCCCGGGCCGCGCGGGGCTCAGCGTCACTGTTACACGCGCACATCGCTCCGGTGCTGCACCGCGAACCCCGGGCCTGGCGAGCTTCGGCATCTATGGGCTCAGGACAGGAGAATAACAGAACCGTTAATGCTGGAAAAGCCCCCCGAGGCCCCCAGCCCTCCCCCACCGCCCGCGTCCCTCCGTGCCGCAGCCCCGCGGCTCCGAGCACCCCCACGGGCGGACTCCCCGCAGCCGCGCCGCGCCCGCCCGCTCTCCGGAGGGGACGCAGTGCCGACCCCCGGCCCCACCCTCCCAGCGCAACGTGGGGCCGGGCCGTGACCTGCCGGGCCGTGCCGTGACCGATGGCGAGGTGGGGGGGGGGGGCGGCTGCGCTCCTGAGGGCGCCGCCGCTCTTCCGCCGCCGCCGGGGGCGCTGTGTCCGCCCCGCCCCGCCCCGCCCGGCGCGCTCCGTGTCCGGCGCGCTGCGGCAGCCGCCGCGGGCGGGAGGAGCGGGGCTGCCATGAGGGCGCGGGGCGGCTGAGCGCGGCTGAGCGCGGCTCGGGGCCGCGGGCGGGAGCCGCGGGGCGGCGGGGAGCGGCGCGCGGGGCATGCCATCCGCTCGGCCCGATGTTCCACTGGGGGAAGTGGAAGAAGAGGATGGGAGCGAGCGCGTCCTCCTCCTCCTCCTCCAGGAGACCCGTGTTCGACGAGCGGGAGGACGGTGAGCGCCGCGCCCGCACCTGTTGCGTCCCGCGGGGACGGCGGGAGGGAAAGCCGGAGC
This sequence comes from Callipepla californica brunnescens, assembly GCA_023055505.1. Lineage (NCBI taxonomy): Eukaryota > Metazoa > Chordata > Aves > Galliformes > Odontophoridae > Callipepla > Callipepla californica. Next base: position 12,167,705 of record JALIRH010000022.1, on the reverse strand, counting down.
GGAGCGGGGCGTGGGGCGGAACGGCCGCGGGAGGGGCACCGGGACGGGGAGCGGCGCGGGGCTGCCCCGCACACGCGTGGCTTCGCTCGGTGCCGCGCGGACGCCTCTGCTCGTGGGCGCGGGGCGGCCGTGGGGGACCTGGGGACTTCGCTCCGCGGTCGCAGAGCGCTGCGCTTTGAGCTGTGCCCGCGCGCGGCCGGGACGGGGGAACGGAGCTCTGCGGGAGAACGACCGCGGGCCGCAGCCCCGGGGCGCTGACGGCGGTGTATCCGAGCGGTGCTCCGTGCCCCGGCCGTGCTCGGCGGCGCTGCCCCGCGGCGCTGCCCGCTCTCCTCCGCGGCTCCGCCGTGCCGCGCGCACCGCGGTTGCTATGGAGATCCCCTGAGACATCCCGGTAACTTCTGCCGTAGCGAAGGCAGTTAATACTTCGGCTCCGTGTGATGTTGTGCGGGACGACGCCTCGTGCTGGCGATTTCAAGTGCCGTAATAGTTAAAAACCTAAAAAATGAGTAGGTTAGGGCATGATGTTCAACCTGCGGATTCCTGGTGCTGTACGTCCTTGCCCTGAGCCGGAGGCTGATTGCCTGCAGTTGTGGAAGGGTTTATGTGAAGAGGAGTTGGACGTTCGTTCTGATGCGTGATGTCACAAAGTGCAGAGGTCGCCCTCGGCACAATCTACCTCAGTTTGGTTCCCAAAATCTGTCTCAGGTTGGGGCGCAGGGCTCTGAGCTGCGTGCCATGGGCTGGGAGCTGCCTGCCCTGCTCTGACCCACGGCTGCTCCGCGCTGTGTGAGCTGTGCAGCCCCTGCCCCGGGCAGGGTGGCACGGGGTAGTGCGGTCCCACCCCTCGCCGCCCTGGGGCTGAATGCAGTGCCCCACGCTGCCCCATGGAGCCGCTTCTGTTGGCACTGCTGGGGCTGATCCCAGCCCCCTGGGAGCCCCCTCCTCCTGTGCCATCGTGTTCCTGGTGCCGTGCGGGGCTGCAGCGCGTGTTTTGCCGTTTCACGTTTGCTGATAAAATCTCTGGAATATTTCTGAAGGTTTCAGAGCTGCCTGTGGTTGGAGAGCTGAGTGTGATGGGGCAGCAGCGTGCTGGGTGTTTGCTTCCTTCCACCTGGGCTCATCTGTGTGAGTTTCAGATCAGGGCAGCTGATGGGAGCGTGTCTGTGTGGGTGCGTGCTGCCCAGGGACGCGGGGTTGCGGTGCCAGAAGTGCTGGGTGAGGCAGGCAGTGCTCTGCTGAGCAGAGGAGATTGGATGTGAAAGAGAAAAAAACATCAAGGCAATAAAAGAGTAAAACAAGAAACCCAACCCCATAGGGCTGCGTGCTCCCAGGGCTGCGATGTGCTGCAGCTGCAGGACGCCTGCACACGGATGGTGTGAGTGTCGGTCGTTATCTCCGTGATGTTTCACATCAGGAGGAGTGGATCCTCTTCTGTAATGGTTCTGTGGGCTGCTGTCCTGGCATCACCGTGCTTGTTCCGATCCCTGCTCTGGGTGCTGCTGGGCTCAGCTGCGGAGGTGCGTGGCACAGGGCTGGGTGATGGGACTGTGGGTGTTGTGGTTTCCCCTCTCGAGGATCGGAGCTGTTTGCTCTGGTAGCTGTGGGAGCAGGCACTGATGGGGCAGTGGGGGATCTTAGGGGCACTGCCGCCCTTCTCCTCTCCACGGGTGTGTGGAGCAGGTGGGCATCTGCTGTGCTTGTGCCCGTGGGCTCGTGGCCCCACGGGAGGCAGAAGGGCCCACGGCTGCTGCCAGCAGCGCTCCATCCCCATGGAAACGGGCGGCAAGATGCAGAACCCGGGTACCGTGCAGAAAATAACATTGCTTTTAATTCCCAGCGGTGTGCTGCTCAGGCTGCGGGGCTGTGCGTGGCCCCGGGTGCGGAGCCCCGGCACGTCGTGGCAGTGAGCGGCACCAGGGTCCTGGCACAGCGTGGTGCCGGGCAGGTCCTGCCCCAGGGATGCTGTCCCCTTGCAGCCTGAGCTGCTTCAGAGGTGTGAGCTGTGTTATGTCACATTGCCAAACCGTGCTTTTATTTCTCCTGCTTCCTGATTTCTGACCTGATGGCAGCATGTCCAGCTGAAAAGCAGTCACCACATTGCAAGGCAGACTTGTCCACGGCCTGACTCTTAGGTGCCTGTGGGTTGGGAGCGCAGATGCCTTTGCTGCCTGCTATTTAGAAACAAAAGGAATAAAGGCTCTCTGTATCAAAGTGGTAACTAAGTAAGCAACTGGGGGGGAGGAGGAGGGAGTGAGAATTGCAAGGAGGTGTCAGAAAAGCTGTGCTTAGTATTGTCATTTGTTTCTTTGTGTTCTTTTCTTATAGAGGACCTTTCTTCTCGCAGATTTCGTGCTTTTTTTGGTGCGTAGTTTACCCAGAGCTGGCTGCTGCCTGACCTGCCTAGGACAGGAGGCACTTTGCTCAGTGTGGCAGTGCGTGACTTCTTGGCAGTTGTGCTTCAGCTGCTGTTGTTCAGCACAGGGCCTGGAGCACAGCCCCAGTGCTGCCGCGTGGAGCTGCCCTGCCTGCCCCTGCCGCACCTCGCAGCAGCCGCTGCCTGCAGTGGGTGTGGGGGTCATGGGTGCCCGTGGCCGACTGAATCGTAGGACGGCTTGAAGCCCGTGTGGTTCCAGCCCCTGCCAAGGGTGGGATGACATCCTCTAGGTCACGCAGCAGCTCATTCTGCCTGGGCAATCCATGGCCTGGGGCACCCACAGCTCTGGGCAGCAGTGCAGGGCTCTGCCTCCCGCACAGTGAAGAATTTCTCCTGAATGTCTGATTTGAACTTACTGCTTTTCTTAGTTTAGAGCTGTTACCCTTGCCCAACTGTGACACTCCCTGATAGAGTGCCTCCCCACTCCTTCAGGTACTGGGAGCTCGTACTTGGCCGTGATGCTCAGAGCCCCGTCCTGCTTGGCCCTGAGCACCTCTTCTGGAGGAGGGGAGGAAAGGTTATGCAGGGCCTTGGGGGCAGAAGAGTTTATGGGGAGTTTTGAGAGAGAGGTGGTCAGGTGAAAACCAAGCCCATGGGCGGCTGAGGCTGCTTTCCCCGAGTCAGATAAGGAGAAGTTAACAAAGCTGACTGCAGTCTGTGGGATGCTGGCATTATTGGAATGGAAAAGGACAGATCAGAGAAAAGAAATCAAAAATACAGGTAGCGTGTCAGATCAAATTAATGCTTCATCTGTTCTCTAAAGGTCACAGTCACTACAATCTGTTTAAAACAGTCTGTTTGTGAACTGAGAATAGCACCTAGGAGCATGCTTTTAGGGACTTAAACGCCTTATTTATCACATTAGAATACAGAAATACAGAACCATTAATGCTCAAAGAGCCCCCTGAGATCCTCAGCCCACCCCACCATGCCCAGTGCCCACATCCCTTGGGTCCAAACCCCCGCAGGGAGGGGGCTCCCCACGCCTGGCAGCCCGCTCCTGTTGGTGGTGCGATGACCCCAATCTGCTGGTGCTTCTCCTGGTGCCTGCAGCTGAGTTTTCCAGGGGCTACAAGAGCAATTAAATGGAGCTGATGAGGAGCTGTTTGCGTGGTTCCAGGTAGTGCTGAGCCCCAAGGCTGGCAGTTTTCAAGCAGGGGAAAACACAGGGCGGGTGCCTGGCACGTGGGGGTGCGGGCAGCATCACTTCGTGCTTGTGGCTGGCACAGCGTCAGCTGCTGTAACTTAAACGATATAGCCTTGGAAATGAAAGGAGTTCATCTGTTTGTGATTTGATGCTTTTATCGAGTGGAACTTCTGAAGCGATGCGCACCGAGTAGCTGCGTACAGCTGATTTGGTTCTCACGTGCATCCAGAGGGTGAGTGCCTTCCGTGCTGCGCACTGAGCTCATGTGTGTCGGGTACGGAGCAGGGTTCCTTTTCAGTGTCTGTTTCTCGTGGGAATGGTCTTACCACCTTGCCCCAGGACCCTGGGAGCAGGGCACACGTTAATGTGGGTGCCTGCGTGCTGTGTGATGTGGCTGCAGGTCGTAGGGAGGTAACGGGGCCCCGATAGTGCTGACAGAAGTGTGAATCCCGTGTGTTTCTGTGCCCGTGTGTGGATATGTGCACAGCAGTGAGCTGCGAGGGAGGAGTGCTGGTAGCCAACCTGTGCTTTGGTGCTCAGCTCTAGCAGGAGAAGATAAATGTCAGCATCCTCTTCTCCCGTCCCACTTTAATTCCTCAGGAATTAAATTGTTGTAGGTGACAGTTATGGAAAACTAAAGCTGCTTAGGATGTGTGGGAACAGACGGCTCTGAGCAGTGCTGAGCAGTGAGATCTGACAGCACGAGAACGTTGATGTGCTGATCCACCTCCCCGTGGTTCTCTGGGGCTTTTCCCACCCCTGGGCTGCTCTGACTGCGTGCTGGGTCCGTGCAGGCTGGTGGTGAGCCATCCTGTGTGAGCCTGTTGAACACCAGTTACTGATGCGTTCACAGCCCCAGTGACAGTTCTGGAAGCTGATCATCTGTGGTTCAGGAGATAGCCCCGTGTGGCTCTGTGGGCACCGGCAGAGAGCCTGTGTGCCCCGAGCTGCTTTGCTTAACCTGCAGCAGGCTCTTCAGGGCAGGGAGAGCACGTGCTGCCCGGGGCTGGGTACTGCGTGGTGCTGCGAGCACCTGGAAGCAAGGCAGTGAGGATAAAGGTGTCCAAGTGTGATGCTGGTACCTTTGGGTCTCCCCACTGTGTGTCTGTACAAGGGAAAAACACAGCTGTCTTTGCCCAGGAGAAAATATATCCATCTTTCTTCATTTGAGGTTCAGTCCCTGAGCAAGCCCCTTCTCTCCACCCTGAAACAAATCCCGCAGCCAAGTGAAATGCTGGCTTGTGTGTCCTGTGAGAGAAGGAGGGTTACGTGGTGGCATCAGAAGGCACCGTGTGAATTTCAGGCATCCAGAGAGGGGGAAAAAGGGAACAGCAGTAACTAGGAGAACACTGAATTGATGAGAAACCACTGTGGTATGTGGGAACTTAGCACACAAGATACTTCCTGGCACCGAACTTCAATGTTAATGGTATAGACAGGTTATTTAATATGAGAGATGGGGGAAGCAATTACTCAGAACCGCTTCTGTGGTCCTTCAAAGGATTCTGATGTGGTTCTGATTCTGGGACCTGAGTATACTGACAGAAGCCAGAGTGAAAGGCTCGGGCTGCTGAGGGCAAGCCGTTCTCTGTATGGCAGGGTGAAACACTGGGCGAGGTTTGGGCTGCGTACGTGCCAGCTGCTGAAGGGAAGGTTGGTTCTGTAACAGAGGTCTCATGAACACATCTTTTCCTTGCAAATGGCTCTTCACTGCTACTACTGTTCCTGTGCTATTTTAGTGTAGAAAAAGCACTTTCGAAGCATTGGATAGCAAGTGTGTTGCCGAGGTGTGACACTCCCTGGCAGTGCATATTGCAGACACCCACAAGCCACTGCCATGACAACTGAGCAGAAATTGAATCTGCCCAAGCGTACTGACGGCTGTGCAGTTGGTCTCTGTGTGCTGGGAGCTGCTGTGGGAGCAGGGTTACCTCTTGGACTGGGCTGTCGGTGAGCTCCTCTGAGCTGCCACAGTCAGCATCTCGTGCTATCTCGCGCTGTCAGTGTGGTATCACATCTCATGTGAAAGACTTTTTTTTCTCTTTTTTGAACTGTGATATGAGGAATGCTAAACGACCTTGTAAAATAGATGTCACACAGTCCATTAGGAAGGTAACATGCTGCGTGTTTTGCCAGAACCCCAGTTAATGGGAACAGGCGCCCTACTGGAAAGTGGGGAATGCAGAAAATAATATACATTAGGCTTGGGTTGCTTGCACCGTGAGAGAATGTGCTTTTTGCTCTATGGAAAATAAGGCTAAAGCCTGGTCCCAAGTAATTTGCACTTTAAAGGCTCAGTATGGCATGTTGTAATGAAATGAATAATTCACAGCCCCTGTAACCTCGTGTTCCAGGCCTGCTTCTGGGTTTTCTGCAGGCTCCAGCGGACGGGGCCCCCAGCCAGGCCTCAGCCCCACACCTACCCTGGCTCTGCCAGCGCTCTCTCAGGTCCTGCCTGGCCTTGACCTTGGCTGTGTTTGCTTACTGTCATACCTCGCTGCACCTTTAACCAGTAATGAGCACTTCCAGGGAAGACAGTGTTGGCTTGAGCTGTCGCTATGAGCTCAGCTGATCTGAGTTCCCCAAATGGGAACTGGTGCCTGTCCAGAAATAGGGTCTGTATTGTTGGGAGAGCGCTCCTCATTGCAAGAAAGACACTGAGGCCCTGGAGTGTGTCCAGAGAAGGACAGCGGAGCTGTGCGGGGTCTGGAGTCCTGTTGGGAGCAGCTGGGGGAGCTGGGGTTGCGGGGGTGGAGAAGGCTCAGGGGAGACCTCACTGCTCCTTACAGCTCCTGAAGGGGGTTGTGGCGAGGTGGGGGTCAGCCTCTGCCCCCAGATAACAGCGATAGGATAAGTCATGGCCTCACGTCGCATCAGGGTGAGGTTGGGTGTCAGCACAGTGTCTCCTGACAGCGGCCAGGCATGGCGCAGCTGCACAGGGCTGCGGAGCCCCCGTCCCTGGGGGTGTTCAGACCCGCGGGGATGTGGCACTGAGGGGCATGGGGGGGGCTGGGCTTGGGGATCTGAGGGGGCTCTTTCAGCCTTCGCAGCCGTGGCCATGAGGGTCTCCGTGGTTTGCCCCTTCATGTGCACCACGCTGAGTGCGTGCGTTCCCTGCAGCACTGAGGCGCTGCTGACACACAGCGTGCTGCCTCCTCCCCGCCAGAGGTAACTGGGGAGCGCGTGGCTGCTGCTCGTCTCTTCCAGGACAAAGATAGGACTGTGTTCCTAAAATAGCACTGCGGGGCCACGTGTGCACTGCAGGCTGCACTGGTGCTTCTACTGAGGAGGAAAATCCAGAGTTTGTTTTTGAGTTATCATAATTGTGTTGACAGTGCTGTCGCGTGGAATGCTGTCTTAGCTGGGTAATGTATAAATTAGCTGCAAGTGCAGCGTATGTGCGGGTACCGCACGCTGCTCACATCACAGTGTGAGTAAATAAAGAACTCAGCAGCTTTTCTAAGTGCATATACATGTAATTGCGTGCCTGTTGAGGCAGCCAGGCCTGTGGCTGCTGAGTGCCCTGCGTGGCTTCGAGCACGGTGCTGCCGAGGGGACCGGCACTGCGGGTCCCGCTCTGCTCCTGTGGGTCCCATCATGTGTGTGCATTTAGAACATCATCACAGGCATTAAGTGCTTCTCCGTGCTACTCGTCTGTCTGGCTGCCAAGAAATGAACTGTAGGGAGCAGCTCCAGCTCTTTTTCATGGAACTGTGTTTCCTTTTTGTTTTCTTATTAACATTTCCTTCATGGTGCTTAAGTGGAATGAAATGCTATTGCAGAAACCTGCAGTAGAAACCAGTCTTTAATCCATAATTACGATGTGTGCAGCATTATTAGAGCTACAGTAAATAAACATTAAAGAAGCCAGGGAAGCTGTGTTTGTAAGTGCATCTCCCATTGCAGACGGTGAGCGATGCTCTCAGCGCTCGGTGCTTTGCTGTGCCGTGGGGCTGGCCGTGCACGGCTCATGGCGATGGTTTCACAATGGCTCTGTGTTTGTCGCTGCATGACACACGGAGTTCCCCAACCAGGGGCAGCTCCTCTCCTCTTTCCTGTCAGCTTTGTTGTGTTCTGTGGGTACACACGCAACGTGCACGAGGACTTCAATTACCCGTGGTTACGGGGTTTAACGCGACTCTTTTTCTCGGAAAAGCATTGTTAATTATTAACGCTGAGAACTTTTCTATTAATTACTGCTTAAAATCTCCCGGCCGTGATGTTGGAGGCTTCCCAGGCGGTGCGTAGCAGCCGCAGTGCTTTGCCTGACTTCGAATATCCGTGTGAGCCGCGATCTAACAATACAGAAACATCTCTTTTCTTTCCCTTCCCGTTCTCCGTGTCTCAGAGATGCGTTTGTGTGGTGTCACACCGGGGCTGGGGTGCCATTGCAGCCCGGCTGTGTCCCGCCATGTCCCGCTATGTCCCGCCATGTCCCGCTATGTCCCGCTGCGTGTCCCGTTGGCTCGGCTGCTGTCCGTGGTGCTGCACCGCCCTGCCCAGCTGTTCCTGTTCTATAGACACCAAAACGGTATTTCCTCTTTTTTTTTTCAATCAGCGTCATTTCCGAACAGTTTGTTCCCGTTCCTGGTTTCGCCATGAGGCGCAGAATGTCGCCTGCATAGCTGGGTTTTTCCTCTCCAGGCATCGCCCCTGCGTGTGCTGCGCTGATGGGGCTGGGGTCAGCGCTGGGCTGACGGACAGACAGCATCATCACTAAACTGAAAGCACTGCTGATGTGGACTTAGTTATAGGAGCAACTGAAAGGAACGTGTCTTCGTTGGGTTTGGTGCTGGGGAAGCGCAGACCTGCTGGCTTGACGAGGATCAGTCTTTAATTAAAGTGTTCTGTAGATGGAGGGTAGGGAAAGCCATTAAGAGGCACTCTGCTGAGGCTGCTGGGGTGATGTTAATTATTGATGGTTAATTAAAGAGCAAGTAAGAGGGAAGTTCTTTCAGGGCCTTGAGGGCTCGGGGCTGCCTGTCGCGTTGTGTTTCCCCATTGCGGCCGCGCTCTGGCTGCGCTGCGTTTTGCAGACGGTGCAGTTGTGCTGCACTGCTCACACTGCAGGCACCGCTGTGCTGCAGCCTGCTGCCTGCCCGCGTTTCTTCTTTTGCTGCACCACGTACAGTCCGTCATCCAGCACGTTCATTTGCTGTTTACGCTGCAAATTTGCCTCAGTAAATGAGCAAAATAAATGTTGCTTATTTGTTTTGACAGTTACAGTACAATTTTAATTGCAGTCCTTCCCCATATACTGCTGAATGTTGTGTGGTGTGTTTGGCGTAAACAAAGATGTTCTGCTCAAGTGAGATGCAGTTACTGGAGTCACGCTGTCGAGCTGGGGCCCAGACACTGAAACTCGAGTTAAAATACGGTGAACTTCAGCTTTCCTGTTTTATGTTTGTTTTTGCAGCCTGAATGCAAGGAAACGACATAAGCGATGTGCAGAGCAGTCAATGAGAGCAACTCCGCGAACCCTTGGGAAGTGAGCTAAGAAATTAAGAAGGGGAAAAGAAATAATATTTGTCTTCGTTTGTTGTGAGTTAGGAGCAGGAGTTGCAGGTACTGCGAGGCAGTGAGTGCTGCTCAGAGCTCTGGGTACCATCGGCTGCTGCTCGGCACGAGAGCGGCCTGATCTGCCTGGTCTTCCTCTTAATCACTCGCTGCCTCTGAAGGATCGGTTTTAAAGCCTATTGTGCCAACACAAAGGCAGCTGCAGTGCTGCTGTGCAATGGCCAATTGGCAATGACTTTGCATTTCATAATTAGTTAAGGAGGAATAGCTTAGAACGTGCGTGTCTTTCGGTGTGTCATCAGAGCGTGCCTCCTGTGTTTGACATGCTGGTAATGAAGAATGGGATTTTCAGCTCCCGGAGCAGGGCTGGTTGCTGCCCGGAGTGCCGCGTGGGGCCGTCCCCGTTCCCTCTGCTCCCATGAAGGTCGCGTCCTCCATTGTTCCTCCACTCAAAACGTTTTGAGGAGGTAATGTGAGAGAGGAACTATTTCTGGAGGTTGATGTGGAGTAACAATGAGGCTTTAATTAAATAGGTGTCTGTTACTTAATGGCAGCTAGAGAGAGAAAAGCAGCACTCGGGAGGATGCAAACCTCCAGCTTCACTGTGGAAGCTTGCTTTGCAAGCTGGTAAGATAGAACCAGCGTGTTCTGCTGTGGGACAGAGGCCTGAAAGAAATTAACATCTGTCTTTGGAGGAATTAATTGTTGGAAGTGAAAGCGTTCACCTGGGCCTTCTGCGGATGTGGTGCTGGGGGACTGCACTGTCACAGGGCACCCTGTGGCATTCTGCTCTCAGCTTGGTATGGAGCTGGTAACCTCAGATTTCATGCCATATTTCTCTGGTGTTTGCTGTTCTCCTTACAGTTCAGTTTTTCACACTTTTCCTATCAGTCTATACCAGCTTCTTAGAAAGGGTGCGTTCCCTGGGACAGGGTGGCTGGGCACTGTGGGATGGCAGCGGGGGGGGAAGGAGCATCACTGCAGTGCTGCCTGATCTCTTGTGATGTGTCCTAACAGCTGCTGCAGCCCGAAGGATGGCTGGTCTGGGAGTGTGGGGAGCGGTGGGCACGGCTCCTCACAGCTCATCCCTAGTGCTGCTTATGCTCAGCTTTGCAGTTCAGTTAGGCAACGAAGAACACGGGCCCAATCGTGCTGGTTTAGAATCAAATGAGTGTTTTTGCAATTTCCCTTACGTCTTCAGGGTATTTTTATCATCTACCTCATTCCAGCAGCCTTGGCTGAGTCATCTCTTCCCCAGTTTAGATTTATGCTCCTTTCTGCGCCTGTTCCCTGCGGGGCTGACTCCATGGAGCACAGCCCGCTGCTGGGCTGGCTCAGGCTGTCCCAGGCTGGTGCTATTTCATTACGTGACACTGGTTCAGGCACTTGTGATCACTGATGTGTTTTATTTAGCAGCCTTCTGAATTAGCCAGTGTCCGTAACACGGCAATTCATCACTTATCATAAAGCTTCAGCTTAATTACTGCTGGTTCTTGTAGCTGTGAGGTTTATGGAGCAAACACAGAGGGAAGAGCAGCCCTTCCCAAACTGTGGGCCATCCATAAGGGATGGCTGGATTGTGTTTTTTGCTTCCTAATTGATAGCAGAGCTATTAGGAGAGCTGCCCTGTCGATGTTTAAGATGTGCTGTCGTTTTCTGTGCTCCTGCCACACTTGATTTCCTTATTTAATGAAGAAAAAAATATTTCTGCATGGGGACAATGGACAGCTGTACTGCTCATATTCTTCCAAATGGTGAATATTATATTTATGATAGAGCGATCCAAATACGAGCCATCTGTTACTGAGATGTTCACTTCATAGAGAACATTTCCTCATCTCTCGCGTAACGCTTGCATGAAGAGCTGAGGCTTCTTCAGGATGGTGAATTTCTTTGTGGGAAGGATGCTCGCCCTGAGGAGTTCCACCAAACCGTGCATTCCTTGTTCCCGAGATGTTGTGGAGGAGTTCCCAAAACATTTTGGTAGTAACGAACTGTGGCTCGACCCCATACTCAGCTGTGTGTGCCGTGGGCTCTGCAGCTTCAGCCAGCTCTGCTCTGCTCTGCTCTGCTCTGCTCTGCTCTGCTCTGCTCTGCTTGCAGGCAGACCCTGCGGGTGCGCTGGCCCTGGGCACAGCGAGGCACTGCTGCTCCTCCCACCTTCCTCACCTGCATGTTGCTGCGCATCCCTGCTGCATTTACTTCATTTCCTTCACTTTAAGAGCATTTTTCATCCCTTTGGTGAGGCTCTGTTTGTCCCACTTTCCTGACACGGTCCTGTTCACCCTGCCCAGCCTGTCCCGCTCTGTGCCATTAGCTCCCAGATGGGAGCTGGATGCTCCCAGCTCGGGGTGCTGCTCGTGGCACGCAGTGTTCTTGCTCTCTGCCCCTCGCTTTATTTGTGTTTTTCAAGAAGATAGCATGTGCTGGATGGTAATCACAGGCTTTCAGTGCCTCGCGAATGGAAGGGAGCTGAGGGCCTGCTTCCCGAAATAGAGGATGTCAGCAGATATTGTGTGGTTTGGGAGCACATCTTTTATGCAGGTGTCAGGGTACGCACAGTGCGTGAGATTTCTGTTTTCCTTACAGCGAAAATCTGACTTGCACCAGTGCTGGTAATTTACCCCTGTCACCGATTGCTCGCGGGAAATTGCAGGGGTGCTGCCTGTGTCTGCGTTCTGCCTCTCGGTTTCGCTGCCAGCTGATGCTCAGCACGTGTGGCTGAGGATGGCAGGAGCTGCAGGCCCTGTGCTTCGGGGGCCTGGAGCTGCGGGCTGGGGCTCGTTGCAGCTCCTCAGTGGGTGCAGGGCACGGGGAGGGCAGTCAGCATGGTGTTCCCTTTGCACCGCGTTGGGTGAAAGCTGCTCAAGAGATGCAGCCCTTCCCTGGCGCTTTGGTCTGTGTCAAGCAAGGCTGGAGAGCTTCTTCCTCCGAGCTGAGGATGGGGAAGGAGGCAGCCAGAGGTGGGAGAAGATGCTTCAAAGTCATGGGAGCGTTTTTGGTTTCTCCCAGTTAAGGAGAAGATCTGCCAGAGCATCTGCCGACTCAGTGTGGTTCCCTAACGTAACTGTCCTTGTGTTTTAGGCACTAATTTTCGCTGGAAGTAATTTCTTAAGAGATTTTAATCACCTCAGCTTGAAGCAAATAAGTAAACAGGAATTGAGCTTCCTTCAGGAACAGGCTGACACGAATAGGGCCTCCGTGAATTCTGCCATCTCCTCCATGCACTCGGTATGCAGCGGATGGGTGCTCTGTGCCAACCACGGTAGATTTTCCATTCCTGTAACGCACACATTAAATTTTGGTTCCCATCTCTGACATGGAGAAAATTGCTCCTTAACAAAAGGAGCGCTAACAGTTGTGCTGTGATCCATGGGCACGGTCTGGCCGCGTTTTGTACAGCTCTAACCTGTTATTTAGAAAATTGCTTTTATTGCTGATAATTGGGCTAAAAGGAAGACTATTTAATACCAGCCAACCCAAGCTTCTGGGACATTAAGTTCTAATGGACAGATGCGGACTGGTCCTAAAAGCTGAGCCTGACATCATCTGGCTGCTTATGAACTGTTAAACCTCGTTTCAGTAATTCTCTTGGCAGCTATACTTGTGTTGCCATAGTTCCTTTGTTAACAGAGCAAGGCATTAATGCATTCTGAGCACTTCTCGCCCAAAAGACAATAAAGCCACCTTCCTCATGTTTGAAAACATTCAGTGGAACCTATTAGAAGAGAAGGCAGTGTGGGTACGTCGGGTCCGCGCGGTGCTGAGCGCACGGGACGTGGCTTTGTGCAGAAGGGGGGTTGCTGACCGTGCCCTGGTGTAGTGCCATTTGGTGGATGGTGTCCGAGCAGTCCTGGCACAGTGCACTGTGTACTTGGGCAGCTCAGACAGAGCTTGGCTTCCTGCTGCAGGGCACTCAGAGCCCGCACTGTGTGCTGGGCTGATGGCACGCGTGGAGCGGCTCCGGCCGCCTGGGCAAGTCGTGTGCACTGTGATCCACCTGCACACCTGCCCCATTTTCGTGGCGGAAAAGATGTGCTCTTATTTCCCTCTTGTTTATGTTTCTGTATCTTTCCGTGGTAGTAAGAGCTGGAGATTAAACAGTCTGGGAGGAAAACAAGTGTGCGTTGTGAAGGCAGTACTATTGGGCAATAAGGCTTAGCCATTCTAAGGCTGCAAATGACCATCTAACATTTAGTAGGGACTTTCTATGTCTGCTGATGTCTGTCTGAGCTGCTCAGGGCGATATATCCATGGAAAACTCTTGTCAAGTTGAGTTTCCTGGCAGCTGCGTTGCAGCACACACAGTGCTGTTGTGGCTGAGCGGTGCTCCAGGTTGGAGGGGCTCAGGGGGCTCAGGGGTCTGCCCCTGCAGCCGTGGGCTCCTGCGAGGCACCGTTTCCTATTTCTTACCTGTGAGAGCCATACCCTTCTCATTGCCTCCCCCTCTGTCAGCCACCTCAGCTGGAGCACGCTGTGTGCTGTGCTGGGCAGGGCTGGGGGGCTGCACAGGTCCTGCTGGGAGCTTCCTGGGCTGTGCAGGCAGCCGTACGGAGCTGCTCACTCCTTTCCTCCTCGTCCTTCGGGCATACCCGGGGGGTGAGTAAGTTAAAATCAGTTCCCATCTTCTCGGATGGAAATCTTCAGATTCAGCCCAAACTTATTTAGAGAGGGATCCGTGGGAGATTTATATGGTTGTAAAAGGCTTTTGTGAGTAATTATAGGCTTAAAGAAGTTGTAGCACCGGGTAGTGACAAGTGGTATTTATTCCATATTTCATTCAATATTGCAGATTACATACTTGTTTAAAAAACGAAACCGTGCAGATGGAGCCGAGGAGCACTGCCCAGCCACAGCCCAGCCTGACTCGGCGAGCCCTCAGGATGCTGGGCACAGCTCTGTGTGCGGACTGCTGGCAGTGCTCCTCTGCAGAGGGCTCCGTGGGGCCGGGCATGGGGCAGATGGAGTGGGGCTGCTGGCGTGGGCCGGGCCTGCGGTGGTTTCCCTCTGCCCCGTTCCCATCGGAGCTCAGGGAAGTCAGCCAGTAATTGACATGGTGTTTTAATATAAATATTTCTTCATGTATTTGAAGCCAATGATGGATTTTGAGTATACCTGGGCACCATTAAGCCGATTCAGGAGACATTCATTCTTCCTGTCGCTATTTTTGAGTCAAGAGGAAACAGATTTTGTGCAATTTTTTCTTTCCCCCAGAAGGCAGGGAAATCATATTTGCCTTTAGGGAATAGGGAGAATGCTCTCCCTTCATTAAGTCTATCTGGGAAGCGCTAGAGATGTCAGCGAGGAGGAGAGAGGCTGAGAGGAGGAAAGGCAAAGCACACCTGCTCAGCCTCACTTCCACACTTGTGTCTCAGCTCGCTGCCCTTCCCAGGACAGCAGGGATCCCACGTCCTGTGCGTGGAAACCCATGGGTATACAGCTCTGCTGGTTCTGATCTCTGTTATTTGCATGTAATGCGAGGTGGTTGATGCAGCGCTGAGCTCCCCAGCTGTGTGCTGACCTCCCCTCAGCTGGCTTTATTTTTTCCTTCCCTTTTTTTTGTTCCTACAAATTGTTTTTAACAGAGATGGTTGCAGTGTGTAGCTGCCACATAAGAACAGCGTCCTTATTTAAGGAGGAATTGCTTTAAATCTGGTGCATCAGCTGAGAGATAATCCAGAAGGTGAAATGCTGTGACATGGAAATGGAAAGTCCGTCAAGTCCAGATGGCACAATTTTCTCCTGTTAGTCATTGTTACACTGATTATGCTTTCCCTAATGTATCCCATCACTGCTTGCTGCTCCTGCTTTGTCACTGTGGCTCCTGGGGCACTGAAGGGGCTGGGGCTGAGGCCCCAAGGAATGACAACATGACATCATTGCTGTGAATGGCAACGCGTCTGGAGGACCAGAGGTGGTCTGAGCAGATCATTTGTGTTCCCATTGTTCTCTTCCATTCTGGGGCAGACCCAGGATCGGGACACTGCATGTGACAGAGTCCAGGAACATGCAGTGTCTGTACAAGTGGCTCAGACAATATTCACATCTTTTTTCCTACAGGCAGTGTCATAGGAAAATAAAATAATTACAAAGCACAGTGGGGAGAAAAGAATCCCTGCTGGCACTGGTGCTGGAGCTGATGTGCACTGTGGGCAGCGAGCTGTCACTGGGCTTGTAATGCCTGCAGAGTGGCACTCCAGGACTGCATCACTGCACCTTGTGTGGCTCCTCATCGCACCTCTCAGATGAAGTGGAGAATGGTTGGAAAATGTTATCCTATTTGGTGGAAAATACTCTTTAACTTTG
This sequence comes from Callipepla californica brunnescens, assembly GCA_023055505.1. Lineage (NCBI taxonomy): Eukaryota > Metazoa > Chordata > Aves > Galliformes > Odontophoridae > Callipepla > Callipepla californica. The sequence goes on along the minus strand of JALIRH010000022.1, from coordinate 12,152,298 downwards.
GGCTTTTCTGATGGTAGCAATTACATTCATGTTGCATGACTTTTCCCTGACAAGTCAGATAGGGCTGATGCAACAATAATGAGCAGATGGAAAAAGGAATTCATTTAATAAGTCAGTGTGAATTTGAGGGGAAAAAAACAAACCCAAAACCAGGGAAGCATTTGCAACATATTGCTGAGTGCTCTGAAATTATTTTAGAAATAATGGGATTTGGATCCTGGAATTTGGGCTCACGCTGGTGCCCGCTGCTGTGTGCTGGTGCCCGCTGCTGTGGCTGAGGTGTCCCACGGCCATGGCTCCATCAGCTAGCACAGATTGTTGCTGGCTTTGTGTGCTCCTGGGGGTGATTTCTATTCCCTTGTCTGCTGCACTCTCCTCATGTTCAATAGACTGCCACGGATGGAATAATTTATTTTGTTTATTGTGTTCTTAAATTGAGGCTTTCCTTTGTTTTGTTTCGCCTTTAGTACCATCCATTTCAGAGTGTATGTAAGTGAGAGTCTTTTGACTTGCTTCCCAGTTTGATCCTCTTGAACCCAAAGCCAGTGGTGGAAGAATTTGGAAGCCCAGGGAATGGAGCGTTGGGTATTTATCTTGAGAAACGTTGTCCTTTATCCCAGCGAAGGTTGCAGGTTTGTTGTAGGCTGCTGAAGTCAGTTGTCCGCACAGAGTCTGTGCTGCGCAGTGTGGCTTCCAGAACATGCTGTTCTCGGTTTAGACAACGCTGAAGAAGTTGAGCTCAACTCTACAGGAGTCCTCATTATCTCCGTCAGCGTGTGTGCAGCAGGGTCGTTACACGTGTGTTGCTGGGTGCAGCTGAGGCAGGAGGAATATCGAGTGCCACCTGGCTGCACATCGTTAAGTGAAGGCCAAGGAGCTGATCGTGCTGTGCGTTGATGCCGTGCCACTCGCAGGAGCTCTCCTGACAATGGTTAGCGGGAGTCAGCGTTACGCTGTTTGCTGTTGAGCAGTTGGACTGAATCAAACGCTAGCTCGGCTTGTGTGCAGTGCTGTTATTAGCTCTCTCTTTACTGAGTAGGTAAGGACCATTTCAGTGTGCTGCGGGGACAAAGCGATGCCGCAGTTAACACGCTGTGTGTGGCAGCTCTGCCGTCAGCATCCCTCCGTGTCCCACTGAGCCGCGGTGCTCCTGGGGCTGCCATCCCGTGCCATGTCTGTGCCCTGTGCTGCTGTGTAACGGGGCTGCAGCACGTCCCTGGGCTCACAGCCTGCGTCCTCCGTGCTGAGTGGCCCCTTCCAGAGCTCCACCACCGGGACAGTGGTTCCTCCATGCGGCACTGGGGAGGGCTCATAGTGACTCTGCTGGGCTGGCACGGTGTCCGCACTGCCACCACGGGCATAGCTCAGCTTGGAGCTTGCAGTTCCCGTGCTGTCTGTGGGCCTCTTCCCTCTGCTGCAGCCCCTGATCCCTGCAGGGGATGGAGCCGGGCCTGCAAGCAGCACGCTGTCTGGGCAGCACAGACTTCAGGCAGCAGCAGCTGTGCAGAGTAAGACCCCACAGTGCCAGGTCCTATGCATGTGACATGGCATGAGAGGCATGCTTTGCACTGAGAAGTGAGCGCTCAGCCTGCAGCACAGAGCGAGGGCCTGGGCAGCATTGGGTGTAAGGTGCAGGGCCCCACGGTGCTGCAGTCCTCCGCCCCTTTGCACCCACCAGGCTGCGTTTCTCCGCTCTGCCATCTGTGTGGCACAGCCCGAGGTCATCTCAGTGCTGCAGGAGCTGTGCTGGGCCCCACAGCAGCACTTGCTGGGTGGGGTTTGTTGAAAATGTGAAGTCAGGACGTGCTGTGGTGTCTGTAGGCTTAGCGTGACGGAGCAGCATGAAAAATGCAAAGGTTTAAAATTGTCCCATCCTCATGTGGAGCAGAGCTCAAAAATAGAAACGGTGGAGCACAAGAAATGTATGTTAATTCTTCTCTGGGATGAGACTGGCCTATTTCTGTAAGTAACTTTGACTGCTAACTGTGGGCAACGAAAACACGCTTTGTGAGCTGTGAATAATTCAGTAACGCTGAAGCAGTGCACACAGAAGGAGCTGCAGAGCGGACGGTGGTGCGCGGGGCCAGGCTGCAGGTCTGTATTCCTGCTGTGTTCCTGCAGGGAGCTTCCCTCGGGAGGAGCACTGGAGGCAGCACTGTGTGCCATGGGCCCCCCCGGCTGCTGCTTAATGAAGGGAACAATTGCTCTGCTCATCCTCACAGCAGAACTCCAGAAATCGTCCTGCTCTACGCGGCAAGTGCTGCTGGGGAGGGCCCCTCGGTGCTGCAGGGAGCTTCCAGCAGCACGCTGTGACAGCCACTGCCGTGCCTGGCTTCACAGAGCAGCGGGCAGGACAAGGAGGCTGCAGCTGAGCTGAAGTGCTGGCAGGGCTGGTGGTGCCCAGTGCTGGAGCAGAGGTAACAGTTGCGTTGTGCTGCGATGTCGCTCATAAAACCTGATCCTCCTCCGTGCTCAGATGCGTTCACACACACTTTGTCTCAACGTTTTTTTCCTTTTCCCTCACGTCAGATTTTACACTTTCCCTCTGTTGACTTAGAGCCAGCACAGATCACAGCAGCACGCTGCGTCCCTCTGGATTTGGGCAGGAGAGCGAGCTCTCACATCTGACGTGCATCAAAGTCACGATCCCGAGGGACTGCAAGGAGATGCATTATTGATGGGTATTGATTGATAGTGCGGATTGTCACAGCGACTTCCATGGAGGTGGAGGTGACCTCAGGGCAGAGCCTTGGGCACAGCCTCAGCTGGAGTGTGTTCTCTGATCTCATGACTGACTCTGGAATAGAAGGGCGTTGCAGGCTGGAGAGCAGAGGTTGGGGAACAGCCGCCCGTGTGCTTTCAGCTCCAGTGCTGCAGCTGCCCTGGGGACTGGGGCTCATCCAGGCAGGGTTATGCTTCCACATCTCTTAATTTAATGCTGGAACTGGTTCTCGAGCATCTACATCCACAGTTTAATTGCAGACATTGTTAGCTTTCCCTGTGTCCTGCTCCTTGCACTTTGTGCTTCCTCGTGTGCCCCTGCTGGCTGGCTGCTCAGCGCGGAGCTGGGAGCTGTCTCCTCATGAAGCTGGGAGTGCCGCAGCTGGTTTGTTCCAGTGGAAAGGTTTCTTCCTGTGCACAGTGTGTTCCTGCACTGTGTGGGTTCGATTTTGGCCTCCTATGAGAACTCTTTGGCTGCCTTAACCTGGGTTGGTCCATGCCCCAAGGTCGAAGCGTGATGTGAGAGCAGCTGGGCAGTGTACGCCATCAGTTTTTGGTTTGAAATTTCCCCAAGCTTTGTGTTCAGCCAAGTTTTCAAGACAAATTTCTTTAAGATTATTATTATTTCTATTTTTTTTAAGTGTCAGTGTTCTCCACCAAACCTCTCTGGGGTGGAATGCTCTGTGCTGTGGTCCCGAGGCAGGACCTGGCCATGCAGTGTGCTTTGCCACATCCACACACACAGTGAACAGTGAGGTAAAACTTACAGAGGAGATTCGGTGTCATGGCATAAATGCGTTTGCAGGTTTTGTTGAAATACATTTATCTAAAACTGCTTGTCCTTCCTGAGGATCAGGGATGGGTGGAGGGGGGTCTGCAGGACGGTGGCTATGGGGCTGTGTGTGCCAGGGGGAGGTGCTGGGAGACGTTCTGTTCCTTCTTTTTTCCTACATGGCTGCAACAACCAAACCTGGTAATTATAATGGAACCGCCCTGGGATTAAATGGCTCAAATAACCTTCCTGATCCTTTTGTTCTATTCCGGGAGAAATAGCAGGGAGAGATGAAGAAAAATAATGACTGGTGCTGTGGAGTGAGAAGCAGTGATTATCCTGCAGCAGCAGCTGCGCAGGAAGGGGAGCAGCAGAGCCGCACAGCCTCCTCTGCTCCGTCCTCCTGTCCCTCCCATCTCATCACCCACCCCAGCCCAGGGCCGTGCCCTACAGCGGGGCATGGCTGCAGCTCGTCAGCACAGGTCCCACTTGCTCTGCCTCACAACCTCCCAGAGCTGCTGCTGTGAAGGCACTTGTTTTCTCTGCCGCATCAGCCCTTCCTTGTGGAGTCCTCGTGCATCCAAACCTGGATGTCCTTCAGCATCAGCTTCTGAAATGTGCGTTCCCCTCAGATTTCCCTATTTCAGATTTCAGGTTTGTTGCAGTGTTGTGTCCAAGGAGCTGGAAGAAGAGCGGCTGAGTTGGCCTTTGGAGTCCCTCAGCCCAGATACAGCTGTCTCTGATCAAATGGCATCAGCTCTGCCCTCTGTCAGGGGGCAGGATCCCCGTGAGCCAGCAGCAGCAGCTCTCAGCCAGCTCACCTGGGTGTGGCCACACATGGGACCAGCTCTCATGGTGGAAGCAGCACCCTTCTCTTCCAAGTGAGTGGTTAGCCTTGGCTTTGTTGTCATGATCAGCATCTTTAGGAATAGTAGCTGTATATGGACCTGAAATAGTTGTTTAATGCACAGATAAATGCATCTCTTCGGTGGCATCAAGCAGGGAATATGGCACTTCAGATACAAGCTGTAGAAGTGTGCTAAGCGGCATTTACACATCGCTGCACCTTCCCTTGCACACTGCCTGCCTGGAGGAAGCTCTGCAGCCCTCAGGTGCTCTCCGTGGCTGTGCTGTGTGTGGTGTGATGGGGGAGCATAGGGGAAGGCTGCTGAAGGCTCGGGTTTGGAAGCAGAGCCCAGCAGGTACAGAGCAAACCCAGAGAGACCAGTGAGCACAGAGCGTCCCCAGGCCCAGCACGGCCCTGCGTGGGGTGCTCCCTGCTGCCTCCCAGCTGCTTTGGGGCAGCCCAGCTCATCACACCATGCTTACATGGGTTAACAGATGGATGCAGTTTTCCCTTCCTTTGAGGAGCAGCATCTAAGGACAGTCTTGAGTAGGTGTTGCTTGGAAGCTGTGTAGTGAGCCATAGCAGCACAGCACGGGCCTGATACCAGGCTCAGCATGAGATCAGCTGCTTGGCAGTACCCTGCTGGGGTGACTTGCTGGCCGTGTCTGAGCACTAAGAACAGCTTCCATGTGGGCCTGGGTGCTGGTGGCTCATTTTGGTGCAGGTACCTGGGCACAGTGTGGGTGTTGGGGACATACTGTACTGCAGGGCTGGGGAGTGCTGTCGGAGCTCAGCCCAGCACCGTGCCCACGTTGACTGTGCAGGGAACACATGCTGGAGGGCTCTGCTTCTGGCCGGCACCACCGGGAGCTCACCCAGCGCTCTGCACCCACAGGGAGGAACAGGTTACCTCGCGGAGTGGTTGTTGCCAAGTATTTAATTAATCCAGCAGAATTAGCACTGGCGAAGGAAACGGGCTGCCACAAACAAGGTGCTGTGTTGTTCGCAGCCATCTCCAGTGCTGCTGAACTCGTTGGTGCAGAAGCAGATGAACGTAATACACTGGCTCACGTTTGGGAATTGTCCTGGCCGATGTAGGCAATATTTTTGCATTAATTAGGAGGAGTTTGTGGTCGGTGTCAGTGAGCCCATCTCCCTGAGGTTTCTCTGCTGTTGCTTTGTTTGATTCCTTATAGAATTGGGCTCATTTTTCATCATGCAGTGATTTATTGGTTTTACATGACTTCAGAGCTGCTTCCTAATGGTATGTTTGAATCCTCAGTTTCTAAACGCATTCATTTCTAGCGCTGGGCTTGTGTTATACCTTTCATTTATCTCATTGTCTACCAGCATTCCTGGGTAGTTAATGCTCCCCTGAGTTTGCTGATGGCTGCTATTCAGGTTTCCATTTTTCTCACCCATGTAATCTCCTCCATCGATGTGGACAGGTGAAGCAGCCTGGCCCCCCAAGGCTCTTCCTGTGCCGTGAGGTTTGTGCTGTGCCATACAGCCACCACGGAGCTGACGGAGTGGGGCAGAGGGGCTCCAGCCCTGGGGCTGCTGGGGCTGCTCCCCGCTGTGCTGCACTGCCCTCTTTCCACCATTCCCCTCTGTGTTTTCCCCCTCACATCTCACCTCAGTCCCTACTTTTGATTTTCCTGATCTTTCCAACTTGTTCAGCCCCATCCTCCATTTTGAGGGCTTTCCATACCAATTCTTTCCCGTCCCTCCTGCTGCTCTCTCCTGCCCCTTTCAGCAGCCAAACCTTTCTTTTGGCAACTTCCCGTGGGCCTCCATCTGCACTGAGGTATTTGCCTTCCTTACAGGTCTGTGCTCCTTCCCTGCCTGCCTGATGCCCTGAGATCTGCCCCAGGCACCGCGTGTGCTGATCCCTCCATGTTCCATGGCTCTCAGACCATTCCCACCTCTGACTGCAGTGAGGAGTGCCCTTCCCTCTGCCCGCAGGAGTCGGGGCGATGTGAGCTGGGCTGTGGGTGAAGCTCCTGGCATGCCGTGGCGGCAAGCCTGTGGTTCCTGTGGCCACGTGTTAATGGTTCTGCATCAATTACTGTGGTGTTTTCTCCCAGAGCCAGGTTGCAGTGATATAATGGCTAGACAAACACTATGAATTATGGCAACGTATAGAAGTGCATCGATAAAGTTAATTGTGCGGTGGTTCCGCAATTGTTCCTATAGTTCCGCTGTTGAAAGAAAGCTGTGTCTGTCTGTCTGCATGTGGGGCTGTCCCTAGCACTGCCAGGAGTCTTTCTTGGAGCTCATTCTTCCCTGGAGTTACTGCTGAAGCTGGAAGAGGTGCAGATAAGCATGAAAGGTTGGCAGTGTGCTGCCGCTGTGATGTTTATTTTCCTGTTCTCAGGTGTGCTGGGTGCCGGCTCTGCCAGCTGCAGTCAGTGTTTTGCTATGGCTCGCACCAGGCCCTGCTGCCACACTTGCTCTGCTGAGATGTTTTCCTTCTCTGAAGTGCCATGCACTGTGAGAGCATCGTGCTGCTCCCGTGCTCTTCTCCCTCTGATGCTCAGGTTTGCTTTTTACATGGTGGGATTGCTCACTCATTCCAGGAGAAAATAACGGAACTGGAACACGTGCGCTTCAGCTCAGCAGAGCTGTATTTAGTTTATTCGAAGGGACATATCCCTGATAGGCTCAGGGGCCTGGTGAACGTTCATATCTCCATTTATTCCTTGACTACCAACTGGAGCTTAATCTGGATCAGCAGTAGTCATGGATACGTGAAAATGACAGTTGGGGTTCTGTTTTCTAAGCAGCAGTGCTTTCCTACACGATATTCCAAACACTGTACTGGAGAACTGTCCAAGGCCGTCCTGTCGGGCTCAGAGGACACGAGCACTGGTGCTGGGAGGCTGGATGTCAGCACAGGTACCAGCAGCAGGTTGCAGGCTGGCTGTGTGTCCCTTGGAGCAGTGTCTGTGCTCGGGGTGGTAGGAGGGCCTCAGCACCGTGCTGTGTGTGGCTGCAGCCTGCTCCTGCCAGCGGCCGTGTTCTCTGAGCTGCCCCTGATCCCTGGCTGTCCCCGTGCCCCTGCACACGTAGCACAGCGGAGCCCAGCGCTGCTGAGTGCTGCCGGGGGAGCTGCTCGCTGCCGAGGGAGGGCCGTGGTGGGGAGATGCCTCCCCCATGCCGGGGGCTGTGGGAAGGACGGGGGCAGCCCCACCGCGCTGTGCCCCCCATGGTGGAGCTGCCGGTGGGGGGACGTGGCGGGGGCTGCGAAGGCAGCCGGCCAGCACGCTGTTTTCCATTTCATTTGGCAGAACTGTCAGAGTTCTTCTGCAGAAAATGTCCCACAGAAGAGACGATAACAATATTTTGGATATAAGCCTAGCAGAAAAGGATAATAGGAACTCCGCGGGCATGTGTAGGCTTTTGATTCATCCTCGGAGATGACAGATGTGAGTTTACTGGAGATATGGGAGTGGGACTCAGAATATTTATGGTGAATTCTTTGCTCCCACTCTTCCTGTGTGATTTTTGCTCTGCTCTCTGTCAAGCACGCGTTCAGTGCGCTCTTCCCATTGCGTGTCACTCCTGCTGAGGTCCTGCAGCACCGCTCTCCTGGCAGGGAGGTGGGAGCTCCTTAATGAGGGCAGGGTCCCATGGACAGGCAGGGTCACTGAGCTGGGGGGACACAGGGATTGGGGAATGAGGAGGTGGTTTGTGCGTGGGACTGATGCTGTGCCCGTTGTGTGGGCTCTCGTGGCAGTATTTCTTCATTTGTCTGCGAGGTGCTCCAGTTACATGGCACTGGGAATTGCATCATCGTTGGTACAAACAGACACTTCTTTATTTATTTGAGCCCGGTGTTGGATCAGATTGCAGCAGCAGGTTGGTGGAAGGGGTTTTGTTTGCAGCAGTTGCTGATGCAGGCAGTAACTGATGGGTTACCACCTTGTCTTCTCCTGTCCTGAACCCTCACTGCGGCGGTGGAGCAAGTGTCAGATCCGGTGCAGATGGGTTTGTACGTGAGGAGAGTGGAAGTCAGTCCCCATCTGCTAATTGCTGTCCTTTGGAGAGCACAAATAAAGCACCAACTGAATGTGCACAGGGGGAAGGAGGGGAGTGGAGCCGCCGCAGCTCTGTGCTCACATCCTGGCCCTGTCTGCCTCCCTGAGCTCATATGCTCGTTTGTAGTGCCTCTGTGACAGTCCCCTATCACCTTGGGTCTGCTTAGCAAACTGTCCCTGGGTGTTTGCTACCAACATCAAACAGGTCAGGAACCACTGAGGGAGAGACAAGCAGTGTTGTGCATCTTGCACACGAGGCAAGGCGGCAATTTAGTACAGCTCTTCACTCATCCCCTCAGTTCTGTAAATCTGAGCTCTTTGCAGTGAAGCATTAACAAATTTAAATTCTTTTTTCTTTATCTTGTAGTGAACTTTGACCACTTCCAGATCCTCCGGGCGATTGGGAAGGGAAGCTTTGGCAAGGTAGGCTTGGGCACTCAGCTCTGGCGCTCCTCGGGTGCTTCATTGGATGCTTGCCGTTGTGTTCATTGAAATGGTATTGTTGCTGAAATGAATTATTTTCACTGTGGAAGGAAAATACCTTCATGAAAATGCTTTGTTGCCGTGAGGCGTTGCTTTAATTCATGTGAAGCAGCTGTACTCCATGCTACCACACAATTCTGAGCATTTAAAGGCAATATTTGTCAGCTTTCTGTTTCCTGAGGGGTTTATTGTAGGTGGGAGCTGGTGGTGGGCTGGAGGCAGTGCTGTGGCCATGCCAGGGCCCACACAGCATGGCCAGGAGTGCTTCATAGCCCGAGGCAGCTGCTGCACTCAGAAATGAATTCTGCCTAAGAGTTTTTGTTGATATTTTTTTAAATAAGGGTTTTTTTTGCCAACTGCGTAGGAGAAGGTGGGAGAGGATGATCAGAGAGCTGGATAGCTTGGGAAGTCAATTAGTTTGATTTGCTGCTTTACATTCCTTTTCCATTCCCTGTCTCACTGACACTGTTGCTGTATTTGCTGCTTTTATCTCAGCATTTCACGCTGTTTATGTGCAGTGAAAGCTTAGTATGCACGTATGGGACTTCACTGTGTTGTTACTGTTTCACAGTTATTTGTCACCTGCATTTTACTGTGCCCGGCAGGAGCTGTGCCCTTCTCTTTGGGTGGGACATCTGCACCCAACGGACTGGACAGGAGCCATGGAACAACAGCCCTGGTCATGGCTCATGGCAGTTGCTGAGTTTGGTTGTCACATCATCTCGTGCAATGGCTGTGTAGTGTGGGGTTTGTGCTGGGACTGCGTTACGCTGGGGCGAGGAGATGCACCTTAGAAGTTGGGCAAAGCATGAAATATTAAACTTGTGAAGCAGCACAAACCAGTTTAGAGGTCGGCGCGAGCACCTTTGCATCTCCCTGCACTGCTGAAAGAAACCTGAACACGAGTTGAACAATCAGAAGAAAGCTTTATCCCCTCGTTTCCTTCTGCTCTGGTCGCCTGGGCTGGTTTCTCCCCGTCTGATCAGACTGTGAGCAGTGGGACTGTTGTTAGTGCTGCTTGCTAATGAAGGTGTTCCCTCGCAGCCTCAGTTAATGGAGGTGTCTGTTGCATCGTTCTGATGTGCTCGGGGCAGAATCTGCCCACACAGACCCCCAGCTGCCTGGGCTGTGAATCCCACGGGAGGAGGGCTAATGGGAACCTTATGCTAGGTGCAGTGTAAGTCAGGGAGAGGGTGGGTTTTGAATAGTCACCCTCATTGTTTCTCATGTCTCTTGAGCAAGAAGAGGAAAAGCTGAAAGGAGAGCTATGTCAGGTTTCGGAGGTTAGGCAGGACAGTGGAGAATGATTTAATTCCTTCCTTCAGGTGATGATGTAAAGCTGAGGCAGACAGCAGATGCTTCTGACAGGAACAGGAAATCTCAGCGTTATGACTTCTGCTCGTTGCCAAAGACAAAAAACCTGAACCAAAACCTCACTGAAAAAGAGCAGCTGGCGCTGATTCTGAGGTCCGGTGAGGAGACTTGTCCTTCCAGGTGGTAATTTTATGGGAGCAGAGGTTGATTCTGGTGTGTGGCAGCACTGCGTGTGCTGGGAAGTTGGGAACTGAGGGAACACGGTGTTTGTGACTCGGGGCAGAGCCTCTCTGACTTAGAAGAGCGCATCACAGAGGCTTCGGTTTCTGTTTATGTTAAAGAAGGATGAAGTTTACAGCATCACAGTCTTTCAGCCATCAGAACTGTGTATGATTTCAACAAAACGCTGCCGTGATTCATCTGTCGTTTTTCTGGATAGTTATGTCCATATGATAAATTTCCTTCTATGCTGAGGAAAGCTTTTTACATTCATGAAGTCATTTACAACTCACATTTAGTTGTGGAAGATGTGGAACAATGTCTGAGAGCTGCCACTTGAAATCCATGAGTGAAGCAAAACGTGGCTCAGAAATGGCCTTTGCAGTCGGGGGGTCCCTGAACTCCGGGCTGTGTGCAGGAACCAGCCCATCTCTGTACACGACAGAAAACTTTAACCGTCATTAAGATACTGTTAATCAAGTAAGGGTCGTACTTGATTCCTTGCTCAGATCAGCAGATTTCTGGTATTTTCTGTGCATATCAGAGGTGGTCTGACTTGGTTTGCAGCTGTTTAAGGGGCGTGCTGTGTCTCTCCTGTAGCACAGCCCTACTTCTCAGCAGTGCAGGCTGCTGCGGTTTCAGTGTGCGGTGATCAGAGGAGCAGTGGCCTGGAAGGCATTTCCAGAGTTGGGTGCAAGTGTTGAGCTGCTATGTTGATGGGAAACTCACGCCGAGTGGCAGGCAGCTTCTCGAGGGACAGCGGGAGGCCTGGACGCCTTGGAGGCATCAGCAGTGCAGGTGCCTGGGCTCTCCCTTTGAGAAGTGACCTTCCCTGGGTTAAGTCTTTTCAGTTTGAGCCAGCAGGCAGAACGGCACATTATTCTCCCCACAGTTTCTTTTTATCTGAGCTTCCATACATACTCTGAATCAGCAGCTTCCTTTCTTTCTTTTTTCTTTTTTTTTTTGCTGAGGATTAAAGAGCCGAGGTTATGGGAAATTCATTATTTTCTCTTTACTGCTGTGAGGAAATAAAAGTGTGTCTGTCTGCACCTGCTGCTGGAAGTCAGGGGTTGAACCGGGACCCACTGAGAGGAGTGGTGATGGGAACACAAGGTGAGATGGACCTGTTGCACCGTGGGACCCCCCCCTGCCCTGCCTGCTTGGTGCTCTGCTTGCCCACTGACCTGCAGTAGAATGAAGGCTCATGAAGCCGAGCAGCCCACAGATGGGCAGAAGGAAGTCCGGGCGTGTGCTGGTGTTACTGGCAGAGCAGCATTTCCCTGCTGGGCCGTGCTGCCCTGTGCCTCCAGCACAGCTCTGTGCAGCCATGTGCTGCTCCTCCCAGCACTGACAGCCTGCAGCTGCAGCTCGTGCAGCTTTCATCCATCTTCTAAAGGTCACATGTACCCACCCAGTACGTACACCATCAATAGCAGACCCTTAAAGTCTGTTCTCGACTGAATACCTCTTTGATAACAAAGCAAACTTTATCCTTTGTATTGTATTTTTTTTCACAGCTTTACAAGTGTTGAATTTTGTTTCCTCGAAGGAAGAACTAGAAACATAATCCTTTGATTTTAAAGCACTGCAGGTTTGGCCCTTTTTATTTCTCTGCCTGCCCAGGACGGGCATGAGGCTGTGATCTGATCTGTGATCTGTGAAAGGAGTCTGGGACGTGACAGCGCACCTCTCCAGGGATGTTTGTGGGGTGTCTGAAAGATCAGACTTCACAGGACAGTGATTCACAGTAGAAGCTGCCGCCTCTATCAGCAGTACATACCCAGCGCCTTATTCATGCTGGCGTTAGGAGCCACCTGGGGTTTGTTCCAGCCCCCAGCATTCCCGGAGCTGAGTCATCCTGGGTGGGATGGAGGTGGGATGGAGGTGGGGGCTGGGGGCTGGCAGAGCCGCCTGCAGCACAGTGCTGTGCCCAGCTTTGTGCCCCAGGCCCGTGCCCAGCCGAGCTGTGTGAGCAGCAGGTCCGGGAGCTGACTCTCCTCCTGGGTCCTGTTTGCTGCTTGCTTGGTGGGAACGTGTCCAGGTTGTAAATCATGGTGCTCAAATGCTGTGCCTGTTCTCAGGTGGGGTCTGACCCTGAGCTCGCTCCCATTTGTCTGCTGATTCCTTACCTCATGTCTCAGGGAAGCATCCTGTCTGTTCTGCTGAAGCCTCTTAATGAGGCGAGGATGACTTTTCTGGGACAGTACTTGTGAGTCCCTCTGCTTGTTCGTGAGTCTGTGCTCCCACACCTTCCGCTTTGCTTCCCACCCCAAGGCGGTGAGGGGCAGAGGCAGAGCGTGCTGTGCTGGTGCTGCTTTCTGTGCTCTGGCAGCTGGGAGGTGTGTGCACAGCTCCCGTGTGTCCTTGGTGGGCTGCAGGATAACCCCAGGATGCTTTCATCCAATTCGCTCCCCAGCGCTTGGTGGGCATGCGAAATGTTGGCCTTGCAGAGCTGCTGGGGAACGCTTATGCCTCTCCTGCAGTTTTGTCACTTTCTTCTGTAGTTCTTTCTCATCAGAGTGCTCAAGCACTGAGAGGATTGAGTGTTTTGCTGCCAGAACAAAGCCTGTCTGCATTAAGGCAAAGCGGCAGCCCTGGCTTGGTGTGAGAATTCCTGGTGCCTAATAGTGTGGGTTAATCGTGGATGGAGCCCTCCTCTCACAGCTCTGCCTTCTGTGCCTCATTGCTCTTCACAGAGCTGAGAGGAGCTGCTGTATCTTCAGGACTGCACTCTGTGAAATCTGCCTGGAACTGGCCAACAGTTCCAAGTCAATAGGAGCGAGTGTGAAAAAGCTGCATATCCTCGTCTTGACACATGTTTAATTCATGGAGCCCTGAGCTAGGCTAGCAGACTTGATCCCTAGCAGCATGAGCCTGCGTGGTAATGCAGCTCATAGCAGAGCTCCTCTATGGCAAAGCCTGGGTCGGGGCTGTGTCCCTGATGCTGGTGGTGAGCAGCAGCACATGGAGCAGCTGTGTGACCATCGCTGTGCTGTCAGTGGTGATTGGAAAGGGAAGAGTGAAGGGTGCCCGTGGTCCTGACCTGCACTGATCTCCTTGCCTCGCTTAATTTTGTTCCGTAATGTTGTTGGCCCCAGGGATGACTGGTGCCTTTCCCTGGCATCCCAGGGAGTTGTTTTCTTCCAGTTATTTTCCATCCCCTCCCACCTATCAGCTATACAAAGCAAAGACAAATGGAAACGTATGATAGAAAATGTCTTTAATTTTAATGTAACTTTATGCAGAAGCTTTTGATTTTTAAAATGCCTACCATGAAGTGAAAAGGGCATGTATCTGAAGTTGTTGTGCTTGCTAGGTTTACTCCATCGAATCCAAGCGAGTGCTTGGATCCCCTCAGCGTGCATCGTGGTGTGTGTGTGTCAGGGTGAAAGAACTATCCCTGGTTAAGCTCTTCCTAGCTCCTTCCTGGGACTTTCCTCAGTACTAAATGCTGATAACATCATCTGCCCCTCCAATCCAAGCTGCATGCAGACTGCTGTCCAGTGCAGCCGACTTTAATAGGTCTCGTTTTAAAGCGAGAAAAAAATGTGCCCTGCTGTGCTCATGTTAATTATAAATCTCTCAGTGGCTTGAATATGGTGAGCATTTGGATCTTCTCTGTGTTCTGACAAGCCGTCATGCAGCACACCCCCACACGCTTGTTAATTGTACCAAGAGCATGGGATGTTCAGCGTCAGATGCAGGATTTGGCAACAATTAAGTTGGAGCTAAATTGGATGTCCAGATCATCTGCGAGTCGTTAGCAGCAGCAGCTGATGGGGTTTGGATGTTCTGTTCATGCCTGTGCTTGGACAGTCCAGTGACGAACCGCTCCGTGTCATAGGCGATGTTTAACGGTACCTGCTGCTCTTAGGACATTCGGAATGCCTTAGCACAGTACAGCAGATATTCCTTAATCACTTTTATGATAGTTGCTTACAGTAAATATGGTCTGTATTTACCCCGGGGATTATGGGGCGTCCTTTCCCTGTCATCCTAGGCAGCACCATAGGCAGCGATGGCTGTGAGCGAGGCTGGCTCCTCTTCTTGTGCTGGATTTCTCCTGTTGTGTTGGGTCAGGGCTCAGGGCAGTCTGCCATTCACAGCCTCCTTTTTCATCGTGTGCACCACGGAGAAGCAAATGTGTTTCTCACAGTGATCACGCAGACAGAGAGAGGCTGCAGCAGTACGGTTCTGTTTTCGTGGTGGTGAGGACAGGGTCTGCCCACAGCCAGTTACGGGGACTGGGATTTTCCGTGTGTCAGCACTGAGGTGTGACACCAGGAGCTTAACGCAGGAGCTGTCCTTGCTGTGGCAGATGGTGGGTAATGCTGCCACGGAGGTGCAGCAGCAGCTTGTGCCCCAGGACAGGAGCTTCTCACCAGCTCTGCTCCCCAGAAGGCATTTTCCCCACTGTGTGCTTGGATTCCCCCGGTTCTCCTGCTTGCTTTTAGAACTCTATATTCCAGAATTTGGCAGTGCCTAATGGGAAGCTGCAGTAGGTAGATGCTGTGCTGCAGGAAGCATGTTTCTGCTGCTTTGTGCTGGGCACTGGGAGCACTGCACAGTGGGAGAGTAAAGCTGTGCCTGGTCGGCTCCTGCGAGCTCTGGGTTTGAGCTGTTGTTTTTTCGCAAGGGAGAGGTACTGGGCATTTTCATGTGGTAGTGTAAAGCAGCACTGAACAGATGGGGCTCTAACCTGCCCAAATGTTTGTCCTGCCAAGTGACTGGCTCCAGACCTGCAGTTGATGGAATAATTACTGCTCGGTGCAGCATGCACGTGGAGGTGTTTGCTGCTTGCACGTACTCTGATTTCTGGCTACCCGTAGGCAGACTTGGTGTCCGAATCAGGGAGGTTTTCCTGTAGCGTTGGCACGTGGCCTGGTTTCAGTGAGCTGAAGTGAGCTTTGCCCACCTCCTGTTGGGAATCTCTCGCAGTTTGCTGGCATTGCAGGTGCCAGCATCTGCAGCACGGTGGCTTGAGCAGGTCCGTGCGATCCCGTGTGCCTGCATGGCCCTGCAGCACAGAGGGGCTTTGTGAGGGGAGATGTGTACCAGGGCAGATCTCTTTGGAAGAATTCAGTGATAAACACATCAGCGAGTGAACTGAGCTCCTGCCAACGCCGCGTGAGCATCTGACCACACGTTTCATTGACTCCCTCCTGAAAGGGCTGCACTTCGAGCACGAGCTCTGCCTCCTGCTCGCCTGGGAAGCTCTGCCCGTGCATCCTGGTGCTGTGGGCACACATCACTGCGTGTGGGGCACAGTGCTCACAGTGCTGCCTGCCAGCATCTCTTCAGGTCAGTGGTGAGGGTCCTGCAGGCAGCACAGGGACTGGTTTTGCCTTGGGATCAGGAATAGCTTCAGCATTAATTTATTTTCAGAGATTAAATAAAGCCCGCCGTTCCTCATCAGAAGTAATTAGATTTCTGTCTGGTCCCGGGTTTTATCAAATATGTAACTAAAAATTCATCCTGTCTCCCTCTTCGACTGGCGTATAAACCATCACAGATCTAATTATGGCCGTGGTGAAGGATGGTTCCAGATATAAAGTTCGACTCAAAGTGCCCATCGGCCACGGGAGGGTGTGCTGTTCAGCCGTTATTCAGAGCAGCTCTGCAGACTGGAGCTACGTGTGGGAGCACTGATCCCCACAGAAATCCACGGATTGCTCCGTCCTGGAGTGATGATGGCTCCAGGATGGACACATGCAGAAGGCAGGAAGAAGACACGTCACTCTGTCTTCGGGGTTCTTTCTGCAGGTTGGTGTGACTTCTCACCGTTGTTCTTCTTCAAATAAAATCAAAACCAGCCCATCCTAGCAGGGAGGTGAGTGCTGTACTGAACTCTGCTGGCTGTCAGGTTTCTGAAGGACAGCTCCAAAGCACAGCTCCCCGATGTCCTCCTTCCCATCTCAGCAGTGCAAAGCACAGCTCCCATCTGCTGCGAGACTCACAGGACGTGGGAGGCCTACAGGACCATGGTGCACCAAGGGTCCGTGCTGGAGGCTGTGACCGCAGCAGCAGGCTGCCTGCGTGCTGCTTTAATGTTTAGTAAGGACACCAGATTTTGGGATATGTCAGTGATTTCCATCAATGAAACCACAGAGCTGGTGTGCAGGAGAGCAGAGGTGGGTAAAACAGACAAAACAAAAAGCAAGTGCTTCTTTTTCTGTTCTGGTTCCTTGGTTTACGTGCTGTCATGTCCTTAGCTTTTGTTGCATGTCTGGATTCACATCCCTCAGGAGGCACAGAGGCCTGCGGATGTTTGGGAGCTGCGGGTAGATTATCACCGCTGCCCCAAACTCGATTATAGAGGCATCTGTTTAATATCTGACTGGATGTTATTTCCTCGTCGTAATGTGAAAAGGAAGAGCCTAATCTGAGCCATCTAAAGCTGCTCTAAATGGCCATCCATAGCTCGCAGATAACGGCTGC
The DNA here is from genome assembly GCA_023055505.1 of Callipepla californica brunnescens. Taxonomy (NCBI): domain Eukaryota; kingdom Metazoa; phylum Chordata; class Aves; order Galliformes; family Odontophoridae; genus Callipepla; species Callipepla californica. The sequence continues at coordinate 12,135,464 of JALIRH010000022.1, read as the reverse complement.
ATTGCCCCTCCATGAAGTCGTACGGGGAAGCTGGAGAATATCCCCCGATAGCTGCAGATGGAAGTCCTGTGCTCCTGACCTGCTCGGTACAGGAGCTGGCGAGGAGAGCTTTCCCTGAGGTACTCTTTGTGTGCTGGCTGCATTAGCACCTGGAGAAGAGGAGCCCGGATCCCCCTTCCTCTCTGCCCCTCTCGGTGGTGCTTCCAGGCGTGCCCATGCCCTGTGCCTGTGTTGCTTTTCCCCCAGCTTTCCTGGCTGTGTGTGTTCCTTTCCCTGGCACACAGAGGGCTGGCCGTGCCCTGAGCTGCACAGGGTAGGAACACACACACATCCTTAGCACCACGAACTGAAGTTCCTGGTGTGGGGCAGGTGCTCTGAGGCACTGTGTTGCATGGTGTTTTTTATTTTAGGTCAGACTTGGTTTTCATCTCTATCATAAGCAACCGAGGGAGGGATTTCTAATGGGAGTGTTGACATGACCTGAAAGCAGTGACAGGCTTGCTGTGAATCAAAGTTTTATCAGCTACCGTTACAGCTTGGCTGGAGCAAGCAGCAGCACTGAATTAAAGAGGTTTGAATGATTTATGGTGTTCTGGCACACCGGTCCTTCATCCATCTCGTGATAAAGCAAAACTTTCAGCAGGGAAAAAGCAGAACCATAAGGCTCTGTGAAGATCTTAGGGAGTAAAATGTGGTGAGGTGTATGGAACAGAAAATAAAATGAGCTCCTGGGGTGAGGACATGGGAGCAGATGTGTTGGGCCACGAGCCCTGTGCTTGCAGAGCATCTCCAGGGGTCACAGGCTTTTTCCATTCATTGCAACTTCATACCTTTTAACTTCTCTTATACCTGAGCATACGTGTGTTGATTTTGCCCCCTGGCTCTGAAGAGGAGGCTGTTATTTACATACTCACTGCTGCTGTTGAGGTGTAGCTGTAATGTGGTCCCATCAGCAGCACTGAGCTGTGGCTCTGCCTGAGCCAGCCCGGGCAGCACAGCCATGGGACGGCTGTGTCACCTCGTGGGGAGGGTTGTGTCCCTGTGCAGCATGAGGAGTGTTGTCAGCATGGCTCAGTGAGGAGGCTGCTATGCACATTGCCTCTGGGATCACGGCTGCAGGTGTCCCATTCTTTTAAATGGGGCTTTGTGTGCTGGAGATAATGGTTGGGTAGAACACTGCCAGAGACACTGCTGTCAAAACTGTTCCCAGAACGAAGTTCCAGATAAACAAGCTGCATAATGAAAGCAGTGAGGGCTTTTGGTTGTTTTATTTGCATTCAGGACCAGACAGTATCATGGCAGCACCCATCTGGGCCACGTCTCAGCCCCTTTAGCCCGAGGAGCCCACCCCGAGCAGCACCTCCCCAGGGTCAGTGTGGCCTGGGGCTGCTCGGCTCCCCCTGCTCCTTTCCCCTTGGATCAGCCAGTATCACTGCTGTGTATCAGGTTCCTCCTGCAGCCTGCGTGGCTCTGTGCTCCCCGTGCTGCCCGTCCAGCTGCACCTGAGGGAGCCCTGCAGGGCAGGGGCTGTGTCCCGCACTCCTTCCTGGCTGACATGGGCCGTGGTCCTGGAGCAGCCTGCGGGAAGCACAGCACCATGGAAGTGCAGCATGGTTTTGCTGGAGGGGCCCTTTCAGCCCCCCAGTCCCCACCCCTGCTGTGGGCTGGGTGCCCCCCAGCAGCTCAGGCTGCCCAGGGCCCATCTGTGGCTTCGGGTACCCACAGGGATGGGGCACCCCCAGCTCTGGGCAGCAGTGCCAGGGCCCCGTGCTTCCAGCTCTGCAGTGTTGCTCTGTCCTGCTGCTTGCCGTGGTTTGTGTGCTTGGTGCCTTAATTGTAGCGCTGCAGATACACCTAGAAGACAGCTCTAAGCTTTGTTATCCTGCCATGCCAAAAGAAAATTTGATCGGGTGGTTTTATCTGTAATGTTTATTACAAGTGTAGAACAAATTAACATCGTCTTTTTAATTACAAATGTTACACAGATGTTAATTACCAGACAAAGATTGTATTTCAGTTACCAACAGTGCCATCATAGTACAGAATGGATATGAAGATTGGTTTGAAACAACAGGGTAACTGCTGCTGCCTGCTGAGCCACGTCAGATGTTTTTGGTTTCCCTACAGAATGATGTAATCCCCTGTTATTACTTTCCTGATATCAGCTGAACATTGGCTTTCATTTTTAAGTATAATTGGCAGCATTAGGGTTTCAGCTGTTGGTGCAGAGCCATACTGAAGCAGCACGGAGGAGGCAGGATCTGCACAGGAGCTGTACTTGGGGAGGCCCAGGTATTGGAAAGCCCTTGTGTTGGGAGGTCTGTGTATTGGAAGATCTGTGCTGAGGGCCTTCACTGCCCACGGTCACTGCGTGAGGACGTCCGTCTGTGCCCTCGGAGTGGCAGCACGGGGGATGTTGCTTTCTGGGGAGGTCTGGCAGCTCGCTGCTATTTTCTTGGTTGGGAAAAGTTAAGAAGCAAATTCTAATAGTGCTTTTTCTCGTGCTAACCTGGTGAAGTCATTAGGAACTAATGTCATTTCTGAGAGCAGTTTGCATCGGGTGTGGCAGAGATGTCCTGCAGAGGACGGGCTCACAGTGCCTTAATTTGACATCTGCATCGGCAGAAGAAAAGTAATCTGTGTAGCTGAGAACATGCAATCGCAAGTACTTATATCTGCTTCACGGACAGTGCCCAGAATGCAGAGTGCCTGCTTTTGTTTGAGCGCGCGGACAAATTGTGCTGTGCCATTATAATGAGCTTGGGAGAAGTCGGGGCACGCTATTAAATGACAGGATGACTTCTCATCCAAGTGGGGAATTCAGCACGCTGCATTCGCTCGGAATCAGCAGGAAAAACATTACTGAACTTCTCAAGGAGAAAAGGCAATGCCTGCCTGCATAGAACAGAGCAAGCTCAACTGAGAAGTGTACGGAGCAGCAAAACTCCAGAGGATGGGGGAAAGAAAGCATCCAAAAGAACAGCAACAACACAAATCTTCCTGCAAAGAAATAATGTCTTGTGTCCCCTGGGCACCACAGGGCACCCAAACAGCCGTGCCCAGCTCCACCGTGGCTAGGTGAGAGGCAGATGTCACCCTGGAAAACAGCCCAGTGAGCGATGCAGGGGAGCAGGACATCCATCAGCCCGAGCACTCACACCAGCAGCGTTGGCTGCCATCACTCTGCTCTTCGGAGGGTCTCTTTAAAACTTGAAACGTGTGGGCTTGCTGTCAGCTCAGCAGAGGGTGAAATGCTGTGTGGTGGAGGCTGCAGGGACACGGTGTGCAGCAGTGCAGGGAGCAGCACCTCTGGATGGGGTTGCAGCTGTGATGGGCATCATTGGCCTTGTGTGGAGAAGACCCTGAGGGTTCTGATGCCATTACAAATAGCTGCACGTTCAGACACATTGGTGCTTTAATGGTAATGCCTGCCTTAAGCTGAGCATTTCAAAACCAAGAGTCAGTTTTCCTCTTTTTTTATCACGTAGGTCAGTGACCCTTCGTACTGTGCTGTAAATGAGTGCTGTAGCTCGTGCTGCTGGGTGCAGCTGCCCCGGGTTCAGATGAATATGAGCTCTGGCTCCAATGACAATTTCTGTTGTCATTGTCTGTGGCCCCATAAAGTGAGATCGAAATGGGAGATGTTAAATGCCCATCTCATGTCCTGAATAGCAAATGCAAGTTCCAGCCCCTTTGTGCCTTAATGCAATAAAAGCAGAGGCAGCTGTATACAAACCATTTGCAGCAGCTGAGTGCTCAGGGTATCTGGGAGTCTATTAAATCTTTTATGTGCCATGTCTTGAGCAATATTCTGCCAGCTGATGCCTGCCTTCCGCAGCGCAGATCTGGCAGCACTGCACACAGTTCCTCCTGACGGCTGTATTTGTCTGCTGAAGATGTCCTTAGTGCAGCCAGGGGCCACGCTGTGCAGCGTGAGGACACAGTCATCTCTTCCTTTGCTTTCTTGTGTTGCTTCTCTCTGTAGATCTGCTTGAATTATGGATCAAGGTTTACTTAAAAACCACTCGGGTCTGTTAGCTGGAACGGAGCAGAGAGGTAAAGATGTGTGTGCATGGGCTGTACCCCTGCAGCCACGGATGTTTTAGGGAGGGTTCCTGCTGGTCACACAGGACTGAAACAATCGTGCCTGGTAAGGGATGGCAGCAGTGCAGGGACAGCAGGAGGCACAGAGCTGCAGCAGCACCTCACTGTGCTCTGCTCATGTGAAGCAGTGCTGCGTGGTGAGAGGAAGAACACTCACGTGTGGTTTTCTACCCCCAGAAAGCAGATTGAAGGTTTGTATGGTACTTGAAACTGGAGTTGCTTTGCATGTAGGTGGTGCTCTTCCAATTGAGAACACCACTTGCTGTGTTACAGAGCAAGAGAACCTGCCATGCATTCTCATTTGTTATGCTAGGTGTCCTTTTTTCGTGTAGAGAAACAGCAAATGATGGAAATGTGGAAGCAGCGTGTGGAAGGATGCTGAAAGTCAGAATCTAAACCAGAAGAAATAAAGAAGGTTCAGAAAGCACTGTGTTTCTGGCCTTAACGTGAAACAAACTGAAATCAGACAGTGATGTTTGGTGTCTGCACTGCTGTTACTCGTGCTCCTGTTTTTGATAAGTTGTGTAGCGATGCCCATGTCCCTAGGGGATATCATTAGGCCGTTCCTGCTCAAGGAAGTTACAAAGTGCAGTTACATTCTCTTGGCTTATTAAAGTGTGCTCGAGGCAGTGGTCAGACCATGCTGTGCATCACACCAGGCAGCTCGCTGCTCCCATTTAAGCTGCAGGCAGCAGGTGTCAGTCCGTGTCTGTGCCGTGTGTCTGTGCCACGTGTCCCCGGGCAGGACCGACCCTGCTGCCCCCCAGCAGGAGCCAGCTCCGAGTGCACCCCCAGCACAGAGCTGTGGACACATCTGGTTCTCTGCTCGTGCAGTCACTGCAATGGCAACTGCAGAATAATCCCCGTAATTTCATCACATCGCTAATTAGGATGTTTGCATCTGGCTAATGATAACCACCTATTATTTTGTCATCTTCTGCTGCATTGTGTCCTTGATGATGTTACGTTACGTGCCATGAGCGCTTGCAAATTGGTATTAATGGGAGCATTTGGAAAAGCTCAGGTCTTCCCGTGACATTTGCTTCATCCAAAGATGCTGTGGGATCTGCGGGGTGCTGTGGGATCTGTGGGGTGCTGTGGGATCTGTGGGATGCTGTGGATCTGTTGGGTGCTGTGGCTGCAGCATGGAGGCCTCCCTTGGCTGTGGTGTTTCAGTGAAGGCTGTAGGAGCAAACTGTCAGACTCCTTTTTCCAAAGGAAATGCGTTCAGCACACTGCAGTCTGGTGATGAAGGGGACGGACATAATTATACCAGCTGTAGAATGCTCATTAGTTCATTTCAGAATAGCTACCTTGATAATTAGTGCTGCCATCAGCCAGAGGCACGGGAGCAGCACTGAGGATGTGCTGGGAGCACAGCGAGCCCCACGCCGTGCTTGGTGGAGCTGGCACCCTGCGTGGCCCCGTGCTGGGCACACTGCTTGTTGTTTTGCTCATTTTTAACCCATTTACATTTCGATCACTTTCAGCAAAAGCAGAATGGATTGTTTGACCCTGCTCAGTACGGCCATGTATATGAAATAGGTTAAACCCAATCTGCTGCGAGTGTGCACCCAACGCGTGAGCTTCCCATCCTGGAGAGCTGCTTTCACACGAGCAGCAGGTGAGGGTAAGGAACACTTTGCTAAGTCTTTTCCTCTTCCCTTTCGCTGTAGGTGTGTATTGTGCAGAAGAGAGACACGGAGAAGATGTATGCCATGAAGTACATGAACAAGCAGCAGTGCATCGAGAGGGACGAGGTCCGCAACGTGTTCCGGGAGCTGGAGATCCTGCAGGAGATCGAGCACGTGTTCCTGGTGAACCTCTGGTGGGCAGCCTGTGCCCTCCCCCTGCCCCTGCCCCTGCCCTGCTGCCCCAGGAGCTGTGCACACAGCCCCCATGGGGAGGCACCGCAGAGCTGGTGCACTCAGGGAGCACACACAGGACATCCAGGTGTTACATCACTGAGCATTTCCAGCAGTCTGTCTGCTTTCATCACAGCCGTTGTGGTCGGCAGCTTCCAGCCCGAGCTGTTTTCAGTGATCTGTTTCCAAAATGAAAGTGCTGTGGTCTCTGCAGCTGCACACACTCTGCTGTGTGGCCTTTGGCCGGGGAGCAGCTGATGGCAAAGCAGAGCTCTGCACACTGCCCAGCGCAGTGTGTCCCTTCAGAGCTCAGCTCACTGAGTCATGCACAACGTAAATTCACTCCCAACCTTAGAAAGGGATGCATCAGATCTGGAGGTTGCTGCCTGGCTTTGAGTGGGGATCTAGCAGCCCAGACGAGTAGCAGATATGCACGGGGAGGGAACCACTTGTGGTCCCGCAGAGCAAAGGGTGCGAGGCTGACAGGGAAGGAGGAGGTGGTCCTTAGTGCTGGCGTGGCCGTGGTCACTGGCACTGCTCCTGGGGCTGCTCAGTGCTGTGTGTGCCCTGTGCCCTCACAGAGACAGCGTGCCCAGGGGGTGTAACCAGGTCTGAGGGCACCGCTTCCACCCCGGGGGCTGTGGAGCATTTGAACAGTTGCAGATCCATTTTCCAGTAGGTGAGGCTAGAGAAGACATGCCCTTTGCAGGTTTTCCCAGCTCCAGCCTTTGGAGTAAGCACGCATTCAGGATGAGAAGCGTGTGATTCATAGGCACTGTGCAGCCCTCCTTAGAAACGCTGCCAAACATAACAATGGGGCACTGCTTTGTAGCGTATCCTCACTGCTGTCACTCTCCTCCGGGATCCTCTGCAGATAGAGAGGCGTTTTCCTCTGCCGTAAATACAAATCTATTTCTCTGTTTTTGTGGTTAAATTAGCACTTGCATTTTGTAATTCATTTTTAGTATATGCAGGGATATTTTAGGTATGGCTGTGTTGTACTTTTCATGGCTGAAAATCCAGTGTTTCTGAGATGAGCCCGAGTTCTGTTTGTTATGGTGTGGTGGTTGTGGATGTCTGGCTGGACGGGGCTGTGAGCACCCAGAGGAGCTGTGCTGTCCCTGCTCAGCGTGGGGGAGTTGGACCCAATGGCCTTGGAAGGTCCCTTCCAACCCATACCATTCTGTGATCCCGTGGTTCGTTGTGGGACCTCTGTCACGGGATGTTTGGAGCAGGGAGCAGTGTGCCTTGGGTGAAATGATGGTACCAGTGAGGCTGGGTGTTAGGGTGGAGCTGAAACATCCATGTTTGCTCTGTGGTTTAATGGTGCTGGAAGGGCAGCCCCGAGGCCCCAAGTCCCCCTCCCTTGCTGTGGGGTTCCTGTGAAGGACGGTGCTTGGAAGGCAGCAGGAGTTAATGGGGGCAGCCACCTCACCATGGAAATGCTGCTTAGGACAGCAAAAGCGAGGCATCGTTAACGGTGCCTGCTTAATTAGAGAGATGCAAACACCACGGCTGTCGTGTGCTCATAGCGGGGACCCTGGCACATATGCAGAGGTGCTGTGCAGTCACGAGGAAACAGTTCTGCCCTCGGTCTGCGGGCACTGCTGACGGTCACTCCCTGCAGGTACTCCTTCCAGGACGAGGAGGACATGTTCATGGTGGTGGACCTGCTGCTCGGCGGGGACCTGCGCTACCACCTGCAGCAGAACGTGCAGTTCACGGAGGACACGGTCAGGCTGTACCTGTGCGAGATGGCGCTGGCGCTGGACTACCTGCGCAGCCAGCACATCATTCACAGGTACTGCTGGGGGAGCCCGGGGCTGTGGGGCTCACAGCTGGGTGTGGGGTGGGCTGCGGGTGCTGCTGGGATGTGGGCAGGGTGCTGGGCAGTGTCTGCACACAAACGGTGCCCATGGAGCCTGAGGACCTTTCTCCTCTCAGGGCCCAAAGTGCAGTGCTTGGGGCTGGGCTGAGGGAGGGCTCCCCAGGGTGGGCTCACACCTGGAGTGCTGATATCACGGACGTGATGTCTGAGTAAATCAGATGCTCCCACTATTTTTTCCCAGGAGAAGCTTGCTTCTGATCTGTCTGAAGGGACTTGTTCCATATTAGGATATTTTAGGTTTATCTTACTGTTTTTCGTTAGATAAAAAAGCTGCATACTTTTTTGTAGCAGAGTTAATCCATCGTCTGCCTGAGATTTCAGCTTGCTTCTCTTTGCCTCTCTTTGCAGAGACGTAAAACCAGACAACATTCTCCTGGATGAGCAAGGTAGGAGCTCTCAGTCTCACTTTGTCCACCTGCTTCACTCAGGGAACAGATTCCTCACAGTGGTGGAGGGCTCTGTGTCCTGTTACATGGAAAAAGCACGAGCAGTGCGTGCAGAGCTCTCTGTGAGAGGAGATCTGGGCTGAGCCAGGTGGAGCGAGCCTGGAAGCCTTCGTGGGAGCATGTGTTGGTGGTGTTATTAACACACCTTGGGGTTGGGAAAGTGTTAGGGTTTCTTTTAGGTTGACATGTGTGTACTGGCTGTCTCAGCTCTGCCTTGGCTCTGGGCTGTGAATGCAGTCGTGGTTCAGGGGAACTCATCCACAAACCGTTACAGGTTGTTTTTAATCCACGTGAACAAGGCAGTGTCTTAATGCAGTTTCCTTGTCCTCTGTACTGACTGTGGGATCTGATACATCAGTGTGACCGAGTGCTGGAGCTGTGTAAGTTGCCAGCTCCCGAGGCAGGCTGGACTAGGGGTGTTTAAGCTTTGTAAGCTTCAACGGTTGTGGTATTTTTTGTGTTCCTTTGAGCATCCCTCTGCTTTTTGTGCTGCAGTACTGCCTCAGTCCTTTAACTTGCTGTTTAAAAGCTGAACGTCAGTTTTCCAAATGGAAGAATTTGGCATTTAAAATGGATGTGTCCCAGGTTTCAAACTCCTGTAATGCACCGCAATCAGAGAATGGCCTGGGAGGGTGGAATAGGTTGGATATTTTCAAAGGCCTGCACGCAAGATGTGAAGCTTTGTATGTGATGTGAAATGCAGAAGCACAGCGAGGAAGCACTTAGCATCGGGTGGGCCTGGGCTGCTCAGGAGGCTGCGGGGGCCCTGGGGCCCTTCAGCTCCCTGCTGCCTGGGGCAGAACCTTGGGCACACCTGTACTGCACACCACAGGGCTCTGTGCTGCCAGTAATTCCTTCCTAACGTCTGTCTGTGTTTAAGGTCACGCACACCTAACAGATTTTAACATTGCAACGATAATCAGGGATGGTGAAAGAGCAACTGCGCTGGCTGGAACAAAGCCGTACATGGGTAAGCGCAGCGGGTTGTTGCGTGCTTTGCCTTTGAGGAGCATGCAGTCTTCTAATTCCCATCTGTCGCAGCAGCACTGGGTGGGTTGTACCATTCATGCACGCAGTCAGGTCGCTGCCTGTCCCACCGGCGGTCCCAGTCCCTCAGCTCCGTGTCCCCGCAGCCCGCTGTCCCCGTGTCCCCACGTCTCGCTGTCCTTGCTTGTTGCCCAGCACGCTGTGAGTCTGGCCATGCTGCTGCCTTGTCCTGGGAGCCCCGCTGGGAGCATGAGCCGCACTTCTGTACGGATTTGCACGATGTGTGCGATTGTAACAGGAACCAAAGATAACCTGCCGTGGCTCTGCTCTGTTCAGCCCCGGAGATTTTCCATTCCTTCCTGAGCGGCGGCACGGGTTACTCCTTCGAGGTGGATTGGTGGTCGCTGGGAATCATGGCATACGAGCTGCTGCGTGGCTGGGTACGCTCCGGAGCCGGGCCCTCAGGGCGTGCCCCCGTCCTGCTGCGAGAGGGAAGGGGATTCCTTCTCACCCTTCTGTGCTTTCCCCAGAGGCCGTATGACATCCACTCCAACAACCCCGTGGAGTCCCTGGTGCAGCTGTTCAGCACCGTCAGCGTGCAGTACTCGTCCTCGTGGTCCAAGGAGATGGTTTCCCTGCTGCGGAAGGTGAGGGCTCGGAGCTGTAGCATCCTTAGGGCTGGAGGGGCCTGCGGAGGCCTTGCAGCCCTGCTCCCTGCCATGAGCACCACGGCTGGCTCTCCCTGCTGAGCTCTGGGCCTGTGCAGGTCTGACTGGACGTGTTTCACCATGTTAGTAGTAGTGTGAACTTGAAACTGGACTTTTTATTTATGGCTTCGCTCAGCTTGAGCACAGATCACTCTTACGGCTTTTTACTTCTGGAAGCACAGCATCACAGAACAGCTTAGGTTGGGAGGGACCTTAAAGGTGGTGGAGCTCTGGCTGTGAGCTGTGCACAGGACGCGGCGCATTGCTCAGCAGCTGATGGAGAAAAGGCAGTTCGTGGGGGTAAGGATCGAGCTCTTCCCTGGGCTGGCTGCGTCCTTTCAGCACCCGGGCAAGGTCCTCGTGGCTCAGGAAGGGGCCGGAGGCAGCAGGGAGCGGTGGGGGTCCGCAGTGCGTGCGGTGCGGGGCGCAGCGCTGCGCCGTTACCGCCGCGGCCCCGGAGCTCCGCGGTGCGCGGTGCGCTGCGCGCCGTCCGCCGCTGCCTGGGGGGGCTCGGAACGGCGTTGGGCTCATGGCGCCCCCTGCCGGCGGCTCCCGGGCACTGCGGGCGCGGCGCCCCGCGGTTTCTTAAAGGGCCCCGGGCCGGGCTGCGCTGCCGCCGTCCCCGCGTGGGTCTGCAGGGCCGCGGCTCTCGGCCCCGTGTCTCCTTCCTCACGGCCGTGCCGTTGTCCCGCAGCTGCTGACGGTGAACCCCGAGCACCGCTTCTCGTGCCTGGCTGACATCCAGACGTCGGCGTACCTGGCCGCCGTGCCCTGGGCCGACGTGTGCCAGAAGCGCGTGGAGCCGGGCTTCGTGCCCAACGTGAGTAGCGCGGCGCCCACGGGCAGCGAGCGTTCTCCAGGCAGGGGCTGACCCCGCGTGTCCGTGTGCCCGCAGAAGGGCCGCCTGCACTGCGACCCCACCTTCGAGCTGGAGGAGATGATCCTGGAGTCCCGGCCCCTGCACAAGAAGAAGAAGAGGCTGGCGAAGAACAAGTCGCGGGACAACAGCAAGGACAGCTCGCAGTCCGTAGGTGCTGCGGGGCAGAGGCTGCCGCGCTGCCGGCCGGGGCTGCAGGGCTTCGTGGCGGTGCTGAGGCTGCGGTGCCATGGCTGGTGTGAGGGCTGAGTGGTGGCCGCACAGAAGCACCCACTGTGCCCGCTCCATGTTTGGGTGCGTGGCCTGGCTCTGCTGGGTGCTGGGAGGGAGAGAGCAGAGTGAGCAGGCTTGGAGATGCCTCTGGGTGAGGGTTTGTGGCCAGGAGAGCTCAGAGCTTCTGTTGTGCCTGCCCCGGCCCTCTGCTGGGTGTCCTTGCTGTGCAGGGTGGCACGGGGTGGGATCCCGGCGCTGCTCAGTGTCCCTGCATGCTGGGGGTGAGATGTGCCACCAGTGAAAGCCACGAGGCAGTCCGCTGTGCTCATCCCTTCGTCTGCTGAGGCTGCGGTTCCTGGTGGCTGCTGTGAGCTGTGTGTGAGCTGGGGCAGCGCAGAGCTGTAGGAAGCAGACGCGCACATGGGACTCTTCTTTCCTTCACCAGGAGAATGACTATCTCCAAGAATGCCTTGAAGCTATCCAGCAAGACTTTGTCATCTTTAACAGAGAGAAGTAAGTGGGGGCTGTTTTGGGGAAAGAAAAACATGTCCTTTTTCCCCAGTATTGTGGCAGAGCCTCAGGACCTGGAGCACCTTGCTGGGGGCTGCTGGGGGCTGACCTGCACATGTGGCACTGCCTTGGCTCTCCTGTGCACCTACTGGCCCCAGCTCATCTCCCCCTTGTCCCTCTTCTGGAGGGTGTTGCTTTGGGAGATGAGAGCAGGGAGCATGCAGGAGGAGTGCTGGAGTTCAGCACTGCTTTCCCATGTCCAGGCACTCGGGGGGTCCCGCTGTGCCTGGCAGCAGGACGGCAGCCGGCCCTGTGCTGGGAGCTGTGTTGTGGGTGCTCTGTGGCGGCCGCAGGCTCTGCAGCACTGAGGCCCACAAGCTGTGGTCGGGCATTTGGGAACATGGTGCTGTTTTACTGACGTTTTGTCCATGTGAGGATGTCACCACGTGCTGGAGGTGTCATCAGTCTGAATCCCCCTGCTTTACCTTACCCAGGGCTCGCCATGGGGTGCTGTGGGTTTGGGGGCAGCCAGGGCCTCACGCTGCCCCGGGTGTGATGTGCTCCTCTGCCCCACGCAGGCTGAAGAAGAGCCAGGAGCAGATGAGTGAGTCCGTGTCTGCCCCCGAGACCACTGAGGCTGAGACAGAGGCTGAGTCTGAGACCTCCAACCTGAACATGTGCAGCTCCGTGTGCTCCTCGGCGGGCAGCAGCTAGGCTGACCTGCCCTGCTGCCCCCACTGCGTGCTGCCAGCAGTGCCCTGCAGCTCCTGGCACAGCAGCTCGTCCTGCAGCGTTGTAGCAAAACAGTTCTCACAGAGCTGAGCTCTGGATTGGCGTGGGCACCAGTCCCACACGCTGAGGTGCCGCCGTGGGTAAGGATACTCGCTATGCAACTTGTTGGAGGAAGGAGACCTGTTTCATTACGTGTTCTTTTTTACTCCCAGATTGCTGATCTGGTTTTAATACAACGCGATGGCAGCAGGAGAAGTTACAGCTCCAACTCGGGAAGCCAGCAGGAGGAACGGATGGGCGGCTCACGCGTGTGCAGCACTGCTGCTGGAGAGGGATGCGTGGGCTGAGTGCTCCCACTGCGAGCTGCAGCTGCCCCACTGCAGCCAGCTCGGGGAGCCGGGGGGGCCCTGCAGCTCAGGGATGGCCCTGCAGCTCAGGGATGGCCCTGCAGCTCAGGGATGGCCCTGCAGCTCAGGGATGGCCCTGCAGGGGATGGCTGTGCAGCACAGTGATGGCGTAGGCACACCATTGTCGTCTCACCACTGCCAGAGTGTCTTTCCTGACTCAGGATGTTTTTTTGTGCACTTCTGGGGCTGGGTAATGATGAGATGGGTGATCAGTGAAGTGTTATTTCAGATTCCTGCTTCCTCCACGGAGCTGCTGAGTGGCAGGAGCCGTGGCAGGTCGCACTGTTTGGGCTCAGCTTTGGGGCATGCAGGTTCAGGTTCTTTTGGACACGGTGTGCTTGACCTTCCCATGCTGCTCGACCGCAAAGAGAGGGCAGTGTCTTAATTTCCCCTTCAGTTCTCTTTATCTTCAGTGTAAAGTAGAAGTGCTGTACATAACTTACCAAGCCGTGTGTCTGTGCTCTCGGTCAGACAGGAGCAGCGTTGCCTCCCTCCTGGTTTCAGAGGCCTTTGCCCGGCCTGCTGCACTGTGGCTGTTGGGTGCCGTTGTTGGATGTGAGCTGCGGGTTCTGCTGCAGCACAGAACCGTTGTGGTGCACAGATTGATGGCAGCGGCCGTCACCTTCCAGCTGAGAGCTGTTACCTGGCAGGCAGCAGCGGGGTGGCTGGGTGTGCACCCTTCTGTATTTGCGACATGAAAATGCACGGAAGAGCTTTTTAACAGACGCAGTCTTCTAGGACAAACTGCTGCACTTTTAGGTTCCGTGGATGAAGGAGAATGGCTAAACCGTGTGACAATATTTTAGTACAAAAAAATGACACTGAACATTTATTTTCCACAGTTCTATGTGGAAGTCAGTAATCATGTTTGTTTGTGCAGAGCCACGCGCTCACCGGGGCTGGCAGGGGCCGGAGGGGCACTGCTGGCACCTCGGCAGCGGCGGTGCTGCCAGCACTGTGCCTGCACGCCTGCCGTGCTGCGCTGCCTGTCCCTTTTCCCCCTGCACCTCCTGCGCTGTTGTGCAGAGTGCCCGCAGCTGCCCTGCGCAGTGCCCAGCAGTGCTGGGGGGTCCGTGCAGCCCCGGGATGAGATGGGGGCACACGCGTGGGGAGGCCCAGCTGCAGAGCACGGGGTCTGCCCCGGCACCTGCTGCTCTGCGCCTCGCTCACGGGGACAGGGACACGACCGACTGCGCAGTCAGGACACTGTGAGTACAGCATCGCTGGGTACTTGTTTCCAGCAGTGTTCTGTTGCTGCCCATGTACTTATGCATAGAGCCAGGAGGTGAAACTGAAGGCAGAGTGATGGTGAGGAGGCACAGCAGCAGTGCTGGCCGTGCTGTGCTCTGGGGCTGTGACGCTGCTGAAGCCCTTCTGTCACAGTATCACAATGGCCTGGGTTGAAAGGGACCTCAGAGATCAGACAGTTTCACCCCCCACCCCGGCAGGGTCTGCAGCTGCTGGAGCAGGCTGCCCATCCCCCGCAGGGATGTGGGGCTCTGCCGATCCCAGACCTGGAGCAGAGTGTGGCGGAGTCGCTCCGGCACTGCGTTACAGCTCCACAACAACGTTCTGTACATAACCATTGAAATGCGTGTATTTTTTGTACGATGGATTTATACAGGGAGTGCCGTTACCGCTGTGAGACGTCTCCATCACCCGTGAACTGTTCTGAGCTCCTTGCCATAAGATCCTTTCTTACTGCTGTCGTATTTGGGGGGGGTTGCAGAATTGCTATTTCCAAGTGTTTCCACTGAATTCTGCAGACTTTGCTGGGAACGTTGTGTAGAAAGCAGTGCCAGGTCAGGTCCGGGTGGGTCTTCTGCTGCCAGTTCCTCATCGCTGCGCCTCGGTGAGAAGAGACAGCGGTGGAAATGAAGGAACGCGAAGTTGAGGTTGGACAGTGCCCAAACCCTGATGCCTTGGTAGGGAATATTTCTAACGGATCTCAGTGTAAATTGGATATATATAAAGTATCTCTTTGTATTTCATGTTAGTATATTTCTGTAATGTATTGCCCAGCAATACTGCCACGTCACGGAACAGTTAGGACAACAACTGTGTGTTTTTGCAGACACTGCAAGAAGCCATTGCCTATGTGGAGTAATAAACATGTATTTTTAACATTGCCAAGCTTTGGCAGACATTTCTGGGTTACTGCTCTGCAGGAGAACAACTCTGAGTCCTGTAAAGAGTGCATGCTGGAGCACAGCTCCTGCTTCCACGTTCATACTGCTGCTGTTCAGCATCCAGAAGCAGAGCTGTGTCACAGCTGCAGTGCTCCATCACTCGGCTGTGTGCGCTGCTGCTGCGGGCACTCAGTGCTGGTGGTACAGCTGGCTCTGCTGCGGGGCTGTGGGAGCAGTGCTGGGTGCTGCTGTGTAAGGATGGGACAGCCCGGCTTTCCTGCACAGCCCTGGATTTGGTATCTTGAAGCACCACAGGGCTGTGCCCCCTTAGGGTAGCATGCTCACCTGCCTGCATTCAGCACAGGGGGTTTCTATGAAGGCACAGTCCTTCATTGACAAAGGGGGAAATGCTGCCTGGGCTGCGGAGAGCAGGGCAGCTCTGCAGCCTGCAGGGCTCCACCCGGGGTCGGCCCCTGGTCCATCAGCACTCAGCTGCTCTCCTGTCCCGGCTGAGCCGATGTCTGACCCAGAGCCCGCGGCGCTGTCAGAGGGAATTAGGGCCGTGCAGGCTGAGTGCTGCGGGTGGGGAAGCTCCCTGCGGGCATCATCAAGACAGGGCTCAGACGTCTCCCTGGGACAACTGCAGGCTTAGAACCTTGCTGCCCCATTCCAGGGATGGGGTGACCCCACGCCGGTGCTGCCTCAGCTCCCCCAGGCCCACCCTGTAGGCACTGAGGTGCCGCAGCAGAGCCCTGCAGAGCAGCTGGCACAGCAGTGGGGAGGGGCACCCTTAAATGAGGGGCCCAGCTGCTGGGAGCGAGCAGTCCCCTTCACAACAGCTGTGCAAGACTGGGGACTCCCATGCTGCAGTTACTGCTGCCTTTGTCCTTGGTTGTGCTTTCAGCACTCTGCAGATATGAGTTAAGTCCCCTACTGAATGGCTTTTGCAGTATTCAGAAATGCTTTTTTTTAAGACAGAGGCAAAATGCTGCTTGCAAAGAAAATAAATGGATGGCCAATAGCCTCCTTTGCATTTGCAGGCAAAATAAAAAGAAAGCAAGCTATTAACCTGAATGAAGTCACTTGTTTAAATGTGTCTGAGCATCTACGTTTATGAATTTCTGGATGCAGCACACACACAGGTAACAGCACTGGGCAGAGATGTAGGTCACAGCAGATGATCGGGACCTCCCCGTCCCTCCCAGCTCCTTCTGGTCCACACGTGCAGGCTCAGGCACACAGCTGCAGCACAGTGAGGGGATGCAGTACAGAGCTGCACGGTGTGAGCAGTTCTGCACAGCAGCACGGGGACACAGCCGGGGCAGGAGCACACAGAGCAGCTGCTTCCAGCAGGATTTCCAACAAAGTTTATTCAAAGCAAGGAACAGAAACCCAACGGCGAGCCATTGGGCAGAGGGACATGCATAGATCTGTAGCATAGAGGTTCACCTTTTCTGTATATACCTTTAAATGTAACAAAGGAGCTGGCATAGATCTTATAAAAGAGTCTGCTGTAAGTAAGCAGCCTTCAGCTGAGCCTTTCAGGGGCTGTAAGCCTTCATTTGCAGCTGGTACTTGAAAAATGTATAAATAACCCTTAAAAAAATGTGCCTCCATCAGCCCAGCGTGCAGCCCCAGCACAGGGACAGCACACAGCCTGCATGGAAGTGCTCATCAGTTATCGTCCTGAGGAAGGGCGGTCACTGGGACAGAAAGGAGCCCCAGCAGACAAGCTGTGGTGGCCGCGCCGGACACACGTTGAAATGCAGCCCTGGGTGTCAGCATGCACACACCGAGGGCTGCCAGGGGCCGATAAGAGGTGGAGCAGGAGCTCTGGGGACTGGGAGACACACAGGCGGGTGAGCTACCTCTGGGGCGGGCTTCATCTACTTCCTACCTAAGAGAAGGAGGGGCCTGGGGCGCCTGATGAACACCTCACTTCCAGCCCGAGCTGCAGGGAAGCAGCCGTGCCCTTCACACCGGCATCAGGACAGGGAGGTGATGTTGGAGCGCCCGCCCGGAGGGGCCATGATCTTCTGGGCCGTGCGCCGGGCAACGTGGTCATCAGCCTGCGAGCCTGGGGACAGCAGCACAGCATCAGTGCACCGCGCACACACAGCATGGCATGCAGTGAGCGTAAGGACCCAGGCCCACGTCCTCCTGTGTGTCCACGTGGATGCTGTGTTAGCACGGCACAGCGTAAATGAGCGTGTGGCCTTAGGGAGCTTCTAAAAGAGGCACGGTCTGAGAGCAGAACGAGGGGGGAATGGCTTTAAATGAAAAGGGGAAATTTGGGGTGGATGTGAGGAGCTGCACGGGGCGGTGGAGGCGGTTCTGGTGCTCCCTCCTGAGAACGGAGCCACGTGGCTCAGCCCCGAAGCAGCACAACACACCCAGCACACACACCCGCAGCCCTGCCCCGCACTGCCCTGCCCTCACCTACCCGACAGGCTGAACCCCGACTGGTGCAGGTTGCGCACGGGCACGGCGGGCACCTTGCCGGCACAGCCCGCGATCCTGGCGGCCGCGGTGGGGGGCACAGCTCTGGTGCTGAGGACGACGTCGTGGACTGGGCCATCGTACAGCCCCCGGGGGACACCGTGCACCTCCGCCAGCTGCAGAAGAACACGGGGTGTGAGGTGGGAGCCTGGGCAGCGTGGGCAGTTCACACGCAGCAGCTGCAGCCCCACTGCACAGCCCAGGGCTCCAGGCTGCTGGCGGGCAATGGGAGGCATGGGGACACCACAGCCCGGGGGAGCACCCCACAGACACACACCTCCACCAGAGCAGCACGGTGCCAGTGCCACATCCTACCAACCTCTGTACTCCTGGGAGAGGAGACAAAGCCAGAGCAGAGCAACGGCCTCAGGAGCAGTGCTCATCACAGTTCTGCTTAACGCTGCACAACCTCTGCAGCAAAGCACACTGACGGTCCGCAGCCCCAAGAGAACCAAAGGCTGAGCACACACGTGCTCTGCAGATGAGAAGTGCTGGGCTTCAAGTTAAAAGTGCATGGCCTGATGGGTTCCCCACAGTCACACAGCATTTTTCACAGCAATGTTTCTGCACAACACCTTCATGGTGCCCACTATCTCATCCCGCTTTGGAGCCCAGCTTTTTCCTGAAGCTCTGTCTGAACCACAGACCAAGGGACACGGGCGGGCTGTCTGTGCCGAACGAGGCTGCCCGACCGAATTAACTTAACAAACGAATGACTAACAGCCGGCTCTGACACTCAATTACCATCCAGCCGGGAGACCATGGACTTTCAGGACCAGAGCGTTTATATTTAGCAAGCTCCGTCTGTCCCCTGTGACAAAGCGGTGGCACGGGGCGTCTCCTCCCAGCACTGACACAAACACGGACTGACTGGCACTCCTGCTCACAGGGACAGCGCGGAGCGGCACGATGCTGTGGCTGCAGCACGGCAGGGCACCGCAGGCACACAGCAGGAGCTTCCCAGCAGGCACTGCATGCCACCGTGCAGCCCAGGGCGTCACAGTGACGTTACATCAGCAGTGCTCTCATTTCTGTCACCCCAGAGTGCTCAGAGCAGAACAGTGACCACAGTACAATGGTGAGATGGTGATTACTGCCAACCGAGTCCTCCTTACCCTGTTCCTCGCCTTTATTCTTTTATAAACAAAATCAGGGAACGTCTTCCTGGGAATGAAGCGACCCGAGCCCTCGGACACGAACAGCTTCCCGTCCTCAAGAACAACCTTCCCCTGACTGATGACCACCGCAGGAGCCCCATGACACTCCATGCCTTCAAATATGTTGTACTCCACATTCTGGAAACAAACAAAGCAGGATGTTTAATACTCAGAACACAGCCAGCACTTCGTTCCTCCACAGAGAGCACGAGCCGGGTACGGTCTGCTCTGGCAGCAGCACCTCAGCTCAGTCACTGCTCAGCCACGATCCCACCCCCGACAAACGAAACTCAAGGCCTTCCACCCACTGGCACACATCACTCCTCTGTTCACACGTGAATGCCCTCCTCTTTTTGACCTGAAGAAGCCCACTGCTTCCCTGCTCCCTTTTGGCTGTGCAACCAGCTCAGGAAAATACTTCAGAAGATGTCTTACCAAATTGTGGGTTTTCGCCGAGATAATTTTCGTAGCCTTGGGGTTCCAGAGGACCACGTCCGCGTCGGAGCCCACCGCGATGCGCCCCTTCCTGGGGTAGCAGTTGAAGATTTTGGCAGCGTTGGTACTGGTCACCGCCACGAAGTCGTTCTCATCCATCTTCCCCGAGACCTGAGCAGCAGCAGCAGGGGCTGTTGGGTACAGCACGGCACTCCCACCACAACCAAACCCATACAAACACTGGGACTGCACGCAGCCCGGCTCTAACACCGTACACACAAAGTAAATCCCCCCCCCAGGAGTGAGCCAGGACAGCCCTGACCCACCCAGAGCCGGCCCACCTGGACCAGCCCACCCCCCAGGGAAGGAGCAGCACCATCACACAGACAGATAACAGAGGAGATGCACGAGAGGGTTTGTTTTCTGCCCTGTGAGAGATAAGGTCCCTGAAAAGGGCTTTCTTTGAAGGCTCAAGTTCCCTGTACGGGAATCCCACATCCACCAGAGATGGCTAAGGATATTTAAACAAAGAAAGACTACAAGTGAACCTAAGTACTGCTATTTCCCATCACTATTAATTGCTTTAAACATCTTAATTCTCTTGAATTCTCTTACCATAAGTTGTATTTATCTCAAGAGCACAGCCTCCATCTGTGGTGCAGTTCCCCGCGGTGCTCTGTGCCACACAGTGCGACCCTGGGGATGCTCCTGGGGCAGCAGCTGAGCACGGTGCTGCAGTGCAGGACCGCAGGGGCACACAGGCATTGGGATGATGCTCCGTCCCCACCCCCAGGAGCACCGCTGAGAGCAGCACCTCACCCTACAGCCATCCACTGAGAGCTGTCTCCTGACTGCAATGCACAGCGCGGGGGCTGCTCCCCCCACTGAAGCCTTTGAAGAGGCTTTGAAGGCACTCAGTGTCACATTCCCTCCGTTGCCAAGCTCTTCTGAAGGAGCCGTCTAGACAGTGTCACACTTCAGGGCTCGTTTGAATTAATGAGAAATGTGACATCACCCGATGTGAGCACAGCTCACACGCGCCTGCATTCCCAACCCAGGAGCCATCGCGTTACTTATTCCTGCACCTACCACGCACTTCTCCCAGATTATGGACATCCGCTCCTCGATGCCGTTCGTGCCCTCGGGGATGAGGGTGAAGTTGTCCTTGCCCACGGCCTTCTGGGCGGTGGTGAAGGTGCAGTGAGCGCTGCCCACCACCTGCAGGTCCCCGCTGTGCACAACAGAGACGTGGTCAGGGGACACCGCAGAGCTCATGGCCCTGAACGGGCTCCTCAGCAACCCTGCCCTTCCCTCACGAGGAGCAGTGTGTGGCCCTGTGGCCCCTGATCTCACACCAAGGGATGTGGGCAGCGTGCACGGTGGGGGCAGGCTTGGGTTGGACCTGGGGACCTTGGAGGGCTTCCCCATGCTGAACTGTCCTAATGGTATGACAGACACTGGTGTCAGCAATAAGGGGCACGGACAGTGGCTTACATCCTTAAGTCCCACTGGAAGTCAAGTGAAGAGATGCACAGAGGTGCTGCACTGCACTCACACACGGACTGAGCACTGGGACCTTCCAGGAGCAGCAGCCGCAACCTCGTCAGCACTTCTGCTATCTACTCCTACACTGTTACTGCCAAGCCCAGCAGCTCCCTGTCATGCCCCGGATGCAGAGCAGCACACGCAGCGTACTCTGTGTCTGTGGGGTTGTTGGTGCTGTTTGTGCACTGCTCCACAGCTGCTCATGCTGACCCAGAGGGCTCTGCTGGATGACAACTGACTGAAGCAGCCCCGTGTGCACCGTCCCCAAGCGCTTATGGTCCTGATTTCAAGCCCTGCGAACACCCAATGCTGCTCCCAGTGAAACCCTCCATCTGACATCAGCACACGCTGGTGTGAGCCCCGGGCAGCACTCACCAGGACAGCAGGGAGGAGAGGTGCTCCGGCGTGGTGGGGTCGGGGCTGAGCGGCGGTGAGGTGACGAAGGCCGCGGCCTTGGCCCAGTTCTTGCTCCAGTAGTGCGAGCCGTCAGCTCCCAGGCCGGCGGTGATGGGCTCCCCGTACACCACGGTGCCTGCAGAGCGGGGTCAGCGCGGTGCCGTGAGCCCCCGGCCCTCCATGCACAGTGCAGGCACTGCTCACTGCGGCACTTTCGTTTCCCTCGGCTGTTCTCAGCACTACGGCTTTTTAAACTCAGACCAAAAGCTCAGATTACCTCGGACAACTGGGCAGCACTGTGAGCAACGCACTGTGAGCACACCTACCCCTCGTCAGGGCAGACATACACTTCTAGCTGCACCTCGCCCTGCAGCCTCAGGTTGGGTACTGGGAAAAACTACTCCAGAGAGCAGCCAGGCATGGCACAGCTGCACAGCAGCGGGGAGTCCCCGTGCCTGGGGGGGCTCAGACCCACGGGGATGTGGGCACAGTGTGGGTGGGGATCTCAGAGGGTTTTTTTAGCCTTCACAGTTCCACAATTCTATAATGTGTTCCAGTCCCATTTTTAATCTATCTCATGATAAGTGATCAGGAGTTTTCTTTCTTCAGCTGCATCCACTGGGATTCAGGTGTCAGAGCTTCAAGTACATCCCTTCACCTCTTTTGAGTGCAGCTGAGAGCAGTCAGCTCCAGCACACGGGGAGGAGCAGCCAACACCAAGTGTTACACCCTTAGGAGGAGAGAACTGGGGTGATAAGCTCTTAACCCACAGCTGAAGCAGTGCTCCTGGGTGTACTTACATGGGCTGGCTTAGCACGCAGACATGACAGACAGCTTTACCTTTCCTCTTTGCTTGAGCTACTACATCTGCTGCACTTTTGCTCATTACTTTGGTGACGTACAAGGGGCAGTTGGCTTGTTTCGCTATCGTAATCGCACGGAACACCGCCTCAGCTTCAACCTGCAGACACAAGGATAGAGGCAGTCGGCACTCACAGCCCCAGGGAACCCACGAGCAGCAGTGTCTGCAGCTGAGAGCTCTTCTGGAAGTGCCGGTGGCATTACCTCCTCGGGGCGGCTCAGCACGTGCCCCTCCGGCCCAGTGATCCCCAGCTCCAGCAGCCTCTTCTGCTCCTAAGGGCACAAGGATAACGAAAGCAGTCGGTCTGAAGCAGCACGGGACACAGACACAGCTCAGAAAGAGCCGTGGGCTGATGGCCACGAGAGCAGAGCAATGTGACACCGCACAGCGCTGGCAGTCGCCCTCCATCTCGTTTGATCAAATAAACGATCAAGGATCGGGATTCTGCTCTCTGAACATAAGCTAAAAGGAACCGCAGGTCTACCTCTGCTGTACAGCATCCACTCGCACTGTTTGCCTACAGCTTTCCTTTCTAGTGGGAAAAAGAAGAGTACTGAATAGTTTGCAATATCACATCAGGCTCAGACTAATTCTGGAGATACGTATTAGCAAGTGTAATGCAGAGTGCTGAAAGAACAGAGAACTCTTCAACCTTCCCAAGAACTGGAGAGGCCTCAGGCTGCACAGAAGTCCTACACGATGAGGTTTATCCCTGCACAGAGGGATGAACACGCTGACAGCAGGCAGCCTTCAGAATCCCCTCAGTGCTCAATGGGTACTGCGCAGATTCCTGTGACGAAATGCAGCAGTGCGTGGAGCTGGGAGGATGCTGCTGGTGGTGCCAAGAGCCCCAGGCCCCCCTGCACGTCCCTGTGTCTGCACACACTGCCACAACAGGATTTCCTATCAGCCCTGTCCCTCCAAAGCGCTGGTAATCAGATTGTCCCCGAGGCCAAATCCCACCACCAGGTGTGTGTAGGTGGCTGGGATGCAGGGAGCACCACGGCTGCACTCCCCGACCTCTGCACACCTCAGTCAATGTGCCAGGAGCAACCAGAGCTGCTCTGCTGCAGCGGGGTCACCCGTGCAGTGATGCTTCTGTCGGAGGTGTCACAGTGATCGACGCAGGTGATGCCAGCAGGCAGCACACACTGCACAGAGCACGCTCATTCCCTTCACAAAGCAATTGTGTCCAGAGCAGGCGGCTCCTCTGCCTCTCTCGGACACATTCCTATTGATTCTGCAGCACCAACCGAGTGCTAGCAGCATGCTGGCACCTCCCAGCAGCTGCTATGGCCCATCCGCTGAGTCAGCACTGTGCCTCACACCAAACGACTCCAACAGCTGTGATTTCAGTGAACGTGAGCACTGTACCTCTTCAATGATGTCTCCGTTCTCAGCGTGCACTTGGGCTACGGCCCCCAGGTCCCGAATAATGCTGAATATTTCATACATCTGCCAAGAGAACGGGCGCCCGATGTCAGACTAAGGGCAGATCCTGCTCAGGGTGGGACACGGCTTCCGCTGCCCACATTACCTGGGCATCGCTGCACTGAAGTCTGTCCTTGTAAGCCATAAAGACCAGGAAGGAGTTCACACCTTGGGAAGAGAAACCAAGAAGAGCAGTGACAGCCAGGGCTCAGAGCACCGGGCTGAGCTTCACCTGGGCCTCTCTAAGCACCCATACTCAGCGCACTACTTCGTTAGGGGAACGGGCACACAGTGCTCTGCACACAGTCCCACTGGTTCCACTGAACACAAAACACAATGCACAGAGACAGAGCCTGAGAACTGAATGCGTATTTTACATGGATAAAGGCAGCAACGAACTCCAAACTACGAGAGAATCACAAACTGTATTTCATGAGAACCTGTGTATGAAAGATATCTGGTGTAAGCTCCTAATGGTTTGTTCCTTCAGCTGCTCAGCTTTTTAATAGGAGATTCGCTGCACATTTCTATGCCAAACGACCAATTAAGGCCTTGCTTGCAAGACTGCAAATGACACTGAAGTCATTTAGCTTTGCATTAGCATATCTGAAAGCAAAATGCAGCTCCAAACAGGCATTAAGGACTAATGAAAGGCATAAATCCCTGACGCCCAGCCAGCACCAATTAGCACACAAAGGACATCGGGAAGAGCCCGTGCTGCCCCTCGTTCTGCAAGGCCAACCTGGAACGTTTTTGCTTAAGAGTTTTGTAACTCGGGGAGCCACAATCAGGATGGCAGCTGCAATTCTGTCGTTCCCAACCCCAACTTGCAGCACTGAGCTGCAATCGCCCGAGACGCTGCAAGATGTGTTCAGGTTCAGGTGCAGGGCCCCTCCATGCCTCGCTGCTTGGAGACAGCAGCTCACAGCCGCACAGAAGGGAGCAAGCCCCCTGTGTGCGAGCACCTCTACACATGGCACTCCTGCAGAGGCCATCACTGCCACGGCTGTGCCCCTTACCCTTATCCTTCACCAGTGCCTCCAGCTCCTCCTTCAGGCTCTCGTGCCAGCGCGGGATGTCCAGGTGCAGCGCGTAGTCGCAGCAGGCCCCGCTGTCCGCACGCTGCCGCCACTGCTCGTAGGCGGCCAGCATGCTCATCCCCACCTCGGGCAGCACGTGGTCCACTGAAAGACACCGCACAGCGCTGGGGAAGGGTGCGTGGGGTGGGAGGGGGTCCCCGCAGCCACGGCTCGCTGCCCCAGGAGGCATCCCGAAGAGTTATTAATGCGCACACAACCACAGAACCATTGGAGCTGGAAGGGCCATTTCACGGCACCCCGTGCAGGGAGCAGGGACACCCACAGACACACCAGAGCTCTGAGCCCATCCCCCACCCCGGGCTGTCTGCAGGGACCACCCCCACCTCTCTGGGTGGATGCGCAGAGCTGGGGCAGTGATTCCTTCAGACAGGTGCTGCCGTGGGCTTTGGGATGAGAATAAGAACAAACAAATCAACGTGGACATTTGTGAGGAAGTGGATGCCACACTCACAGAGCTGACAGATTTACAAGTACAGCTGTAGAGCTCTTAAAAGTACATGAAATGGTGATTAAAGTTTCATTCTGTTTCACTGCCACAAGGTTCAAGCTGGACGTCAGGAAACAGTTCTCCCCAAGAGAGCGGCCAGGGGCTGCACAGCAATGGGGAGCCCCCGTCCCCGGGGATGCTCTGACCCACGGGGATGTGGCTCTGAGGGACGTGGGCAGTGGGCACGGTGGGGGTGGGCTGGGGGTCTCAGGGGACTTTTCCAGCATTAAAGGGTCTGTGGTTCTGTGAGGTGAAGCAGGAACAGCTAAGCACGTTCAGTGCCGCAAAGGAAGGAGTCACTGAGAAGCGCACCGAGCAGCCCGCTTTGCTTTTCAATGCCTCAGTTACTCCAGGAAAACAAACACTTCTGTGCTGCAAGGGGAGCTCAGCCCCGCGGTGACACGGCCCCTGCACGGCGCCCAGCGCTGCCCATCTTACTTATCATCGTGGTTCCCCCTGCCAGGGCCGCTCTCGTGCCCTGGTAGAAGTCGTCGGCAGAGGTCATCCCCATCACAGCCGTGTGCAGCCGCGTGTGCACGTCGATGCCGCCCGGCAGCACCAGCTGGCCGTACGCATCCACGGTCCTCGCCCCGCCGGGAGCAGCCAGGTTCTCCCCTATCTGCCTGCAGAGAGCGCCCAGCTGAGCGCAGCCCGCCCCTGCGGCCCTCACAAAGCACCTCCGTGCCCGCAGAGCCGGGCAGCGGCCCCACAGGACGGCACTTACTTTATTAGGCCATCTTCCACGTACACGTCGGCATAGAACGACTGATCGTCGTTGACCACCTTTCCGCCCTTGATGAGCAGCTGCTCGCTCTAGCGGGGAAAAACAAAGGTCCCATGGCTTCAGGCGGCCGCGGGGCACCGCGACAGCACCGCTTCTCCGGGCCGAGGGAGCGCCCCGAGGGCTTCGATCCTCCTTTCCAAGCGGGGCTGAGGTGCGGGGCCACACCGGCATCCTCAAGCGGGAAAATCAGAACGCGGCGGTGTCCCTTCCGACCCTCCGCCATATTAACAAACGTTACCGGGGCCGAAACGGGCAGGGCCGGGGGCACGGGCACGGCAGAGCAGCGCGGCGGACGCGCGTGGGGCCGCCCCACGGAGCAGCACCGCGGGGGGAGCGCCCGAAGCGGCGCACGGAGCGACTGCCGAGCGCGGCACCGCCGTTCCGGGCGCGTTCATCGCGCCGCTATTGTTCCCGCGAGTCCCGGCAGCGCTCCGTGCTGCCTGCCCCACGGCCGGGACGTCCGCTCCGCTCACACACCGCGATGGCTGCGGGGAGCCGAGCCGGGAGCCGGGCAAGAATAAAGGGAGAAAGAAAAAGAAAAAAGAAAAGCGGCAGCGATGCCGCCCGGAGATCTCCCTCACTTCTGCTCGGAAGCAATAGGAGCAGGGAATCCCCTCCTACAGCGGCGGCGGCTCCGGTTGGCGGAGCGCTCCCGAACAGCGGAGGACCGCGGCCGGACCGCCCCGCAGCGCTCCGGAGCACCGCGGGGCAGACGGAGCGGGGCCGCCGCCTTTGTCCGCCGGGCAGACAAAGCCGCGGAGCCCGAGCGCCGGGTCACGCGGGGCCGCCGGAGCTCCCCGCGCCACGAGGACGCGATGCGGGGCCGCACGGCCCCAGCACGGCCCGGAGGAGCGGGGAGCTCGCAGCGGGGACGCGCGGCCGAGCCCGGCTCCGCCGAGCCCGCCCCCCCCCTCGGCGCCCCTCACCGTGCCGCGGGCACCGCTCCTCTTGCCCGGGTTCGACATCTTCCGCCGCGCCGTGTGCCTGCGCCGCACTCGGCCGTGCGCGGCCCCGCGCCTGCGCGCCCCCCGCCGCCGGCTCCCCCCGCCCGCCGGGCCGCGCTCCCGCTGCTGCCGTCGGAAGCGGCCCCGCGATCGGGAGCTCCGGCAGAGCCGGTGCGAGGGACAGCCCGGTTCCCAGCGCACGCGCTGCCCGGCGCCGACTGTCCCCGGTCCCCGCCCGGGACTCCCCCGACGGCACGGGACGACGGGACGGGGCGCGGAGCGGCGAGCCCAGCCGGCCCCACGCACGCACGCACGCACGCACGCACCTGCCGGCGGCCGTCGGGTGTCCCTCCCGCGGTGGCGGTCCCCGGGGAGCGCGGCGGCGGCGGCGGCGGAGGCGCGGGGCTGCTGCTGCCGTCGGACGGGGTCGCGGAGCCGCGGGAGCGACCGCCGCCGAGCGAGGGGAAATCCAACGTCTTGTTGTCGAAGGCGTCCTCCACGCTGCAGAACATCCCGCCGCGCTTCTGCCGAGGCCGGGGGCTGCCCGCACCCAGACCCGCGAAGCAGGCGGGCAGCGGCTCCGCCATAGCGGGCACCGGGCGGCACCGCGCCCAGCAGCGCCCGCAGCCGCGCGGCGCCCGCGTCCCGAGCCCGGGGAGCGCGCACCGCCGCCGCTCGGCACCTCCCCCCGCCGCGGGCGGCACTGCGGAGCGCCGCTGCCGCGCTCAGGGCCCGGGGCAGCGCGGGTCCCCACCCCCAATGCCCGCGCGGTGCCGGGGACTCCGCCCGCGGCTCCCGCGGGGTCGGCGGATGGAGGACGGCGGGGATCGGTGCGGGGCCCGGCGGGAGGGGCCGCGCTGCGGGCGGGGGTTCTGCTCCCGGGTGGGTGAGGTGTGAGTTGAGCCGCGCGCGGTTACGGTGTGACGGTGCTGCGCAGCGCCAGGCTCCCGCCCGCAGCCGGGAGAAAGCGGGCCGCCCAGCGCAAGGTTTAAAACAGCTCTCTTTTATTAAAAGTTGACAATAATTAGCGTATTTTACAAACGGATAGAAAGTCTCTCGATATATATCATATGAATCACGATACAAAAATACGTGTAAAATTCTGATGTGGGCCGCCGCAGCCCCGCGCCGGGCCCGGCTCGCACTGCCGCCGGGATGCGCTCGGGATGCGGCTGCCGGGGGTGACGGAGCACAAAGCCATCTCCTGCGGTTCCACGCTCAACGTTCGACGGTTCCTTTCAGCAAACGCGGGCTGCCGTGCGGGTCCCCTGCCCGCGCCGCCGTGCGGGGCTTTGTGCGGGAGCTGCTAAGGCACGCGGGGATGAGCCGCGGTGGCGGAGCTCCGCGTCACGCTGCGTGGCGGCGGTGCGGCCCGGGCCGCGCGTCCTCCCGGCACCGCGGTGCCCGCTCGGGGAGCACCGTCACTCCCTCGGCACTTCTCCCGTCGTCCCCGAGCCCCCCCCGCTCTCTCCGGGTCCGGCGGTGAGCGGGCGCTGCCCGTGGTCCCGGGGCAGTGCTGAGCCCCGAGCACAAAGCGCTTCCGTTGGGCGCAGCGTCGCGGTCCTTCTGTGCCCTCAGACAGAAGAAGCGCTTTGTAAAACATTCTTCGAGCCGCTGTTGTTTTTTTCTTTCCCTATGTACATAAGTTTTTACATATAAATAGGAACGTTTACGTGAGCGCGATCCCCTATTTACACAAGGACCTGTCCTGTACAGCTTTCTTATTACAGAGAACACCGTGAGGAATGGCAGCAGCAGGAGCCCCGCGTGCGATGCCGCTGCCCAG
Source organism: Callipepla californica brunnescens (assembly GCA_023055505.1). NCBI lineage: Eukaryota > Metazoa > Chordata > Aves > Galliformes > Odontophoridae > Callipepla > Callipepla californica. Next base: position 12,107,173 of record JALIRH010000022.1, on the reverse strand, counting down.
CTCTGCGTTAAGGCAGCCCGGGCCTTCCCTGCCTGCAGCATCCCGGGCCCGGAGCTGCCCCCTCCCTCACGATGGTACCCGTGCTGTGCGCACTGGCGGCACGACTCCTGTAACACAGGGCAGGATAACCATACGCTGCTGCTGGAATCCGCAGCCTCGCTGCACGTCTCCTGCCGCTGCTTCAGCGCAGACATCACTCCTTGCCGTCAGCTCCCGGTGCTGCTCACTGCGGGACGGGCTGCTGCTGTGCCAGCCAGCACACAGCTCTGCCAGCACTGGGCCTGCTTCTCGGCTTTCTGTGTGCAGGGCAAGCCGTGCAGGTACCTACGGGGCAAAGGGACACGGGTGAAGCGCAGTGAGAGGGCCGTCCTGCGGCAGCGCTGCACTGTAACTGCTGCACGGACGAGGAGGGCTGAGGGAGCGTGGGGCTCCAGGGTGGGTTTGTGCTGCGTGACTGTAGGTGAACTCGTCTGCATAACCGTCATGCCACTGCGCGGTGGTGTTTGGTTGCTTAATGCTGCCTCAGTGCTTTCTAAGGAGACAAAGCTATTAGCTAGCCACCGTTATGGCTCTAGAAATGTTACTATAGTTATAAAATAACTGTACATAAACTGCACAGCTCCATTTCTCTGCCGTGGCCTGGCTGCTCACAGCCGTGGCTGGCAGGAGGCAGCCACTGCCCTGAACCCTGGGCCCCATACAGCGGCTTTTAGGAATTCAACAGCCCCATAAAGCCCTTGGGGCGGTGCATTTGTAGCTGTTGGGGCTCCGCAGCTGCCCCACTGCAGCGATGTGTGCGGGCTGGGCAGGCCGTGCTGCTCTGGCAGGGGTGGGTGATGCAGCCCCCACCTCCACAATGTCACAGCCGCAGTGCCATCTCCTTGACATCCCCATAGCAGTCCTCCTGTCAATCCGTGGCAGCCCCGGGGCCTCTCCTGCTTGTTATGGGGATGAAGCCAGCCACTGGGACAGCCCTACTTCAGCAAAAGCCATCGATGGAACAAATTTGCCTACATCTGCCTCTGCAGATCTGTGTAATAAGGCCATCACAGGTCTGAGCTCCTCAGACAGGTTCTTTACCCGGCGGAGGTTTGTCTGCGAGCTCTAATTGCCCACTGGGGCAGACACATCTCCGCACATCACCCACAGTGCTGCACACTGTGACACTGATGCAGTGCCATCACTCCTGCCACGCTCTGCCCTGCTCACACTGCCAGCCCTGTGCCCAGCCACACAGATCTGCCCAGCGAGAACCTCAGAGACAGCTCTGCTCCTCACAGCAAACACGAGGACGCGTGTATGAATTAACTGTGCGCTCAGCATCACACACCACACCACAGAGCAGGGCTCCGCACGTCAGACTCTGACATTCTGATGACTTCCATCCTTTCACCGAGCTCCCCTGGAAGAACGCACGAAGAGCGCTCTCAGAGGAAAACTCGATCAAAAAACACCCTGCCACTCAAAGCACAGCTACTCAGAAAGAGAGCACAAGTGTGACTGTTCGTCTTCCTGGACTGGCTGGCTGCAAGCTGATCTCAACAGCAATACCAGTCAGTAGAAATATTTTTCCAGCAATGTTAATCCGAAGCATTTCAGCATTTGGGGGGTCCTGCTGCTTCACAGAAACACTGCTCTCTGCTCAGCACTTTAAGGAACAGCGTTTGGTCAAGAATGGCATAATGACACCATCTCTTCTGGGTCTGCGTCCAATTATAGTGCAACAAATCTGTCCCGTGTGAAGGTCTGTTGCTCTGGAACAGCATCTCATCAGTTCTGCTTCGGATTGTTCTGTTGGAATGAGCTGAATAGTAATTTGCAGCCTTTGACTCCATGAACTGAGATCTCTGTGATCAAACGTCCGACCGCACTGTGCTCAAGCACCAGCCACGTCGCTATTCCTGCCCGAGGACCTCCCCCTCACCTCGTCTGCAAATTCAGACTGACACTGTCATCTCTATGTATTCCTATGTATTTCAGCCTGAAATATTAAAGCAGAAAAACTGTGCAACAAGGCACTGCATGCTTCTCTGCATGCTGGTTATTCTTAGTCTGCAGGAACCCCCTTTGTCTGAGCTGCATTCTGCTCTTTACTGGGGCCAATTACACAGGATTTACATGGCAGTAAACACGAGCAGACTTTCACCCTTTTGCTTTACGTGCTCTGCTCATCTCACTGGGAGGCTTCCTGAAGTCCTGAATTTCCCCTGCTTGGCTCAGGATAAACAAAGATGCTTTGGGTCATTCTGCACAGCAGACTTCCCAATTAGTATTCTAATAACGTAGCTCATTACTCTTGTCTCCATACCCCTGCGAAGTAAGCCTTTTTCAGCCCCTTTCAAACTGAATGGAAATATACAGGATGCGGCTGATGGGACGATAAAGCTCTGGTAGCTCATCATCTCTCCCGTGGATCGTTTCTGCAAAAATGAGCTGCTGACCTCAAACAAAACCTGACAACTGAAGCGCACCAATAAAACGTGCCATTTGATTATTCGGTCAATAAATGAAGGGAGTTAGAGCGAAGGAATTGTCTACCAAAGGAACAGGATGGACAGATCCACCGGCGGTGTGAAAGTAGGGCCCAGCGGGACAGGGCACACAGCTGCGCCGGGGAGACAAGAGACCAGGCACCAGAGATCTTAAATTGGTGTTTCTCATCGCTCTGGTGCCTACAGGAGGAAAGAATGCTGAAGATTCTCTGTTAAAAACGGCGTGTCTGCTCCTGAAGTAAACTGATGCCGCTGTCAGAAAGGCAAGGAGCGGAGGGTCGCTGCCAGGACAGACCTCAGCTCCTGCGCTCAGGAGAGCAGCGGGAGCCCCGCAGGCCGCAGGGAAGCCGGGGAACCCCCAGCAGGGCTTCACAGGTGCCGTTCACCTGCCAGGCGTTAACACAGCTAACCCGCCTGCACTCTGCATTAAACCGAGGCCTAACACAGCTAACCCGCCTGCACTCTGCATTAAACCGAGGCCTAACACAGCTAACCCGCCTGCACTCTGCATTAAACCGAGGCCTAACACAGCTAACCCGCCTGCACTCTGCATTAAACCGAGGCCTAACACAGCTAACCCGCCTGCACTCTGCATTAAACCGAGGCCTAACACAGCTAACCCGCCTGCACTCTGCATTAAACCAAAGCCACAGGAAAGAAAACCCCGCACCGCTCCGGGCGCCCCCAACCCGCCCCTCAGCACCACGACCACCGCGCGCCGCGGCCGCTCCGTGTGCTGCAGCGCCCCCCGGCGGCGCGGAGGACGGCGCGGCGGCCGCGGCCGTTGGGAGAGAGCGCCGGTTTGAAGGGAAAAGCCCCGCAGCTCTCACACTGAGATCCGGGGCCTGAATTATAGGCTAAAACCCAGAACAATAAGTGTTTCGCGTCACTGGCCCGTTCGTTTTTCTCTGCGTATTATCGTGACGGTGCTGAGTGGGGCGGGCTGACAGCCGTGCGGTTCCGGAGGATGTTACGCGGCGTACACGGTTGTACAGTGAACCAGCTCGGAGTGGCCTGGCTGCCTTACCTGCCGCAGCTCCTCGGCTTCGCGTTCCTCGCGATGCTTCCAAGGAGCGCAGAGCTCCTCTGCACAGCCCGTGCTGCCGGGGCGAAGCAGCAGACCCAGATTGGCACACTTGGCGTGGGACTTCTTTAGGGTTCCTCCTCCTTCACCTGTTGCCATAGAAGATCCCCTGTGCTGGATCCCAGCCCGGCCTGGGGCCTCATGCTCTGCACGCCTCCTTTCCTCGTGCCACCTTGCACAGCTCACCCCGTTGGGATCGGGGATGACGTGCCTTCAGGTTCGCTCTTTTTCAAGTGGAGCTCTTCAGTGGACAGCATTGAACCTTTTAGCATCGTTCAGCAATAGCAAGCTCTAAGCTAGCGAGCCACTTTTGTCATCGTGCTGTGCAGCATGGTGTACTGAAAACTCAAAGCCAAGTTTCGTTTCCTGAAGGGATCAAACAGAGCTTCGTGTTTTTCCCCTAATCCTGGGCTGGTGGGATGCTCAGCAAGCCAGACCCTGTGCTATTATTCCTCTGGGACTCTTTAAACTTCTTTCCAGACGGACTTTTAAATAACTATGAATCACAAATATAAATGACTGACATATAAAACAGGACATAGTCACTTCCACAGAGAAGCAATTCTCTACCTGCTTAGCAGGGAATCACAATATATTCAGTTTATCTGAATTAGTATACTGCTCCTTAGGTAAAGCTGAGTTATTCCAAGCAGCAGAGTGAGGACTTCCCCTGAAAGTTATTCCAAGCAGCAGAAACAGGACTCCTTGGAAAAAGCCCGTAAGTGTCAATAAAAGGAGGGGGTTTTTGGCTTTCTTCTTCATCAGCTTAATTCCAGCTTTTGAAAATGCACGGACAGAGGTTTTGGCGGTGCAGTCCCCACCTGTCCCACACAGCCTGGTTCATCTTCAGTCTGAAAGGGTCAGAAGGGCGTGCTCCTCCATCTCCAGCAGCAAAATACACGAGATATTTGGGTTTCCTGAAATTGCAGTGTCTCTTTTCCTGCCTTGGCCACCAGTGCCATCTTCCAGTCAGTAACAGTAGAAGCAACTCCAGCTTGATCAGCGGGCTGAAACAAGGAAAATACATCAAAACACGGATCAAAGAGAAGTAAATCCTTTCAAAAATAACATGCACGAAAATCCTGAAAGGTTTGTATTTGTATACACCTGTTTGAGTTGTGCAACAAATAAAAAAGAATTTGTGTCCTGTCCCCCCAGCTTCCATGAGTAACAGAGACCTTCCAGTGCTGCCCATGGCCGACGTGGCCATCTCTGCCACCACTCCAGGCACAAACGGGTTGGCCTTTTTTCTCCTATTTACATGAGATGAAGGGTAATGTTGGCAATACCTTGGGCACACATTATTTCAAGGCCTCAGGGATTTGCATTCTGGGAGCCCAGGAGTGTGCATGGGAAAGGGGGGACCCAGCGGGGCCCCAGCGCTTACCTGCTGCGTTTGGCCTGAAGGGCTATGACCAAAGAATGAAAGCTAGAGAGAAAAATAAAAACAAAAATAAAAACTGAAAAGGGGAGGGAAAAGAGGGAAAAATGGAAGAGAAGAGAGAGAGTAAGATTTTACAGTGTGTTTAGCTGAGAATAAGCCATGGTTACAGACAGAGCGCAATCAATCTTTGTGCGGTACCGAGTGCGGGGTGACCCCCAGGGCTGCGGGCTCTGCTCAGGCGGTTACCTGCACCCCTTGGGGCATGGAGGGTACAGCCCAGCTGCAGCCCGGGCAGGAGGGCAGGGGGGACAGCTGAGGTCTTCTGATCCTTCAAAAGCACACACTGCTAAGGTCGGAGCTTGATTTTATCAAGAGTTCAGCTCAGCAACTGCTGTGCTTGTGGTGAGGGGAGACTCAGACTGGCATAAGGAAGAAGTGTGTCTCAGAGGGGGTGGGGAGGCACTGCTCAGGGTGGGGGTGCCCCATCCCTGCAGACAGCTCAGGTGGGACCTGGGCTCTGAGCCCCTGATGTGCTGTGGGTGCCCCTGTTTGTTGCACGGGGCTGGACCAGATGGCCCTTAAAGGCCATTTCCAATGCAAACCGTTCTAAAATTCTGTGATTGTACGTTTCTGTGTTTCTACCTGAGCGTGTTCCCTCTCGGCAATTGCTCTAGGAATAGATGGTTTCACATGAGGACTGTGTTAGGGCAGAATTCAAGTTATGGCTTGGCCAGAACTGAAGCTGTGGGAGGAGCACACAGGAGCTGCCTCAGTGCGAGGTTTGGGTGGGAGCTTTGGGCACAGGGAGGCAGCTGTGAGAAGGCAATTCATTCACGGCATCAGTTTTTACAAGGTTATCTTCTTAGCAAAGATGGAATGAAGATATGGACATACACACATTGTATCACAGCCGCTCCACCTGCATTCCCTTACCTTTTCCTCTAGCTCTTTTATTTGTCTTTTTTGGCCTTCAATTCTTTCTTCTAGCTCTTTGATTCTCTGTTCAATTTAAGATTTAAGAAAAATACATTAACCACCCAAACACAAATGTACCCAGAAGATGTACTGTTCTCAGGGATACGACTTGTATATACCTCTTCTAAAAAACAAATGCGTGCTTTAAGCTGTATATGAGTCCTGTTTTAGTGCAGCATCACACTGCATGTGTAACAGACCCAAGAAAGCCACAGTGCCATTCCAGGGGATGCTCTGAGGGAAACCAAGTCCTGCCCCAGCACCAGAGACCCACAGTGCAGCCCTGCAGGGGCTGTGTGCAGCTTGTGGTGCCACCTGCCTGCTGCAGGCACGTACCTGCTGGGCGTGCTGGACGAGCTCCATGCGCTCGCGCAGGATTTGGGCATCCCTCTCCCGCAGCTCGCTCATCACCTGGCGCTTCCACTGCTCTACTGCGCTCTTCAGTTTCTCTTTCTCCTCTTCTGAAAGAAGTTCGGAAATTTTGGCTCCAGCTTCTTGCTGCAGGGCATCATAGAGCATGGCTTCTAATTCCAGAATTTGCTAATCAAAAATAATATATATGGCTGTCAGCTCAACCTGGTCACGGGCCACACGAGGGTTTTGCGGGGAACTGATCATCCTTCCCCTGTGAGACGAGGAGGGAGGTGGAGGGGGTGTGCTCAGCCTGCACAGGGCAGCACAGAGCTGTCACAGAGCAGTGTGGCTCACCCAAACACACAGCTGTCAGCTCCTGCTTGCCTGCAGTGGGCAGACAGATATGCAGAAAGAGGGGAAAGACAAAATAGTGTGGTTGGAGCCTCTGGGCTGATGGGAAATGCCAGAGATGTCTGCTGTGATAATGCGGCTGGATTCAGCCACTTACTCCACCTGAGGTGGCTGTTGCTGTTTTCTTATCATGACTTAGCAGAGTTAGGACAGGGTTATATTCGTATTTAAAGAATCACAAAGAATTACACAACAGAGCTGCAGACACAGGTGAGACCAGCAGTAGTTGTTGCTGTGTCTCTGTAGGGAGGGTCACGATGGGGGATACAAGAAGGCTCTTCTTCCCCTTGTAGCAACAACCACAGCAAGCTGGCTGACCCTAACTGCCCTAACAAAACCCTGCTGCTGGGAACACGCTGCACCTGTGGGCCCCACGCCTTGCTTACACGCAATTACACCTCTCTGATTATATTGAGTTGTAAAGAAAATGGAAAGAATTGGGAAATCCGCCGTCTTCAGGGCAGTTGTACTGTGTGTGACAAAGTATTTCCTGGAGCAAAATATTTAGCAGCAATCGAGGGAGTGAAAACCGTGCAAAAGCGTGGCGGTTCCGGCTGCTAATCGGATTGGCTGTGGCTGCAGGGAGATTAGCAGCAGCTCGTCTTGGGGAACACAAAGGGAACATGGACGTGAGATGAGTTACACAAATCAAAGTGGCTTTTACTGTTGGAACTGCAGGGAAGAACAAAGCTTTCTGGCTGCTTTCAGCCCACATTTGTGCACATGAGGAAAGCCACTGTGCTGCCTGAGAACATGGGGAAGTGCAGGTAATCCTCAGCCGGTTCTGCACGGAGTAAGGCTCACTTCATTATGCTCCTTCCTTCTGCGTGAGGGGCAGATAAGGAGCACCAAGCTGAGCGTTTTGCCAAACCAGGCTGAAGTCATTCCCACAGGACCAGAAAGTGTACTGAGAGCCCTCCCAAGTGGTCTGACTTCCAAGTAGATAACAGGTTTCAAAAACAGAGGCACAAGAACCCATTGCTTCTCAGGAAGTGTCCTCAAGATTTAAAGGAAACCAAAAGAATAGGCTGAACCCATAGGTCAGTGTATGCCTTTGTGTCTTTCATGACTATGTGTGTGCTTTAACTGGAGGAACTGGAATGGCTGAGGAGGTGCTGAAATGGCACAGGAGCAGTCAGCGTGCACAGCAAACCTCACCTAACTGCGGTTTCATTTGTTGTGCAGAATCACATCATATCAAATATCAATATTCTGCTGGCAGGGACCATAATCTAAGATCTGAGAAAACGTGTGGGCTAAAATCTCTGTTTTAGAAAGAAAAGCGCTGTCATTAACTACAGCCTCTGCTAAATTTAAGTTTGCGTTTCATAACTTTACGTTTAGGTCCTAATCCTGCACGTCCGCACAAACCCAAGGACCACCACCCATAAGGAGCTCATTATGCTATCTGTGCCCAGAGGACTCGCTTAGCATTGCCCCCATGCAGCCCTTGAGTCCCTCCATGAGTGGCAGTGGCAGAGAGCATTTCAGGGGACAGCACACCACACGCTATACAGGAGGGCAATGGTGCGGTCCTCACCTTGTGCGCCTGGTCCAAGGACTGCTTCCTGAAGTCCAGCTCCTCATCCAGGTAGCCCTTCTGCTTGCTGAACAGCTCCTGGCACACAGGGAGGAGCGGTCAGAGCTGTGGCTGCCCTTCCTGCCTTCCCGCAGTCGCACCCCGCCCATTCCTGTACCTTTTCGTTCTCCAGATCCAGCATCTTCTGCTGCAGCGCGGACTCGGTCACCTCGATCTGCTGGAGCCACTGTGCACACAAAGAGAGCAGGGCTGAGCGCGGAGCTGGGGCTGCTCAGCCGCGCTGGAACAAACACAGTGTCACTGGCGGAAAGGGGAAGGGTGGAACTGCTACGACTCCACTTTTATAAAAGCTGGTGATGGAAAAAAGCATTCGCTCAGAGTTTACCATTTGCTCTCCAACGTTTCCCTAATAAAATAACTATTTAAAATAGTTTGTGCACACGGCTCGGATTGTCTCTTTATTCTGACAAGAACCCATGCAGGTGTAGTGTCCCATAGGGAATCACGGCCTTTGGTGAACACCCTCTGATTCCTCCCCACCTCCTGCAGCAGCCCTGCGGGGCTCAGTGCAGGGCTGCATGGTCGTTACCTTTTCTGCCAGCGTGAGAACTGTCCTCGCTTGTATGACAACGACCTGCTCCTCGTTGGTCAGGTTCTGCACAAGAGCAGAGCAGAATTATAACAAGTCCCGGTGCCTGGCGAGTAACCCACCACCGGGCCACTGCTGGGTGAGATAAATCTGAAATCAAATCCATCCAAGCAACGAGAAACTAAGGCAAATGAAAGTAGCACTGTAACTGTTGTAGAAACAACTGTAACCAACTGGTGATCATACAGGCTGCTAGTTCTTGTAAAGCTCCGGCACTGAGGAAGAAGGTACAGACACCAGATCTCATTTTGCACCGCCCAAAACCGAGCTTTGTTAGACGTGCTGTCAGGAGAGACTCAGTCACAAGCTCTTGGCCTTTCCTTGTGTGCAAACAGGTGTGACTGCGGGCACAAGGCTGCAACAGTGCACACACACACGTGTGTGGGCATACAGAAGATGTGTGTGCACACAATCACTTTGATACGGGAGAAACACTTTCAGACTTCTTACTATTTGCTGCTGCTTCTCTTACCGCTGTTGCGACTTGCTGCGTAACGTCCTGCATACATGGAAGTGTTTTTGGCATTAGGCAAAACCAAAACACAATGCTCTTAAAATGGAAATGCAAAGCAACTGCAGAGAACAAACCATGTGTGAGCAGCGGCGAGAAAAGAAAGAAGCACAGAAGCCAAAATGGCAGCGTACTTTCTGAATCATTCATTGGCAATTGAAAAGCAGTGCTGTGGTGCTGAGATTGGAGTGGCACTTGGAGGAAGGCTGTCAACGAAAAGCTTGGGAAGCCAGGGAACACGTAGCATCGAGCTCAGTGCTCATGCTGCACGCAGCCTCGGCCAGTGCAGCCCAAGCAGCTTTGCTACAATAAACGTGAGGACAATGTGTACCAAAGCATGCACAATATATTAAAGGAACATACACTTACGGCGTTATCCCCTAAAATGTCCAATTTTTTCATCAGTTCTGCCACTACTATGTCCTAATGAGAGAGGAATGGAAAAGCAGGAGTCAGAACAGAGCGCTGGATTTGATTAAGAGAAAGGAGAAGCAGACATGAGGATCCCTTACTGTGACGCCTTCTGCCTCGCAGTAAACCTGGAGAGGGCTCTTCCCCTCTGTGAAGGGAATGTGGTGGAAGTTGATGGCAGGCGATCTTCTTTCTCTCTCCTGAAAGAACAATGAGTGCCTGATTGCTGTGCTGTTGTTATTGTTAGTGTAACAGGATTGCCTCTGGCAGTCGGGCAGAGCAGCCCCTGTGCTGGAATAACTTGGGGTACTTTTCCTCCCATTGGTGCTCAAACCGAGCACATGGTGTCACAGCAATGTGGTGCCCCAGCCCCAGTGACACGGTGTGGGGCAGCAGCACAGCCCTGTGGCACCAGCTCACCTCCAGCTCCAGGATCCTGAACTCCAGAAGCTCGTTCTGGTCTTTGACATCCTGCACATCGTGCTTCAGGCGAGCCTCCTCTGCTTCCATTTGTTTGATCTGTCCAAGAGGCAACGTGCATTAGTACCATTTTGTGTTCTATAAGCAATGGATGTTATGTGAATGATGCCAGTAGAGGCACTAGGCACCTTTTCCACAAGTTCTTGGTTCCTTCTGTACAGTGCTTGCTTCTCCTCAATCCACTTCATGTCCTGGGAAGCACAGATGGTGGACAGCATGGGTGAAAGCTGGCAGTGTTTGGCACAATAACAGCAGCCCATGGTTCATTAAATCACACATACAGAGAAGAATGATATGGCACAGGAATCTGCAACCCTGTGACCACCTCTGATACAGCTGAGCAACTTTCCTATCTGATTTAATCAAGTCCACGGCATATCAATGGAATTTAAAAACTCTAATGACTAAAAAGAACTCTTTCAGATTAAAAGGTGTTTGCCTTCCAAGGGCTGTGCCCAGCTGTCCTGTTCCTGTTGCATTTCAGTCACTGTGGATGCAGTCACAGGTCTGTGGACATGGGGAAAACTGCTGGCAGCACTGGGCACTCCCTCCCACCCTCAGCTCTGGCAGCTTTCCCTTCTCATCCCTCCTTCACCAAAGCAAACCGTTACGGAGTTACAAGGAAAGCTGGTGATGAAATTACTGTAACACACACAAATGTTCTGATAGAGAACGGCCATCATCCCCTCGCACTCCCCCCGCCTGCCCCGCGCTGGGATGGGGTGGGGGCTGGGGGCATTACCTGGCCCTGCTCTGCCAGGGCCTTCTCCAGGTCCTCTATCTGAGCCTGGGATCGGTGTATCTCTGCTTGGAGCTGCTCACGTGTCTGTAGGAGAGGAGGGCGAAACACCACACAAATAAATAAGTAAATCAAACTTTCTCTGAAAGCTAACACAGATACAGAAAACACTTAAAACATCACATGCTTTGAGCAAATAATTCTAGAAGTACTCTGGTGGGGTGAGCATGCAGCATTAGTCGTTATAAAAAGAAGCCTACGAGATGGCGTAATGGTTTTAAGAGTGAAGGTGAGCAGCATCCCAGGGGTGGGTGCTGGAACGGCAGAGGACAGAACAGCTTCTTACAGCACACCGTGGCAGGGTGCAGCTGGCAGCCCTCCTCACCCCAGAACGAGGGGTGTGACAACGGCAGGGTAACGCATGGATTCATCTCACCATGAAAACGAGTGCAAGGAGCGATGCAGGACGCAGCAGGTTGCACCGGCAGCACACGCTGCTCCCTGTGCACTTAGTGCCCTCCCTCACATAGCTGTCATGAGCTGTTTCACTCATCAAATACTGAGTTTTCAGAACGTTTTCCTCTCAGAGCATTTATCTGCTCTTTATCCTGCCATTTGCAGACGAACATGATCCTTTTTTGTTTGCTTTGCCTGCATGGTTCTCTCAGGCTTCAGACTGCCAGCTTGAAGCAGAGCTTGTCCCTTGCTGGCTGCATTCTCCCTTGTGCTCTGTGCCCCAGCAGCTACGTGACACACTACGTCCCCGTAGCACAGAGCAGATTCCTCATGACCAGAGCATCTTAGATCTGATAAGGAAATGCCAATTGAGGCGGTGAAGCTGCGTGGCCGTGTGATCCAGGCAGAGCTACATGGAGCGCTCAACAAGGACATGAATTTTGGGGCTATCGTCCTTCAAAACACATTATGAAGAATCACATAATCTGACGGAATCCAGAGGAGTTGAATAACAGGCATTATGTATTTAAGGTCACCCAGACTGGATTTTTATGGAAAGAGAGATTAATTTTAAGGATTTCCCATTAAAAAAAAAAAAATAAAAAAATCTGTCTGAATTTCTCTTAATCTGATCAGAGGTGAAAACAGCAGAATGCACTCACTGCAGTCCCCTCAGCGAGCAGTGCGGGCTGCAGCGGGGTTGGGAAGGAGGGAGGGGTGGGGATGGGGAGGGGGATTGAGAGGGACCCCCCACCATGCACATGGAGCTGGGACCCCCACTCCCGCAGCCCAGCCAGGTGCTGGAGGACAGCTGGCACCCTGCGATGTGAGGAGGTATGAGGAGGAACAGGAGCACACAACGACAGCCCTTTAGTGCATGTAATATAAGCCATTTAGACCTTAACTTCTCGCTCTGCATCCAATGTTCCTCCGACCTGTTCCTGTAACAGGGCGTACGCGCGCTGCAGAGCCTGGTACTCCATGGTCAGCTGCCGGAAGCGCAGCTCCGTCTCTTCTTTGGCCATGCCCTGAAATGGTTGAAAACAATCCTGATTTGTGCCTGTTGCTCATTTTGTTAATTCTGCAAAAGCGCTGAAGTTATGCTCATAGGATGCAGGTTGGGAAGTGCAGTACTGAAGATGGTTTGTGTGCTCACACACTGTTTCTCTTCTGTTCAGTAAACGCCCCTTGCATACACCTTAATAAAATGAAGTATATATGCATATAGAAGAGAACACTTCCCCCGGGCTTCCATCTGAGTCACACACCAGTGTCTGGATGAGCCTGTGTCAAAGCCATCACGTTTAAAGGCAAACCCACAGCTTTCTTGCACCAACAATTGGCATCCAGTCTGCAGACCAACCCACACCTGACATCTCACTCGCTCATTAGAACACAGATCTGGAGACAACAACTGCAGAAATGGAGGCATCAACAGGAAGGGCACCTTGCATCTCCTTTCCCCTCCTCACAGCACCCAGCACTGCGTGCTCCCACGTCAGGCTCACTGCAACACTTCACTCAACATGGGATGAGATGACAGCGCGGGTGCATGCCAAAACTCAGAGCTATCCTCACTTATTGCTTATCACATATATTGAGAATGTCAATAGAAGAGTGAAAAATAAATGGGCTCTGAAATATATCTTCAGCCTCCTGTGGTGCAGCATGCACCTGGTAACCACTCCTGCATCCTTTAGGATAGAAATATGAATTGTTTAGCTTCGCTTTCATAACCAAGAGGTCTAATTACAACCCGTGAAGCAGACTAAGTGACAGAAGAGGAACTGCTGCCATCACCACCTGTGATGGTTGCTGTCACTGTTAGGAAGCTGTGTTCATGCCAAGGCTCTCGTTAAGCTGAGGAACAGCTACCAGGGCTGGCATACACCAGGGAGTGCACTGGTAGGGGAGCAGTGTGCAGTGCTGGAAACAATCCCTTTCCTCCATTACACATGCTCAGAGCCCCAGAAAAGCCACATCCCTGGAGCATTGCAGGGAGCCAGCTCTTCCCCAGCACCGTGCTGGCTGCAGAGCCCCATGGCAGCGCAGGCACCACTGCTCAGGGCTGCACTCACACTGAGCTCTGCTGACAGAGCAGAACTGGGCTGCAGGAGAGCTGTGTGCAGGAGAGCTCTGTGGGTGCAGGCCTTCCTTGGGATGCTCAGCTCCTTGGGCTTGTGGGACCTTCTGCAGACCCACTGTGGATCCAGTGCTCTAAGAATAATAGTATTTCCAGTTTGGCTAAAAGCTGTGAGTTACCAAACACCTGAGACCCAGAACCATTAAGCATCATGCCCAGTGCGACATCAGTGCCAGTTCATCATTTTGTCATCAGAGCTGACCAGAAAGGAGCAGGCCAGGAGCTCCACTGCACGCTTACAGCAGGGTTCAGTGCCCCAGACACACCACCCGACGTCACCGCGCAGCTCTGCCAATACCTCTTCCAGGTCATCATCAGGAGTGCACGGGGTCTGGTCCGTCCGATCCGTTTGATATGAGATAGAGGAACCATCGGACTCCAAGGAAGCTTCTTCATCGTAGCCGAAAAACGTCTCCACCACCGGCTTCTGGCCAGAGAGAGGAGTCAGTGTGCCCCCACACCCTGCCCCATGCTCAGACACCGAGCCTGGCCTGGGCACGGCTGCTGGGAGCTCTCCACACCCTGCAGCTCATGGGGTTCGTGTGTGCAGCAACTGGGGGACCCCCCCAGCTCTGCAGCAGGACCCAGCTCCCAGACCCCCTCCTCCCCCCGCTGTGCCCATCACAAACCAACCTTAGTTCTTTTTCTTTTACCTTAGGGATTCTTGTCATTTTTTTTCTTTGCTTCCTAAACCTTAACAGCTTATCACGTTCCTGAAAGAGCCAGACACAGACGTGAGCTGCTTACAGCGAGCACACGGTTAAGTTAACCACAGCAGTTTTCACAGTCCCCAGGCAACCAAAGAGCAGCGATGGCAGTGCTGGACAGGTTTTCATTTTGCTCCAACATTTTCTGAGTTTGTACTAAACAATTGTCAAATGCTTTTTGTAGTCACAGAAATCCAAATAGCAAAACACGGGCACCGCTCTGCGCATGCCCTTGCCCAAACCACACAGAATTCTGAGGCTGTTTGCAAGAAGCATGTCCAAAGCCAACATGAACAACAAGCCCAAACCAAAGCCGGCTGCGTTCCCCAGGGAGCTGCAGCTCTCAGTGACTCTGTTGAGTCAGGGTTGAGCCCGTACTGCTGCCAGCCAATTTTTCTCTTTGCTGGTAATTACAACGCTCTTCACAGAGTGCTATTAATTTTTTATTGTGCTGATTATTTTATTATTGTTATTCTGGTAGCACATCCAAGCAAACACTGGAGCTGAAGAGCCAGTGAGTGCCTACATGGATGCTCTCCCACTGCCCCACCTCAGCCCTTTGCTGGAGGGAGTGCTGGTGCTGGGACACCGACAGCATGCCCCTCCTGACAGAGAAAATCACAAGCTCGTTTTTCACTTGGCAACATAAGCTCTGCTGCACACATAGCATCAGAAAGCAAAACACTGCACCTCTTTTGGTAAATACTGGTGGCTAAACTGAATGAAATCTTCACCACCAACAGCAGAGGGCTGAGCTGTGCAGGGCCCTGCTTGGGGAGGTGCTGTGGATATGGCGAGGCAAGGCTGGGACAGTCTGCCTGGAAACACCACTGCAGCGTGGCAGAGCTGCCCCAGAGATGGGCACCGCATGCTGCATCGCTGGGACGAGCCAGCCCTGCCGCCCTCTGTGGTGTCCTTGGGCAGAGCTCTGCCCCACACTGGCACTGCATTGTTGTGCAAAGAACAACTGCTGGCAGGGCCTTCCTTGGTAATGGCACTGGGACAGACACTGAGTTACTTTGCTGTCCAGAGAGGGAGGAAACTGACAATAAATGTCCCTCGTGTGCTTTTCATGAACTGCAATTTAAAGTATGCAAAAAGATGAGGGTAAAGTTAGCGTCAGACGTACCATGACACTCTTCACATAGCCAGCAGTCTCCAGGGTCTAACAAAAAAAGAAAAGAGTGAAATAACTTCAATAGGAGAGCATAAAAAGAACAGCTCCCAAATAAAACAAACACACCTCTCTTGAGGAGTGGTCTGATCACAGTATGTGAAACACTTTCATCTGCTCTATTCAAAGACTGAGCACAAGCTGATAAAGAAGAGAAAAGCAAAGCTCGGTGCTGGAGGGCACCCCTGTATATGCAGTGTCCATCTCAGGACTGGTGCTGCTCTGGCTGAAGGAGCCCGGGCAGTTTTCCTTTCTGGTGCAGGATCTGGCCACTGGTGTAACTGCTGGGAGTACTGCAGCGGTTGTGCTGTGTAAGCACTCTGTGGGATGGAAGGATTCCAGATGCTGTACTGCTGATAACCTAGATTCAGGTCAGGGACTGCAGATCACACAGACACCAGCTGTGCCTCCTCTGCTGCTGTGCCTGCTGGAGCACAGCCCCCCAGACGTGCCCTTGTTGGGCTTCCCTTCCTTTGTAGGTGCCCTCAGCTGGCCTCGTGTCATCGTGGCACCGTTCCATCTTACCTTGGAGAGCTCATCGATGATATTCTGCTGTTCGATGATCTGCAGTCTCAGCAGATCCACTTCTCTTTCTTCCTGGCTGTGGTCGAGGTCATTTAAGGAGCTCGGTCTCCGTATTGCTCCTGCTCTTTGCCTCTGAAAGAAACCCATATGGCAAAAGAGGAACCGATCCAGAGGCTTTGCCAAAGAGCTGCATCCAGCATTTCCCGTTCCCAGCACACATCTAGCAGCTGTGCTCACAGCTGCCCCTGGGCTCAGCCCACATCCCAGGCTGTTCCCTGCTGGAGGAGGCACTCAGGGGGCCACGAGTGCTGCCTACTCCCAGACTCACCATTGCTAAGTTTTCCTGCGTCACAAATTTCAGTTTATTTTCCATTCGACGTAAGGCGTGTGACAGCTCCTCATTCTTCCTGCTGAGGCGTTTGTTTTTGTCCAGGATGGGCTTGTACTGACTTTCAGCTTCTCGAAGACGTTTTAACTGGAAGAATCAAGCGAGCATTGACACCTCAGGAACAATTATGTATTATCAAATAATTTAATCTTTTTCTTTAGCTACCGTAATAGCTGTACTTTCTCCTAATATACAGCAGAATCTATCAAGAAACTCTTGGTATAGCCCACTGGGAAGTGGATCACTCCTTGTTCGTGTGGTGTGCAACAAATATACCACATGGAGAATGTATTTACTGAAAGCAATTGTAATGGTTCTTGCCAGTTCCGTCTTTAAAAAGTCACAAAGATTGGTGCAATTAGTGTGGTGTACCACCAAACGCAGGAGAGCCAAGTATTCCAACCTAAGCCCCGGGAGGGTGAGGTCCTCCACGTTGCCTGGCTGGTCGAGCTGCTCGGGGAAGTACAGTGCACTGACAGCACCGACTCGTTGAATTCTCCTCTACCCCACACCTACAGGGCCCTGTGGGTGCCCCACAAACATTAACGGGCAGCAGAGGAGAAGCGGTGCTGGTGGGAGCAGCGGGGCGGGTGCTGCTCACCAGCTCGTTCCTCTCCTCCGACAGCAGCGCGTTGCGGTCCTCCAGCTTCCTGATGATGGCACTCAGCTCGGCGATTTTCAGTTGGAAGCGCCGGGCATCCTTTTCATCCAACTGCTGTTCCTAAAACAAAGATCAACTGCAAATAACTGCTCCTAAGTGCACGGGGAGCATCAGTGTTTTTCAAAGCTCAACCTCTTTCTTATCCCGAATCCAAATACTGCAGAACTATGAGATGGAGGAGTGTAAGCTGTGCCTTAGCGGCACTGACCACTGAGAGCTGCAAGGTGGGACTGATGGAAAGGCAAGAGTGAAAACGTAACAAAGTATGCAAATGCAGAAGTACGTGTATGCAAATAAGGAGTCACAAATGCTGAACTTGGAAACAGAAAAGAATAAAATATATGTTTCCAATGTATGCCACTGTTGAACTGAGTGTTTCAGACATGTCACCCACTCTGAGGACTTCGTTCTAAGAAGATGGTATTAAAAGTACTGACATACAAATGGGGAAAATCCATGCAATTGTACCATTGCATAAGCTCTGTTCCATACAGCTGTGGCCCTCTTTGGGTTCTATAGGGTCACTCGTAAAGCAAATGGGGGAGCACATTATCTGAGTAAAAATGCTTAAGTTATAAACGAGGAGAAGTACAGGTAGGCATTCTCATTCAGAATCAGAGAAAAGTGATGTCTATTTACAGGCACAATGTGCTATTTTTTCCTTCTCTAGCGCTTATTCTGATGTTTGTCAGAAGTTGAGCACAAATCAAAACAAGCGAGTTGGTGCTCTCAGTCCCGGTGGCACATTGGGAAGGTCTATGATTCCTCATTCAACAGGTGCAGGAGAGGCTTGGAATAAAGAACAAAATAGGTCGCTTTGCTCATGTGTGAGTATTTACACTTCTACTGGGAAAATCAAGGCTGTTGCAAAAGAAATCTTGATGAGAATCAGCAATGAGGAAAACTGGCATACGTGAGACACACAAGGTCAGTCAGCTGCGGCTTTGTACTGTTAGCAAATCAAGACAAAAGCAGAAAGGTGCTATTGTTACAATAAAAAATAAACAAAAAAAAACAACACTGTGAAAAGGTGGCTGCAATTTAATGTTTGGGATATTGTGTTGTAGAAAAGGGATGGGAAAGAGGAGGTTAACAGGGTTCTGATTTGCTTTCTGGCCCACTGAAAGCAAGTGCACGTGGCAGGGTGAGGATGGAGGAGCGTGGAGCCGGGCACCGCAGCGCTTCCTGGTGCTCATGTACCAGCCACCTTCACCCCTCTCCCTCCATGAAAGGGCCTTGCACATCTGCCTGCACAGCACACTGTCAGCAGTTCCAACAGCTAGCACACATACGTTACTCGGTTAGAAAAGCATTTGCATCATTTGTTGGCAAGAATTGGTGTCAAACGGTCAAATTAAGGCAGGAGGTAGAAGAATGGTACGGGAAGGAAAGGGAAGAAGAAGGAGATGAAGATTTTTTACCCCGGTATCAAAAACAAACAAAGGAAACCGGAAAACAAAACGACAAAGAAGCAAAAGCTCTCCCATAATGTGCTTCGGTTTTAAATCGTAAACATTCAGCTAATGAGCGAGAGCGAGAAATCAATGCCTCTCCACCTCCCCTGGGTTACTATGGGAAAGCTGTTGCTCACAGTGCACTCATCAAGATTCTGTCATCTGTGGTCATTTGGTCATTGTCATTGGTTTGTTTAGGTGAAACCACGTGAAAGTGCTTACGGGGCTTCCCGAATGA
Source organism: Callipepla californica brunnescens (assembly GCA_023055505.1). Lineage (NCBI taxonomy): Eukaryota > Metazoa > Chordata > Aves > Galliformes > Odontophoridae > Callipepla > Callipepla californica. Next base: position 12,088,397 of record JALIRH010000022.1, on the reverse strand, counting down.
TCTGAAGCGTCTCCTGCACCACTTGCATAAGGAAGTTCCCGCTTGGGGCTGCCCAGGTGCCGGTCAGACTCTTTGATCTGGGACAGCTGTTCATCTAAAGCCTCCTTTTGGAGCTGCAGTCTCTGGGCATGCCCGGCTTGAACCCCTAACTCTCTTTCCAGCACGTAGACTGCTCTGTCCTTAAACTTAATCTCCTCCATCTATAAGGAGAACAGAACACAATCACACACACATGCAGCAGCTCGCGCCCTACAGCCCAACCCCTCGCACAAAGATGAGCCCTCCTCTTACAAATATAGCAGCGAAGAGCAACGGGCAGCAAACAAACCCAGCACTGCCTCAGTAACCCATGAGCACTGCGCATGCACGCGCGGCCGAGCGACTGCTTCCAGAGACCACCCCAACTTCTCAGAGGTTTCTCATGAAAGCCACCAGGAGATAACCCGCACTGTCAGCACCACTTCAGAGCACCCCCTTCACCTCAGTGAACAGCAAAAGTAAAAGGGAAAAAAAAACAAACAACAACACAAAAAGGGGTTCACAATTAACTTTAAAATAAGGAAGTTAAAAACCTAAACATTTTCAGTGCTCAAACCTTTTTTTAATTTTCTTAATGTCAATTTCTTTCATTAATTACATACAAACACCCCTGGGTGGCCAGCTTTGCTTCCAGGGAGTGCTTCTGGGAGTGAGCAATGGCTAAAGCACATCCCCTGAGGTGTCTGCTGGCTTTTCCAGACACATCCTGGGCACGTAAGGTTGTGAGCAGCTCAGAAACTTTACACATTCAATCGAAAGGGACCATTTTAAAACCTGACCCATTCAAATGAGAACATTTCACCACGTGAAGATGGGATTTGATGCTTTTGCAGCACTTCGATGGCTTTGTCTGTAACCTGGAAAATAATGTGGACACCTGGGGAAAAAACGGCACAGCGTATTGACACATCTCTCCAAGGACGTTGTCCCTAAACCCCACAGAAGCTGCTGTCTGTGAACAAGCACAGTACAGGTTCTCTTTGTAAAGTGGTGCAAAGCAGAGCTGTGCAGGTGCATTTTAGTATGGGTGTAGGGTGAATAACCCAAAAGAGCGGTACTCAGAAAGAATAGTGAAGAAGATGGTATATCTTGTCAGGCTTATATGAATAGTACACAGACAACTAGTGAATAAAGAGAGGCTCACCTTTTCCAGATGGTTGAGGTTCACCAATAACTTCACAGGGGAGGGATCTCCAACAGGAGACTTCCCCAGTGCAGGTCAGCTCTTAGATGGGGTCTGGGAGAGGTGGAGCCAGACTCCACCCCTTCCAGTCACACAGTGCATTGCCTTCACCTGTGCTCCTGCGGCTGACTCAGTGCTCACCTCAGGTGATCCATCAGTGGTTCAGGATGTGATTCAACAGTTCCCATACAATGGGTGTTCTCAGGAATTGCCATTGAGGCAATGATCTGCTAACTTTGATTCAGAGGTGTCTGTAGAGGTCCTTCTGCCAAATATCTAAATAGTCAGAATCATAGGACTGCATGGTGCTTTGGGTCGGAAGGGACCCTTAAGGTCATCCACTTCCAACCCTCGCTGCAGCCAGGGACACCTCCCTGTAGCCCAGGTTGCTCACAGCCCCATCCAGCCTGGCCTTGAGTGCTTCCAGGGAGGGAACATCCACAGCCTCAGCGTGCAAAGAGATCAATAGAGATCAATATGGACCCATAAAGGAAAAGGTAACGCACCAACACAGGATGACTTGCTTAAAACATTAAGAATGATGGTGGTTATTACTGTTTTTGTGAAAACAAAGCCATGGTACTGCACAAACATCACCTTCAGAGGAAGAAAGAAGCAGTAGAAATTGTGAAGGATTTGCGGCACAGTGTTTCAGCAGTGGCTTATCTTCCAGAAAAAAACTATAAGAACATGCGGTGAACAGCTAAGGACGCATCAGTGGTCACATTTCCTTTCTTAGGATGAAGTTCGCATTCGTGAATTACATAGAACAATTTGATGCTGTCTCACTATTAAGGTGAAACAGTATGGAAGCAATACCAAAGGCAGGAAGCACGTCACTAAGAGTGTGGTGCAGCACATTTCTTCCTCGCATCACAGACATTAAGAGGAGAGGAAGACGAGCTCCTGGCAGCAGTGCCAGCCATGAGCACAGCTGATACCAGTAATCAAACCTAATCCTGTGCAGAGTACAACGTGCTATCCTCTCCGGTTCGTTCAGCAGGACTGTTCAGCCTCAGCATCAGTCAGAGAAGGATCCTGTCTGCAGACAGACCGAGCTGCAGCCACAGCTCACCAAGCCAAATGTTGGTGACGTGTCCAGGGAATGCTGCGTGCCCAGCAGCTCACACATGGGTGGTGATCCAGCCCTGCAAAGTGGGCTGGCATCAGATGAGTGTATCCAAGTTCCTGTACCTGACGTTTTGAATCGCTTTGAAATAGATGAATGAAAATTTGAAATAAAAGTTTACTAAACTCAGAAGGATGTTGGTCTGAGCCAGGAGCAGCTCAGGAGGGTTAGCTGTGCCACCCTGTGGATAAGGGAACAGTGAGAGCTCCCTTTCCAAACACACTCTCTCTGGATATGCACAGATGCATTTTGCAGCTGAGCCTGCACAGTCAGGTGTGCTTTGGGAGTAAATATGGAAACGAAAAGCTTGAGAATGGAAAACTGTACATATCAGACTGATAATTTCATAGGATTATCCTAAGCTGAAGGGTTAATATCATCGCAAAGCTACATGTGAATGAGTATAATTTATCTTACTCTATTCTGAAGATAAAAGAAGCAGAATTTTCCAAGGAGAGAAACAGCGCTTTGCTTGAAAATCACTTCTTCTCTTTGTTAAAATGACTGAATAGTGCATCCTGCATGAGTCAGGGAGCTCCTGAAGCCCTGATGTGAAGGCAGCCCCAGGCAGAAGCGGGTGCCTGCTGCAGCCTTGGCTGCTCCTGTGTGCAGTGGCCACGAGATGCAGGGACAGCACTTCTTGGTGGCCCCCATCCCAAAGAGGAAAATAAGAACTGGTTTTCAGTAATAGCCTGAGGGTTTTGGTAAGTGCTTTTCTTAGAGAACAGAGTTTTCCACGGAGCACGACACAGGCTTGGAACATCACGACCCTCCCCTGCGAGGTGCCAGCGGCTCCATTGAAACCAACTGTGGCCAGCTCAATGGAACAGAGAGTGCTTAACGTCATCCAGGAAGCACTTAGGGCCTGGTAAAATGATGGCGTCGTGTAATTTAATTAGCACGGTTAGATAACCTGATCCATTGAAGCAGGACTAAAAAAATGTTTGATTTTCAAAGGCAATTTAGAAAACATGACATTCAATCACTCTATTCCTTATAACTAAGAACATGTTTATTTTATAACTTCGCCATTAGAGGCCATTAGCATGGATTTTATTGTAATGCCTTAAGTTTATTTAGGATGTACGTTAGCCATCCTTTCATTGTGCTGCACCGAATCAATGCAGCCGGCAGTGTACGTTTAGAGAAGAATTACTTACACTGCAGGATATTTGAGCAGCGTTGACAGATCAGTTGGTTATAAATTATTTTAATATGCTCTTCTTCAAAAGAAAATAATATATGAGGGAAAAAAGCAATGTGGAGTCAGAGAGTGGATGTGCAGTGCTGCAGGGTGTTCAGCAGAGCAAGGCCACGCTGCCTTCGTGTGGGGCTGTTGTTTTGCTGGTGCTTGTTTAATTGGCTTGGGTTTAGCTTCCTCAGGGTTAATTACAGTCCAGTGAGGATGGGTTGGAAGAGACATTTGTGGGTTTATCCTGAGACACTGCATGCCTTAAAAAGCATGGCAAACCCAAAAAGATGGTGGCATCAAATAAATACTGAATGAATTTGGATTTATATTCTGGAGCTGTTGGTGTGTAGCCTCTGAGATCCAAACTGTTGTACCTGAGACTCAAATGGTTTGGTGAGATGATGGAGACACAGATGCAGCAAGGCTCAGATGGAGCCATCAAGGCACAACTGTCACTGTCTGCCCTGGGGGAAAGCCACCGAGGGGGAACACAGAGGGGAAAGCTCTTCCTGAGCACTCTGCAGAGTGTGGGGCCATCACCCCCAGGCTGTAGGGCTCAGGACTGCAGTGTGCGGAGAAAACAGCATTTTGGAATTGCATAAAGCTTTTTATGGAATGTCTACAGGAACCAGAGAGGATGGAAGTTGGTCAGTGAGGAACAAAAGGTGGGGAAAGAAGGGGAAAGGGATGAAAGACTGCTGGAGGCCAAAGGCATGGCTGTTCTGCGGGATTCCCCTAGCACAGCAGGCACCCAAAGGCCTGTTCCTCACATCTGAAACATGACCCATTCCAACAAGCACTGGCAGAGGTAACAGGAAGCTCCACACAAAAGCATCCTACAGCAGGTTTAAAAAAAGACATTTTGACATCACTTAGCAAACAGAAAGCAGATTTGGAGTATGCTCCAGAAGTTTGGTTGCCTGTCCTCATGCATCTAACCTTCCTTTAATTGCTGTCAGTAACAGAAGCATTAGTAAGGACATAGATGCAGATAACAACACATACCAGCCTGCGGATTTCCCTCTCACACTCCCTCTTAATTCTGGTGATTTCCTCTTGGTGCAGGTGATACACGCTCCTTATCTCCGCGGCTTTAATTTTGTCCGCTTGGATGACCATAGTCAAAGCCTCTTCCACTTGTTTCTTAGCGCCCTTAAGTTCCGAAATTTCCTGCTGCATTTTTATTTTCTCCACCTCAAAGCCCCTCTTGGCCTCCTCCTTGGCCTCGGTGAGCAGCACGGTTTTCACCTTGTCGGGAGCGCCGTCGCGCACGGCCGTCAGCAGGGCCTGGAGTCTCTGGATTTCGTTGTCTTTAATTTTTATTACTCTGAGCAGTTCGGCCTCGTGCTGCCTCAGAAGTGCCTCCCGAACAGCTTGGAGCTCCTTCATTTTCTCCTCGTGAAGTTTGACTTTGAGCTCTGTCACCACCACTGTACTCTTGTGCTGTTCGTGCTCTTTGATTTGCTTCACCTCCTGATTCTTCTCTCTCTCCAACTTGCTGACCTGTGTGGAAAACCAAAGAAGAGCGGCATTTTTACGAACAAACCGATGACCAGAAATTATGAGATAATCTAAGACCGATATGGATCACTTTATTGTCTCAGACCCTAATGTTGTGTGCCTGTGCCTGGCAGATAAAGTCCAGCCCAGTGAGATGGTGCCACTTATGCAGAAGTACAAATGTGCTTTATCTCAGGTGCTTTGTGAAGCCTTTTCAGAAGAGCTTTTGGGTACAAACAGGACCAGCAAGCTGTGCCTCAGCTGCTCCAGCATCAGATCCATCCCCCAGCAGACCTCACCGCTCCCCCTGCCTTCATGCTGTACACTTCAGAAAGAGAAATTTCCTCTCTCGAGGCATTTCATTTGTACAAAATGCACACTACAGAACCCTGTGCAGTAATATCTCCTCAGGGAAAAGGCCTTTGCAGTCTGTGGGAAAGGCTCTTTGTGCTACACGCTCACAGTGCTGCTGCACTCTGGGGCTGTGGTGGGGTCCTTGGGAGCACTGCTGCCCCACAGCACGGCCCAGGGCTGTATGTGGGTCCAAGCCCACCAGAAACACCTTTGTCACAGCCCTAACGAGATCCATCCCCTCCCAAAGCTGCTCCAGAAGCAGCACTGGGTGCTCACCTTGCAGCGTGCTGCAGAGGTTACACTCCCATGTGCACCCCAGGAGAGCCAGTGCTGCTGGCAGCAGCCACCAGCAGTGCCCTGGGGTACCACTGTGCCACACATCCCAGGGCAAAACATCCACCTGGTGGAAGCAGCACAGTGAGGACATTGCACTGCAGAACCTTCCCAGCAATGGATTTTTGTGTGCTTGCATACGTGACCCTCTCCTTGGAGTGGGTTTGCTCAGGGGCAGGGAGTGCAATTCCATGTACTCTCCTTTCTGCTCTGAGTTGTTTATCAGATCAGACTGTGCAAACATTTAAATGCCAAGATTAGGAAGTGAATATTCAGTATGTTATGATTACTTACTGGGAAAAAAAGGTCAGGTCAGTTCTTTGTACTGAAGCTGCATTTGTCTTCCTATGGTGACACAATAGGGTTTCCTTGCTAAGAATATGCCTAGGTCTGTCTCCCAAATGAGAGCACTCTACAGAACCAAACTCTGCAGCTGCAAAGGAAAAACTGCGACATTACAGAGCACTGCGAGAAAGTAATCTGTGAACGGAGGAGAAGGAATCCTGACAGCTCTGCAGAGAAGACTTGTCTTTCTCAAGAAGTCAGCCTAAGTGGCAATATCTGTATATTTTAATAATCCCTCGCAGACTCAGAGACTATAATTTGCCTGATTTAGTGTCCTAGAAGTATTACCTAACATGTAAGTACAATAAATTTCTGCAGGAAGCACAAAACCCAAGTGAACTGAGCATTAATATCCAAGCACTACATGAAGCAAATGCTCAGAAATCAGCCAAACGTGTCTGCAATACAAGCTATGAGCAGGATTATGCTTAATACACGTGTAAGAATTAGACAGCACCTTGCAGAGAAGCCTGAGCCTTCATTTAATTTCCAGCTGGGTACCTGCAGGAACCCTCCTGCCACATCCCCTGGACATGCTCAGGCATCTGAAGGTGTGTGTGTGTGTGTGCAGTGAGGTGCAGCCTGGTGACAGCTGCTGTGAAGCCCCAAAGAGCTGCATTTTATCAGATGCTTCTCCAGTGACGAATTATGCATTGCAAATAACCAGTGTACCCGACCACAAAAGGGTCAAACCATATTTCAGTTTAAAAGCATAGCAGGAACTCAATAGAAGCTGTGATGAGAACTCTTGTATTAAGAAGGGCAGGGGAAGATAGAGGGAAGGAAAGAAGGATCCTTGGTCTTAAAGCTGGGAGCTCTGCTTCAGCACAGAATCACTGGTAGCTGTTCTGTTAAAACATCTGTGTGTGTGTGTGTGTGTTTGTGTGCTGCCTTTGGAAACTTCCTGAAGAATTAGAATCATAGCATGCAATGCCAAATTATGATGCAGATTAACGGGGAAATGGAGAACAGTTCTCTGCACACGGGGCAATGTGTGTCTGCTGGGGCTCTTTCCTCCCACACCACCATGCCCACCTCTGCAGGGCGGTAGGGTCTGGGTTTGGAGCAGGGAGCCTTGTGCTGTAGTGCAGGGGGAACCACACCGGGAAGGGGTCACCTCGCTTCATCCAGGAGGTGTGTTACTGCAGCCATTTATTTCCCAGGGCGCACACAGGCTGGCTGTGTGCAGGACAGAAAGCTCTGAGCAGGGGAAGGAGCAGGCTGCCCCAGCAGAACTGCTGCGGAGAGGGAAGGGCACACACCTTACTCTTCTCCTGCTGGAGCTCGATCTGGATGTCGGTGAGCTTGGCCCGCAGCTCCTCGTTGGCAGCCTGCAGGGCAGCCAAGGCGTCGGGCCTGGCACGGCTGCTGCCCCTCCTCGACATGGTGCTGCCCGCGTCCCCCTGCAGTGCTGCTCCTCGCGCCGCTACATCTTCTCACCCACCTGCAGGAGGGAAGAACACGAGATGTGGGAAGGAGCACGGCAGCTGTGCGCTGGGCTTGGGCGCACGAGGCACGTGCTGGAGCTCAGCGTGCACTACTGCGGGCACTGCTGTCCAGAGCATAACACTGACATCACTGACTGTAAACACTTCTCATCGTTCACCTGCACCTTGTGTTTGCACAGCACAGAGGGTGCTGACACCTGCTGCTGGACTCCAGGATGCTGGAGGACGTTCCCAGTCTGAGCGGTGCTGCATCCCACCACCCAGCTCCAGCCCCCAGCTCCTGGGGGAGCTCCACTGGAAAAGGGACTTGCTTAGATAAAGGCAAACCACAGACAGACAACACATCCATCACTTCCAAGGTACACCAGAATGCTTTTTAACTTTTGGTTTGAAGTAACTCTTTGTTCCCAAGTTTCAGTTAATTCATACAGTAAATACTGCTCATCTGGAGCAGTATTCCCACACTCCTTAATACCAACCTTATTAACGGGATAAAAACAATGTTCATCTTGATTCATAATCAGAACCACTACAGAGCTGCACTACTCCTGTCCAAGTGCTAGGAAGGGGGCTTAGCATTACAGAGCACTGCAATAACAGGATGATGATAAACAAAAATAACACAATACAATAAAACTGATTTACGTTCTAAGAACAAACATCAGCATCTGTGAGGAGAAAAGAGCAGACGGGGCAGGCACATCCAGTGCTGCACAACAGAGATGAAAAGCCAGGATAGGGCTGAGAGCATCTGGGGGGGGGGGGGGCAGAGCTGCTGTGTGGTGGGCAGCCCGGGCACATGGGGTGGAGAGAAAGCTGTGCTGCTGCCAGGACACCCAACCAGGGCACAGTGCGAGCAGCCTTATTCTGCTGCTCCCCACAACGGTGCTTAACAGCAGCCCTCACATTTCTATAGGAAAATAAAGCACTGTTTTCAATCATTTGAAGAAATTAAAATGAAAAATATGTTGGCTGAAGCCTGAAACATCTCCTCAGAGGTTGTGGAGATGTTCTCAGTTTTGAAACTCCTGCTTCTCTGTGTAAGAAGATGCAGTATGTCAGTGATCGCTCTAAAACAGAGGTCACTTCTGGAAGAAAGTGGGGCAGCCCATGGCCCCCAGCGCCGAATTCTTCCTTCTGAGATGAATGAAGCATTGGTGCGGATTGCAATGATTTTTTTAAGCAATCTGTAGCAGTGATGTGTGCAGTCTGGTTCCTCCACAGCCCGGGTAAATGAGGAGCAGCGCAGTCCAATGCCAAGTGCTTGTATGGGAATGCCAGAGAAATAACAGTTTTAATGACACAGTGATTTGTCAGAATAATTTACATCAGAACCACTGTCTTCAAAGGGCAAAAGCTACGAGAACGGTTATTTGCTTGCAGAAAACAAACTGAAGGAACTGGAACAAGAAAGCAAAGGGCAAAAGCATTAATAGAGGCATGCCAGAAGGAGCACGAGCCCAGCAGCTGCTTTCTGGGGGACAGCACACGGTCACAGCACAGAGCTGTCCTACACCCCCAGCCGTGTCCAGGCACTGCATTAACCCGAGCAGCAGTGATGCAGCCAGGCAGCCCCTGCACTGCTGCCGCACACACACAGCCTGGGGGCTCAGGCTGCCCCAGTTCAGCCCTGGAGCGGTGAGCACAGCAGTGTTGGTGGGAGCCATCCGAGATGGGCTTAGCAGTGCTGATGTGTCCTCATGCTTTCAGGATTTGAGCTTTTAAATTGTGTTGAAAAAGTTATCAAGGTCTGATTTGCTGGGCGTGACAGGTTTAGTACTAGGCAAGATAAAAAACAAATGTCACAGTGACAGTGGTCAGCACACTCCCATATTGCAGTAACCATCTGCCTGCACAGGGTGCTACCAGCACTGAGCTGCAGCATGATGGAGAAACCACTCTGCATGCCACACTTCAAGCTCAAAAACTTGTGGGGTTTGGAGGGAAAGTTTCTCAGAGAAAAGTACACAAAGAATTCTACTACCCCTTCCCAGTCACATGAGATGTAGATCTGTGCATCCAAGCTGGAAGGAGCCTGGGGAGGAGTGGTGGTAGAAACATTGTGGTGCACCTTGAGAAGTGAGCAGGGCAGGAGGCACTCGTGAAGCAGCAGTACCCACCAGTGATGCTATAACAGGAGGCACTGCTGGGTACTGTGGAGCACAGACAGCCCTGGCCAGGGCCCAGGCTGGCAGGGGTGCCCCACACATCCCTCCTGACAGGGAAGACGTGGACACTGGAACAGGACAGGAGGCAAGAAGGAAGGAAAGTCAGCCTGGGATAGAGGACAGTGCATGCCAGTGTTACTAAATGCTCCCTGCTAAGGTTTTGCTATAGATTTGCCTCATTCTATGCAAATTAATGAATGGTTAGTGAGCAATAGACAGATTTTAGATAATCTACATTCATGGAACTCCACCAGTTTCAGAGAGACCCATTTCAAAGACAAGAAGCAGTCAGGCTCCTGAACTTCTATGTACAAAAAAGTTAAAATGCCCTAAGAGCAATATATAAGATTATTGACTGGATTCATTCACCTCTGACAAACTATGGGGCATAACCTGAGCTGCTGTTTACCTGCAAGGACAAGGATTCAGAGGGCAAAGCAGCAAGAACCCTGCTGGACGTTACAGCAGAGATTGCATGAGAGAGAGCAGAAGCATCAACAGGCATGTGACAAAAACCCATTCACTCGCACTGCTTTTCCATGAAGGCAGCTGCAGGGAGAACAAACGCACACAGACAGGCTCCAAGCGGGCACCTCCCACTTGCAGGCTTCTCAAACTGATACACAGTGTATAACAGATCAAAGAGAAACACCCCAAAGCAATGTCGTTATTGCCGAGACCTGGGCTACGCACAGAGGACCCCTCCAGTATTCGCTGTCCTAGCGATCAGGAAGGGATTTACACAGCTCAGGAAAAGCAGAGCTGCTTTTCCAGGGGATATTAATGGGAAATCAGACTGGACAGAGCATGGCAGCTTCCCAGTGACAGCCCCGAGCTTCTGTGCCTGCAGCAGAACAAGCATCATTGTAGCACAGTGTGAAAGCGGTGATTTGTATTTCAGAGTTGCAGTCTCGTAACACTGAGACAGCAGTGCCTGCCTGCACATCTCCCATCCACAGCTGCTGTGCCAGGGCCAGGTTTGGAGGAATAATGCTCCCCAACGCTGACAGCAAGAGCCTGGACAAATATTCCCAAGGTAACAGCATCATCCTTACAATGATACCAGCAATGAGAGAGGTTGTATTGCTGGAGAAGGAACTCGAAGCAGCCATTCCTGGCCGGCACTGCTCCTCTGGTGGCAGTGCATGGTGTTCCAAGGGGCAGAGCTGGGCTGGGCACCCTGGCACAGCCTGGCAGGACATGGTGCTTGAGGTCCTGGGCAGGAATAGGCAGAAAGCACTTCCCATGACAGAGCTGTGACACCACGGTACATTTCCCCTATTTTATTTTTTTCCCAGCAAGTTCCATAGAGGGACATCTGTGAGACATCTCTGTAGCGAGGCCTTCACACTTTTGATGCTGGGAAAATATAGTATGTGTATGATTCCTGATACGTTTGATATTGAAAATAGCATTAATAATGCATGGCACACTGCCTCTGGCAGGGCTCATCATCCCATTGCCTCCTGACTTGCAGTCCAGACATCAAGGCTAATTGGAAAACATGTCTTCTAGATAAGTGTTTCTGAAATCAAGGTTTCACCATGACTAAAAATAAATGAGTAAACTGCTGCCCAGAGCACCAAGATTTTAAGCAGAACACAATTCACACAAACTTTTGTGCTCCCCTATAGACTCTTGCGATGAAGAGATGCTCTCTGCAATCCAGCTGCACTACATGTTCACACAGAATAGGGTTGGAGAGGTACCATTAAATTGTTATCTGGCACTATTAACCTCTTCCCGGCCTGGAGCAGCTCACACACCTGGCAGAGGTCACCTTGTCAGCTCACACAGCCCAGCTCTGTAACCCACATTCTCACTCCCTGCACTGTGCAACAGAAACTTTCACAAACATCACCATCAATTTTTCCTAATTTTCGTGAAGGCTTAAATGTTATCCCCAATCTGTCTGATAAATTCAGCTCAGTTTTGCCACCCAAAACCTACATTTTCACTGCATGAATGTTTGTCACAACTAATACATGGCTCAGCTGCAGCATGAGGAGGAGAAAGGCCATTGGAAATGCCATGGTAAAACACTGAGCCCACAGCCAGCCCTTAACGCCCTGCGATCAAGGAGTAATTGCCAATACGTACATTGTCATGCACATAGAGTTACATTGGCTGTCTGTCCCACATGTGTCATGAGGATCTTTGTTTTTATGCTGTTGATGTAAGCATTAAGCCAAGACAAGGTTGATTTTAAGTCTGCATACAGATTTATATATATGCTTAACAAGACCAAATATAGATAAACCCAAGTTCCAAAGGAGTGTATCTTCCTTGATCACACTTCTGCTGAGAAAGTTCTGGGTTTAAAACAAAATCTCATATGAGTTCAGGTAAAAGGCAGCAGAGCAGAGAGGAGCCCATCACACAGGACAGGAGTTCAGCATACAGAAGCCCTGCACTCAGCACCCTCTGTCCAGCCAAGTGCCACATGGCTGGGAAATCACCCCTTGCTCTGGAGGCTTCTGCTCCAAGAAGGGCTAGTGCTCTCTCATACGTGCCAGCAAATCCCTGGTGGTCTACTAGATCCATCAGCAGCAGGCTGCTCTAGAGCTGTAGAGTTAATAGAGGTATAGTCAACAGAATAATCAGTTCAAATAGTACAGTAGTCAAGATGTATAACAAGAAAGATTACCACTGTAGAAGTGAATAAACGAAGAGGCAGAATGCTCACCTGTGCCCCAAGCTCGCAGTGGAAAAAAGTCCAAAGGAGGGATCTCCAACAAGAAGCCCCTCCCTAGGGCTGGTCAGCCCCTAAGGGGTCTGGGAGAGGTGGAGTCGGACCCCACCCCTTCCCATCACAGGTGCATTGCCTTCACCTGTGCTCTGTGGCCAACTCAGAGCTCACCTCAGGTGATCCATCAGCGCTTCAGGCCATGATCCAACAGCTCCATACAAGAGCCGATCTCAGTTTCCATCACGAAGAATAAGCAAACAGACATCTCCCAGAGGGAAACAAGTTCTCGAACATATCTTTAAAGAAACAGTATCCAGCAAAAAGGAAAACAAAATCACAAAGCCATGCAGCGGTGAGTTCCTGCAGCTGGAAGCCCAGAGCTGTGCCTGGGATTGTGTCAGTGCCAGCGGCAGCTCTCACAGACACATGTCAGATCCTGACTGACCGCAGTTTGTCCTCGAGCATTAATCCCTCGGCCATCGTTGACTCATTGATGGGTGGACCAAGCTTACAGAATACACAGCAAAACCCTGAGCCCCCAGTGCTGTATATACGCAACTCAGACACCTGCTGCAGAAATTTAAAACTCAGAGGCAGAAGCTGATATGTAGAGAGAGAACTTTTCTCCGTAAGTACTGTGCAGTACTTTGGGTACACAGATCTGTTGGGGCTGTACACCCATCTGACTGCCCAGGTGAACTAGAGCAGCTTGGAGTAGCATCAGTGATGTGCCTGGGTTTATTAGGAGGGATGCACTTCAGACTTCACTCTCTCGGCTCAGTGCCGTGTCATTCCATGATCTCCATCACAAACCGTCTGTGCAATGCTGTCCATTTTCCCAAGGAGTTCATCCCCGTGTAATTAACCACAGGCAACTGTAACGCAGATGGCATCGCATGACCCAAAAGCACTTTATGGGAAGGTTTTAAGCATGTTATTAATAGAGGCAGACAACAATTTAATGGTACCTCTCCAACCCTCTTCATCACGAACGCACAGCACAGCTGGATTGCAGCGAGCATCAGGTGGTGCTTCACTGCAATGCTGTCACAAAAAGATTTCAGTTCTTAGAGCTGTTCGATTTATGAATGAGTTTGTAAATAGCAGGCTTGGCTGTGGCAACAAACAGCACTGCATTTCACATTTCGTAAACATGACTGATTTCCAGAGTGACTCATCCCCGGCCAGCTGGGCATCGAGGGTCAGGCAGCGCAGCACGACGCTGGTGGCGGATGGATCCCCTCCTCAGCCTGACTGTGGCTTTCCAAGGGAAAAAATGGAGTTTTATTTGGAGCATTTGTTCCACTTGTAACCAGATTTGTGCACAGCACTGCGCTAACAGAAGTGCATTTAACAGCAGCATACAAGAACTCTGATAGGAAGCTGACTGCCAGCTTTCGGATGCCTGCATGCTCTAATGCCACCTGCAAAAGCTCATTCTTTGAGGATCGGATTCTTTCAAACCTCTTTTTTCACCAGTTTAAATTACCACGCACTGGCAGCTGCTGAGGTCCCCTCCCCAATCTCAGCACCTGTGTGACCAGAAGGGCTGGAGTCTGAGCCCACCTCTCCCAGACCCCATTTGAGGGCTGACCGCCACTGGGGAATGATATTCTTCTGGAGATCGCTCCCCTTGGAGCATTTGCTCTTTGGTGAAGGATCCACCTGCCCTGGGAGCAGCTCTGTGCATGCAGTGTGGCTGTGGGTGCTCGCTCTGTAGGGCTCTGTGCACATCTGTGCTACCAAGCTAAGCCATGAGCCAGCGTGTGCTGTGACCCATGCTGGGTAACCACATGGAAAGGGAAAAGTGTTATCTGTCTGACATTTCCAACTCTAGGAGGGAAAAAAAAAATAGTTTCAAATTAAATTTCAAGAAACAAATAAGATTTAAACAGCAACAACAAAACCAGAAAAACCCTGAGTCATTCCAGGCCTCAGGACAGGACTGAACAGAGTCCTGAGGGCAAACCATCCTCCCAGGGGTTGAAACAGGGACCCCACCGAACCCTGCAGCAGTGTATGTGGTCCCCAATGGAGAGCACAGCAGCTGTGGGGCGGGCACTGCTGTGGGGTGGGGTGGTGCAGATGGGAAACCCTCACTGACCACAGCAATGTGACTTCTGCTCAGAGGTGGTTCTGCATGCACAGGGTGGGGGATTCTTAAGCTATAATCTGATTTTTTTCTTTAAAAGCTGACTTGATCTGAGATGCTGCATCAATTTTCCTGTTCAATTTTATTAGTGAGCAGATATCCATTTCTCTGCAGCTCCACAGAACAGATCAGCCAGGGAGCTGAGACTTCCATTCAGCAGGGCAGAACCAGGTCTAAAACAGGGCCAGGAACCCATTCCTTTACAGAAACATTTTTTTCAGCACAGAAGCTCAACTTTCAAACATTTTCTTTAATCAAGACGAGCTGCCAGGGATGGGCTGACTTCCATGGAGGATCATCACGCACGTTACCGTACTCAACATGCAGCTGCATAGCTACAAACAAGGGGAATGTAAATTAGAATCAGAGAATCCTCTGAAGGCCATCTAGTTCCTAGAGTCAGGTGTTGAGAAGTGGCAGCCTGGAGCCCGGTGTCAGCCTGGTGTCAGCCCAGTTGCCCAGCATCGCTGTGTGGATCTATCATCTCTGTTACTGGAGCTTAGCTTCCCAACTTGCTTTTAATTTCCTGCAAGAACATGCACACCTATATAACAAGCATTTTCTTCCCAATAGCTGCTAACCCTTAGATGTTGGTTACAGATTGCACTGAGATAGTTGTGTTGTTCACAGTGAAGACACGGGTACCAGAAGTTAGAGGAACATGAATGTTCCTTGCTTGAAGGCTGCTGCTCACTCCCCCTTTCCACTGCCTGAGGTTATTTACCCATCCCAGGGACCTATCCTGCATGAGAGCCATGGTCTTTGTTAGCCTATGGAACACTGAGTGCCAAAACCCCCCACCAAAGAGGAAACCTGCAGCACCACACGGGCTCTTCTGCCCATAAGCACCAGGAACAAAATCACTCATTCCCACGTGGCATCTCCTGGCAGCAATGCCAGCTCCCAAAGACTCGTTCAGGCTGGAAATAGTGCTGGCCTTGCTCTTCCTCGTGAAAAATGCTGTATCACAAAGTGCTGGAATCCTCTCACGGACATCTCTGCCTACAGACAGAGCACAGCTACAGAAGAGCTCTTTCCTAACCATTTGTTTGCTGTTGCATCTGGATAACCATACTGGGTTGGAAGGGACCTCAGGGCCCCCCAGCCCCACACCTTGCCAAGGCTGCCCAGGGCCTGGCCACGGCCGGGGGCACCTCCAGGATGGCACAGCTCTGGGCAGCAGTGCCATGGCTTCACCACCCTAAATAGTATTTAAATTCAGCATTTTCTGGTCTGATATCCCTCTGCACTCACTGCTTCAGAGAAAGTTGCTTCTGACGTGGCTTGTTGCTGCAGCACTCCTAGCTAGGAGGTAAACGTGTACAGCACCGGAGTGTAAATCCGAGTCTCAGTTCCACAGTGTGTAATGAAGGGCCGGATGCTCAGCAATTAACTGCCTGAGATTTGGTAAGATGAAGCTGAAGCAACTCATTACCTATAGAGCACAGAACCAGAGGGGGAACAGCCACTGGGACAGAGAGCTCCAGCAGAGGGCTGCCTGCTCGGGGGGTGGGCAGTGCCTGGGACACTGCCAGCAATCTGTGCAAATTGCGAAGGGTGGGCTATCAAAACCTGCTGATAACAGGGGGTTACCGAGGTCCATCAAGATCCGGGAGGGATATAAAGCAAGAAGAAAAGAAGAAAAAATTAAAACAATAACCGCAGAAAATTGGGTAACTAGGCAACACAAAATTGAATATGAAGAGTACAAGATTATCTATATTTAAAAATACAATTTGGCATATCCTGCAGACAGAGGTTGAGAAGGAAAAGATCGAGTCATCGCCGGGGACATCTGCTGTGCAGCAGCTACGTAAACAAGATGTTAGGTAGGAATAGCAAGGGATGGGAAATGAGATGGAAAGCATTGCAGCGCTGCAGGAAGGTGAGTGCTGGGTACCCACAGTTACACCAGCACTCATCTAGAATGAAAGGTGCAGCCAGGAAGTAAATAACTGGGGTCTGCGAGTTGTTGGGGGGACATTAAGCAGGCAGCTATAAATTACTGATGTTATGAGAGCGAGAACAACAGTTGTGATTTTCTCCACAATAATGCAAGAATGAGGAACCACCTGATGTTCTGAGGGATGCTGGCAGGAGACAGGTATGGGTTTTGCAGAGAAAAGCTGAACCTTCCCTTCTGCGTCGTGCTCTGCAAGCACCAGCAGCAGCCCCCACCCCACTGCTCCCACCGGCCCAACGCAGTGCTGGAGGAGCACAGCAGAGCTCCATCAGCACGCACTGAAAGGAACACAGGAAATATCAGTATAATTACGCAGCCTTTGTAGCTGCTCACTGCTGTGGTTGGGTTCTGCTTTCTCTCTCAGCACAACCAGAAGGATGGAGATGATCCCTGTTTCTGGGAAGGCCTCACCCCAACCCCAGCTCACATCAAATGAGTATTGCAGAATGAATCCGTGCCTATATTAAAACCCCCCAGCAGGAAAAACGCTGTAATTTTTTGTGTCACATCAGCATGGGAGCAGCCCATCTTAGCCAGGGCTGTGAGCATCCTGCCTGGGCTAGGCACCAGCTCCGAGTCCGTGGCCAGAGCCACGCACATGTCAGCACCCAGTGCTCACACCAAGCCCTGTGTCAGCCCAGCAGGCCAGCCCAGCTGCGTGCCTCGGGCTCTGGAGCTCCCGTGGCCACAGGCAGGGTGCAACCATTGCAGCTGGCCTGCGCTGGAAGCCCACCTTGCTGTGATGGAGAGGATGTGGCTCAGCCTGCCTCCGCACTGCCTGAATCAGTGCTCAGGAAAGCATCCAGTACTCAGGTGACCATGAGGAACAAGCACACCGAGCCCATGGCCTCATCTCTCCAGCCCTGGGAAGCCTCAGCAGCTATCGCTCAGCCTCCATGCAACACTTTGCCTTCTCCTTTGGAGAACAAAAGGAGCCAACATTTATCTGCTGCTTGAAAACAAAAGGAAAATCAAACATCGAGAAGTTTGTTTTGGCAACAAGATACATAAAATATCGTCTTCAGTGAATGTGAAGGAACATTTACGGCTCCCAGTACATGACTGCATGGACCCAGCCCCACACAGCTCTGCAGTGCTCCTGGGCCGGGGTTGGAGCTCCCCTGTACGATGCACCAGGCGTTAGGGCTGGGACAGCAATGTCTCTTGGTCCTTGGATGTAGGTCTCTGGATGTAACAGGATTTTTTCTCCCACCCTTTTGGTTCACTTTGTCCATTTCTGTACCGAAATAGGAATGGACAGGAGAGAAGGAGCGGGGCCAGCCCTACCTGCGTGAGGAGCAGGAGCCCCAGGGCTCAAGGATGGAGGAGAATGTGTGGGGTGGGAGTGCTGCACCAACCACAGCCCCTGCGGACATCAGTTCTCACTCACTGTATAAAATCAATAGAAAAGTACCTGGAAAACACATTCACCCATGGTACCCTAAGTTTAATATTTACTTTGGAGGTGTTTTGTCCATAAAAAACAAATCCGCAACATATTAGGGACTGCCAATTAAACGTCCGTGTCTGAATTTGAGATCACAGCCAGAGATTGCTTTTCCATCTAGATAAATTTGAGATCACAGCCAGAGATTGCTTTTCCATCTAGATAATCTCTACCTCAGTAGCACAAACGGGGCTACTTTCCAAAGCCAAACGCTACGCTCTAATGGTGGCCAGGGAACGCTGCCGGGGCCCCGCTCCCTCCTCCCATCCCCCCCATGCACACTCACGCTCTGATTTCACCCCACTTCTGCAGCTTTAAGACGACAGAAAAGCTTCAGAAAGCAAACAGCCCTCAGCTGTGCGTCTGAACCGCAGGAACGCTCCGCGAAAGCAAATCTAAACCGAGCTGTGCTTCCAGTCAGCGAGGAGTGATGCGCCCGGCACCGCCATCCTCGGTGGGGTTGGGATGCAGGGGCACAAGGGGGCTGTGCTGCTCATCCAGCCAGGCTGGGGGCACAGAGGGGGCTGTGCTGCTCATCCAGCCAGCCTGGGGGCACAGAGGGGGCTGTGCTGCTCATCCAGCCAGCCTGGGGGCACAGAGGGGCTGCCACCAGGGTTTGCACCCTCGGAAGAGCCGCGCGGCCCCGCACGCTGCGGGACACAAACCCTCCTGCGGACAGAATCACACCTGCGAGGAGATGGCTGAAGGGGTCGGCTCCGGAGGGATGCTGAGCAGCAGTGCCTCACCTGCGCGCTGCCAACCGCTGCGGCCCCTCCGGCACCGAGGGGCTGTGACTCAGCACAGGGAGCAGCTTTTCATTTTTCAGATGGAACTTACCAACCCGTGCCAGCGTTACGGGGAGGATCCGCTTCCCGCGTCCGCCTCTCTGCCGGCCTCTCCTGAGATGTTCTCGCTAAACCCTCCCCATCTGGTTGTGTTATGATGACGGGAGGCAGTTTATTTGGGGAAAATCAATGGCAAGCCTGCATGGGAATCAGGTGGAGTGAGAGAGAAAAAAAATCTCAACCTCTATCTCTGCTGCATGTAAGAGGAGAGGCAGCGTCTTATTATTAGCCCAGGAGCTGCGTGACTGCGAGCAGCATCCTCCGCTCTGAGCATCCCTGAGGCTGCAGCCCCATGCACATGGGGAACACCTCACAGAGGGGTAGGAGGGCCGGGGACCCAGAGCCAGCATCAAGGAGCTGGTGCCCGGCGTGCTGCAGGCACAGCACCCTGCAGGTCAGGTGCAACCTGTGGATGCTGCTCCAGGAAATGCCAAGTCCAGGTCAGGAACAAAAAGCTCAGCCTGTTCCAGTGCAGCATAAGCTCGTCATTAGCCAACACAGAGCAAGACATCACGTCCAGGTACAGTGAGCTGCACACAGGGGGACCCCAGCTCCAGGACCAGCTCCTGTGCTCCTTCTGCTGCAAAGAATTCCCACCTAACATCTAATCTAAATCTCCTCTCTTTCGGTTCAAAGCCGTTTCCCCTTGTCCTGTCTCCACCTGCCCTCACAGAATCTCACTGTCCCTCCTGTTCGCAGGCTCTCTTCAAGAACCCGAGAGCAGCAGTGAGGTGTCCCCAGAGCCCTCTCTCCTCCGGGCTGAACACCCCCAGCTCCCTCAGCCTTTGTTTGTTTAATGATTTGTTCAAACCACTGAAATATTAAAGATCACCACCGTAGCTGAGCAGGTGCTGATCACTGAGAGCTTTGAAGGCAGCACTGCTTGGGGCTGACCAGCAGGGTCCCCAGTGCCCACTGACAGCCACAGTGTGTCCCAGCACTGCTGCGTGAGGGCACCACGAGGACACAAACATCAGCCCCTGTGGCTGAAGTGGGAAAATAGTACAGCCATGAGATTCAGAATGGATTCAGCGGGTGAATAAATATTTCACAGCACCGGGAGACTGCAAGGTGAATGAATACCTTGGGAGGGAGGTTGAAATAAATCACTGAAGTGCTATAAAACCAGAATTTAAAATAGCTGCCCCCCAAAGTCCCTGCAGCAGGAGGGAATCACTGCACAGACACAGCCACAGCCACGTCGAGCAGCAAGCTGGGGAGGGACGAGGGGCTGCACTGCCTCCATTTCTTCCACGCTGACTTTGTGCACAGCCTGGCTCTGACTGCACTGCTTTCTGCTGTAAGCAGCGGGCAGAAACTGCCGTAGATCATCTGGTGTGCTGTGTCCACGCAGGGAGCTCGAGCTGTGGGTGCAGGCTCTCCCCACAGCACAGTTACCAGGAGGGATGCAGCCCAAGGAATTTTAACATGGATTCTCTCTCAGTAATTTCAGTCGAAATATTACAACAAATATTTCTGCAGCGATGTCAGAAATGAACCGAAAAGCGGTTTAGAATGGCATTTGGATTTTTAGAGTTGCTTCTATTTCATTAAAAAATAAGAATGTCCAAGCAGTGCACACCCAAATCCCTGCCTTCCACGTCCATTTGAAGCAACAGGAACAGAACAGCTGCACGTTTGTTGCAAGCACTCGCTATTAATCTCACCTGAGGTTTCACTGTGATAAAGAAGTGAGTTAGTGGCCATAACACCAAGTATTTTGACTCAGACAAGTCAAGCTGGTCCTTGGAACCTCGAGAGCACTTCAGAGACCCAACTTTGCACAGCTGCTGCTTTGGGTAGTGAGTCACATCAGTGTGAACTGGGCATCTGCAGAACCGTGTTGGTGTTGAGAGCCAAAGCCAAGTTTGATGAGACACACAAACACTGCCTTTTAAAAATAGCATCCAAAGCTCTGCACGTTGACACCTAGCATCCTCTGAGCATTCAGTGCCTGCTGCCTTCTGTTACCCTGTGTGCTCCTGCTCAGAAGGAAACAGTCCCATTGGCATCAGTGAACAGAACGTGCAACTGCCTGCGGCCTTTGGGCCAAACAGGAGTTACTGCTGTTACTGAGATGGAACGCTGAGGCGTACGGTGCTGATCTCAGTGGTCAAATAAATAAATGCGTCAACCATAAATAATAATGCTAACTCCTGGAGGGGTGTGCTGAGACAGCCAGGGTTACTACCGAGTGCTGTGAGGATGCCTCAGCCCTGGAACAGACAGAGCCAAGATGTGCCTGGAGCTGAGAGCAGCACAGGGACTGCAACAGCAGCGCTCAAAGTGACGAAAACCAGAGCAGGAGATATTTGCAGTGTGCTCAAATCACAGCCCGGAGTTACCAAACTTGTTCCCTTAGGCAGCAACATGTAAAGAGGCCATAAAGGATGCTGCAGCAAATGCAGAGATGAGGCACTGTGCCCAAGGGCTGGCTGGGGGCAGGAGCGAGCACCTCTCTGCTCCCAGGCAGGTTTCATCAGCAGCTATATTGCCTGCTTTCATGAGGTGCTGGCGTTCAGCAGTACCTCCCAGCTCTGAGCCGTGGGTACCTCTGCTGCTTTCACAAACCCCTGCACTTCTCACTCCCTGCCTTTCTGTCTTTCACTCACGATTTGGAGATCTACGTGCACATCTATTTCTGAGCAGACATCCCTTCCCAGGAGGTGCATCTCCTCCTGAGCCAACTAATGCTACTTGATACCACTGCTTGTTGATTGGCGTAGAAATGTAAGTAGAAGGAAAAATATTCATGTCTGTATGATATTCAGCAGTGTCAAATGCAGCTGTTGAGTGACTCATCTTTAAGTGACAGCAGATAGCACCTATTTCCCTTTAGTTTCACACACTTATTCACAATCCTGAACTAAGCAGCAGCTTCCCCCCCCCCCCCCCTCACTGTTCCTGCTCATACAGTTAAACACAACCAAGCATCCCTGATGGCATCTGAGCAGAAGGCCAGCAAGCAGAGCTGCTGTGTTCAGATGGACAGCTAAACCACTTCTGCCATGGCTACCTGTCCCTTGACAACAAGAGGAAGGGGCTGGTGCCAGCAGCAAGCATCCTGCTCGCTGGAAGCCATTTCAGACTTCCCACGAGCACTCAGGGCTGGTGCTAAGCCACTCCTGCTGAGCATCTCAGCTCTCCAGCTGATGGAAGAAATTGCTTACATCTTTTCCTTTCCCATGAACTCTGCACAAACAGAAAACCTCCAATGCTTGTTATTTAGGAAAGAGAAAGCACTGTGGGCTGTGCAGATCTTTTGCCCCCACTCCTCACGATGCTCCACCTGAGAGGCTGCCAGAGGCTGCAGAGTGAACGTGAGCTGTGCTGTAAGGCCAGGCCCCATCCCAAAGCCTGCTTCGTTTCCTTGCCATGCATGCCTCTAGCATTACAGAAAGTGACAATGGAGTGAAACAGCAAAGAAAAGCACCTTGTGGCTTCCTTCTCCCAAGCTTTCCATCCTCATTATGGGGTGACATTGCCTGTACCTGAATAGGACCCCCAGCACCATGGGAGCTGCCAAGCACCAAGTACCACACCGAGTCAGCCCTTCCCTCATGGGACAGCCCCAGCATGTACCAACTGCTCCTCTTTTCTTCACCTTTCACACCTGTGACACTTTCAATTGCTGTGCTGCTTGCTTCTCTACCATGTTTTCACCTGGTTTGTGACAACCTGATCTCATCAGGCTCCCACCAACCAAAGAGGGCAGCAGCACTGCCCCCATTTCTAAAAGCTACCCGGACCAATGCAGCAGGCCATGCCAAGCACCAGCTCACAGCTCGGGCCTGCTGGGCTGACTGACAGCTACCGAGGGGCACCAGCAAACAGTCAGACAGTGTGCTAACTGCAGCTCAGGACGCAGCCTGAGGGTGGTCAGGCATGATGAGATGTCCGCATCGTGCAGCTTCACTCCCACGGCTCTGTCCCCACGAGTGGGAGCAGTGTTTGAGAGCATGGGTAAACCCAAACAGCACCACCTCCTTCTCCTGTACCACCTCTGACTTTGCTTTGGGTACAAACAAGCAGGAAGCAAACCTCCCATCCAACACCAAAGCCTTTCCCAGCAGCCAGCAGGGCTCTCTGGCCTTACCCTGCACACGAGGAGCTCTTGTATCAGCAAGATGAAGAAGTAATGTCCATTTCATTCTGCTAACAACACGAGCAGTAAGTATCCATACAAGCACAGCGTGGGGACACACTGCTTGCTGCTGCTGCCTGGGGACCAGCTGGAAATGCAGATGTGGTGGGAGCTGTCACTGCAGACCGCAGGGACAGAGGCTGTGACTGAGAACCGCTCTCTGTCTCAGCATATGAACGTGGCACCGCCAGCAATGAGTATTTCATTCCTACACAAATGAAAAGCTGAAGCTTTGCCTTTAAGGCTAAGAAAAAAGTATCTGTGCTTTGGGCGGCTGTGCTGCATTGCTCGTGTGCTCTCACATCTCAGAGCTTCCTCTGCTGATATTTGTTTTCAGATGGAGCAGGAAAATATCGCACGCAAGAACGAATGCTGTGTCTATAAAAAGCCAACGTTGTGGAAGCAACTGCTCCCGTTTTAGAAGGAACAGGAGAGAAGACATCTTCTGAGCCATAAAAATAAAGAACTGGGTCAGTTCAGAGCTCGGGTTTGCGTGAGCTCACGTGCAAAAACATGTAAGCCATTAATACTCGGGTTTTATTTCTTATGACAGAACTGGATGGAAGGGTTTCTCTCACTTTAAAATATTCCACGTGTGTCAGCGTTGCACCAGCACCGGGGTCAGTGTGCTTTGTAACTTCGTTGTTTCTGGTGACACATTAATAGATAGAAATTATTGCCTTCAAATAACAGAAAATAAAGTGGAATATATCACGTTACGTAATTCCCTCCATTTCTACAGCTCAGCCCCTTTTGTCCCTCAGTCATACCTATCTGCCATCCCACCAGGCCTGAGCTGGGTGTGACGTGCAGAGATCAGGCGTTTATAACATAGGAAATACCACATCTGCAGTTTCCCTGTAATCCTGAATCTGCTCCTGCTGAGATCACCTCGTGGTCTGAGTGCATCAAGCTCATGTGGCCCTGACCGAGTGCCACGGGCTCGTTTAGAAAGTGTTATTCTGATGTGTGAACTTCCAGAAGTACATATACAAAAGAAGGAAAAAAGAGTACTTTTCCATGCTAGCATCACAAAAGGCCCTTCAGAAGGGAAAAATAATAATTACACAATAATCACACTGCCTCACAGCTGTACTGTGATGATTAGAGCTGATGGTTTCAATCATTCGCACGAGGTACTGAAGATGCAACATCCATGACCTGAACTCAGCCACACGTTGCAGCAGATGTGTGATGGCAGCAGGAGCAGTGCAGCGAGGAGGTGTTATGAAAGGAAGGATGCTCGCCCACCTCTGAAGGTCTGTGCCTGCAGAAGGACTCCACAAAGGAGGAATCCCCAGCAGGACACCCCTCCTCGTGGCAGTCAGCCCATCCGTGAGGTTTGCAGGTGAATTGCCTTCACCTCCAGGGCTGATGGGTCTTTTCTCCACATGCTCAGTCAGTGCTCCAGCCGTGACTCAGCTGCTCCCATACAACACTGCTGTGTATAATTGGGTTGGGAATTCCCATTGGTGTATTAGTCATGCTTATGTTGGTTTCTCTGCTATCTATGATAACATCATTAAAGTCCTGGCTTGAGAGCAGCCCTGAGAAGGATATGGGAGTGTCCATTGAAGAAACACTCAACATGAGCTGGCAGCGTGCTCTCAGCCCAGAAGGCCAACCATATCCTGGGCTGCATCCAGAGCAGTGTGACCAGCAGGGCGAGGGAGGTGGTTCCGCCCCTCTGCTCCCGTGAGACCCCACCTGGAGCACTGTGTCCAGTTCTGGGGCCCCCAACACAAGAAGGACATGGAGCTGTTGGAGCGGGTCCTGAGGAGGGCCACGAAGATGACCAGAGGGCTGGAGCACCTCCCTGCAGGGACGGCTGAGAGAGCTGGGGCTCTTAGCATGGAGAAGAGAAAGCTCTGAGGACACCTCCCAGCGGCCTTCCAGCAACTGAAGGGGACTACAGGAAAGCTGGGGAGGGACTTCTCATAAGGGCAGGTAGCAACAGGATGAGGGGAAGAGGCTTTACACTGGAACAGGGGAGATTCAGACTAGAGCTCAGGAAGAAATCCTTTACTGTGAGGATACTGAGACACTGGCACAGGTTGCCCAGGGAGGCTGTGGATGTTCCCTCCCTGGAGGCACTCAAGGCCAGGCTGGATGGGGCTGTGGGCAGCCTGGGCTACAGGGAGGTGTCCCTGCCTGCAGCAAGGGTTGGAACTGGATGATCTTAAGGGTCCCTTCTGACCCAAACCATTCTGTGACTCTATGAAGTGTGTGCCTGCTGCTCAGGGTTACATAGAGGTTGGTGCATGTCCTTAAATACCAGTATTGTTATAAATAGCAAATAATCAATATGCATTAAGGAGAGGTGTGACTGTATATATATAAAGTACAGTTGGCATGTTACAAGGATAACATTAACAATAAAAATGAAGTACAGAATCTCTGCCCTCCTCGTGTCTGCTGCCCTCTCCTCTCCCAGGGTGCTCCCTGTGAGCCCCTTGGCCAGGCAGGGCAATGCACGCTGCACGGTGAGCTGACAGAGTGGGCACCGATGTCCTGACCTTCACGCTACCCACGTTTTGATGGGACTTCAATTCTGCATTGTCCTGTGTGGAGGACAGCTTCTGAGCTACTTTTATCCAAAGGGAATCCAGTCTGCAGATGCTGAGGCAATGCAAACCGAAGTGCAAGTGTGCATCAGCAAGAGATCTGCTCCAAGGGTGCTGTCCTGTCCCCATCTGGACACACCCTTATCTCAAAGCATGCCTAGAGTGCATTTTCCATGGATGCAACTGGAAAAGTAACTCGAGTGAACTGAATCAAAGAGCAATTGTAATGTAAATGGAGTTAAGAGTGAGAACTATAGGAAAAACAATGGCAGTAGAGCCATGGGAAGGTGTCAGGGTTCTCCCGACAGCTAGTGCAAATCTGTGCATCTGCAGGCACTTCTCTCCCCCTGGCACATCCTGAGTGTCCCGGACTCACTAAGATTTGTGACAGTGACTTGGTGGCAGCAGAATCAGGCTCTTTGCACGCAGTATCTTTTTAACTGAGTGCCGCTGATACAGGATTTGTTTCAGATTTACATCCCGGTAAAATACAGCCTGTGCCACGCAGAGCTGGTTACTGCTGCCCCTTGCTGACAGGACGTGCCAGGGGACACATCACTCTGCAGCTCAGGGCCCTGCAGGACAAAACCGAGCGCTCTGCAGTACAGAATCCCACAGTCACAGTTCCCTGAGCGGGATCTTCGAGTCCAGCTCCTGGAGAAGTGGTTTTGCTATGGAAAGCCCAGGTTCGAATCGGTTACATCTGTACCAGAAGTGCTGAACCAGAGGAGCCAGGGTTGCCTGAGCAGCACCTCCTGCTGCATCTCTCTGCAGTCAGCACCCAGCTTCCTGCAGGCAGTCAGCTCGGGCTGCAATCACTGTGTGCAATGCACAGCATCACCCAAGGGTTCCCACGTAGCACGGGGATGCCCAGGGCTCAGCGTGGGGCCAGGACATCGCTGCACCATGCTAAGGTGGAGCTGAGCCCTGGGGCCAACCGAAGGAGAAAGCAGGAGACCAGACACGGCTTACGAGGACAGAAAATGCACGTTCTGCACCTCAAACTGACTGCTTTCCACTTGAGCATGAAGAAATGTGAGGTTCCCGATTGCACTTGACCTTGTGAAGGTGAGCTGAGCACACAGCAGAGCGGCCCGTGGAGCAGTGCAGCAGGATGCTGCTGGCTCACAGCACAGCAAGGTGTGCACCAGGAGCAGCGCTGCTCGTCCCAGGGCCACTGTGAGCACGTGCCCCTGCAATAAGGAGCAGTGGGCTGGTGGGGAACTGAAGGAGCAAAGGTTTTATTAAAAGAACGATAAGGACATCGTTCTCCTTTATTTTCTACAGAACTATATTACGCTGCTGAGATCTTTGGGATTTAGGCCTATCTGACTTGAGAGGACCTGGCTGTCGGAGACAAAGGAAAACAGGGGATTACCTTTGCAGGTCAGGCCCCTACAGAATTTGTGTGGTGCTTCACCACCGATAACAGCCAGCACTTAATGCTCCGGGGACCAGAGCGTGAAGATCAATGCTATTAGCCTGCTCTGGAGAAATAAGGGTAGGATTAAAGGAATGATTTAACTCGGAAGCCTGAAGCACAGCCCAACACCCAGCTGCTTTCCCACCTCCTGTGTAGGCACCTGAGCTGCTGTCTCCTGAGTCCCACAGCCGGGACAGCGGGGTGGGATCCACCGGTGCCCCAACCCCGGAGCTCCATCAGTCAATTTACACAAGGATTCAGAACCTGCTTTCATTTCAATGCTCCATTTAAACTATCGTTGCACAAGAAGAGCTGCACCTGATTAGGTGACGAATGTAGAAGAAATGTTTTGAAAAGAAAGCTTTGTGAAAAAGATCACTATTTAAAGGCCTTCACTTATCATAGAGTGGCTTTGGTTGGAAGGGAGCTTAAGGATCACGGAGCTCCCTCCCCTGCCATGGCCTGCTCAGTCCCTACCAGCTCAGGCTGCCCAGGGCCCCATCCTGGCCTTGGGCATCACCAGGGATGGGACATCCATAGCTTCTCTGGGCAGTTCCAGCACCTCACCACCCTCCGAGTTAAGAATTTCTTCCTAACACCCAACCTGAATCTCCCCTCTTTTAGTTTAAAGCCATTTCCCCTTGGTCCTATCTCTATTAGGCTGTATAAAAGTTGCTCTCCCTCCTGCTTATAAGCTCCCTTCAGGTACTGGGAGGCAGCAATGTGGTCTCCCCTGAGCCTTCCCTTCCCCAGGCTGAACAAACCCAACTCCCTCAGCCTCTATAGGAGAGATGCTGAACATCTCTGTGGCCCTCCTCTGGACTGTCCCCAGCAGCTCTGTGCCTGACACATGCTGGGGGCCCTGGGTCTGGATGCAGTACCGCAGATGAGGCCCCGCAAGAGCAGAGCAGAGGGGGACACTTCAGTCCCTGCCCGCTGCCCAGGGTGATGGTGGCCTTCCAGGATGCAAGCATGCACTGCTGGCTCACATCCACCAGCACGCCCAAGTCCTCCTCTGCATGGCTGCTCCCAGTGGGTTCCCCCAGTCTGTGCCCTGACCCAGGAGCAGCACCTTGCTCTTGGCCTTGCAGGACCTCACTGGGTTCACGTGGCCCCACTTCCCAGCCTGTCCCGGTCCCTCTGGATGGCATTCCCTCCTCTGGTACCACCTCCACCACTCAGTGCAGTGTCACCAGCAAAGTGCTGCGGGTGCACTCGATCGCACTGCCTGTGTCACTGAGAAAGATGTAGCAGTAGCAGCCCCTCACTGGCATCCCCTGGACACGGAGCCGCAGCCACCCAGCCGGCTCTTCGTGTGTCTCCAATAGAGAACAGGGAGCGCTGCTGGGCCACGTAAAGGCCTCGTCAGCTCCTTTCCTGACACTGTTCCGAGCCGGAGCCACCCCCCACTAAAAAATAAAGGAAAAAGAAAGAGGAAAAGCCCCATAGACACAGGGGGCCCTGGCACATCCCAGGGTCACAGGTCTGCCCGCTTCTCCATCAGCCCCCGGCTGCCTCCCCCCCGGCGCTCCCGTCCCCCATCCCCATTTCATTTGCGTTAACCACAGCGAGCAGAAACCGCCTGGTGGTGGGGGGAGGGGGGGAAATAAACAGCATCGAGCGGAAAATAGGGCATTTGAAAACGGATGAGACAAGGCCCACAGGTAGCAGGCGATTCGCACGCAGACGCATCCATCCTGCGCCCCGGCCGCGCTGCGCACTGACCTTGCGGGCACGCTCCATCACGGCGCACGCTGCCCCGCCGCTCCGCCTGCCGCTGCCATTCCTCCGGCCTCACAGCTGCGGGCTGCCGATCCTAGCAGGCAGATCTAAAAGGATTTTTTACCGTCAAACCGCGGAAGGCGAGAGCCGATCATCCATCCCCGCCGCCGCGTGAGATCACATCCCCCGTCCGCGTCCCCTCGAACCGCGGGCTCGGGCGGGGAGCGGTTCATCGGGGCAGCATTTCGAGGGCAGGGAAGGGGACGGGAAGCAAAATGCGGCGGCGTGAGCCACGCGCGGAGCAGCGCGCAGCGGAGCGGAGGCGGCTGCGGGCGGTGCGGGGCGGGGACGGGCGGTGCGGGGGGGGGGGGGGGGGGGGCATCGCAGCGGCACCGCCCGCAGCCATTGCGGTACCGCTGCGCACCGCGGCTCCCGGCGCACGGAACGGCGTCGCGGCTCCGTCGCGGTGCCCGCGGTTTGGGTCCCGGCTGAGCCCCGCGCGAGGAAAGGGCCGCGCTGCACAGAAGGGCGGGGAAGAGCCGGGGCTGCGGGGCTCGGGGGGGGGGGGGGGGGGGTCTGCGGGGAACCGTCGCGGTGCTCCGGAGCGAAGCGGGAATCGCAGGGACATAGAATCGGTGTCGTTTGAGACGGAAGGGATCTCTAACGGGCACCTGGTGCCGCCCGCAGGGACACCCACAGCTCATCAGTGCTCAGAGCCCATCCCTGCCCGGGGCTGCCTGCAGGGACCACCTCCGTGTGCAGCCGGAGCCGTGCCTCAGTGCCCCACTGTGACACACACCTCCTTCATAGCCAGTCCAAACCTCCTCCCTTTAAGTTTGCCCAACAGTCAGTCCCCTCTTTGCTACAGATCCCCCTCAGACACCGACAGGCCGCTCCCAGCTCTCCCTGGAGCTTTCCCTTCCCGAGCCGCACAGCCCCAGCTCTCAGCCCGTCCCCATGTGGGGGTGTTTCACTGCTGCCATCGTGTGAGCAGATCCCCTCCCTCTCCCTGCTGGCTGTGCTGCTTGGGATGCAGCGGTTGTCTTTAGGGCTGCGCTGGCACAGTGCTGGCTCACATCCATGTACCATCCACCAGCATCCCCAGGTCCTTTTCAGCAGGGCTGTGTTCTGTCCTCAGATCTCCCCACTGGCAGTGGGGCTGGCCATGACCCACGTGCAGATCTTGCACTTGAACTCGTTGAACTTCATGAACTTCACCCACCGCTTGAGCCCTCCCACGTGTCCCTGTCAAATCTGAATCTTTCCAATCTGAAGGGAAGGACGTTGATGCCATCGGTGGCTCTTCTCCTGTCCATTGCTGCGGTGATGTGACACAGAAGGCCATGGGTTGGTCGTGCAGGATCTGCCCTCTCCCGTCTCACCCCCCTGCCTTCCCCTGCCCTCCACCGGCAGAGGCACTCTGAGGAACCCACTGGGATGAGAGTGCTGCTTCCTTCAGAGAAACACCTGGAAAGACAAACACAGGACTGAATCTCTAACGATAGGAAGCTGCAGCAGCACGGTCTGCTTGCTTTTTGCTGCTGAGGTCTCAAAGCTGTCCCTTCTGTCCACGTGCCCTTTGCTGGCAGCATCCCGCTGCAGACAGCCACGGACACAGCACAGAGGGGAGGGATGGGGCAGGCACCGGGGCTGAGGGCAACGAGAAACGGGTCCCTGTTTCTCATGCAGCAGTTTGTGGGGGTTTGTGAGTGAAACAACACTGGAAGCTGTGTTGTGTCCGGTGCTGGGAAGCGAGAGGCCGTCACTGGTTGATGTCACCCGAACAGTCAGGTTTTGTTTCTCAGCTGGCGAGCGTTCTTGGGGCAGTCTGCATTCACCCAGCTGGATCCAGGACAGCCTGCTCAGAGCAGCCCCTGCACGCTGCTTTATCGAGGGGAACAGAAGTGTTAATGACCTGGAGGGCCCAGTGCTGGCAAACAGGAGTGAAGGAATCGTGGCACTCCACTTGGATCCTGTCTGGAAGCAGTGAGGACTTCCCACAATTCAGAGGCTGAAAAGCAAACCAAAGTCTCATTCTTGGTTTTAACCCCAGCGATCTGATCCGAAGCCACTTGAGAGTGTCCATACACAGCCCTTCCACCGAAACCACTTCAGAAATTCCTGAATATAAAATTAGATCATGAATTTGCCCTATCACCACACTTCAGATGTGAAGAAGTCACACCAGCAGGCGCAGCACGTCGCTC
Source organism: Callipepla californica brunnescens (assembly GCA_023055505.1). Classification (NCBI taxonomy): domain Eukaryota; kingdom Metazoa; phylum Chordata; class Aves; order Galliformes; family Odontophoridae; genus Callipepla; species Callipepla californica. The sequence goes on along the minus strand of JALIRH010000022.1, from coordinate 12,057,550 downwards.
AGACCTCGTGTCAGCAGCCTGGAGAAGCACGGATGGCTCAGAAACCACTGCAAACAGGTTGCTGTCTGGGAATTGCCAAGCCATGGCCCGGAGTAGTGATGGAGAAGGGCAAGGCCCCGGATGGAGGCCATGGCTCCATCCCTCCCTGAGCTCATTAAGGGCTGGCAGCCACAAGGGAAGGGGCTCTGCCCGCAGATCCTCCTCTGGGGCAGTGTGAGGCCGGTCCTTGGGATGGGTGAGCAGCTCTCTTTCTTTAGCCGGGTCGTGGCCACCACCCTTTATTCTCACCGCCAGAGTTGTGGTGTTGAGAAGGGAATGACCAACACTGGGTGGTTCTCTTGATGTGCCACAAAGAGAAATCAAAGCGGGTTCCAAGCTGAAAGAGGACTGCATCACAACCGACTGCTGAGCTCGGGGAGATTCCATCCACGAACCCGCAGCTTTCTGCGATGGCAGCAGAGTGCTTTCCTGACAAAAACTCGCTCCCTGTTGAGCAGCACCTGAGGATGACGGTGCTCACCCCATTACCGGCAGGCTCCTGCAGGCTGTGGGTGTGCAGAGGCTGTGTGTGCAGCCCGGGGCTCCCAGCTGCCCGCGCACCCACAGCAGTGCTGCTCCTCCATGAAGAGCACCGATGCCGGAGCAGAATGCGGCCCACGAATCAGTGTTCGAAGTCAGGGAGTGGATGGTGCACACAGAACCAGCAGCCTTTCCCAGAGCTTGGTCTCAGCCGTCAGGGTTTACCACACGAGCGATGCCTAACCTGCCCGCTTAGATGTGGTTTTTTTTCTGGTAGTAATTGAGTTTTGTTTTTGCTGGCAGCGCTGCTGTGCCCTGCTCGTGGTGCCGGCGTGGCACGCAGAGCTGGGATGCTGCGGCCGCTCGTTGGGGAGCGGCTCTGCGACGTTTTCACTGGGCTCGTTTCGCTCCTAAATGAAGTTCCCCGCTTCCCCACCAGGCGGAGGAGGGAGATCCATGTCAGAGCCCGGCGGAGCGGAGCAGTGCGGGAGGAGCGATGCCCTCAGCTCTCCCTGCGGAGCACCGCCGGACCCCGTAACCGTATCCCTGGTGCAGGCGGCAGCAGGAAGGGCACCGCTGTGCCGCATCGCCCCTCTGGGGAGCACAGCCCAGCTCAGGGAGCTGGCGGTTCGTGGGCAGCCCCGACCCGCCGGGGGCAGCCCCGGCGCGGACAACGCGTGGAGCGCGGCTCTGCGGGGAGGAGCGGCGGAGCTCTGCGGGGCCCGGAGCTGCAGCTCAGCCCGGGGTGCTTCCACCGGGACGCGTTCGCAGAGCGCATTCACAGCCGCGGTGAGAACTGCGGGGTCACCGCCGGCTCCGGAGCAGAGGGAAGTGCCGCAGAGGACAGCGGGCTGGGAAGCCCCGTCCTGCGGATTTCTATGGCAGGAGCCGGCTGTGAGCGTGGCTGCAGCACAGCCGTCTCGTCCGCAGCTGCTGCGCTCGGGGCTGCCCGCCTTTCTCCTCCCGGAGAGGAGCGGAGCATCTCTCGGCCGCGCAAACCTCGCCGAGCCGATCCAGCAATTCAGACTGTTGTTTTGCGCCGCTGAGGACGGGCCTGCCCCCTTCCCCCCCCCACATCCACGCACCGAGGGCGGGTGCGCGGCGGCGCCCAATGGGAGCGGCGCGGCCGTGACGGCACTGCCGGACCGGGACCGGAGCGCTGCGCGTCGGCGGCCGCGGCTCCGCCATGTCGGGGCTCAGCCCGCAGGAGGACAACCTGCAGGGTAAGGGCCGCGGCCGTCCCCCGCCCCTACCGCGGGACCTGCGGGGTCGGGGCCGCGCGCGGGGCTCCGACGGGGCGCGTTCTCGCGCGGCCGTCCCCGCAGCCCTTCCCTCGGGAGGGGCCCCGGAGCCGCCGCTCCGCCTGCGGGGAAAACGCGCGTGGGTGCGGGCGGGCGGGGGAGGCGGTGCGGGGGGAGAAGCGCAGCGAAACCCGACGGCTGCGGGGGGAACGGGGCAGCGCAGGAAGCCGGGAAGCCGGGCAGGGGCAGCCGGGCAGGGGGCGGCCGGGCTGGGGCAGCCGGGCAGGGGGCGGCCGGGGCTCGGGGCCCCCCCGGCCCGACCCGCGCGGTGCTTCCGTTGGGGTTTTCGGGGGGGATGAGTGCTGTCAGCAGGCTGAGCGCTTGGGTTTCTCTTTCCCCGCTTAGTGCCTGCGTCTCGCTCCATCTCTGCCTTCCCTTCTCCCCTTTCTGCGTGTCTGTGCTGCTGCCGCTGTGCTGCTCGCTCCCCCGAGCTCCGCCTGCCCCGCAGCACCACGACCCCGCTTTTCCTGCTCGGTGCTCGCCGAAACTTGGCAGGTTTTGCCAGATGTGTTTTTTCTCGTTTACATATCCCGTAACCGTGCTGGGATGGGCACAGTCTGCTTCTGCTGCTGTTCACGTGCATGAACGTGTCGTGTAATTCTGAGATGCCGCCTGTCCCGTCAGCTTTACCTGGGACAGGTCCGGGTCCTCCTGGCCGCTCACCGTTAGCACAGCAGAGGGCTGTAACTCAGAGCACTGTTAAAAACAACAGAGCCACACGTGACCGCTGTGTTAAATATACCCACACGTGATGGGGCAGCGCTGCATACCCTCTGTTGCTCAACGCCTGCGGGCACCTCCAGAAACAAGGCTGCAGAGCACGGCTCCGGGAGGCTGCGGCCTGAAATGCTTCCAGTAATTGCTAAACAAACTGGCACACAGCGTCTCAGAGGTGGTGGCAGTGTTGGTTGTGTTTTGGACATGGCTGATGTTGAGCAATGCAAAGGACGTGTGCCTCAGAGCTGAAATAAAAGCTCTTCAGTTGCAGAAGGAGACACAGTGTACTGCACAGCCTCTCCCCAGGGTGTCAGCTCACGCAGAACCCCTCTGTGTTTTGGCACTGTGGCTGCTGGCCTTATCCTGGTTGTGTTCCCCACTGTGCCCCTCAGGTTCCTGGGTAGAGCTTCACTTCAGCAGCAATGGCAATGGGAACGGCGCTGCAGCGACGAGCCACGAGCAAGTACCAGCTTCCATTTCCATCCACAACGGTGACATGGAGAAAATACTCCTCGATGCTCAGCACGAGTCTGGAAGGAGCAGTTCCAGGGAGAGTTCGCACTGTGACAGGTAAACGGGTGCACTTGGTGCCACTTGGACGCACTGCAGTGTCTGCAGCCTGAAGTTTCTTTAGCAGTCGGGACAGAGGGACTCAGAACAGGCAGCAGGATGCAGAGCCTCTGTCTCCCCTGGCTCGTCTGAATGAGTGCACACTCTGCATTCATTTGCCTTGTTGTCATCCCATGCCTTAAAACAATTCGCTGAGCTCCTTCTCACTTGTTCTTCTCTTTGTTCAAGCCCCCCTCGTTCCCAAACACCTCTGGACAGTCACAGAGCTCTGGAAATAGAGAGCCATAGCAGCGGAGAAAAGAACAGCTTCCAGGTAAACATCTCACTTTGCTTTGGGGAGTGGTGACTGTCACTGTCTGACACCAGCGCTGGGAGAGCAGCAGCTTCACCTCTGGCACGGGGACCTCAGCAAATGACTCTTGGGGTAATCAGAGCAGAATCACATTCCTGGTGCTTTTTGTGCAGCTCCCTCTGCTCCCCTCCTCCTCACACCCACACCTGACAACACAAGCTGTACCAACATCAGTTGTCCTCACTTCTCAGGACTGTGTAACTCGTGCTGGGCCCCACAGCACCGCCCTTCGTCCCAAACTCTTCTTGCTGTCTCTACAGCTCCTTCAGGAATCTGTCTGAAAGAATTGCACCTTAGGTTAATTAAATGCATTATTGTGAACTAATGCTTCTTCCGTGACACTTCCAGAAAACCTTTTGTACTTTTCCAGATGGTTATTTAGACTCTGAGATCAGATAATCTCATGTTAGAAAAACCATCAGAAATTGTGGCCTGTACAATCTTACGTTCATTGTGAAGTGTGTGTGCAGCTGTTTAACTTCTATAATCAGGGACTATTTTTACTGCATGACCTCGCCTTCATTGCTGTGCACGTAAGCAGCAGGAAACTGCATTCCTGCCTGGCAAAGCCACTGTTCTGTTTGTTGTTTTCTGCTGCACGGATGTGTGCACGCAGTCCTGGATCGCCTCTCCTATTCCCAGTGCTGTCCCAGAAGTCAGGTAGCTTTTCTGAACTGCACTGGTTTCACTGGACTCGCAGTAGCTACGTGAAGGTGCTGCAGGTGGATGGAGCAGCCATCCACATCCGAGCACGGGCACAGCAGCACTTCATTTCCAGGGATGTCTTTACTTATGCCAATAAGAAATATCAATGTGGGATATGAGCGTTTCTCGTTCCCATCCCCTCTCTGCCCGTGGTTATCTAGAATCCCAGTGCTGGAGTGACGTGTAAGCTGTGCAGAAGGGAGGTGGGAGAAGTGAGCTGCAGCCTTGTGTACGGTCCTGGACGTAGAACAGATAGAGGACTTATATATATGTTTCAGAGGACTGAGTTCCTAGCTCTCCCAGCCACGAGTTCTGATAGCGGTTCTCTGTTTCAGTCTGAAGAGGACTTCCTTGAAAGGAGGAAAGAGGTAGAAAGGCTCCTGAAGAAAAATGCAGATTGGATCTGGGATTGGTCCAGCAGGCCGGAGAACATCCCCCCAAAGTGAGTGCTCTCGGGGCTTCCAGGAGCACTGTGATGCAGCTTCAGTTCCACGCATATAAACGTGTGTGTTCACGTTGTGACTGTCTTGTCTTCCTCTGAACCAGGGAATTCCTTTTCAAGCATCCCAGGCGCACAGCTACGCTCAGCATGAGGAACACCAGCGTCATGAAGAAAGGGGGCATCTTTTCAGCAGAATTCTTGAAGGTTTTCCTTCCATCTCTACTTCTTTCTCATTTGCTTGCCATTGGACTAGGGTAAGTTTGGGTTTTATGACCTGCTCTTGGGTCTGATTCTGACTCCCAGCTCCTCCACTGTCTGTAGATGAGCAGCACCACGTAAGGATGATAGTTGTTTTGCTCAGGGTTTCCTCTTTGTCTGCTGGTGCTGCTGCTAAATGCATCCAGTTACCTCGCTCTGCTTTTCTTACTGCTGAGAATTTTTCTAAAGAGGCGAGGAGTGAAGTATGAGCTGTAACAAAGCGTACAGACTCCTCCATTCCATGGCAGGTATGAGCTTTAACCTCAAAATGAATCGTTCAGGAAAAAAATGATAATTTAATATATAGACACAAACAGAGCAGGGACAGTGTGGGGGATTCCTCAGATGATGAACGGATTAGATGATACTTCTTTAAAAATAGCTATAGGATGGAGATGGGAGAGCTCGAGTGCCTTTCCATCAGGAACACAGGCACGCTGGATTCCCCCATGTCAGCAGTGAACAGTGGGGATCCAGGCACACCCCTCCAAGTACACTGAACCACATTAGAGATCTTAGGGGAGAAGCCCAACAAGTTCTGAAGTGGCAGCTGTGCTCCCAGAGCCAACTGTGAGCTCTGGCCCTGCTCTCAGCACTCTGCATGAATTCTGAACCCTCGCTGGGGCTGGAAGAGGAGCACTGCAGCAGCTGCAGTGTCTGGAAAGAGGGACAGCCCCAACCTGTGGCCCCTGCACTGTGCATCGTTTGGGATGGATAAAGGCACAGGTCTCCCTGCACAAAACTAAAACCTCAGCCACACACTACTGTAAAAGTAAGATGAAACCAATAAGTGAATTCAGCTCCTTTCAAACTTAAAAGGCCACAAGATGGGAAAAAAACAGACTGGAACTGTGCTTTCCAAAGCAGCACAAGTTCTGCAGTGTGAATTCTTGTATCATCTTCGGTTATGTCCACAACTGCTGCAAATTTACAACGTCCTAGTAACAATGTCACATCTCCATGAAGTGCTTAATGTAATACTGCATCTGTCACTGAGGTGATCTGTGGCACTGCTCACTTCTTCCAGCTGCAAAAAGGAAAGGAACAGATGCCAAAATGTAGGGCAGCTGTAAAGGGGTAACAAGGTGGGAAATGAAGGGAAACACCAAGTCCAGGAGGATGACAGCAAAATGAATGGCTTACAAACAGCAGAAAGAAAACGTGTAATCAAAGTGTTTGGCTTGAGGAAGGTCCTGAAGCTGCTGCTGAGCCCATGCTTGTCTATGGCATTTCTGCAACTGAACAGACTTTCCTAGCAACCAAAGGCTGAGCTGTGCAGTGGGCACTCAGTCACAGCTGGTGCTGCTGCCCTGGCTGGACCTTATATAACTTGATATAACTTGTAATCTGATAATGAAAACCAGTTTCTTGCACAGGCTGAAACCAAACGCTTACTGCCCTGTGTTCTTGATCCTCAGGATTTACATTGGAAGGCGCCTCACAACCACAGCTTCAAGCAGTTCTTTCTGAAGGCACCTGGCATGGTTTGTAAGCAAAGAAAACCTTCATCTGGGAATAGAGGTGAACTGCAGGACGTCTGTGCTAGCAACAGATACAAGACCAGTGTGCACTTGTTCTGAAATGCTGTGTTCCTAGTTTAGTGAGAATGGGAAAAGACACTAAAGCTAATGGCTCATTTATCATCTTCTGGAGCAACACATAATGCATCTGAATCACGCTCTAGCATCTGCTGCAGTGCTTTGTAGTGAAGTACCTTTGAAAGCTCAAATAAATTGGTGTTTAAAAACAAAAGCTTTAGCTGAGTATCTGGCTGAGTCACAGTTGCATTGAATCGCTGTTTCTTTGTATTCCATAGCTATGGATGTTTGTCACTGCCACAATGATGACGATAAGGGATTAGCCCAGACCCACGTGTGGCCTTAGCTATCACAGCCAGGAGCACCAAGGAAGCTTCCACCTCCCCTGAAGCTGCTCCTCCTTTCCTGAGATTTTGCTTAGCTCCCTCTCAGTTGATGGAGATGTGAGGCAGTCACCTGGAAGAAACTGTTGCTGAAACTTCCATTACATTTTACTGCATCAGTGTGTGACACACAGCACTGCCTGCAGTCCAATCTGGACCTTAGTGCCTAACGAAGTAGCCTCCTCTGCAAAGCCATTACTTTAACTCCCCAGCTAGTAGGAGCTCCTGCTGTACCACGCACACTGTTGCTTCTCAGCCTTTTTATCTGTAAAATAAATGCATCTTCTCTTTGCCCCACCTGTGTATGAACTTACAGGAGGGTCTGCTTGCTCTGTTTGTACTAATAGAATGCCTTTTCATTCACTAATTTTATCTTATTTAATGAGAAAAAAAGAATGTTTGCCAAATTATCATGTTTTGTATACTTCAATAAAACAGTTCCTCATAGCCATGGTCTTCTCCTTCCTTTTTCTCTAATAATTGTTCCAAGTGTCAGACAGAGCTTTGCCTTAATGCCTTTTCATACTTAAATTGCTTAATTGACAAATCAACAAGAGGTTTATACTGAAAATAATCTCCTTGTTGATTCCTGAATCCAAACAGGAGCAAGCTGTCTTCAGAAGGCACTCGATGAACAGAAACTCACGGAGCTTGCAGAGACATGTTCTGTTTTGTGCTATCATCATCATTTAGAAATAAATTAGCTTTCTACTGCGTCCTTATTTAGCAGTACTGATTTATTCTGTGCTTGGAGTGGTGTGGGCCCCAGTCCAAGCAAGGCACAACTCATTTTCCGTGGGCAGATCCTGCTGAGACCACTGGAACTGCCCACTTTCAGGGATTTCACCAGGTACGTGCTGCTGGAGAATCAGGCTCTGCCTGATGATGTTTTTTTAAGTGTATGTCTGTCTGCAATGACAAAGATATGACATTATCAGTTTCTGAACAGTAATTCTCACAAAGTTGAGCTTTTTAAGAAATCTGACTATAAATGTGAGCTGAGCCTCAGAGTTCCTCCACAACAGTACGGAGAGCACTGAGAGTACAACCATCATTAGAACAACTGCTTCCTCCTCCATCGAAAAGAGGTCTTTTTTAGTAGTAATGTATCTTCTTTTCTTATAAATACTGACAAACTAAAAAACAACCAAGCCTAAAACTGCATCCAACACCTCCTTAAGGCCATAAAGACCTTTAAATGACAGCAGCCCCAGTACATGGCGTGCATTCATGCCTTATTCCACCAGGAACTTCTCATCTGTAGCAGACAAGTGGACCTTCACCAGAAGTGAAGATTCACTGCACTGGAAGATCCTTGTGTTCCTGTTGTAACTACTGGTATTTCAGAGAGGAGGATTCCTGGAATCTGCTAACAGCACCTCAGCATTCCAGCAGCACGGCCCCATGGCTCCCAAATCCTGCCCCCAACCCCTGCCCACTCAGCCACAGAAACCCCACACACACCCCAGGTGGCATTTGGTGATGCAGAAGTAATTCTGGACACAGGAAAACATTGCTTACCCTGCTCATTAAGGCCAGGATGGGAAATGGCTCAGGAAGGTCTCTGCATGCCCACCAGGAGCTGACAGGTCACTGCTGGAGACATGGCCTTTGGAGGAGGACCTCTGGTAAAAGCTGGGAAGGAATCATTTATCAGACCCTTGAGCTGAAACACAGAGCTTCCCTGGAACACATGGTAAAACCTTTTGTGATCAGACACACACTGCCCAGAGGGCGTTAAATTTAAGGACACGAACTTAAAGCTATCCCCATCTCTGATGAGCAATAAATTTATAAATAATATTAAAAAAACCAATTCATTTCTACCTTTTCTTGCTCCTGGAGATGAACAGAGCTCCTTACCTTGCTGCTGGCTGAAACAGGGCATGCCTTCCAGCAGACGGTGCCCCAGGAGCCGGCGGGCCTGCCCCCTGTTTGGAGACTCAAGAAATACTGTGGCACATAATGCACAAAGCAGAGAAGGTTTGGGTGACAGCCATCCCTGGGAGGCATCACAGAGCACAGTGTGTGCGGGAGGCAGCAGCACTCACACACCCACAGAACCATCACCCACAGCCACGGGGAGCTCAGGGCACAGCTCTGCCCCATCCCACTGTGCCAGTGCTGGTTTTGATGAGCCCTACTCACCAAAGCCCTAAGTAACCAGGCACGAAGGAATCAGCGCATCAAAAGGAGCAGTCTGAAACAGGCTTCAGCAGTCTGGCCCAATATTTCATTGGAAGAGATACAAACTAAGACTTCATTGTATCCTCTCTGCTGAAAAGAGAGCAGAAATAGCATGAACATATCCGCACGTACAGCCATCCCACACGGCCACCAGGCTCAGGTCGCCTCACAACGGAAGGAAAAGCTGTCAAAATACACACAGCACATCCAGGTAAACATTTAAAATTTATTAAACTTTTTGGTCAAAATAATTGAACAAGTATGTACAATCCCACTGTATTAGCTCTAGTATGCATCTTAGGAACAAGGTCAAACTGAACCCTTTAATGACCCAGCAGTTCCATATTTCAAGATTTGCAAATAGTGTCACAACCAATATACAGTATAAGGTTTTTTTTTTTTCTTTTTTTCTTTAAATTTGTAGAACCTCAACATTAGCTGTACTTCCTAGCTTACTGTGAACAAGAGTGGCACTCTATGGACAAGAATCGAGGGGGTAAGAACGGACATTTTTAGTTTGCATATGCAGATCAGATTCAGTAATCATAGTACACCTTCACTTGAGTACACGTGGAGTGTAAACCACACGTCTGCATTTCCTCAGGGGAGCTCAGGGTGTCTGTGCCTGATGGGCAGGCACGGCTCGCGCTGCTGCCTGCTGTGAGCAGTGCGCTCCCACCCGTGCTAACCCCGGCTGAACAAAAGGTTGATGCGTTTTAGGCCCCTTTGGAAGAAGAAAAAAAGTACCTAAGGCTTTAAAAACCAAAACAAAACCTGCAACAGCTAGCAAGAACAGAGTTCTAACAAAGTCAGGAACACCAGCTCGCAGCCTCCGTGTTTGCTGACACCCCAAGCCAGAACGTACTAACACGTGTTACGCTGTGTTGCTGCTTGGCATAATCCAAAACTTTTATTGCTGGCTTGAACTGCAACGTGAGATACAACCTATTATGCCAAACATTAAAAATAAAGTGTATCTTCATGACAAATACTAAAAAGGTTAAAAAACGTAATGCACGTAAGGTATGTCTCTACCTAACATTGAGAGGCATCAGATAAACTTAATTTTTTATCTTCAAAGAAGAAAACTTGTTAAACATTTTGTTTTCCCTCCTGTGCAAGGTGGCTGCTTTCTATTAAGGCTGTGGACTTCCTTACTCTAAGCTCTTCGGTCTACTCCGTATACAAAAGTCGTGGTACAAGAAAACCAGTGCAACTGCAACTCAATGACACTGCCAAGGAAACTCGAAATCTAGAATCTGAAATACTACACAAAAAACGTTTTATTAAGTCTGCTAGAAATCCGTGTTTTGGGACAAACACTGTGAGAAAAAAAAATCCTGATGGGCAGATCTGACAATCTCAGTACATGCAATAAAAAAATAAAAAAGACTGCATACATACCTTCAGATTTAAAAACACTTTTTATAGCTTGTTATTTCGTTACGTGGTTTACACCAGAAGGTGTGGCTATAGATACAACTGGTGAGTAAATAGTCATGGAAACCTGCCTACCAACCCAGCTCAAGACCTACCTAAGTGCTCCAAGGTAAAAACACCTAAGCCTCGACACAGGCCAGAGGAGGAATGTTTACAGGCATTAAGCACAATATATGTCTCGAAAGGCCCAAATATTACAGCAGAGAAAGAGCGCAAGAGATAGAAATTACATCTTTAGGACTTTTTCGTTTTCTTCTCAGGTGTTCAATTTTTGGTCTATAAACTGGAAAGGAAGGCTCAGACTTCAATAAATACATTTGTTTTGAGTATTGGCCTGACTGAGCACTGTCCATCAGTTCTGCTTCTAGAGGGTTTTCCTCAGAAACCTGCAGCCGACGCTCCCTAACCTCAGCGAAGGCAGAATTACACCGTGAAAGCAACAACCAGGCCAGATCCTCTCCTTTACCTAAAGGGAAGTAAGTGCATCAATGTTCTTCACTGGTAGGACAACAAGGCCTTCTCTTTTACAGATAAACAACTGAGCTTAGCTATGCAAGAAGACAACTCTGTCCTCAAGTCAGTCACCTTTAGTTAATTTTGTCCTGGAATATATACAAATTATTGGTGGCAGCTACAGCAATGATGTTCTCCATGGGATGCCACGCTGTATGAAGAATCTTCTTGTTGAAGTCCAGACTGTCAACATTTATTTCATCTTTCTTCCTTTTACCACCTGTACACACTTTACGTGGTTTTAGGATGGCACGAGGTTTGCTGCTCTCCCTGGATGCTTCCAAAGTGATATCCCGCCGCGTGTTCCGGTCAAACATCCTGAAGAAGTTGTTGTAAGATCCAGTCATGATAGCACTGTTGAGAAACAGAAGGGAAATGCCATCAGGCTTCCAGCACGGGTATCCAATCCCCACCTTCCTCCCTCACCCGAAAGGTGTCAGGTCAGCTTCACCACCAGCATCTGGCACCACACTCCTCGTCGCTGTTGCATGCCTCTGCTGGGATCTGCTGGGCACCCAGTACTGCTTCCACTCCCTAATTTTCTCTCCCAGGTGCTGCTCCTGGTCCATGCCCCTGCCACGAGACCTCAGCAGCAGTGCTGGGCTTTGTTCACCTCAAGGGAAGCAAAGCAAGCCTTCCAATTCCTCCTTTATCCCTTCACCCTTCAGCACCAGAAGCTACAGAAGCACACACACTGCAAACTACCCAGTCTCACTGGCCTGTCACAAACACAAGTGCCTTCCTTTGCACTGTGCTCATCTTAATTATGAAAAAATGTTCTGAAACAATAAAATTAACCCCTTACGTGAGCCTCTGGTGCAGCCCTTCAGGAACTCTCTGCATAAAACACTGAATTAGTTTTTAAAAATACCTCTTTTTTAATTACAGCAGTTTGTCGCTGTCAAGGAACATGCCTAAAATTGAAGCTAAGCAGCTCATTCTTTTCTATATTCAACACCACTCTCTACCACCTGAAATTGGAAGAGCTGCAGCTCCATGTGTATGCAGTCCCACACGTTGTTAAAAATCCACATCACCTTAGCAAAGCATTGTCAACTTATTTACCAACACACACTGCCTTCATGGCATTACAAAAGTAATGAGGAGGAGTGGGATGAGATGCTATTAATAGGAAACACATCAGACTGCATGAGGGAACACAAAGAGAAAGGGTTTTTCCCTTTTTCAAAGGCAGGTGAGCAGAGACTGGCTGAAATTGCTTAAAAATGCAGAATCAAACATTAGTTTCTTTGCATTGCAGTTTGTGGAGAAACACCGTTTCTTTTACACATTTTCTACTAAAAACTGGAAATACTGGATGCTTTTTGGTAAACCTCTTGACACAGTATGCCTTTTTTTTCCCCTGAATAACTCACAGCCACTTGCAAGTAGATCCTGACAGCAATCAATGTTCTAATCCCATTTCCTTAGAAAATTAACTCCCAAGTGGTGCACAGCATCCCACGCACTCTCAACCAGCACTCCACTAACAGTGTGGGTTGGTTTCACTTCCTTGCCTGACTCCTATGCACACACATCACCAAATCTGACTCCTTTGGCCACTGTTCTTTTCTAAATTACGTGGTGGGTGTTTCAGAGTTATGCTGAAACATCAAAGGCTAGCTCCTGGCGGAATCAAACCAAACTGGGACGCCTTCCCACTGAACAGCCTGAAAGCAATTCACAGAATGCCACAGGTTGGAAGGGACATAAAGACCACCTAGTTCCAATATTCTGTAGCAGACAAGCCACTGTTGGGGGCACTCTGAAATGCACAATTCTGCAATAGTTAGGTAGAATAGCAGAGGCAGACCAACACACAGCCACGATCTTACCCATGACTTCTGAAAGCGTTTTAATATGTAGCCAGCAACAGGAAACAAACAGGGCTTTGGTAATTGATTACAAGGCTTCCACAATTTGCAGGCAAGGTATGAATTTCCATTATTTGCAACGGACGTAAATCGTTAGCTAACACAGTCTTATCTTCCTTAGCCTACAGAAAACACTGAAAGGAGTTTTAATTTGGAGAACAATGGATGGATGCTCTCGTATATGCTTTGAAAACAAAGCAAGGCTTGAAAGGGCCAGTTTCGAATACACTGACAAACCAACGTTTATTCCAATCTTGCAACTGGAGGATGAAAGACTGAAGATGTTCTGGGGAGATACAAAAACCAACGCCAAAACACGACCAGCACCAAAAATCAACCGACCACATACACACCACCACTCCTCCCACAGCCTAAGGGCTTCAACCCGACAGCAAAGCACCCCTTGGCAGCTTGGGGACGAAAGAGAGGAGCAGTCCAACTGGAAGCCACTCACCCATCAGAACCGTTCCAGCAGCACTCAAATTTGTCGAAGATGCAGTCATTTTCATACAGGGAACAAAGCTTGCTTCGAAGGTACTCGTGAACCTATTGGGAACATTGAGGTTAATGTTAGAGACTTAAAGAAGGAAAAATGAAAGATGCTATTTAAGAAAACTCGAGCGTCGTACTTGATATGTCTCTACAGGCCTGTTCTCCATGTTGAGATCCCACACTTTAACAGAAAGGTAGTCTCTGGTCATCATGTAGCGACCGCTGTGGCTGAATTTTACATCAGATATTGATGATATTATTTCTGAAAAAAATGATCTGCTGCTAGGATCTTCAGGCTCTTCAAAGACTGTAGACAGAAGACAGTTAGAAATGAAACCAACACCAAGTTCTACAGCTCCCAACATTTTCAACTGCTCTAACAATAAGACTAGAAACTAGCTTCTTTAAAACATTACTGTTAAATTACTCTTTAAACAGTTTCTTGTGAGATCTCTGGCACCTGGTGACCTGAGGACCTCCAGCATTCTCACCTGGAGCATAGCATGAGCAGCCTGTAACTCTCAGGTCTGCATCAGGAAAAAGGTCAAAAACAACAGAAAACCCCACACAGAAAACCCACCAAAGCACAGTCTGTGTGCACAGTATAAACACTACAACTGATCCACGAGCTCTGTTAAAGGTGAAAATAGCAGCACAAGACCTGCACGAGTGACCCCAGTATTTTGAGACTGTTACACAACAAGCTTTTATTTAAACCTGAGTTGTACAGTGCAAACTAGTGAGAGGAAATAACAGCATCTACCCTCGAAATGTAGTAGGCACGGTTTCAGGAAGCAGCTAAAGAAATACACTACTTAAACTGAAAGTCAGCATCTGCAGCCTATGTTTTAGGACACAAGCTATTCAGCACTGTTCTTTCTGTTTTTGAGTAGATCCTCTTAACAGGATGTCAGGGTTAAAAAAGATAAAATGCTTGCATGTTTTAAGGCAGCACTAAGGCAAACAGATGACTTGGCACAGCATTCTACATTTCACATTGCAGCAATATTTCCTTTTCCTAAGAAATCCTTATCTTCACTACTGAAAGCTCACCTGCAGTGATCAGTAGGGCAGAGTACCCCCCCAGAAAGGTTACCCCAATGAACTCCCACTGCTGCAGAAATGAAGAAGAAACAAGGGACTGGGTGCAGAGCACCAACACTGCTCACTTTGGCTTTCCTCACCTACCAGGCTTAACATGACTCAGGAAACTAAAAACCTTTCATCCTCGGAAACTCATCTTCAAACTCAGCGCATATTTGTAAGAACATACTCTGCCCTACGTGCTGCAAATGAGCACAAAGAAAAGGGATCGTCCTCAGCAGCAGCCCAGTTACTTATGCACAAAGGCAAATAAACTGCCCTAAACTCAATAAGCAGATACCTTTGAGAATCACCAAGACTGAGTGTGGACAGAAGACAGGTCTCACTGGTGCCAAAAGCACTTGTTCCCATCAGTTTATGATGCACAGATGGGTAAACGGGAGCAGAGTCAGATGGTCAATTGCCTCATGCTACACTTCTGCTTGCTGATGGCCTAGAACAAGACAATTAAAACGTTCCATTCTACAAAACTACCACTCCTTACCTTGTACGGTCTCCACCCATTGGTTAGCTTATTTATGAGCAAACACCTATAGACTGGAGCTAAGCAAGAAACCCTCAAAGCAGGAGTGCAGCCCTTACATTTTGAATGCCTATCGCAGAGGGCCGAGGAGCGCATGTCGCACAGCCGGATGGTTCCTTTGCTGCTGCTGTACACAAACACGTTACAGTGGTGTGGGTGGAACTCCGCAGCAGTAATCACTTCAGTCAGCTCCTCCATGTTGGCAGGCTTAATATCTACAATATCTGGGAAGGTTTTGGTAAAGGCACGTAACAACTCGCATTGGAATCATTTCTACTAAGAAACCATCTTAAAAATATATAGCATCGTATCATATGTCATCTTCTACAGCAGAGGAAACTGGGGCAAATACTGGCTTCCACTGTCAGCACTAGAGAGGACTATTGTTACAAACAACTTCAGCAGATGGCGGAGGTAAAGGAAGGATGGTCTGAAGAACGTGCTGTGAAACAAGAGCCCCATCTCCCCACAGAAATCCTAAGAGGCAAGAATTAATCCGTGCCTTTTAAGCTTTTTATTTTTCTTACAATGAAACTAGCCTCCAAAGCCCCAGCTCAGCACCAAGGAGGCAAGTTAAACTCACACAGGTCAATTAAGCTCACGGGTGGAAATCTCAGGTTGCTCTATAACCTCCTCCTCATTGCATCCTACTGAACACTGTACTTTATTGACTTAGAGCCTCAGAAAACTTAGATACGATTTTTTAAATACATATTACTTCTGAAACATCAGTTTTGTTGCAGATTTGCCAATATAGGACCTACCAAAACAGCGTTGGCCAGACTTCCTAGAAGATCCAGAATGATATCTACAGTTAATGATACCATTTGGTATGGAAAAATAATTGTTTAAGAGAAACGTTATTTGAGACAGTTAAGAGACATTAAGCTTTGGAAAGAGGTATCTACTTTTGAAATCTTTTTGCTCTTATTTAAAGTGTAGACTCACCTCCATAAATAAAGAATGCTTCCAAAATTTAAACCATCTCTGTATTCCCACTGGCAGTGCTCCTCTGAAAGAATGCTTGCACCTGAAGATGACCACGACCATCCTGAAAGTGCCCTTCACTACATTCAATCTCTACATTTTTATATCCTCTGCTTTAATGCTTAGGTTCAAACATTACTATCATCAGTAAAATTTAAATAATTCTCTTCAACATCCATAACTTACATTGCCATAGAGTTCACAGAAGATTAAAAAAAGGATACTAAAACTTCTATCTGTGATTTCTAAATGCCATAGGTTAATTCTTAGGTCATCTGCAGACAGGTACGTTTCGTGATCACTATTTACTGAAATAGAGTTTATATGATAAGTATGTGCATTTGCAAATATCCTTCTGGGACTTGCTTCTACCATTAGGTCCATGGGTTTCAGTATTGGCACCTGAAACACAAGAGAACAGTCAATTTGGGCATAAATTGATTTCTGATTCAAAATATCAGAGTTAATTGCACCTCACCTATTTCTGTTTCAATTTACTGACATCCTCCCCCTGGTTTTCCAGCAAGAATATGAATTCCTCCACCCACCCCATTCCGTGAAGTTAACAACCTGGGGTTGCAGCCCCCTGAGCTACAGAACACTGTCCAATGACGAGCACTAACAGCAGAACTCACTTATTGCTCTCTAAAAAGCAATCAAGTTCTAAATATCCTTCAACCTGTGGAACAAGAGTTCACAGGCTATGAATGGAGGCTTGATCCTCTGGCACTGACTGACCTGTGGAATACAGAAGCTTTGTACTTCACCCATCAGGACCACGATGATGAATGTTTATAATGATCCCTGAAAATGACCAGCTGAAATGAGTGCTTAAGAATGACCGCTGTGCCTTAAAGACGGCCCTTCAGACCATCTTTTCTCACACTGTTCATTCCTCTGCTTCTTTTTGTGAGGTGCTGTGACCTGGACTTGCATAGGTTGTCTATTTCTACATAAATGCAAGGCTGGAGAAGCCAACAGAAGGAAAACCAACACAAAGCCATAACAGTGTAGCTCCTGCCAGTGTCTAGAGTGACACGAGATGTAAGTAGAGAGCCTTGGTCTGATTCCTACATATAGTAGCAACAAAAGAGACCAAAAATCCCCTACCCTCATACAGCTGCTTTTCTTGAGCTCATGCTTTAGATGGTCTTAGGTCTGGAGCACTAACCCTGCCATGAGTACCACTGTGACCCTGGAAAAAATCCCAAGGCTACAGAAGTAGTCACCAGACTTTCCAAATGCCCAAAGTGACCTCTAGCTGACACACCTCCCACACACTACCCAGCACTGTTTAAATATACCAGTCCTGTTCATAAAATGGGAAATATAAATATGAAAAGTGGAAATGAGCAACATTCAGTATAAAAACTGAGTTATCAACACAAAGACAAACTCCTCCTAAATTCACAGTGCCAGATGCATAAAGCCAAACAGAAGACCCTACCTGACAGTTTCAAAGGAAACTACCAATAAATCTTTTTTTTTTTTCTTTCCATTTTTTATTTTCTTTTAACCACAGTTCAAATACACTGAGTTGGATAAATGCTGTCCCCAAGGAGATACTTTAATCTGAAAATTTCTGATTTCAAATCCTTTTAAAATATGGTACGGTTCCAAAACAGCAAGAAAAACAAAACAAGAACCAACCAATTGGAAGGAAATATTTCAGTTATGGACCAGAGCATCGTTTCCACCAACACATTTCAGCTGACAACCTCAGTAATGCAAAGGTAAATAAGTGCATGCAAAAAAGATATTGAAAAATCAAAGAGCAGAAACGTACCCGTAGTGCTGTGATTTTGAAAGGATCCCTAAGTCTTCCATCTTCATCTTTTAAATTATAACCTTCGGCTCTTTTATCCCTTTCACTTATTTTCCATAATTTTATAGTTTTATCTAAAATCAACAAAAATTCACATCCTTGAGAATGAATCACATTCCACAATTAAATCCCTAAGTACAGGAGTGAGCAGAGTGTGTTACTCGTCTCCCTACATTTCTACTGCTCACCACAGAAAGGATCCCACTGGAGTCCTTCAAACCTCATAATATGAAACACTGGTCTAGCAAGGCTTAGATCAAAGCAGATTAACTTAATTTCCCAGTACAGTAGACAGGAGTCACTCCTGCTTTTGAAGTTTTGTATATAAGATCACTGAAGAGCAAGGCTAAAGGAGATCCCAAACCTTGGGAACAAGTGCATATGTCAGCAGGTGTGGGTTTTTCATGCACATCTTTGCTCTACATTTACAACTTGCTCCGTGATGCATTAAAATGAAACAGTCCTAATGTTCATAGAGCACTGATCATCTCAGTGATACGTGCAAAGCACTAATAACATAATGGAAGAAAAAAAAATAAAAGCGAATGAAAATGGTATAAATATACTCCTAGAGTGGCTGTTATCATTTAAGCCACGAGCTCTTCAAAAGCACGTGTGATGTTTTGGTACCAGAAAGGCACGACCAGCATCCAAACCATACTGCTTCAATTTCAAATACTATAACTCAAAATTGATTTAGCGTTATCAAAAGTGGCATTTCAAAAATTAGGTTGATCAAATTAAGCCAAATTCAGACTCCTGCTACGGTTCTGCTTACTGGCAGCCCCATTATAAAGAATCCATAATAAAAAAGCAGTGCCACATGCTGGTGGCATGGGCAGCACAGCCCTGGAACACAGCCGTGTGGTGATGATGCTCTGCTGCTGCTCGGTTACCTCCAGGTTTGCAAGTCACTGAGTGACAGAGCATTATCAGCAAAACAGATGCTGCTCACGATTGGAGAAGACACCAGAACCACCCTGAAACACTCCAGAAAACCCCCACAAGCAGATCATTGGTGAGATAACATTCAAACAACACATATAACAAGTAGTTTTTGCACAGGCAAAGCGTTCTTACCGTTTGTAGACAGCAGGAAGTGAGCAGCGTTCTGTTGTGGTAACCACCTAATTTTGTTAATTTTTTCCTCAATTTCTAGACTTTTCAAGTAGTCAAACTCAGGTTCGTGACTCTGAAAGGTACTGTAAACATTATATTCTCCCCTAGAATGAGGACGGCTCTTATTCTGCAAGGAAACATAATATTTCTTGAAGCTGATGTTACCCAGTTCGTTAGGAGCTGTACATAAAAGTAAGGACTAGAAACTGGCAATGAGAAAGTAAACTGTTACAGTGGGTGCTGCTGAATTTGCTATCTTTACTGTAAGATATCTTCTCAATCATTATGTGCAGACTTCCTTTTTAAAAGCACACCTTTAAACAGTTGCCTGCTCATTTGAGAGCACCTGAAGAGGCACGCTGCCTGCACTGCCTCTCCCAGGAGCAGAAACCAGCTATGTCCTACGTGCTGAGCCACACAACCCAAGTGGTTGGGTTCTGCACCTCACCAAAACTCATTCCTCTCATCAGCACAACACCGACATAACACAGGGTTTTCAGACAAGCAAATAAATGTTGGAGGACACAGTACATGGTGTAATTATGTATGCTTCTATGAAAACATGACCACACAAAGTTACTCTGTATATGAGTGTTAGATCTAGCTCCTCTCTGGCTTGTTGTAAAACATGCTTTATCCAGGAGTGGTATCAAGGCTTATCATTAAGCTTTGTCAACATTTTTCATTATAAAAATCCAGAGGCTGAAATTACTGCATGTCACAACACAGCACAGACGTTACAAGCACACGAAAACCTCTTCCCCTCACAGACCCAGGGGACAACTCTGCATTACTCTCATGTGGTAGATGCAGTACCAAGGAATGGAGATCAAAGCAACAATACCTGTGGATCTGTCACATCAGATCTGAGGGAACTCTTATAGGGCTCTTCAAATAAGTTAGCACTACATAGAGAACCCTGTTGGGTTCCAGCTGCAGAGCCCAAACAAACCCCCCAAAACTCAATCACAAATCCCTCATGTTACAGGCTGTGATGCCCAACATCTCAGCCTGCATTCCCAGTGTGAAATTTTACAACCATCTTAAGTTGTTATTAACATAGTAAAAAAAAGAATAAATTTATGGTTTAAAAATACCAGTGGTAAGTTTTGTATTAAGTTTGCAGTATTACATACTTATTTGATTTAGACTTCCCTTCCTCCTCTCCAGGAATTCTGCAGTTTTACATGTGGCAAGATAATGAATGGACTGTCATGCCCACCTCCTCCCTAATACTGCTGTGTGAGAAGTGTGACTTGTTTAATGTGAAGAAGATGTGACGTGGCAGCTGGGTTCTGACTTACAGAACAACTGAGCACCAATACAATAACAGCTCCACTCTGAACAAGTGTCAAAAGGAGAGAGGTCCTGAGCAGGCGGCCACTTCTGCCCTTGGCCTCTGTGCCTTAGTTAAGTCCATACAGCAGACTGAATGATAGATGAGCCATGAGCTGTCTAGGTGTAGCAGTGTGACATTTCAGCAGCTTTTTCAGCAATAGGATTTGCGTTTCACCACCTCTCAAACCCTACAGTAGAAGTGATGAACTCTTTGGTAAAGCATTTTACGAGCAGTATCACAGTGTGGATGAAACACACTATACTGCACTGCTCGTTCATCAGCATCATTCACACCACACAACCAAAGAAGTGGGATTCTGCTTTAAAGCAAAGCACCTCGAGGTGAGCACACCGGGTGCACAAACAAGCTGAAACAAAACTCCACGATCAATTTCAGTCTTTCTGAACCTGGAAAAGGCTCAAATTCTCATCAGCTGTTCCAAGCAGAGGATAAAGCTGCTCCATGGCGGTGGGTGAGGGCTGCCAGGTGGAATGCTGATTTAAGGCTCTGTGAGACACGACGAGGCACAAAATCTGCTTCTCAGCACAAGGCTGAATCTGTCAGGATCTAGCACACACTTCCATTACAAGCTTTTTTCCCAGGATATGAACAGCTTGGTGAGATACCTGCATTGGTGAACGGGCAGAATGCAGTGCAGCATTATCACACAGATGAGCAGCACTCCACAGCGGTGGGAAAAGCTGTGCAGCTGGGGAGGGAGGGAGGGCTGCTCCTAACCTGTGAACCACAGACATCCACACTCTGCCACTGACACCAGATCCTTAATTCTTGAGTTTCAGAACCATCACACCCTGATGTCCTTGCAGCTTAACATGTATTTGTTCTTACAAACTTGTTTCCTCATGTTAATTTCAAAAGAAATAGAACGTGTCTTAGATCAGCCTCAGTGTAAGGGTTGGGAGAACGTCCATGGCAACTCTGCATGTATGACACTGAGCACACGCTGCATGTGAGGCATTCACTGTATTTTTGGGGTGTTTTTTCAAAGCGGTGTGGAGTTGAAACCGCTACCAAGCTGACCTACTGAATTCAGCTGAAGGCAGACATTTGGAAATACGGCTCACTGAGGGTTTCCTCAGCAACCTCTCCAGTCACTTTAATGTCACAGCATGAGCAGATGAAGTGAGACTGTGCAACACAAGAGCAGTGTAGTAACAGCACTTTTGTTTTTCATGTCACTGACCTCTTGTTCCCTTTGAAATATAACCACTCTGCCACCTTTGTCTCCTGTTGCAAGAAGATCACCAGAGTAATTAAATTCAACTGTTGAAATAATATCAGCTGTAAACAGAACAGAAATAAAATAGCACTGTAATGTGTAAAGCAAATCAAGATGTTTCAAGACTTGAAAACAAAACAGAATTACAATTAGCATTAATGCAGCCCAACAACTTGATTTACATCATCAGTATCCAGAAATTGCTTCAAACCCCATCAAAATTTATTCATTTACAATTTAAAACTCTATCCTTTCTCCATGTTGGAAGCTTGAGAGCCTTCAAACACGAGAGAAGGCTTGCTGTGTGAAGGATCCAAACTGTACCCTCCCCATTCCCATGGGCACACGTAAAGGAGCTGTGCCCACAGTTCCCCAAGTGAGAACCATGCCCGAAGTGGTCCATCTGCAGAGCACCACTGCAGCCCGCACTGGTGAAAGCCACGCTGACACAGGCCTGCCCCTCCCCCACCTCACTACTGATGCAGCTAGTTCAGCAACCTGAATTGGACAAAGAAAAAAACCAAGTCTGCCAATTCAGCTTACCAAACCAACTCATGAAGGAGCACCAGCGTTTATACACCAAGCAAGAGGCAAGGATGACAGCAGCTGCAGGAACAGACACAAAGACAAGACCACAGGACCTCCAGAACAGACTGCCCCTGGAGCCAAAGCTGAGAGAACAAGCAGTACTTACCACTACAAGCCACAACCCTTGGAGGTGGCAGTAAAGAAATAATTGCCATTAACCAGTTCTAAACAAGGGGGAGGATAGATACAGACCTACAGATGTCTGTCACAGGCTTTAGGCATACAGGAACAGCAACAAAAGCTACTCACCATGGGACTGTATGTGGACACTGGAGCCATGCTGGTGCTCACAGCCACTGCTTTGTTTTATTATGTAAGTAGAAAAAAACTGCAGGTTTCAGAAAAGGAATAGACTGGCAGTAAGCTCCCTCACACACACTGTCAAAGGGTACACTAAGCTACTTGCCCAAAATACACCGTGTGCTATTTTTTACTTTAACATGCATTACAAAGTCAACAAAGTGAGGTCTGACAGCTGCTCGTTACTTGATATGTTACCTATCCCAACACAGCCCCGAGCTCCTTTATGTCAGGCACTGTGGAAAGGTGCTACCACATGAACTGGAATTGTGTGGCTGCTGGTAAAGGATAGGAGAGGAGGGTGAACAAGAGATCTCAGTGCCAGTGCAGAACGTCCCTCCTCCCTAACAGGAGAACTAGTCTGAAACATTAACTCCTCACTGGAACAGATCTACTGCAAAGATGCTCCACAGAAACTGGTGGGGGGAGGAGACATCGAGATAGAAACCTCAAAATTACCCGAAGAAAGTTCAAGTTCTCAAGCAAAACTAAGTTCATGATTACTTTTCTTAATTTAGCAGTAGCACTAGAGTTGCTGTCACTTTGGAAAGAAGCTCTGAGTTATGGTCTGCCTCCAGACCAGGAAACTCCCAGCTGTTTCTGAGGCCAGGATGCTAGAAGGAGCGTGGGGTGAGTGCTGGCAGCTGGACACTGATTCTGTTGGATTCTCACATCTAAAAGCACTGCGCACTTCCACGGGCACTGCATGACCTCCAGACATGCTACATGGCTAAAAATACCCATCCCCACAATAACACAGAGGAAACCATTCTGTCAATCAGGTGGCTGTACCATGGGCCTTAACAGAAGCTTCAAACTTCAGCATAAATACTCCGTGTCTTTTTATCTTCCCTGCTTATCATTAACCCCTATCACAACCCCTGCTACTGTAGTTTTATCAAATTAGGCCTCCAAATCTTTCTGGGCTGCTACGCTGGGAATGAAGGTGGATGGGATGCCAGAGGGCAGCTTCTGTTATGCTTCTGAGAGGAGAGCAAGCTCGAGCCCGCAAACTAAATCGGTCCCACAAAGGAATCATACTGTGTCTTTCCAACACTGATACCAATGCCTGGGCTGTTTAGGCATCTAAACTGGATGTCTAAAATTAGCCACCATGAACTTCTCTAAGCTGGCTGCATATTGCTGCTACTGCTAAAAGCAGAAAACTGCTGCTACTCCTAAAACCAAAAACCAACACAATCAGTTTATAGCCCCCCAGTGCACAAATGGCTGTGCAACTGGAGACCTTGCTTGGCACCAGCACTAGGGAGGCACAAGCAGCATCAATTTCTCCCATTCTTAAAAGCTATTGCACTTAAAGGACAATCACAGTGTGGCTTACGTGGGAGGGGACCCTGAAGATCACCCAGTTCCAACCCTCATCCACTGCACCAGGCTCCCACCCAGCCTGGCCCTGAATGCCTCCAGGGATGGGGCTCCCACATCTTCTCAGGGCAACCTGTTCCAAATTTCTTCCTAACATCTAACCCGCTCTCTCAGTTTAAAGCCATCCCTGCGTCCTGTCACCATCAGACCATGTCCACGACCCTCCTATCCATCCGTAAGCTCCCTTCAAGCACTGGAAGGCAGCAGTGAGGTTTCCCCAGAGCCTTCTCCTCTCCAAGCTAAACAAGCCCAACTCCCTCAGCCTTTGTTCACAGGAGGTGCTCCAGCCCTTTGATCATCTGCATGGCCCTCCTCCAACAGCTCCACATCCCTCCTGCACCAAAAGCCCCAGGCTGGAAAAGTACTCCAGATGGGGCCTCACAAGGAAGTGAAACAGTTCTATTTTCAATCAGGACTGAAAAAGGAGGCTGATCCAACTTCTAAGGGATCTCAACCACTACTCTGGGGGAAAACTTAGGTAATACAGCTTCACGTTCAACTTAGAGTGTCAGAGATGGCAGCAGACCTACGCTGTGTCCTGCCCTCCCCCTGGAAAGCACTGTACTTCACATCTCTGTCCACGATCTGCTCTGGAGATGCAAAGAATCAACTGTTGTAGGGCACTACGGCACTGGAAAGGCTCGGGCTTTGAGAGGAAGTGAGTGGACGTGGACCGGAGCCAGACGGCCGGCATGAGCTAGGAAGGAGATTGTAAGAGGAAACAAAACACAGGCAGAACGTTTCTGAGCTTGTAATCAAGACTAAGGCGACAGCTTCTGCTGCCCCCTGTGCCCGTTATTCCAGAGAGCCTTTGGTGCTCCCGAAGACATCGCATGCTCTCACATAGTTGGTGTGAATGAAACAGAGAGCACAGGAAGGGTAAGTGCAGGCTACATGCTCCTATACCAGCTTGGAAGCAGAAGGTGGGATGCCCCAGTGATGTCCTGAACTGTAAGATGAGTAGAAATGTCTTTTGCGGCACCAGTACACCAAGGTACAACTGCTGAAAGACTGACAAGGAATCAGTGTTTCAGAGCACCTAAATGATGAATCAAGCACATCAGCAAAGGAAACAAGATGCAGAGAGACACACTGGAGGGAATGGTATCGAAATGAAAGAATAAATGAGCACAACTCTCTACATTAAATATAAGTAATAGAAAAAAAATACTTAAAATTACATCTGAACTTAACAAGCTGCAGATGCACAGTGCTTGTCACCTGACTGACGTTTACCATCAGCGTTAGGAACTGCTGGCACTGAACGGCCCCTTGGGGCGCCGTGCAGGGTGGCAGTGCGAGGTTGAACAGCTCTTCACCTTCGGATGGTTACAGCTATCCCAAAGGAAAAGCACACATCTGCCAGCGAGGTTCTAGCCAGCCCCTGCCTGCCCTCCATGTGCTGAGGCAGCTGAGCACCAGCACAGCTTCACCTGCTGCAGGTTTCCAGCCGCTGACTTCAACCCTCAGCACCTCCTCCCTTTTTCTGTGCCTTTATCTGATTTGCTTCTGGTTGCACGGCAGTTCTTCATGCTGTGCCTGTCAGAAGTCAATGAGAAATATTAACATTGCTCTGCAGTTAGGACGGCACAGGACTGGTACAGTTGTTACTATATCCCAACGTATTTCCTAGCACTGTTTGTTCATTTAAGATTTGATAGAAATCAGATTTCTATCTCCAAATGACATGGAAAGGAAAGCCAAACCTCAGAGCTATCTACACCCACTTGAAATATACACAGTTACTAAAAATAACCTATGCTTCAGAATATGCTATTTTTAGACTCTGTGCTCAGATTTCCACTTCTATGATTGAGAATACACAGAAGTGAGATGTACTGGGGTCAGGAGAACGCACCAAGGGTTGCAGTTTTGCTCAGACCAAATTTCTTCCAGCTTTCCTTGCACTGCCACCTGCACCCATCAGGTTAACCCTTTTTTCTCCTCTGCAATCCTCAAACAACTCCCAAAATGGCTTGAACCGCCTTTAAACAGGGAGCAGAATTTCACTGAGTCCAAATTAAGTCTCCTTTTTGATCTCGTTTACATCACTGAACAGACTAGAGGTCACCAAGAGCATGAGCAGGGCACCCGAGCTGCTGCAGAGGAAGCACTGTGGCCTGGGCAGAGGGTACAGGCTGGAGCTTCTTCTCAATGAAGCAGGCAGCAAATGGACACTACAGGTCCTGGGAGTGGTATCAAACAGGTTACGGTGCATGTGGTTGCCTCAGTGCGTGAGTACAAAGCAAGGGTGAAGCAGCAGCAAGATCGAATTGTGGTAAAGCTGAAGCTGAGTGAGATGGAAATGAACTTTACTGTGTGCTTGCCTTACTGTGCCTTTTCTTACAGGTGAATGAAAGCTTATCCAGACACACATGTATGACTCCATCTTAAAGCACATTATAACGTGAAGGTAACAGAATTAAATTCATTGTAAAGACTGAATGGAACTTATTTTCTCCATTATTTTTGTTTCTTAAATACAGTTACTCACTGGTAAATCTAGGCATCCTCGCTTACCTCCCAGTGGCTCAACGCCTCGTTTTTATGGCTGGCTGGAATTCAGGAGAGTGCTTATTAATAAATACGACTGTCTGAGAGCAACATTTTTAGGGAATTGTGTATTGTGGAATGAAGGGTGAAGATGAATTCTTGGTCCTGGGGCTGTATGAAACAGCACAAGACAGAAGAGTTCTACCTGAAAGACTCAGGGTGCTTCCTCCAGAGGAAGCTGCTCCATACCAAGGGCTCACTTCAAAACTGTTTGCAAAAGTATTTTCTGTCCACATTAAACAACCAACCACCAAAGCACTTCCCAAAGCTGATTTCATGTATCTACACGTGAGCTTTCGATCCAACCCAACAGAACAACACACACCAGGAAGCCAGTGATGGTTCTGAGCTCAAAGGACAACTTTTGTTTTTCAGAGGAACTGAAGTTCTGCTCACCTGAAATACCCTACAAAGGTCCATTCCCAGGTTAATAAATGAGTTCCAAGGAGTTGTGGTCCATTACAAAAGGGCACTGCGTGTTTATCTGCACAACTAAGCAGTACACTCAGCTCCTCCTCAACAGATTTCCAATGGAACAGAACAGGTGAAGACTTCAGCCACCAGGAAAGCATGAGCAGTGCTTTCCGTGGAGCAGCTGTACCTCAGTGCTCATATCTAAAACCAGGAATCTATATTTCTTACTAGAACCAAATTAAAAAGGGGAGAGTCCAACACAATCTGAAAAACCATACAGATTTGGGGGGAAGGGGGGAGATGGGAGAGCTAAAAGCAAAACTCAAAGAAATCCCGGTGTCAATAAGAGGAAACCCAAGACCTCCGCAGCACACAGGTTCACGTTCCATCACAGACACCTCAAGTGCTTCCAACCTGTCAGCAGCACGGGTCAGTTACAGAGATTTCCAGTAACACTATGAATATATGCATATACATGTACACATACTCTGCTAATTGCATCCAAAAGCAGCCACCAATTACACGGAGCACAACCGTCCCAAAGGAATTTGGGAATATCTGAACATTGTTTAAATAGCTGTTTCAGACTTTGTTTAACAAAACAAAGCAAAAAACCCACAACCTAACCCCCCCAAACCCACCCACAACATTCCTGAACATGCAGAACAACTTAAACCCTGAAATCTCACAGCCCATTAGGCCTCGAGCAGCAGCCAGTAAATAACTGAAGCCTACATTAAGGAAGCTAATTTCTAGCACAAAAGGTAAACCCAGGAATGCAAAGTTCCACGGGCAACCAGCGTGGTTCTTACAGCCACATCTACACTAACAACCAAATTACAAACGCAGTTTTACACTGCTTTCTTTTTCTTCTCCAGAAAGACCGACAGCACGGCCATCCCCAGGACCAGCCCTTTGCTTCAGTATCTGCCTCTAATCCAACCCTCCTCCTGGAATCGAATCAAACTCCTGCTTTAGAAAACGACCTACTTCCAAAACCAGCGTGTTTTCCTGACCTCTTTACAGGGCCTCTCTGAGCACAGCAAACACTGCTCTTCTATTCCATTCACACAGAGCACTGCACAGATTTCAGGGATTACTCACTGAAGAAACTGGAACAGAAGACACTGGAGAGAGAAAGTGATTTTCTACATTGATGGCTTAGAAAAAAATCCCATGAATGGAGATGGCAGTTGCAAGCCTGACCACAACAAATGGCCATACCTGGTACTTCTGTAAGGCAAGGCATTAGAGACAACTGTTGAGCACAGAGCGTGCTCTAGAACTGCACTCCAAGAGGAAGCAAAATTCTAGTTAAGTTGCTTGACTATCAGGCATCTTAATTCCTACCACTGACCGAGCTGTTTGCGAGCACACCTAGCAGAGCAGCCTGTGCTCAGCACATCAGACAGACACATGGTGCTGCCATTTCAGCTTCCCCTCGCACAGCTCACTCTTCACAAAAAGGGGCAGAAGAAGTACAGAAGTTAGGTTTTCTCCATCACAAACACTGCCGCTGCTCTCATGGCAGTTACGCGCAGTACTTGCAGGGAGGCTGACTCAGGTCAGCCAGAGCACAGCCACGACATTCAGATCTGTTTGGTAAAAGATGCCAGAAAATAAATGGTAATTAAGAGATATTCCTACAGCCGTGACCAACAATTTAGCAACAGAACTGAATTCTCAAACTCAATTGATTTCAGTCAAATCCAGGCAATTATTAACAAATAAACTGCACGTAACGCGCACTTAACCCCTATGTCAGGACAATGCCAGAGCACAAAACAAAATATGGACTTCAAGTCACAAAATCTTTAAGTGGTTCTCATATTGCAGTAGGAAAACAATCTTCCTATCAACCTTGATAAAACCAGGCAATGAATGATCACTTGTATTAACTGCCCTACGAAGAAAACTAGAATTCCTTACAGCTGACAGCGTCACAATTTGCGATCCTTAACCCAGGAGAAGCTGTGTTCATGAGGTACATTTGGGGAAATTCAGAACAGAAGCACTGAGCATCAGCATCCCCACTTCCTCTCTGTGTTTCAAGTCCCTCACAACAGGGAGCTCTCTCCTCTCACGGAGCGCTCAGCCTCGGTGATATCTCATCAGTAACATTCGGTTCCTCTCTGAAGAATCCTGTTATGCACTTAAATAATTAACTGGGTTTAAGAAGCACTGGTATTTCAAAACCCAGAGCTTTCCAGCTCTGCACAGACTTGCACGGCTCAGCTGCAGGCTGGGAAGCAAGGTGCTCAGGGCTGTTCCACTGCACAGGAAGAAGCAACTCTTAGTTACACACACAGGTGCTAAGGAAGGAAGAAAGACCCGGCCAGGAAATCCATAAAAGCCACTCAAGTACATTACTAACAGAACTTCAGCACAGCACTACACAGCGAAAGCATGCTTAGGAAAACAAAAACAACTGCCTGAGCTGACCATTAGCTCCTCCTGCAGCTTATGTCTATTCCTTCCAGAGCTGCTATTTGAATGGAATGCCCAAACAAGTGGCACGAAAACGAAAACATCGTCTGCTTTACTGCCCTGTAGCAGACAGTGAAGAAAAACATTCAGTGCACCCAGAAGATGACACCCTGGGATTGCAAGTTTTTCCACTTAACACAGACGTTTCAATTCACGCAGTAAAAGTGACTGTAACAGCACAGAACGATGTTTCACACGTCACACCCTTTTCTCAAGCCTATCTCCAACCAGAACAGTTGGAACACAGAAAATTTAGGAAAGAAAAGAAAGCATTTTCCTACTGAACCTCAGCAAAGCCTCATGCTGTTTCCACAGAGCGCTGGAGGGTTATTATCCCTTCTCATCCCCAGCCACGCTGTGTGCTTGCCTCACAGCCTCAAGGCCGGGCCCTTTCCACTCAAGGGCTGTGCTCACAGCAGCACGCAGGCAGGCACACAGGATGGACGCAGGCAGGATGGATGGAGGCAGCATGCAGGCAGGCACACAGAATTCATAGATTCACAGATACATTAGGTTGGAAAGGACCTACAAGATCATCTGGTCCAACCATCCTCCCACCACCATCCCTACCCATTAAGCTACTAAATCAAATCCCTTAGCACCTCATCTAAATGCTTCTTGAACAGCACTAGCCTCATACAGGCAGGCACAGAGGATGGATCCAGGCAGGCAGAGAGGATGGATGCAGCATGCGGGCAGGCACACAGGATGGATATAGGCAGGCACACAGGATGGATATAGGCAGGCACACAGGATGGATATAGGCAGGCACACAGGATGGATATAGGCAGGCACACAGGATGGATATAGGCAGGATAGATAGATGCAGGGAGGATGGATGGAGGCAGCACGCAGGCAGGCACACAGGATGGATCCAGGCAGGATGGATCCGGGCAGGCACACAGGACGGAGGCAGCATGCGGGCAGGCACACAGCACGGATACAGGCAGGACAGATGGATGCAGGCACACAGCATGGGCGCAGGCTGCAGCTGTGCCCGGGGTGAGGGCAGAGCCACACGGCTCCGCCGTTCCTTTCACGTCAGAGCGGGCCCGGCCTTGCCCGGCCGCCCCCAGCTGCGGGATCCGCGCATCCCCGGCGCTCCGTTTCCGTCCCGCCCGGAGGAGGCCGCGCCCGCCCCGCCGCGCCGTGCCCGCCGCGCCCTCACCTTCCGCCACGTCCTCGTCCACGGCGCCCTTCACCTGCGAGAAGCACCACTGGAAGTCGTTGCCGTTACTGCCGCCTCCTGCCACCCCTGCGGAGGGAACAGAGCGCGCCGTGAGCGGGCGGGCGGCCCCGCGGCCCGGCGGCAGGCCTCGCTCCGCGCTGCCGCCCGCCCGCCCGCCCTCACGCAGGCCCGGCCCGCGGCACGGCGCCCCCGGCGGGGCGGCCTCACCTGCCATGTCTCGCGGTGGCGGCGGGGGGGGGCGCCGGGCGGGAGCGGGCGGGAGCGATCCGCCGCACCGAGCTGCCGCCGCGGGAGGGCTCGCGGGTTCAAAATGGCGCCCATTGCCGGTCGGCCTCGGCCGGTGACGTCAGCACCCGGCTCCGCTCGGGGAGGAGCGGCGGAGGGAGGGGAGGGCGGGGACGGGGCGGGACGGGGACGGTGGGGGGGAGGAGGAGGAAGAGGAGGAGGAGGAGGGCCAGCGCTGCAACAAAGTTCTGACAGCGCTTTTTTGATGTCGCTTTTTTTCGCCCGCCCGCCCCCCCGCCCCCCCCCCCCCCCCCACACACACACACACTACAAACTTCATTTTATTCACTTCAGACAGTAGGAGATAAATTTGCGTGCGGCTGGCAGTGCTGGTTTTTATTTATTTATTTATTTATTCACCATTTCTTGAGCTCTCATGTGCTTTCGGGACGGGCGAGGCCCCTGGAAGCCCCGTGAGCTCACAGAACTCAGCGGGCGCGTGTGGGCCGAGCAAACTGAAGTGCAGACAGCTGGGAACTGGGTGAGCCTCCCGAAATGGGCGTGCATGGCGGTCCGATTCCCAAAGGAATAAGAAAGCAATAAAAGGAGAGCTGGCCTCTGCCCCGGGAAGCAGTCACAGGAGCGGAGGTCACGGCCCAGGTCGGGGTCAGCACAGTGTCCCCTCCAGAGAGGAAGGAAGGGACGCCGAGCTCTTGGCTCGCTTTGCAAGGAGAGCTCCTGGCTGAGATGCTCCCAGGTGTCATCCCAAAATAGCGTGGTGCCAGGCAGCCGCTCCGTGCCCCCTGACATACAGCGCGAGCTGCTGCTGCCCTCTTGGTTCTCGTCCCGTTTCGCGTTATCTGTTTATGATTAAACAAAGCTCTGATGTTGGTCTTTCACAGCTACTGTGTGGAAAACAAAGCATGCTGGAGGTGCGTTTGTATTAAGAAAAAAATGCAGTGCGAGCCACAGAAGTAGCATTTATTGTAGTGCGATCCGCAACTAATTGGCATGAGGAATCTGTTTTCTGTAATAGATGCATATTATATGCTAATTGACATAACAACATCTGATTAGTTGTAGGTGAGAAGAGCAACAGATTTCTCCCATGAGATTTCTGTCTGTCTTCCAAACTCCGGAGGAAACCTGTGGTTCAGAAGCTGGAATCTTCCCTTGCCGTGGTCCTTAACCTCGCTGCCTGCATTTCTGACCCTCTGGTTGTCAATACGGCACAGAAACGTATGGTGAGGTTCAGTCCTCGTGCTTCCTTACGCGCTCAGGACTTTGTTTACTGCTGTCCCTGAAGGGCCGGGCTGCGGGCAGAGCGTTGTGTCCCCTCGCTGCCACCAACGTGTGTCCCCTGCAGGACCCTGTGATGCCAGGTCAGCTGTTCCAGGAGGCAGCAGCCCGACCTTTCTTCTCGGCGCTCACTTGGCCGCGTGTTTCCTTTCTGTGTCATGGATAGCTTCTGTGTGAGGGAGCGGAAGGAGTGATGGCATATGGTTTGCTCTCTGTTTACAGCTGCGAAGGCCCTGGTTGGTCACAGCTTCTGGTCCCACACCCCCCCTCAGCGCTCCTGACCTCAGCTGAACTTCACACAAAGAAGGAGCAGAAGGGGAGAATGGTGAGCACGGCGTGTGCCCGCGGTGCGGGGGCAGCCGGGATGGCTGTGCCTTGGGAGCTGCAGACAGCTAAAAGCAGAGATTTTTCCCACAAATAGAAACAAAAGCTATTCTCTGATAGCTAAATCACCCCCGACAGAAGAAGCTCTTCTATTGTGTTTGTCACGCTGTGATCCAGTAATTGCTCTCTGGCACTGTAAGGAAAGAACTTGAGCTCAACAAAAACTTTAGGCAGCTTCTCGGTGCTGTGAGTGCTTCTGTACAAAGCTTTAGTAATGCCAGAAACATTGCTTAACAGAGGGTGTCTTGGTTGCTTTGTAGCTTGGTCAAGGAGGCATAAGGGTTTCCCACTAACTATGTCAGATTTGACAGTGGTTCTGCATAAGAGCTGTTGTGTTATTTTCCCTCCCTGCATGGATCAGCTCCTGCCTGTGCATGTGAGCAATGCCGAGCATTCTTCCTTGTGGGTGTCACTGGGAGCTGAGGCTGTGAGCGAAGCCATGCTAACAGGTTGTTACTGCTGGAAGAAAGGATGTTAGTGTTTGCTGTGCTGTAAATTATAATTGGACTGCTTCTGCTTCCTCACCCCCTTTCCTTTTCATCCCATCTTAGTGCATTTTGTGCTTATTCCTCAGGAGTTCGATCAGTTCCTATTGTTTAATTGGGATGTTGAGCGAGCTGTCTGAAAATACCATCTTGTCCTTGCTGCGTCCTGCACCAGCACTCCTGCCTTTCTCCAGGCACCTCTAAGAGATAGTGGCAGAGAGCTGAGGATGCTCTGGATGGAGCTAACAGCCTTCGTGCCACCTGAAGGGTTGTTGGTGGTAGTGGGTGATAATTGCTTTCAGTTCTGCTTGCAGGCAGGTTGCTTCCCCAACTGTGGATCTTCGGACTTGTAGCAAGAAGAAAGTTCTCGCAGCAGTTCTCTGTGTTTTTACATGTTTGCTTTCTTTCTTCTTTGGCTAGTATAAATAACTTTAAAGCAAGGGGAACATAAAGGATGGAATGCCTGGAGAACATAAGGAATGGCTGCGGCCTTGCTGTTTTTGAATGTAACTTAGATCGGAAGGACTTGGATCTGAGCCACCCTTAGTGCTGAGTTCTGAGTTCAGGCAGTTCTGCGAAGATGGAAATCTGTTTCTGCCTTTCAATTATCTTCAGTCAAAGTAGAAGAGTGCCAGCAAGCCCTGAGCGCTGTTCCCTGGGCGTGCTGGCCTCACCTGCAGCCAGCTTGGTTGTCCTCGGAAGCCCTTTGCCCTGTGTCCTCTCCACGTTACCGCGTTGTGTGGGTGATTTGCATAAAGCCAGGAATCCCGTCTTGTTGCAGCTCTGATTCTTCTTGGTTCTCTTTGAGGTTGTGGCTCCCTCTGAGCTCTGCGGGTGCTGCCCGTGCCCCAGGGGCTGCTCACTGCACTCCCAGCAGCTCAGCACGGTGCTGCTGGGTCCTGGCAGGATGAACCCAGCGTGTTGTTCAATTCTGCAGTTGCAGCCAAATATTTGCAACCTTGTTCATGTAACGAAGAACTACGAAACCTCTCTTCTGTCACTGGCTGCATTCTCTGGTTTAGTTTTCTGTTGGTGGGTTGGAAGAGCATGCAGTGCTCTCTCTTGCCCAGGTAAGGTTTTGTTTCTGGGGCAGTCAGAGCCACTCAGCTGTGGTGTAGCGGCTGTCCGGGGACAGCACCTTCCTGAAATCCCCATTTTCAACTCATTATTTGATTTGTGCAGAGTTGCTCATCTCTCAGATTAAAGTAGAAATGATCTCGATTTCACAACTCTGAGAAGACGGATGTCAGACACAGAAGTGAGTTACTCATCTCCGTGAGAGCACGGCTTCTGTTCTGTGACACTTTGCTAAATGTCAGCGTTGCGTTCCCTCCCAGCTGCAGCTGCCTCGTTCTGTGCAACTGCTATTAACACCTCCAGACGTTGCCGGGTTCGCCTGGCCTCACCCAGCTCTTAATTGCAACTTGTGCATTTTCCAGTGGAGAAGGAAAGTTATAAAGCTGTCACAGCGAAGCCGTGAGTCACTCCCGCAGGTGTGGCCGCAGATACTCCGCACCTTCACTTGGAGACAGAGCAATCCTTACCTACGTTGAATGACATGATAAGTTAAGCATGATAGAGGGTTTATTCTGCTCTGAACTGTTTCCTCCTGCATGAAAGACATGAGGATGCTTTACGGGGCGGAGGTGAAGGGGAAGAAACACTATTGTTTGAAGAAAATAGCATTTGAATTCTACTGTAAACACTTCAGTAAGAGGAACTCCCCTTTATTTGGACATGGCAAGGAGCAGTACTTCAAGGGCCGGAATGTAATGATCAGTGTAGGAAACAGCATCTTGTCTCGCTGCAGCTTTTCTGCATTAAGGTGAAGAAGACTTGAATGAAGACAATGGCTTTCTTCCCTTTTCCCATGCTGCCTGCAGAGGAAGGTTTGCGGAGAGGTGGAAGGGCTGCGTGGAGCCGCTTGGTGTCTGAAGGATGAACGGGACGAAGGAGCCCTTGCACTTGCACTGCTGTGTGCTGCAGGCAGTGCATGCTGTGGCAGTGTGGGGCGGTCTGTCTGCTCACCAGTCTTTAATTCAGAGAAAGTGTGAAGTGAAACTCATCAATGTTTGACTTCTTTTTTTTTTAAAGTGAGTTGGGGCCAAATGAAGTGTTGAAATCCTGCACACAGACAGGTGCGCTGCCTTCTCTTTGTCCAGCAGAGCCACGCTGAGGTTGGTTGGCTTCCAGGCTAGTCATCCTTTCAAGGTGTTTGACATGACGGTAAGAATTAAAGCTGTGCTGAAACGTACGTAAGGACGTTTGAGCCACGGTGACATAGTGGAACAAATGAGGTGTTGAAATCAGTGTTGAAATCAGTGAGGTGGCAGGGCTGCTTGGAAGGCTCAAACAGAGCTCTTCAAACGGCAGCACTGACAGAGCATGCCATCATACAGGCTCTGCCTGCTGGAATCTTACATAATTGTACCGTTCTTCAGTTCTAGACCTCTCTGCTCTGTGCTCATCTTAGCACTGGTGGTAAATCCCACAGCTGTGGAAGTTGCTGTGTGTATTTTGGATAGTTTCGCTGCAACACTATGCAACCTCACAGCGTGTAGAGCGGGCTGGGGCTGCGGGGCAGGCAGGGCTGCATGCTGTGCAGCCTCCAGCTAATGTGAGTGTGGCTGTGTTATGTCTTGTGAGCCACGCTGCTGGGAGCCAGGTGAGCACCCGGGGTGCTGTCCCTTCAGGAGCTGGCTGCACACCTCTGGAGACTTACAGCACTCCCACTGCTGCTGGGAGGAGGGGGTCAGGCCTGGGCGTGCTGGTGTGGTCCTTCAAAGTCCATGCTGACCAAAACACTCTGCAGTTTACACGCGTTCCTCCAGAACGTTAAAATACATTTCTGTCAAAAAAAAAGAGAGTAAAGAAATGCTATTGATTATTTATGATTGCTGCTGTTTGATCTGTACAGCCTGGCAGGGAATAGATCTCCAAGGCTTTAGGTGGGTCCAGGGCTCTAACCAGGGCTGAATCTTCCTGCTCAAACTGAGGAAGAACCTTTGCCTTCTGTCCTCCAGCACTGAACGAAGCACTGCTGCTAAGCGTGGCTTTACCTTGGGAAGGAGCCAGGGCAAACAGGGCTCTGAAGAAACGCGGCCATCATGCTTATTTCAGTTATTTAGCTGCCCTGTATTCTTACCACAAGCTTATAAAATGTTTACTGCCACCTCCGGACTGAAGTTTACTGATGGAAGTGGAGTACTCTGGCTGTGCTGCTGGAGCCCTCTCCTTGGTGGTGGCCCTTCCAGCTGCATGTTTGTTCAGATGAACCACGGGTTTGCTGCTGATGTCGATTCCAATAAGCGTTGCATGAGCTCGTCCACGGTCCTCCTGCCTCCAGCACATTGGCAGCTGGTGTCGTTGCTGTTTTATAAACCTTGTATATCAAAGCCTGTTGTCTGCTTATGCCTTTAATAGATACCAGCTGTTGAAGAATCCCAGGGAAACCCCAAATCCCTCTCTTGAGGGCCTGGAGAACGATCTCAGGGGCCCACGGCAGCCCAGGATCCATGTGGCAGTGTGTCGTCAGCTTCCCCACACCAGGAGAAGCAGTTACAATCCAAACAATTCCTCGGGCTCTTACTGAGGTCACAGAGAAACTTGTTTCCATTTCTGACTGGGATGCAGTGCCCGGGTGACACGCTGAGTGCCGGCTGCCGGGCCAGCCTTGCCCAGGGTTGCTCCTCTCTCAATCTGATATCAGCCCTCACTTGTTGCCTTCCAATCCCTATCCCAAACAGGGTTGCCTTCCCTATCCCAAATCCAGCATCAGTTTTCAGGCAGTCTGACAGGAACTGAAGAAGTGAACATTTTTCCTCTAATCAAAGCTAAGTCTCCTTTCTTTGGAGGCTCTGAAGATGGGGGGAGCAGCAGGGGGAGCTGGGCTTGCTCCAGAGCTACTGGAAAGCCTTTGTAGAAGACTGGAAGTGGAGCTGCTTAGAATTCAGAGAAGCAAAATTTACTTTGAAGTATAGAGCCACGTGCCGCATTCAGAACAGCTTCCGAACTGGGGAACAAGGTTCTCGTGTGGATGTGTGTGGAAAGAGCCGTGGCAGTGAGGCAGGTTTCAGTGCTCTCCCTCCTGTGTGTGCAATGAAAGGCGAGCTCTTGTTCCTGCGAGAGCAGCAGGCTGGTAGGGCTGGGAAGGCTGCGGTCTCCCAGCGTGGCTGTGGAAAGCTGAGGAATGGGGCAAGAGTCTCTGTCATGGAATCATTGAGTTGTTAATGCTGGAAAATACCTCTAAGATCAAGTTCGACCATTCAGAAGATCCCTGCCTGAAAATGGCATTGCAGCTTCCATGGAGGCAGTCGCGTTCTGCCGACTCTGCGTTCCCCTCCATCCTGCTCCGCTCCGCGAAGCATCAGCAGGTGTCACTGAGATGCAGACAGGGCAGAGCACGGGAGCTGCACATCCACCTGGAATGGTCTGAGGGCCTGCCTGGGGAGGACCTGACAGCTGGAGGTCCCGGCTGTAGTGGGGTGTGCGGGATGAGCCCGGTGCCTGGAGCAGCCTGAGCATGGCCCAGGGCGTGGGACGGGGGGGAGGGTGGTTGGTTCAGGTTTGCTGCTCATTGCTTTTAGAGCTGAGATGATCCACACTTGTGCCGTCAGACAGAAACTGGAGCTGGCTGCCGGCAATCAGGATGTAATGCTAACGCGTCCGTGCTCATTCTGAGCACCGTGTGGGCAGATTGCATCCATTCAGCATCGCTGAATCTAAATAACTGACCGGCTGTGCCCGGTACAGTGTTATCTGTCAGTACCCAGCAGTGAGAACACTGCCAGCTGGAACGGCTGTGCTGCTCACGGAGTGAATATTGACACTGATAAGGGGAGTTTGGCTCGGTGCTGGGACAAGGAAGCTAGCACAAGGCTGAACGTACGGCTGGACCGTGGGGCTCCAGATACTGATGGAGGATATAAGCATTGCGTTTTGATTTCATTTCATCCCGGTGATGGGCTGCAACAAAAAGCTCATACAAATATCCTGCTACCCATCAGACACACGCAGTGTTTAAACAGAGGGCTTTTTAAGCGTTAAGACTTTGTGGGCAGATTTAGAGCTTCGGTTATTCCACACTGAATACCGTGCAGTTAAGGTTGCCTCCTCTTCTGTATTGCAGTTTCCTTATTTTTCAGTGTGGACTGACCGATACCGGTGCTCAGCTGCTGCATTCCGTTGCTGTCTCACCAGGAGGAGAGCTCGCTTTGGAGTTTAACTCCCGCACCGGCACTCCTCGCTTCGTGGCATTGCTTTCTGCGGGTAATGGTGCTCTCTGCTGTCCCACGGATATAACTGCAGCAAGGAGATCTAACGCTGCTGGGCTCGGGAGCTGCGGCTCTGCTGCCCCTCCTCTGAGATGCCGACCGTCAGCAGACCTAACTCTGTTCCCAAGAGCAAAATAATCGCTGTACGATCAGAGTTCGTGGCTGCGTCCCTGCGTGGGTGCTGGGCTGGTGGTTTTGCAGAGCTCGGTGAGAGTGTACGTGGATTTCCTAGTCTCAGTGCATTGGCCAGGCCTGGAGGTGGTTCGTGGGCCGTAGAGAAGTGCCGCATTAACTGCTACAGCAGTAGCGCTCGCAGCACTCAGCCTGCAGGTGAAGGCAGCTGCACTGTCCGTGCGAGCTGGGGAGTTATTAAGGACAAACCGCTCCTGAAATGATTTCCTCTCACTTAAGGAATGGAGTGAGGTTTTGGCAGCAGTCCTGCCGCGCTCCTGGGCCCGGGGCGCGGAGCTGCTGCTGGCCGCAGCGCCCGGGGACGGCCGTGCACGGCGGGGCACAGCTCGGTGCCAGCGCCCTGCCTCTGCGGGACGCCGTCTGCTTCTGTTTCCGCACGCTGACCCCTGCTGCCTCATCACAGAGCTGGGTCTGAGCTGGGAAGGACGCTTCGTGCCGCTCTGGTTTTTCTTTCTCCCTTCCTCTGTGTACCCCAACCTCTGGCTCAAAAGTCGGCGCCGCGGACGCAGCGCTTCCCCGGAGCGGAGGGGGCGCGGCCGCCAGGGGGCGCCATTGCACCTCGGGCTCGCGGCGCGGGAGCGCGCGGCTCGGGCACGGCGCGGCCGCGGGAGCGCGCGGGGCTCGCTCCAACGGGCGCTATCAGCGCGTAATTGCTGCCCGCTAATTAGCAACACCTCTGTGACACCGTGACTGCCCCATGGCTGCGGCCGCACCGCCCCATTTTCAGTAGGGCTGGAAGGCTTTCTCGTGCCGAATCACCACCAACAAGAATGGCCCATTTCCTTAAATTATTTTTCTCATTAGCGATTTATGAAGATATATCTTATTAAAAAGGGAAATTTTAAACCTCTACAAGCTGGTTCTGGCTTTCAGAGCGGAGCAGCCATGCATCTGTAATGAAATATTAATTTGATAAAAGCTTTAATATAGATTTTTACGGCGGCGTTTCCCCTTCCCGTTTAACGTTTTAGAACTGGAAACAGTTCCCATCTGTAGGAGCAGATCAGGGCCTGGCTCTGCTGCCACGGCTGCTTTCTGCCCCTTCTCTGCTCTGCCTCTATCACAGGAACTGGAAGGACTTAGGGACAGAACAGGAGGGGAAATGCAAAAGGCAGAGTGAAGGAGGGGGGTGGGGTGCATGGTGGGATGGAGCAGAGGTCCACACCAGGACCTTCAAGGTACTGAAGCTCATTTGCTGGAAGTTCTACTGGGAGAGCTTCCTCGAGGGATAACAGCAGCAGAGTTTGCTCCAGGATGATGTGCAGCTGGAGCATCCTATGGGATGAAGCAGGGCTGTGTGGTGACTGCCATGGTGGCAATCCACGGCACTTTTGCCATGCTGTAATTAGCCGTTGATTACTATGCTTCTGAGATGGATAGGAAAATAAACCCCAGCAGTCTGAGGAAGGACGGGCCTCCGGCTCTGGGTGTTGGTGTCTGTGGTGTGTGGTCCTCAGCAGTGCCAGGCAGTGATGCCCTGAAAGCAGGAGGTCATCACTGTTCTGTGCATTTTCAGTCTCCTGTGGCACTTCAGCAAGGAATCTCACCAACAGTGTGTGCATTTGTTTTTTCCTCGCTTGCTTCTTTGCTCTCTCTCTGATATTGTCTGTACTAAAGGCAGCTGAAGCACTGCTGGGCATGGGCAGGAGGAGGGCACTGCAGCTGGAGGAGCACTGCTCAGCTAACGAGCCCCGTGCTGCTCGGGGCTGCACACCCAGACCCATTAGCACAGCCCTTCCTGGCACGGCCATCACAGCACAGCTGTGGAAAGCAGAGAGAGATCCACAGTCTGTGTGTGCTGCACTCAGACAGGGAAGAGGGACGGGTGGCGATCCGGAGTTGTGCATTTGTTCCATGACCGTAGTAAATGTTGGAGGTACAGTTAATTTTGGTGGTCACTGGCAGATGCTGCAGTGTTGGCTGCTCAGTACAGTACCCACGTGCAGAAGGAGTCACTCCATCAGCCCTCTCCCAGGTGTCTGCCCCACAAACAATAACTGCAGTTTATGCTGTGGATGAGCACCTTAGAAACCTTCTGTTTGGTACCTCAAGGGAGCGGACACTCCTAAAGGCATGAAGCCCTCTGACAGCACGGGTAGGAGCTCCAGAAACCACTTCTGCTCCCGGACAG
Organism: Callipepla californica brunnescens; assembly: GCA_023055505.1. Lineage (NCBI taxonomy): Eukaryota > Metazoa > Chordata > Aves > Galliformes > Odontophoridae > Callipepla > Callipepla californica. The sequence goes on along the minus strand of JALIRH010000022.1, from coordinate 12,017,216 downwards.
CAGTTCTGGTCCAAATCTGGATTTTGCTGCCTCTCATTCCGGATCCATGCTGAGCTCATGGTGCTCTGACTGAGGGCTCAGGAGGAGGAGGCAGATGTGTACGAAGCGCTGCACTACAGAGTGAGCAGTAATACTCAGAAAGGTCAAACGAACATGAGCTTTCAGGGCAGCAGCTAAGCAAGATGAGAGCCCGGGCCTCTTTTTCTTTGATTTTCCTCGACAGCAAAGCAAACCCTGTGAAAGGCAATGACAAATGTACAGCTCCATCTGGGCTGATGGTGGGGTGGGAGCAGCTGGAGCTCCCCCCAGCTCACAGCTCTGGCTGCCCTCACTGCCCGTGCTCCCTCTGGATGCTGTCCCCATCCCTGGGGGTGTTCAGACCCATGGGGATGTGTCATTCAGGGATGTTCACCAATTTCCAGCCATCTCTCCTTGGAGGAGAGGCTGAGGACGTCGGGTTTGTTTAGTCTGGAGACAAGCTGGCACATTGCAGCACAGCAACCGGCTCATCTGAGCTCCCGCAGAGCCTGGCACTGCTGGCTGCTTGGCTGTGACATCCCCCCCTCTGCTGCACGGAGCTGGAGGGCTCAGCACCGTGCTCAGTGGCAGCAGCACGCTGGGCACTGCTCTGCTCAGCACATGGATGCGCAGTGGATTCCCTCTGTCAAATGATCGTCCACATATGTTCTGAGGATGCGGCGGTTCCGTGCCCGCTTAACCGTGACGTCTGTTGTTACAGCGGATTCGTTCACCCGGGAAAGGTTTCAAAATGTGTTTGTAGTCTTTGTTTCCAGCTGCACTCAGCTCGAGTGAGGAAAGCAGTGGGGCTGGGATGGGCCCCACAGCACTGCCCGGCTCTGTGCACTGTGCTGTGTGGGCACTGGGCTGCCCCACCGGGGAGAAGCACATCTTTTGCTTGGATATTTCCTGTCCCGTTTGTCATTCAGCAGCGTACCCGTGCATTTTTGCTGGACTGTGTGTGATATACAGAGAAAAGAAGCACTGTCTCTGCCTTCACCTGTGCCAGGTGCAGCCCTCCATCACGTCCCATCGGCCGTTCTGTGCATAATGGATGTTTGCAGACAGCTGTCTCGTTCCTTTCCACTCGTGCTCTTCAGACAGGGAAGGGATGCACACAGAAACGTGATTCCTGTCTCCCTTCTTGTCTCTCTCCCTGTGACCTTTGCTAACTCAGGAGCTGCTGTATCAGATACCCATCCGTTTTCAATAGAGTCTGTGAAGGACACTTTTGTCTCTCGAGCCGCTGCGGTTGAGTTCCCCTTTAATGTTCAATTTGTGTTTCATGTTGGGAACTTCCTTCTTTGAACTCAGCTGTTCGTTTTACCCGGTGATGGTGCAGCAGGGACATGATGCCTCGGTCAGACACTCACTTCTGTGGGCAGTTTCCTGGCTGGGGCATCTCCTGCAGGAAGAGACATCTGAATGTGTCAGTTCCACAGCGGCTCCTGTAGGATCAAAGCTCTCTCCAGAAAAGAGTATCAAAGCAAAGTCAAGAATTCAAACCCGTGTCTCATCCGAGCACCTTCTGCTTTGACAACCCACTGGAAAAGCAGGAAGGAGAGGGAGAGGGAGTGCACACAGTGTGAGCAGTGCCAAACTCAGCTCGTCTGTGCCATCCCAACGTCTTTCAAGGATTAAAGCTGGGAGCTGGTTTTCCATACTGGTGTCCTGATACTTCTTCCTGTGTATCATGTCTGAGAGGATTAGATAAATGTGAGATTTCCTTTGTTCAGGAGACCATAGCTACTTGATACCTCACCCTTCTGAGCTCATTTACGAACAGAAATACAACGTGCACTCAAAGGCTGCTTCTCTCCATTCAGAAATCTGCCATTTCCCAACTTTTCCACTTCTGTTGATGAAGAGGCTTCCTAAGGCCTGCTGGGGGCATGTTGGACATGGGGAGCAGCCTGGGGTGGCAGCGGGGGAGCTTTGGGGTGGATGTCAGCTGTGCAGGCTGGGCTGTGCTCCATGCTCTGTTCCGTGTGCTCACGCTGTGTTCGTGCCTTCTGCAGGAGCACCTGAACCGTTCTGTTTGCTCTTTCCGAGACAAAATCAATATTTGTTAGATGCAATTATGAGGAATGATGGATGTGTTGTGAAAAATAATATTAAGGCACAGGCTTGTACTTAGGGAAAGCAGAGAGGAGGCAGAAGCAAACCGGCCTGAAAAATCCCCTCCCAGATCTGAAAGCAGTAATAAACAGGAAGCATTCTGAGTGCTGGGCTAACGTGGAGCTGACGCCTTGCTCGGGGGCACGGGTGAACACCGGGAGTGAATGGGAGCTGCTGCTGCTGCTGCATGCGCGCTTCTCTGATGCTCAAATATGGCTTTGTTGGTGCGAGCTCAAGGTTAAGCCTTCCACTACAGAGAATTAGCTGGTAAGAGACAAAGGGCATTGATCAGCAGCGATAGGGGATGATACGTTTCTCAAAGCGCTTTCAGCTACAGTACCTGGAGATAGATCAATATTTTCTATTTGCCTTTGTGCTAAGCGCATTTCCCTTCATCGCCAAAGAGAAGCTCACTTGTGTCTTCTACCAGAACATTAAGCTGTTCTCTCCTGATAAACTGCAGTACAAACACCAGTGCTTTCCAGGAGCTGCTCCATCACTCAGGAGCACATCCGTCCCTCTGATAAGCGGAGGAATGCCATCCATGTCGCAGCTTATTGCAGAACTGACTGCAGAGGGGTTGGGTTGGAAGGGGACCTGAGAACCATCAACCCTGCAAGGACTGTCCTCATGGGGCACCTCTGCTGTGTCTGCACACTGCTGTGAGCACACTGTGTGAGCCCAAGGCAGCCCAGCCCCACCGCCTGCGGGAGCCCCCGTGGGTGCTGATCCCTTGGGTGGCAGTGCAGTGGTCACAGCTGGAGTGACAACAGCGGTGGTGAGGTCGTAAGGAGCTTACAGTGAGCTGAGAGCCGTGTTCTGACTGCCATTAAACATTCCACATCGATACCTGTTGATGTTTTGGAGCATGATGAGTGTTGGATTTTTTGTTACTTTTGGGAAATGAAAGGGTTGCATGCGGACACGGGGCCTGGCTTTGGGCAGGCAGGACAGCAGGAGGTGGCCCAGCCCCAAACCTGGTGCTTGCCAGGGCTGGCTGGAGCCACCTCACTATGGTACCACAGCATCCAAGGTGTGTTTGTATGTAAGCTGGGTTTCCAGCTCCCGTATCAGCAAGCACTGCAATTTCTTACTCAATTGTGCTCGTGTTTAGTGAGTCAAAAACAAATCTATTCACATTTGTGTTTCTGTTCAGCTTCATGGCCTCAGCATATGTAAATCTTGCAGGACGCCCTTTAAAAGTTTGGCAAAACAGTTGTTTGTTTGTTTGTTTGTTCTGTATTTTTTCTTTTCTCTTTAGATGATGGCTTCTTCCGAACAGGAGAAAAGATGTAAATGCCTTCAGCTCCTGAAGCCTGATTTTGGAATGGAAGCCTGGATGATGTTTGGGACCACAGACACCAACGTTGGCTGTGTGCTGAGCTCCGGGAGCTGCAGGAGGAGCGAGGAGTGCAGTGTCACCTGTGCAGGAACACTGACGCATTTGTTGTCCCCTCGCAAAACTTCAGCTGCCCATAATTACAGCATCAATTCGTCATACTTATCATTGCGATCAATCTCTGCCAGCACCGACTTCCGCGGGCGATTGCTTGCAAGGTTTTCCTTCTGTATTTTGACTCCAGAGCTTTCGCCCACATCGTTGCAGCCCCAGCAATGCTGCTCCCCCACTCTCAGCCCCAGCTCTGTGTCCCAGCTGCGGGCACCCATCAGTGCTGTGCTGGGGCACGGGGCTCCGAGCAGCGTGCCGGGGGTCCGCCCTGTGTTCTCAGGGATGCTGGCAGGGGGATGCTGCCCACAGCTGTCCCCAAAAAGCCTCACGGGAGGTGTCTGCTGAGCCATTGTTTGCTCTTGATATTTGTACTAACATCCATTATTTAATTTACACGAGAAGTCGGTCTTCCTTTCCAAGGCAAATCTTTCAATGTTTCGAGAAGGAAAATCGTTATGTATTGTATTTGTTAGAGCCAAAGTATAATAATGTGACTCTGCAACGAGCTTTATACTACCAAAAAGGCATCAAAACCCAAACACAGAAATAAGCCTGTTTCAGTATGCTTCATTAACGGCAGTGAAACGAAGAGCTGAAGCACACTGCTCCGGGCAGTGCAGCCCATGGCACCGGGCTGGGGCTGGGCTCCCCACAGTCTCCCTCCCTGCTCTGTGTGGGATGAGGATGTAAATGGGACGTAGACATGGATGGAAACCATCTGCTCCAGATGTGTTTGCTCTCCTGTGGGGTGACGTACCTCCTTCTCTCCATGCCTCAGTCTGAATGCTGTCAGACACAGTGGGCAGCAGTAGATTGTGTATAGGCTGATGCAGCTCAGCAGCACCTCCGGGGGCTTCAGCAGACTTCACTCTTTCCAGGAGAAGTTGGAGGACCACACAACCAAAGAGGGATCATTTTCAGGGAAGCTTTGATGACACAAACGACGTTGGCAGGCACACAGTGCTCTATCTCTGGTTTTGGCCTCAGCTTTTTGGTTGACCACAGTCCCTACATTGTGTGCATCTATCTCAAAGCTCACAGGTGGAGGTTAGCACAGAAAGCTGCAGCTGCCATGAGCTCTGAACCAACAGCACTGAAACCATCACCTGAGAAGCTCTGTTGGTGTTGGTGGAATGGTGGCACTGGACACAGGGAACCCACAGCTTCAGCTTAAACTGATAATGTCCATTAATGACTTGGGAACACATGAAATAAAAACACCAAGAGCTGTACGCTGTGCTGTACAGTCATGGGAGCACGGCGATTCTCTGGAGGAGCAAAGAGAGCAGTGCTGGCTCTGATGCTTTCCTTCCAATTCAAACAGCTGATGGCCGGGAAGCGAAGCTCCATGAGAGCTGAGTGCTGCTCCAGAAAACACTGTGTTTTGTAAAGCTGTGGAGTTGAGTGCAAGCTGCAACAGAGAGAGCAAACTGAAGAATGAAAACAGAAAGACGGCTTTTCCCCACAGGGACGGGAGACAGATGGAGCTCATGGTGACAGAAGGATGCACACGCTGAGCTCCATCCAGCTCTGCTGAAGTCACCGAGAGCTTTCTTTTGACTTCAGAAGTGGCAGACCCCGTCCTTCCAAGGCCTCTTCTGTTGTTTGGGTTCAGAAGAAAACATCTCCTCTGCCAACCACTATGTATCATTTGCAGAGGTAATGATTTTGGTGTGTGATGGATCCGTTACACCCAGGTGAAGCCTTAAATCCTCTCCTTTTCCTCCCCACTTTTTCACTCCCTGTTCTCTCTTTTCCACTCTTTCTTCCTAAGCACACATTTGGCTGTAGTTATTTTACTCACCCGCCCCACACCTTCCTGGCGCTCCTTCCCACCACACAGCCACTGCTTAAGAACACTATTTCAAAGTCAATTGCAGTTACCAGTTCTCCTTCCTGTGATAATTCATCAAAGACACAGCTGTGTGCCACTCCTGAGCCTGCTCCGTGCGGTCAGACCAATACTGACAGCTCTTAGTGTCACAAACCGTGCTGATGTGTGGATGTAATCCCTGATGGCCGATGGATGGAGGCGGGCTGTGGGCATGGGGACAGTGCTGAGAGTGGGGCAGCACCTCCCACCTCTCTGCACTCTCTGACTGCAGCCACGTTGGCTGGAGAAGCCCCCTGAGGTGCTGCAGCCCACCCCACGGTGCTCACTGCCCGCAGCCCCCGCTGCCATTTCTCAGGTGCAGAGTGGGCCATGGTGGCACGAAGATCATAGAGGCACAGAATGCTCAGAGTCGGAAGGGACCTCCATGGTCCAACTCCCTGCAGTGATCAGAGCCACAGCACAGCCCCAGGAGCCCACCCACTTCCATTTGCTCAGCCCTTTCTCTTTCTGAAGTGGTACAGACAGAGAAATAAGTAACTAACTGCCGAGTTCGTGTTATTACATTTGGAGCCTTTGCTCTGAAGGAATTGGCTGTGTGGGAAAGTTATTTTTAAGAACTATTTATTTCAGTTGTTCCTGTGGATGTCCTCTTGCACATCCAATTAAAAACCTCGCTTCGTGTAATTTATAACCAAAAAAATCAATTTCATCTGCGGGTGCTTTGTGTCTGGTATTTCAGTGTTAGGTGTGAGAGTCAGCACACGAGGCACAGGGAAACCACGACAGCAGCAGTGGTGTTTTCTGAGCAGTTGTGGTGGTTTTTGCTCTGTGATCTGCAGAGGGATCTCCAGCAAACCTGCATGGCTTGGCATGCACGTCTGGTGCAGGCAGAACATACACAAAGCAGCCGTGTGGGCACTGCCGTCTGCAGGAAACATCCCTGGGTTCCCAACCTCAGACATGGGACAGACATGGGGCATCTCGGAGGGAGAAGAGGCAGAACCTCTTAAGGTTGAGGAACCGCCAGGTCCTTAGCGCTGCCCCTGTGCAGATGTGGGCAAGCTGCAGGCTGCGAGGGGGCTGGTGTGCCAAAGAGGCGGCACAGCCCCACGGCAGTGTCCATCCCTCATCGTCCTGAGGCGTCTCGGAATCTGCTCTCACTCTGGTCTGGCTTGGCAGCTTGGCTCTGGTTTGGCTTAACAGACAAAAAAATCCCAGCACTTCTGGTTTGCCCTTTCTTGCCTGATCTTTTTTCCCCGTCTATACAAAGTGCCTCTCCCAGATCCATGCTGCACCTCGCTGTGGCTGCTCTCCCTGCACAGAGCTCTCCCGTGCAGCCCCTGCCCGGCAGTGCCATGCATATGACAGCTCCATCCTGCTCCTTCCCCATCCTCTGCTTATTAGAGAAGACGTGGAGACCTCTGTCACATGGAGGAGGAAAAGCGAAAAGGTGATTGTGAGAGGAGCATAGCACATTTTTTTGCCTTGGTTTGAGCACTGCCTTTTATCTTCTCTGTGCATAAATGACACCTCCCTGCCCATCCAGTTCGCACCTCCGGTGCTGCTCGTACATCCTGATGGTAAAAATAGCTGAGAACCTCTCGCTGATAAAAGAGCTAAAAAGGATTGGCAGTGGGAGTGCGACTGCCCTATTTTTGGTTAATTAAAATGGGAACGTTTCTTCTGTTTCAAGCCCTTTGTGGTTTTGCTTCTTCCCTTCCAAAATGCCAAACTTCTAGCGTTAGAAGCACACCTCGAAGTGGGGAACCCCCTCCCCATGGGCAGAACAGCCTCCCCTCATGTGACAGAGCCCCGGTGCTGGGAGGAGGTCTGTGTCCCAGCTGCTCCCAGTGAGGACGATGTGCCCAGCACTGAGCTCCCCAGGGCAGTGCCTTGCTCCCACCTGCCCCTCTGTTGGTGCGGGGCAGGGTGTTCTCTTAGAGCCCACACTGCCCCTTAGTTATAGAGCTGATATTCACCACGTAATCTGGCACCTGACCCCGAATCAGCCAACCCCCCCAGGTCAGCACGGGGCTGTGATCCTAACAGGAGACAGCACTTGGCGGTCTGTCGGAGGAGTGCTGCACATTTGCTGTCACAGGAGCTGACTGCAGCTCTCGTTGCCAGCATCTTGCTATGCAGATGGTCTTTCAACTGTGGTTGCATCTGAATGGGAGCCCAGGTGGCTGCAAAGAGCAGAGAGGCTTTGAGGCCGACGCTCTGCCTGGCGTGCCCAGCACCAGGCTGGCCTGGCTCCATCAGCTGCACGGAGATTTGGGCTGAGGCACCAGTGCTGTTTTGCCAATCTGTAATAGATTTGCACTAATCTGGCAGGTTTTTTTCTTTTACTCTTTTTTTTTTTTTTTTTTTCTCTGAAAGTAAATAAAGGAAAGAAGGAATTATTGCTTGATAAGGGATAGTCCTTTTCATAGGGTGAGATGTGAATGGTATTCACTCAAGCATCAGACCATGCTTCATAGGTTCATAAATTCATAGATTCATAAGGTTGGAAAGGACCTACAAGATCGTCTAGTCCAACCATAACAACGGGGTGGGCAATAAAACTGTTCAGTCACAGAGTAAACAGTAATGAGACGAAATGAGGTCCCAGGCTTCAAAAGGAAAAGTCTATGGTTCAAGTTGGAAACCCACATCTGGATAACAGGGTTTTAAGGCTTTCCTCCTGAATTTCTCCTGTACCTGCTCTCTCCTGCAGAGCACTGCTGGGCAGGCGGGGGGCACGGGGCCCCAGCCCCATAAGGGCACTTCCATGTGTCAGCAGCCAGAGCTGGGCAGGTGTGGGTACAAGTGTTTGACAGGCCGTGTGTGATGGCCCAGCAATGCTTGGTCTCCTCTTGGTTTGCACATTCCCCCTCGGTTCCTTAGCAGCGTGGCTCTTTTACCCGCTCCAAGCAGCAGATGTATGCATTCTGCTTCTGCAGAGGTGAGACTTCTGTCTTCTGTGTATTTTCAGTCAGCAGCTTCAGGTGAGTCACTTTCCTATGACAAACTGCAATGCTATTAACGACACTGCACAGAGTAGGATGGGAACCGTTGGTCTTCATGGTGCTCAGGGAGGAGGAAAATGAGTCCTGTTGCACTTACAGCACAACATGAGGAAACATCTCATGAGTGTGTGCCCAACGGGGCTGCAAGGCAGTGCACGCTGCCACACGTGGCCCCAGTGGTGGCATCAACTCGAGCATTGCTGTGAAGAGAGATGATGATGTGAATACATGCATGGTGCCTATGTTTATCTTCATGTCGTTGTCTTTCAAATATGGTCAAATTTTCACTTCTTCAGTATTCCACAACTAAATATTCTGAAAGAAAACGAAGAATGGCTCTATGGAAGGAGATAGGCTGAGCACCCTCCTAGCAAGGCACATTAAATCAGAACTAAGAATTGTCTTTATTCTCCTGTATCGTGTATGACAAAACCTTCTCTTGCTGCTCCCAGGAGAACAGGCATTCATTTGAGTCAGGTCTTTCTCATGCTCTCTCCAGCCCAATATATTAAAAGAATACCAAAAATAATGAGGGAGGACTCTTACATCTGCAGAGAAAGACAACGCAGCAGGAAAAAATGGCCATAGAAAATTTGTCAGAAGAGCAATTTCCAGCTAAGGAACACAGTCATATTAATCTGTGATCTGACATCCAAGCGCAGTTGCTGCTTTCTCACTGTTCAGCATTGCATGTCCTGAGGCTGTTATGGATTTAATGCTCACGCCTTTGAAAAATCAAAGAGAAACACGGTAAGTGTAGACATGTCACAGATGTAGTGCCTTCGAGCAGGTCCATCCTCGTGTTTGTGCTCTGGGATCCCCCAGAACGCACGTGGACATTGTGCAGAGGCTCAGCTGTCTGAGCTGTGCAGGCAACCGTGCTCATCCTGCTCATCCTGCTCAGAACCTTGTTAATAACGCATCATCCTGGGCCCCAACCACTCTTGTTGAGAAGATGGGTCTGCCTGCTTCTTGGGACTTCATGCACGCAGAGTTAAAATAGTGCTGTTCACAAAATAGTTTGGACATATTGTGGTCCTCTTTCACAGTTGGACTGTGTTTGCCCACGTATGGTGTCCATCTAAAGAAGAAAAGCAAATAAGAAGTCAAACAATGACTATGAAGGAAGAAAATGTCCCCACCCCACACCCTCCCAGCCCCCCAGGACCCCACTGCTTCATGAGCTCTGCTCTCTCAGGTACACCAGAGACAACAGCATCACCTTGAACCAGGAGGGACAGAGTCTGTTTATTCAAATGTTAAACTCATCTGTTTCATCAGCAATGAACATTTGGTCAAAAATTAATTCCTAGAAATCATTTCCTCTGTGAAAGCATATGTTTAAACCCAGAGACTGAGCCAAGCCAAGCATGGCCGCAACTGATTTGGACTAATGTTAGTTTTCAAAGTAGAGAAACATTTTGAGACTAATCCTCCCACTATTTACTCTGCATCTCATAAGGCCGTTGGCCCTGGGGAAGGCTTAACCCTGCAGGAATTTGTGCAGCGCTCGGAGAATAATTCTCCTGTTCACACTCTCCTTAATAACGCGGGCAGTGATGCAGAAGAGTAGGATTATTCTAGACAGTTCCCAAGAAGATGCTTGTACATGCTAATGAGGAAAAAAACTGAAGCACTGGCGTGGTTCAGTCTGAAGGCAAGAATCCCAAGGAGAGACATGAGAAGTCTCTGATTATGTAGAAGCGTATTGCACAGAACGGAGCACGACGCTGTTATCCACGCCCACTCAGGGCAGGGCGAAGTCGGGTAGACTTACATTTCAGCAGAGGAGGATTCTGGAGTTAATAATCAAGGTTTTCCACCATATTTCAGGCACTAGGGCACTGGCACATGTTGCCCATAGGGCTGCAGCTCTGTGTCGCTGCCTGAATCACAGCTGGGAAACACAGATCCGCACAGCCCCAGGGAGGATATGGGGCTTTGGGGATGGAAGTCCCTTTCGTCCCTTGTCCTACTAATATCTGTCACGTTTCTCCTCATTTTTGTTACATGTTTAGTAATTAAACGTGATCTGAGATTAAAAGATCCTTAAGTCATGTAAGTCTTAATTAATGAAGATATGGGACAATCCCGCGAGGCTACCGTTCCTGCTCTACTGACGGGGAAGCAAATGCAGCAGATCAAGTGCTCAGAGCATGTGTGGGCTGTGTCTCCCAGGAGCCCAGGAGTGCTGACTCCTCTGCTTTTCCCAACCACCGGACACATTCATTTTCCTGCTACTACCTCTGCAAAGCAGTCCCTCACTCGCTGCCCAGGAAGGGCCTTCTCCTCCTTGCAGTGATGAAGCAGTGATCTGATTGATGTCCAGAGCTCTCCTCTGAAGAAGAGTAAATGAACCCAACAGAAAGGAGAAAGCAAAGCCTTCTTTCACTGGAACAGTTTGCCCAGATAGGTTGTGGATCCCCCATCCCTGGAGCCACTCAAGGCAAGGCTGGATGTGGCTGTGGGCATCCTGCTCCAGTGTCCATGCACAAACGTGTGCCAGTGGTTTGTTTCAGGAGCTCAGCAGGGCAGGATGTGTTAATGCAGCTCTGTTAAAGGCTCTGTTGTCCCACTCCCTATAATAGCTCCTGTTGCTAAAATAAAGGTTCATCAGTATAGTAAGGAGGGGGTGTCAGCTCACCATGGCAGGCAGTGCACCCAGCCCAACACAGCTGTGAGCGCCAATGCTGGCACTCATTAGAGGAGAGTGGAGTGCATCCATTGCCGTGGAAGTGTCCTCATGCTCCTGCAGAGGTCTGGGGTCTGGGGCTGGGTGCTGCTGTGTGGGTCAGGGCTGGACCCGGTGACCCCTGGAGGGCCCTTCCAGCTAGTTTCTGTGATTCTACACCCCTTAGTAAAGTAAGACAAAAGGATCGGCAGACATACATCTGAACAACCTTTGAAACTGCTGAACTCACTGGAATAATTGGACATGCTCTAACAGTCACCGCTCGTGATGGAGGGAATATGTATAGCACAGCTTATGCAAAGCTTCTTCATCTGCAGCGATGTAAAACCCTTCTGTTAGTGCAGCTCAGCCCTGCCTACAAAAAGGACCACAGCAGCACTGAGCTGAGCTCCGTGGTTTGTCCCCAGAGAGCCCTCCTTATGTGTTGTCATCTGACTCTCAGTTCACATCGTGAGGGTCAAACCTGAGTGAAACTCTGAGATCCTGCTGAGACCTCGATGTCACCAGGGCATGGGGATTCATGTGAGGTAGTGGGGCCTCTGTTCAGTTCTTTGTTTCTGAGTGCGTTTTTTTGTAGGTTTCTGTACAAGGGACAGAATAGGTTTTCTGATTGAATTTCCTCCATCCTTGCCTCCTCTGACTTGCCAATCAGCCAAACGAGGAATCAATCTTTTATGGATTAGAAGCAAAATGACAGTAGTAAATACACTGAAGACATAACCTGCCACAGCACCTGGCGGGTCCCCGACGCGTGCAACACGGTGATCTGATGTTATTGGAAGATTAATTTTCTTTTATTAAATTAGAATTTGTGATGTCACATCCCTTTGTCAAAGTGGTTGTCCTGTGCATCAGTGGCTGACTGCACTCAGGTGTTTGGAGCTTAATTTGGTGTTTTGTTCCTTCCCACAGACAGGAGTATCGCTGGTGGGGGATTTGATGAATCAAGATACATTTGCAACAAACCACAGTGCCTGCAGAACCCACATTGTCCCCGTGCTGTCCTTTTCTTTAGGAGCTGCACACTAGAGGTGGGGTTGGTATGGTGAGACCCAGTGGGATGTGTTTGGCAGAGTCCTGTAAGTTTTATTTTGTATGAAGATGGAGCTGAAGCTTTTTGCTCTGCGCTGTGCTTGGCTGTGCCTGAGCTTGCAGGGGCGGGTAAGCGCTGGTCACAGCCCTTTGTGCTCAGCCCTGTGTCCTCATCTCTTGATCTCGGACGTTTCACTTCTGATTAAGCACTGCCACTGAGGGTTAAGCACTGTTTGAGCTGCTTTGCTTTTTGTTGCTGGGCTGATGACTTCCAAAACGCTTAATGTAGTTATCACAGAACTGTAGGGGTTGGAAGGGACCTCCAGAGATAATCGAGCCCAACCCCCTGCCAGAGCAGCTCCCAGGTTGCACAGGTCAGTGTCCAGGTGGGTCTTGAATATCCCCAGGGAAGGAGACTCCACCACCTCTCTGGGCAGCCTGTGCCAGTGGATGAATGTGGATGCATGGAAACGCCCCAGGGCATCAGATTTCCAGCACAACAGGATCTATTTCAATGAAGGCTTTCCCTTGCCAGCATTAGCAGCTCCCATGCATCGCAGTAGGACACTAAGATGGGCGGGCTGTGGTGCCCGAGGAAGCCATGGCTCTGTGTCACTGTTGAGTGAGAACGCTTTAAGCTCAGGAATAAGATCTTATCTTCCTTCAGCTTGCACTTAGTTCATCTTATCTTCAAAGACGATTAAATCGCAGAACATGAAATCGAGCAAACCGTTCTGTATTTAGTGCACTTCTACCTAATGTAGGACCGAGCCATTGGAAGGAGGAATATTTCCTTTCTCTTTGAGATGGGTTATTTTGATACTGGGAGCTGGAGCACTATCTGCCCAGTGCTGCTCCAGCTCTTATCCTACAGATACCTGAGGCTGAAGTTCAAATGATGTTAATTTGAACAGGCTAGATTTCAGAAAAACACAGCTATTGATTGAGGGCCTTGGAACGTAACGCATCTTGGTTAACGGGGAATATTTCTGGGTATTTGCTTTGTGAACCATGTTCAATCTTCCAGCAAACCGAAGCCCACTTCCATTTTAAGGCTTGGTAAAGTCAGCAAAGTAATTCTCGCTGCAGTGATCTCTTGATTTGTCTGCTGCTGGGAGGAAGGGGAAGGGCTTGGTGGGTTCTTCTGCACTCTGTTAGCAGTACTAACTGTGGTTAAGGAATAAAAGGCAACCCAACCCCCCCAATTTCATTGCATCAGCTGGTGTGCCCAGCAGCTGTGCTGGCGTGGGGGCTGGAAGGCATCGCTCCTCTGCTCAGACTGGAAGCGTGTGATGACCTAGAGCTGGGCACAAGAATCACTCAGTTTCAGTACCAATGAGAAGACAGTGAGAACAGCAGCACTGCCTTTAAGCAATGGCACCAGTTGAAGCAGAAGGCAATGAGAATGAGGCATTTTGCACACAGGAATGGGCACTGGTGGCCTGTGTCTCAGGTCCGGTTGTTGTGAGGCTGTGCTGAAGCAGTCAAGGATTTGGTGCTCTGCCTCTGGGGCCTCTTTCAAAGAAGGGGTTTTGTGTTTCAGTCTGTTTATCCACTAATTGATTCCTTTTTGTCTCAGGCAGATAAATGATAGATCTTTTAGGAGTCAGACTATCTGAAAGATTCTGGTGTTATCAGTGTGCAGCAAGTCCTCGGTTACTTGGAAGCACAGCAGTGCCATGTTATCTCCCATCTACTCTTCAGGCAATTCTGCCTTGAAGTCTGTTTCTCTCAGTTTGTTTCAGTGATTTTTGGAGACAGAGGCTGAAATAGGAGTGGTGGAATTGCAGCTGGGCACAGTGTGATGCTGTCCTGGGAGCTGTTTCCCATGGACAGTGTAGAGCAGTCCTGCGTGGCTTTTCAGATGGAAAATGAAATAAAGTATTCCCATTCAATCCTTTCAAGGCACGGGAGTTCAGCTTTCCTCAGAGCCTGAATCACAGAGTCACAGAACTGTAGGGGTTGGAAGGGACCTCCAGAGATCACAGAGTCCAACCCCCTGCCAAAGCAGCTCCCAGCCCAGGCTGCACAGCTCGGTGTCCAGGCGGGTCTGGAACATCTCCAGGGAAGGACTCCACCACATCTGTGTGCAGCTCCAGTGCTCCATCACTGCACTGGGAAGAAGAAACCTGTGACCTGTGCTGCTGAGCGTGTCTTGGTTCAAGGTGCTGGTAGCAGCTCATCTTTTCTTCATCAAGTACCCTTCACACCTCCCTGACTGTATTATTTGTGAGCATCCCCAAAGTCGATAAAACTGTGGTTATTTCTGAAGCAATGGTCTTATTCTTGCCCCAGGGAGAAGCCAAGAGGAGGTGAGGCTGTGCCTGAGCACACAAAAGCCTCAAAGTTGCCTCTGCAGCATCTTCTTTCCTTCCCTCATGTTCATTTGGTTTGTGCTAGGGAAACCTCTGAGTGGATTGAAGCTGTTGGCTGTAATGCTCGGACTGCAGGAGCACGTTGGGCAGCTGTGCTGTGCTGAGGGGCTGTGATTTGTCCAGCAGCCTCACTGCACATCTCTGTGCTGATCAAACACAGGACCATCTGATGGTGCTCTAAGGCAGCGCTGTGTAACCTCCTTTGATTGCTGTCCTTATTATAATGATGTAAGTGTGAACTATCAGTTTATAAAACTGAGATAAAGAAAACATATGGGTCTAATTATGCAGAGTTTCTGGGAAATATTGAATAATATAGATTCTTGTGGACTGGGTTAGGCTGAATAGCAATTAAATTTTAGCTTAGCGTAGCTGAAACAAAAATGATTATTATGGATCGGAATAGGGAGAGGTTCTTTATTTTGCTGGCAGAGGGAGCAACTAATTCAAACGCATTCACAAGGAGCACTTTAAAATAGTTTTCATCCAAGATCATCCTCATTGGAATTCTAGCTAATAAATGCCCTTTGAATTGTAGGTGATAATGGGCAGATATAAGTTCCAGATGTATGATAATGAGGAAACAGCATGGCATGGCACTGTGGGGACCAGGGTTAGGAACTGGGAAGGACTTGGAGCTCGCTCCATCCTGGAGCTTCTAGGAGGAAGCAGTGAGCAGACCCTCCTTGACATCCTCACCCGGGGCACAGGTGTTGGGAGAAAGCAAGAGGATCCCTGTCTGTGCTGGCTCTGCCTTGAGGCCCAGCACATCGCTGCAGGGTGCCTACAAAGCCTTGGTGTAGCTCACAGGTGGTTCTGCGTGTGGTTTAGCACCAAGAGCAGTACCTCACTGATGCTGCTTTGCTGCTGCTATGGCTTCTCTCCTTTCCTGCTGTCCCCTGGGCAAGCATCCACTCAGGCCTTACTTTGTACGTAATGAAGCTCAGCTCTTAGAGGCACATCTGTTGGAAAGCACTTAGGACAAGCTTGTGATGCAGTTAGGGCAGCTAGTATCTGCAGAGCTACGTTACTTCGAGACCTAAACCCAAAGCAGTTTGATAAAATCGCCTTTTTGCTTGCTTGGAGACAAAACTTTTATTGCAGCAAATGGAAATAAAATCAATATACATGGAAATGACCTGCATTTTGGGAGCCTGGGTATTGTTGATCTAATGCTATTTACTTAATGCCTTGGTAAATGTGTGGTTTGTCTGTCTCAATAGATTTTTGAAGAAAAGCGTAATATAGAAAAGGATATAAAACTCAAGTGAAGGCATCTTAATCAACTCCTATAGAAATTAAATAGCGATTGAATGCATCATAGACTGAAGTCGTGTTTTATCATGCTACTCATATTAATGCTGCAGCTTCTTCTGTGGTGGCTTCATTAATAGTTAGGAGGGTTTTAGTGCAGAAATGTTCTGCCTTCCTTGGGTTCCCTGTTCCTTGGGTTCAACCTTCCTTCTTGCTAGCCAAAACTCTGACCCACTCCAAAACTCTGACCCACTCCAGCCCTTAAAAAGTCTTTTTTTTTTTTTTTTAATCTTGTGTTTTAATGTGAGCACACAGGAGATTGGTCTTCCCCTGAGCATCATTATTGTCCGTAGGTTCAGCCCCCTCCAAGAGTGGGAGTGAGGTGTAAATGCCCGGACTGCAGAGCCTGGCTGGTAGCTGCTCACTTCTCAGACTATGGATGCCTTACCACTGAGCACAAAATGAGCTTCAATAGCATCTTTTTTTCCCGTATTTATTTTGTAAAAGGCAAAATGTACACCAGAAGATCAAGGATCCACCTTCAGTGAAAAATCTCTTAACGAGGAGTTAGTAGATGAATGTCTCTAGCTTCCATGGCAGTGGTAATAGTGAATGACAAATACCACATCTAAATGAATACATTTGCATTCATATTTGTTGAAGGCAATCTTGAAATGTCCTGAAGCAAGAGTGGTTCTTGTGAAAAAGAGAAATTAAGGTGACATTGGTAATCAAAGCAACAGCTTGCTTATGAGAAGCATCAAGTGCTGGGGGCAAAGCTGAGAGCTTTGGTACAGTGTTTCTGTGTGAAAAATAGTGTGCTCTGACCAGCACTGGGTCACCGAGCATCCCTGAGCTCAGCTGGGGATCAGCTGGCTGATGGGTCACCTGCAGGGATGAGCACACACAGCTGGTTTCCCCGTCTGGCCTATCCTGCCTTGTGTTCTGCTCCAGCTTAGGGGTAGCTCTCCTCCAGGACTGTTCTCCTTTTTGTTCAGCCTGATACTTCTGTGCTGCTCCGCGCAGTGTTTTACCATTGCCCTCTCGCAACTGTCTCTTCTTTGGGAGGAACTGACCTAACAGGCGTTTCAGAGCTGGGGAGTGGGGAAACATTCCCAGTGAGAGCACGGCTGCATCGCTGCCCTGCTGGGTGGGGAGCTGAGCTGAGGCTGGTGAGCAAACACCAACTGCTTGCTGCTCCTTTGCCAAACGTGGCCTTCTAATTTTAATCACTTAAACATTCCTAAATAGCCCATTCCTTCAGTGGAAAATCCCTGAACTCGGTGACAGATGGCCAATCACACCTCGGATGAAAAGATAACTGTGAGAGTCAGCACGGAGCTCCGAATGATGCTTTTCCACCGATTCCAGTGATGCTTATTTGGGTCATGCTGAAAATAGCCCTTAGCTAAAAGGTACATGAAGCATCTGCCAAATCACGTAATCTGTCTCAGCTCTCTGAAATAAATACTCTTGAACATCAAGGTTGCAAAGAAGTGGATGAAAACAAATATTCGGAGTTGGATCTCTGTAATGAATAAATGTAGATATGCTAGAATCTGTCTCTGTTGTTCCAGCAGCATCAGGGCAACTTCTAGATCTTTTCCATACTTGTCCTCCCGCAAAATGCTCGGCTCCCTCTCCCTTGCCAATAGCTCAGAACAAATCACTCTGCAGAATTAAAGTCATGGCCTTTTGCTTTTTGTTCACGTTGCATCATGAGATGTTGATGGTCCTACTGTTAATAGCAGGAATTCTGGCCATGGTGTCATGCATCCTGTCATATAGAGGTGTTAAACTCCTTTACCTTCACAGAGTGGTTTGTGACTTGTTTCAGACTTATGAGCAGCGCAGGTAGCAGTGCTGAGTTCCCTCTGTGTCCTGATTTCATTTGTAAATCCTTTCTTTTATGAAATCTGCTGAAGGCCTGGAGACAGCCTAGTCATTAACTCTTTTAAATAGGATATTGAAATGTCAAAGTCAATCTCGAAGCCACTGGAATTGCAGTGAGAACCATTTCCTCATACAACACGCCTGGAATTAGATGGTTTGAGAATCCTCAGACCAACCCTGCCAGTGCCGCATCCTCAGCTCCTGTGAGCAGGAGCTGACTGTGCCCATCCCAGTCCTATGGGGTGTGTGGGTCAATCACGGCCTGAACCACTGATGGATCACCTGAGGTGAGCACTGAGTCAGCCAGGGATCACAGGTGAAGGCAACGAGCCTGTGTGACCAGAAGGTGTGGTCAATCCTAGACCCCATTTAAGGGCTGACCACCCCCTGGGGAGGTTTTCTTTCTGGAGATTGCTCTGTTGGGGTTTCTTGTTGTGGTTGTCTTCCATCCTGATAATATTTCTAATTACACCATGTATAATATACTTCAGCTACCAGTGCCATTTGGTATTATTCATTTTGTTACCTTCACCCCTTACACCTGGATTTCTCAGATATCACAGCGGTGAGGTTTCACTGCATGGTTGTGTGTCCAAAACCTGCTTCTCCTGGAGCAGTGGGGAGAGGAATTTCCTTCCTTGCAGTTTGTTGGCAGTGGCAGTGTGGTGGTGCCTTCAGGGAGAGCTCTGTGCTCCATTCCCAGCACTCAGTGCTGCACTTCTGTGCTCCTGGGGCTGGAAACTCCCCAGCACTGCTGCCTGAAAGCAGCAGCTATTTTTAGTGCTGGCTTGGAGCTGGAGCGTGGTCTGCATTGCAAATTCAGTCCCTGCTTGGCTCTGTGCTCCACAGTGCCCCATGTTATGGGCTGCAGGGGGGAAGGCAGGTTTCTTAGTGCCAAGCCTTCAACTGTGAGTGGAACTGTTTCTTTGCACTTGGTGCAGGGAGTGGCTGAGTGTTTTCCAGGGCTGAAATAAGTATCAAAGATCAAAGAATCCGAATTTCCTGCAAAGGCCAAGTCATCTTCTATCAGAGCAGGCTGCATCGATTCCCCTTTTTGTGGTGTCTCAGTTTGTCTTTGCCAGGGACAGTATTTGAGTGGTTCAGGCTTTTGCCCTGCCATGTGTTATCCCGTCATTCCTGTTCTTAGGAGAACCTGTACTAAATTATGCATAAATGCTCACACATGCTCTGTAGCAGCCAGCATTACAGTTTTGTTTGCAAAGAGAAGTTAAAGCTCTATGAATGAAATTGCTGGGATGAGTACTGGTGGCATTCAGCTGGCACTGAACAGGAATTGCCTTTACCACCACACACCAGTCCATAAAATGGATAGAGACCTTTGCCAGTGTCTAACAACTTGTGTGGTGAGGGACATCGGGGAAACAAGAATTGTGTACTGCAATTTAGCTCCAGTTTAGCATGTCTCTTTTCCATCAGTTTTGTTTCCTTCTGTATTTCTTCTTCATTGTCTCAGCTGAAATTTCTTGGGCTTGAGTCTGGGGGAGTGCATGGCCAGCACGCAGACCTGAGCTGGGACAGTGGCTGCTGTGTGAATCCCTGCATACATTTTTCATGCTGAGAGAGGGAATGCAAGCACACAGATTTCCACCCCTCCTGCAAAACTGAGGTATGGGGCAAGAGCAGATGGTAAGCGTTCTAAAATATGGGTAAGGAGAAGGTCATGTTTATAGCAAGAGAACAAGACTTATTATTGCAGGTTCAGAGCTATACATTCCTGAGGGCAGAGCAGGGTGTGTAGGATGGCTTTGTTTCTGGGTCTGCTGGGCCAGGGGGCTGTCCTGACCCCCAGCCGGGTGCTGCTCCTGCTCTGCACAGACTCAACTTGTGAGGCACAGATGCTCTGAGCAGAGCTGATACCATCAGCATAATAGTTTTCTGCGGCTCTGACACAGGGAAGCAAATCCAGGTTTTCTCCTCTGCCAGCCACTAGATGCTAACAAGGGATCTCTCCTTTCCCCTTCAGTGAGAACAAGCCAAAGCCTGGAGTTTTCTTCATCCTGTCTTGCAAAGCAGTCTTTAATTCCTTGCTTTCATGTCTGCTGAAGATACAAAATATATCTGGTCTCACAATAGCAAAGCACAGACTGCAAAACACTGAGTGCCACAGACCCCTGCTGGTACTGTGAACAGATCCTGGGGCCCTTGTAAATAAAATTCCCCCTTCCAAACAGGGCCTGCCCATGGAACATCTGGGTGCACACTGTTCTCAGAGCACTGCTGCTGGACAGCAGTGTGTGCCTGACCCTGAGCTCTGGGCAGTGCTGCTGTGCCAGGCCCCTCCTGGAAGTGGTCAGAGGGTGGGTTCTGTGTCCCAGAGCAGTGGGGTGTGCAGGTGGCAGCCTGGTTTTGCTGTGCTCCAGTGCGTTCTTCCATCTGTGCTGCAGCAACCTTCTAAAGCTCTGAACTTGAGCATGGTTAGCTGTAATGACTAATCCCATTGAAACTGATGGCACTGCTGGAGAGAGGAGAGAATCACTGTGTGAGAATGCTTCCAGGATAATGGCCACATTTATTGCAAAGCTGCTGAGGTCCTGGTGCATTGCAGTGGGGCTGAAGGAGTCGATAGGTGTGGTTGTAGCAGCACATGAGTAAGGAGTTATGTCAGCATAAAGGTGAGACCTTGGGGTTACTCAAAGTTCTCAGTGTGCTGATGGGATCCTCGTCACACCATGGTGACCTTAAGGGCTGGGAGCTGCTCAGTGTGCCTGCCCACTGCTGGGGCATTTCTGGCTTTCAGTTTGGTCTCCATCACTGAAGGAGCAATAAACTGCTCATTTATTTTAAGAGCTGACAAACCTTGTGTCTTTCAGTGCTGCGACATAAAAAGGCTTCGTCGGCCACTAAGTACTGTCACAAGTCTGGATTTGTGGCTCTAGAAGTAAAGCAGGGACAAGTTAATTGCTTGCTAATGGAAACTTAATCTTTTCCCTCTTAATTTCCTTAGTTTTCTAAATTGGTTTCTAGAGATACAGTGGCTGTCCTGTGTCAGCCCAACTCTGCCTGTCTTTCAGATGTCAATAGAATTGATTCAGGGATGCTTTATAAGAGTTGCTCTTTCTGTAGCTGTCATGTGAGCACACCCCATGTCTGCTACAGCGAGACTGAATGCTTCAGGTACAAAATTCTGAAGAGTGGAGAAAGGGATGGGGTTCGTTCTGTCAGAGTCACGGTGGGTGGCAATTGCCCTGACTACAGCTGCATCATGTAAATCATTAAATGAATAAGTTATTGATGCATTATTTTAATTAAAAATTACAGCATAAAGCAGTATTTGTTTCTCATTGTCTAGCTATGCCACTGAAAGGGAAGGTGACAGGATATCTTGTTACAGGCTGTGCTGAACCCAAGAGAACCCAAGCCCTGGAAGGAGAGAGTCTGGTGCTCCTCTTGGCTCCAGCAGTTATTGAACCATCCGGAGCCAATGTGGCTGCTGTTTAAAAACAAATCCTGCACGAGCAGATGGTCAGGGCTGCTTAAAGTACTGCTAATTTTCCCACCGGCTTTTTGGAGCCTAAATGCCAGCGAACGTATTGAGCATTGCAGAGAGGGAGAGAACTTGCAATAAAAGTAACTTGTGGAGAAATGCTAATAAAGATCATTGATTCATAAAAGAGGGCCAGAGCTGAGATCTCAGCTATAGGCAATGATAAATAAGAGGAAAAAGTAGACAGGAGTGCTAAAACGGCTGTGGAGGGAGCTGTTATCCACGGATAATGATGTGAGATTAAATGGAAGAGCTTCTTGCTATGGCTCTTTAGACTGGATTCCTGCCAAAGTGGTGGATCAATTTCCAGGCTGATGTGGCAGCTCAGTGCCCTTGCCTTTACACCAGATAACAGGATTGATTTGAGAAAAATTCAGAATTGAGTTGAAATGCTTTGTCTATGGCTTAAAAATATCTGTACAGAGCAAAGCAATGAGAGTTAACAGAAGAGTGTTACGTAGAGGATGACTCCTTAAAGGTTTAAGTTAATGTACTTCAGAGCGAACTCTGAGGAGGAGAAAGTAGATGGAAAAGAAATCTAATTTTAAAATAACAAAGATAAACCAATAAAGCTGATCCTATCAAGCCTCATTTCAATAACTTGCAGAGCTGCTTAGCAGGTGTAGTTCTGAACACATGGAAAAGCCAACACGTTGGTTACATACACAACCAGCACTGGATCAGATACAAGTGGAAGTGCCAATAACCTTCAAGAAATTGTACTTGGGGCTCTAAGCAGCATTTTGCTGAAAGAGATAGGGCAGAATTTGAGTTCACCTCTGGATTACAGCCGGTCTGGACACTGAGAAGTGCTGGCTTCTACATGGGGTGATGGAGCGCTGGCATGGAAGGGCTGTGGGATGTCCTCCTTAGGGATCTCCATCCCCAGCTGTGCATGGGGCTGGGCACAGCTCTGGGTGGCCCTGAGGGGTGGAGGGACCCAGAGGGCCCTGGTAGCCCCAGCTGTCCTGGCATTGCAGGTAAGCAGTACCTCCTTTACCAGTACCTGGTGCTTCCCTGAGGGTTCAGGAGAAGCAGTGCATCCTATTAAGTATGAAACTGCATGAAATAAGAAGTTCCACACGGAGCTTTGTTCAGCTTCCAGCTGTAACACTGGTTATAAGGACCAGTTTCATTTATAAACCAGCACTTGGAGGCATGCCTTTGGGCTTTTGTACTTGTCCTTATTCTTGTCCTGTACATACCGTGTGAGTGGCACGGGGATGTGCCCATGATGTGTGGCTGCTGTGGGGAACATTGCATGGTGTGAGGCATCCTGCCAGGACAGGCAGGTCCTGAGGGAACACTGCCTTTCTGTACCACAGGTTAGTTCATTAAAATGAGCATCATCAGCTTTTGTGTGGTGTTTATGCTTAAGTATGGCTGTGAAGACCAAGTGCTCACCTGCTTTTGTAGGGCAGTGCTGAGGTAAGAGCTCCTGGTTTGGTAGCTCTAACCTGAGTGCCTCTGAATGTGAAGATCTTCCATTGAGACATGAATGCAATGGAAGTAAAGCAGCCTGCCTGGCAATCCTGTAAGCAAAAAAGAGGGGTGTGTGCATTACAAAGTAAATTTTTAGATGAAAATGTTGAAATACAGATCTGTGCCCAGCGGTGCTTTGCTGTGTGGGTTCTCACCATTCCCTCCTGCGTGGTGAGCAAGGCGGTGGGCTCTGCCTTGGAGTGAAGCTGCCTTTGGCAGGCACGGCAGCTGGTATTCCTTTAAATAAACCTGTGCAAAATAAAAGAAAAAGTGGAATAAATAGTTGGTGGTACACAGTACAAAAGCTAAAGATCTGAAGATTTCAGTCAGAGGTGTACTGTACCATTACAAGGAAATACAAATTGAAAATGTTTAATCCTTGAAATCAGTTTGCAGTTTAAACTAAGCTGTTGAAATGACTTTTTTGCATACGTGGTTTTGTTCCAGATGAGAGTACATGTGCTCCTCCCAGCACCAAACCTTACCTGCCCTCTGTGGCTCTTTGTTAAGGCTCTGCTTTATATTCATTGCATCGCATTAACTTTCTACATCTTTCAACTTCTTATTTCCATAATGGGGCCTCTTTTAAGAGCACATATTTTGGTGACCTTCACCCTTCGTTCTATCCCTCCAATAGCCAGGGGCATTGCCAGATGTGCCACCTTCCAGGGCTGTAACCTCTTCCCGTAATTTGCAGGCAGTGCCATGTGTGAGTACTCCAGGCACAGTGCTGAGAGGAGCACGGTATTGCTGTTACCTGCAGCTCACTGCTTTTGAATACTAAACCCACGTTAATAATTATGAAGGTCAAAAGAGGTGGGCAGGAGCAGGGCTGTGTTTATTGCAAGCGAGATGAAGCCAATAACGCTGAAACCTGCCAGGTCTGGGCCAAAGCTGCTATTAATTAATCAGTGTCTGCTAACTGGCTGGAGAGCCGTGCAGCTGAGTGCTTTCCTGAAAGGCTGTGAAGGATGTACTGCCCAGCACTGACCCCGTGTTTTGCTGGGGAACCTGCAGGGCTGTGGAGGTCAGCAGGGCTGGAGCACAGAGCTGGCTGCTGAGCAGCTCTTTTGCTCACATGGTGGCTTGTCACTCGTCCCTGCCACGCTGCAAGGGCTCCTGCATTTCACCTCAGCTTTGTACCCATGCTCTCTTGTTATCTGTTGTCTCTAAACTGCCTTAATCTGAGCATATGTTGGAGTCGAATATCTGTGCAGTGATGCATCGTCAGGGTGAGGCTGAGCCCGGGCTGCACGGGGCAGCAATGTGCCAGCATGAGCCCTGCTCTCTGCAGGCTGCTGCAGATGGGGCTCCTCTCCACCTGAACGAAGCTCTCACAACTGTAAGAAATAAAAGAAAAGGCCAGGCTTTTTATTTCCTGGAGGCCAGCTCCATAGAAATACAACTGAATAGCACTTGTGCCAGCTGCAGAGAGGGCCCCGGGGCTCTTCCCAACATCCTCCCTCCTTTGCTCTGACTCATTCCTGTGCTGATTTGAAGTGGATTTATTCTGATGGGTCAGTTCTGTTGGAATGATGTGTCTTGTCTACTTCATAGCTCTCAAGTCTAACACAGCAAGTCGCTGGCAGTGGATTATGGTAAAGGAGAAGTATTCCTCCAGGGGCATCACCTGCGCAACCAGCTGCGGGGATCCCACTGCAGCAGGGGTTGGAGCTGTGAGCCCAGAGGAGTCCTCCAGCCCCTGCAATCGGGGCTGTACACAATGTCTTTTTAGGCAGTAGATGATGTGAGGGAAATTACTGCATCTGGTTGGGTTGATCTGATTTCCTTCTTGAGAAAGGATCAGAATGGACGAAACGGACACCACAGCCGAGCTCTGTAATGCGTGTCCTTCCTCGCAGGGCCCCGTGGCACACAGCTGCTCGCAGTGAGAACTACGGCAGGCTGAGTTTCTGCCTTGAGAGATGAATGCAATTTACATCAAGTGAAGACAAACGACATGCTTAGGGCATGAATATGTATGGCTCACACCCACACCCCGTGCCTTGCTGTGGCTGCCTCTCCCTATGGCAGCTGTGCTCCTGGTACTGCGCTCAGGTTGCGCTCGCTGTTGGAAATAGTTCTTTTTAAAGCTCATCCATCTTTCCCGAGGCAAGCAGAGGTTTATAATGAGAACTGGGGGATACGCTTTGAAAGAATGAAAACCTGTGAAAAGTCTGTAATCATAATGCAAAGTACAAAGGCAACGAGGAACCTGTTGACAAGATCATATTAATGAGAGTGTAACTGAGCTGAGGGTCTTGGTTTCTATTCAGTCTCCGTGGCCTTACTGTAGGGTTTTCCTTTCTTTGTGGGACATGATGGAGAGATTCCTCCTCCTACCATGCTCACAGTGTTTGGGCTCTGAATGCACACAGTTTGACCCAGACAGTATTTTCCGACTGAATTTATTCACTATCAAATATAAATATATGATTTAAAGAGATCAAATGGTGCTTGCTGCCAATGACCAGGTAAAAAAAGCTGCATGGATATGTTACAAACCTCCCCTCTGATGCTTCCTTACAGTCACAGCCGCCTTTGAGTGCCTGTTCCTCTTAGAAGAGCTGATAGGTAAACCCTCCCATTATCAATGCAGCATGCAGTCTGCTAAATCCCAGTGCTGGGGAGCTCAGGGACAAACTTCTGTTCTTCCATCCTACGTTATGCCGGAGCCTTTGGTAGAGGCCCAGGCAATGAGCAGAGCTGCAAGGGCAGAATCCCTCTGCAGCTTCAGCTATCTTCTGAAATTAGTCTCTGTTTTGTTTTTGCCCCTTTCCTGTCTTTTAATAAAACATGTTGACTTCTCCTTTGGACTGATGCTGGGTATTCAGCGGTGCTTGGGCTTCTTCTGGCACCACGTCAGAGAATCAGGAGCCAGCCACAGCCACTGCGGTGTCACAACGCATGAGCATCTCCCTGCCTGTGGCTGATAGCTCGTGAGCGTTTCAACTTTCATCGACATAAACTCAGCATGATAAATGCGTAATAATCTGCATGTCATTAGCACATTTTAATTGTCAGGACTCTGCGAACAAAAGGTATGGGAGCGCAGATGTATTTTGGCATGATATTTACAGCGAATATCCAGAAATATTGAATCTTAATTTCAAGATTATGCAAAAGGATTGTGCTTTTTTATTTTTTTGTATTATTATTTTTAATTTAATGATCTGCTGATTCTCCTAAGCAGCAGCAAGCCCAGCAACACAGTGCTGTGCCAGGAGGGCCGCTCTCCCCGTTCCCTGTCTGGGGGCTGCTCTGGGTGACCCCTGGGTGCTGTGGGCTGCTGGGCTGTGCCTGGAGAGCCCCAAGGGCAGGGTCCCAGCAGCAGCTCCCACAGAGGAATTCCCAATAGCCCATTTCTGAAGCAAAATGCTGTTAGGAACCCGTTCTGACAGACCATCCTGAGCCAGGCTGCAGCTGTGGATGGCTTGGGGCTCTGGGAGCTCAGTGCATGGCACCCACTGGTGGGTGGAGGTCCCAGCTCGGGGCTGAGCTCCAGCATATTTTGCTGCCTTTTGTGACTGTCAGAACAGGAGGAAAACAGGGTTTCTGGAGCTGCAGCTTCCAGCAATCAAAGTTTCAGTATCGTCACTATCAAGACTTCGTATAAACAAAGAGCTGACTTTATAATTTCTGTCTTTTCACAAGTTTCTGTGCTTTTCTCTTTCTGAAAGCATTCATAGCACAGCAAAAAGTGCAATGTGTCCTCTGAGCTGGGAGTGCTGGGGCTGGGAGGGCTGCTCCAGCCTTCTTTTGAAGAGTACCGACTTTGAATTCAGTCCCAATTCAGGAGTAGGCTGGCTGGGGGTAGTAATGCTCACTAACAGAGCTGCTTCCTAAAAATGCTGTGATTTAGGCCAGGAGCATTCATTGTAAATGAGATGAAGTTCATTATTTATCTCTTGGATGCCAACATGGTGGATGTTATCAGCACAGACAGAATTTTCAGTCTCATATTTGACCTTAAGGTATATATCCTCTTTCCATTTGAGATTACACTGCTCTCCTAACAGATTTGTTCCTTACGTACCTAATAGCTGCTTTAGCTGTTATGCTTCTAGAAGTTGGAGTAGAGAAAGATGCAGCAGGAAGCTGGCTGTATCGTGATGCAGCCCAGCTATGGCAGCTGAAGAGTGCAGCCCAGCTGCAGGAGTGCAGTGGAAGGGGTTTACGTGCTGCTGATGCTGCAGTGGACATGGGGCTGTAGAGGTGGGTGCCTCTTTCAGCAGTTCCCCTTGGTGATATCAACTGACTGATTGGAAGGAAGCTCTGTGCTCAGGACAAAGAAAGAAAGACGTCTGGTGAAAAGTCAAGTTTATTGGAAAGCTGACATTGTGCTTCAGGACTTGGGCTTAGGGGGCATTGGAAAGTTGATTATTCCTTGCCAAAGCTTCAGGCTGATATTGAATGCAGTGCCCACTGAGGGAGAAGAGGATAGGATCCCAATAGACATCCAGCATTTTATGTAATTAATGATCCATTTTTTACTGAAGATGTAAGTCGATTTAATGAAAATAAATAGAGCTGGTACTTCAACAATAGAAGAAGTTAAAATGCCTCATTGTTATTGCAAGATGTGGACCTTGAATTGCCAGAACATGTCATCCCTCCCTTGTTCCGTGTCAGCATTTGGTCTGCACTGCTTTCAGCACTCAGGTGAGTTCTCTTTTTCCTTGCTGAGTGGTCCTTCTGTGTTGCTGGGAACTAAGTTCAGCCATCCTGGGAAGGGAAGAGTGTGTGCCTGGAAACCTCCTGCTCTTGCCAGAGCAGGTCTCAGGTCCTACCAAAGACCAGGTGGTGTTTGGATGGCTGTTTCTGCTTCACACTCCCAATTTCAAGGCAGTGACATTAAATCCTGGCTTAGAATGGCTCTACATGAAACCTGTTTAGTTTTCTTGCAGAAACATAAATAATGTTATTGATCTGAATAGTGAATAGTTTAAAGGGTACGAGGAGTATAATGCAAACACTGAGTAGTTTTGAACTACTTGTGTTGTGACTGATTGTGGGTTTGCTCTCCATTCGCTCATTCACAGAGATTTCATTGGTTACAACAGAATTACAAAGGCACGAAACTGCTGTGATGAGAGCTGAGAGCCCTCTGAAAACAAATGACCTCGGCCACAGAGCTGGGTGGTACCTCTGGGTGGGAACTCTGTCCAGCCTGGTCTGCTTCTTTTTACCTTTAGAATGTGATTGTAAATGGTTTTCTGTTGTGTCAAATTGTGAAGGTTTGAAGAAATATCTTCTGGAAGAGTCCCAGTCCCTGGGGGTGTTCAGACCCACGGAGATGTGGCACTGATGGGCAGTGGGCATGGTGGGGTGCTGTGTGGTGGGGAGGAAGCATTAGCTAACTCGAACCATTTTAATAAAGAATGTTTCCCAACCAAATCCGTTAAGGGGAGGACAAAAAAATATTTCTGTTGAGTCTTATTTGTAGTCACAAGTTGAGGCTTAAGGGTTTTTAACCTTTGTCACATCACTCTGGCCTGTGATAGAAGTCCACCCTGGTGGCAAAGCACTGCAGCATCGAGGTGAGTGTGTTAATCCCTACAAAATAAGAGGAATAGTGGAAAATAAGAGGAATAGGAAGCGTGCTCAGGCTCGTGGTGGGCTGGTGCTGAGGGGAGCTGGGCTGGCTGCCTGCTTAGCATTCGGAATGCCCAGCCATCCCCACCGTGTGCTGTGGCAGCTGCTGGAGAGTTCCTGAATCACCGCATCAGTTGAAAGGGTCCTGGAAGTCGTAGTTATTGCATTTTAATGCCACGACGTCTTTGTTTACCATGAGAGGACGTGGGTCCAGCAGCCTGTCTGAGAGGTGCGTGCAAATCGAGACGAAATAATGATTTGTATGTAAATACTGGAGTCATCCAGAGGGGTTCAGGAAATACTGTGTGGTACTGCAGAGCTGAGGATGCATGGCAATGCAAAATGGTGAAGTGCTGGGGTAATTGCAGAGTGGGGCAGCCAGCAATGATGGGATGGGGCAGGACACCCACAGCGTGGCGCAGACCCCCAGGATCTATAATGTCAAAAATTATTCCAGCAGAAATTTCAGCTTAAACATCCTCTGTTGTGGTGTCGGGGACACTTGTGG
Organism: Callipepla californica brunnescens; assembly: GCA_023055505.1. Taxonomy (NCBI): domain Eukaryota; kingdom Metazoa; phylum Chordata; class Aves; order Galliformes; family Odontophoridae; genus Callipepla; species Callipepla californica. The sequence continues at coordinate 11,988,452 of JALIRH010000022.1, read as the reverse complement.
GGACATTTTAAGGTGTGACTTGCTCATAGAAACAATTATTAGCTTCTCTAATAAGAAGTAAACAAAGCCCCACCACTTAGAGCTCTGAAGAAGTTCCTGTTTAGTTAGAGCTGTCTTGAGCCATTTGCAGCCTTATGCTGTGGGTGTGATACAGCAGATCAGATGACCCCCAGGACCTCCTTTCAGTCTGCCCTTACAGCACGTGCAACCCACGGTGTGTGCAGGCAGGTAATGAGGTGTAGGAAGGGGTCAGAGAGCATCATTCAGAGGCAAGCCCATAAACTTTTCAACAGGCTTTAATAAAACATAATGCTGGCTTCTCGTGGCACCTATCACTCTTAAAACTGCTCAGTCTCGGTGGGCAGTTTAGTATTTGTCTGAAGGATCGTCTGAGCATCCACAATTTTGCTGCAACAGTGCAAAGAATCACCAATTTCAGCCACTTGCTGCCCAAAGCATCTGCTGCAACCGCACTGCTTTGGTTCTTGGTCATGTTTCTCCATCTCCAACACCACAGGAGGACCCAAGGGAAGACGGTGTGATGCTGCAGGCTGGCAGTGAGGCAGGTGGGGGTCCCAGTCCCTGGTGATGCCTCCTGCCCATGGGTGCTATGCGTGTGCCAGGTGCAGGCTGCAGGCTGGGAACCCCCTGGGGCTGCAGGGATGCCCAGCCCTGTGGGTCTGTGGATGAGCAGTCCGGCTACCCAGCTTTCTATAACTGTGATATTCAATATATGCAATTTCTTACCCGTGCTTCTGGATCTCACTGCCTGATTTATGCTGCTCTGGAAGCTCTGCAGAAGTCAAGGTACGATCTCAAGTGCCGGCCTTTTGGCATCTGGTTTTAAGAGGTATAAATCAATGACAAAGTGCCCTTGGAAGATGCTTGACTATCTTCTTCAGAGCAGTAAGAACTCGGTTTGAGATGGATGCTTTATGAGGAAATATGCCAAAACCCAGCAAAGCTGACATTTAATATCCTCCTTAGTTTTCCCAAAGGTTTTCTGATGGATTTATGAATTCACCCCCTATAATATGGAAGTATAATACAGAGCACTGAGGTGGTGATATGCAGTGAATTGTCAATGCTCAATTCCGAACTCACTTTAGAAGAGCCTGAAGCCTGCCCTTAGGTGATCACCACAGCCTGAACTTGCCCCATTCCCCTGCCCTGGTGCCCTGGCTGGGAGGAGCTGTCCGTCTGTCTGTTCCATGGAGCAGTGAAAGCTCCATGCAACCCAGCAGCAGAAGCCTGATGCCCAGGGGGGCTGCGAGGCAATGAGAACACAGATGCTGCTCCTGAGCACTGCTGAAAATGGCACCCAACTGTATTAGAGATACCTGAATATGACAGTGTATTCTGACTTGGTCTCTCGAGCCAGGAGACGATGTCTGTGGGGGAAGAGAAAGCTGCAATATGAGGAGCTGTGATCTGTTGGAAGAAGGAGCAGAGGTCTTTGTGCTGGGGGTGAGCACAGGGCTCACCTTGGGCTCCTCGTCTCTTCTCTGCCCTCTGCTTTAAGGCAGTTCTGAGTTGGGAAACCAGGATTCAATGTCCAGCCAGGGATCTCTTGGGCTGTACAGAGATTACTCGCTCCTTCTAAAAGTTTTCAGTAATTTCTTTTTGTTACTCAGCATGCTTTATTTTTTTTAATGAGGAAAAAGTGATCAGCACTACAACTGACCTCCCCTGCACAGCACGAGGGTAACTACCACTGCTGCCCACCGTGTGTGCCTGCAGGAGTGCACCCACCAAAGCAAATCTGTGCCGACCTGCTCAGGAGCCAGAGACGTGTTTGCACAATTCTCAGTCTCTCAAAAGAGCTCGTATTTGTCCTGTGTTCTTAACCTGTGACATTTTAGAAAAGAGAAAGTAAATTTTAGAAGAAAGAGAGTAAATCTGAAAGCCCCGGCATCCCTGGTTGTGCTGAGCTTCCTGGCTGTGTTTTGAGGCCAAGCTGAAGTTTATCAACACCAGCTTGTGATCTGGATGAAACACGGCACTTCAGGTGGAATCCTTGCTATTGCTAGTGCTGATTTGGACACACAGCATCCTGGAGTGGCAAGAGGAGCCAGCATGCTGCTCTCCAGAATGACTGTGTTTCATCTCTGCTTGGTGTTGTCATGCATGCTTGACATTTGGATAACAAACGTGAAACATATCTGGAATTTTTAGAATTTGTAAAGTCAAGCCGAAGAAAAAGACAAGAGTTAAGGATTCACTGGAAATCACTGTTCTGAACAGAGAGGACAGTGTCTGAGCAGCTGACAGTCCTTGCAGTTGCCAGTCGTGAGGGATGTGGGCAGTGGGCACGGTGGGGTTGGGCTGAGGGTGTCAGAGGGCTTTTCCATCCTGAATGGTCCTACGATTCCTCACCAGCCTCCCTGTGACAGACAAGCCCTGCAGCACGTTCCTTCACTGCCCACCGATGGATGCAGGCTGGCTGTCAGTACACGTTCCCCTCTCTCAGAAAAGAGAGTGCTGCTCTGTTCTCAGTGCAGCTGCAGCTCCTGTACCGCCGCTACCAGCAACTGCCATGGATCTCAGCTCTGCTGGGAGCTGAGCTGGCGTTCTGCTATATCTATTTTTAATGTTGGCCAAAAATAAATAACTCCATTAGAATTCCATCGGTGGTAAGAAATGAATGATTTGATTTAGAGTAAATAGAGGCTAAGATGACTGCTTGGCCTTGCACCTTGGGGTCATATGGAGGGAGATGTTCTCTCTCGGTGCTTGCACAGCCTGATGCCCCCATACTCACGGGCAAATTAATCATCTGTGCAAGAGAAACCAGAATTAAACAGCACAGCCAGGGAAAAATGGATTTCCAGTTTTCATTCTGTGTTTTCTTTTCTGTTTGTTTTTGCTTTGCATAAAGAATGACAATGTTTCTGAGTAATCAATAGCAGAAGTTTGATATCCATGAAGAAGCTTGAACATACTGCACTCTCTGTATAAAAATTGAGACAATTCTCCTAGTTTCTTCAGTATATTTATGAAAATACACGCTAGATTTGCACTTGAGTTCTGGACCTGGCTACCTATAAATGAAAACACTAACTATGAAGTGTAAATATTTGATCCTTACTAAAATAAATTCAGCAAAGTCTCAGCTGGAAATGCTTTTGGTCATAGCACTTCACAGCATATATAAACTGGGCTTTGCTCTGGAATGTTTTATTTTTCTGTATGAAGCCTAAATGTACCAGAAAGCCCTGCCTTTGTTGTGCCTGCCTGCTGTCTGGGTTCACCACAACGTGGATCTGTGGCCATGGAGCCTTTGGCTGCTGCAGGAGCTGGAGGGCTCTGAGCAGCCTGGGGGTGTCTGAAGTCAGACTGGAGTGACCTCACTGTGTCATGGTGCTGCTGCAAGGAAGTACTGTTAAGGCTGGGAAATCAGGTCCTTGAAGTGTGGGAACTGCATTCTTGGCTTAGCATCTCATGTGCTTAATTATTAGGGTTTACTCTTCAGTTCCACAGTGATGGGTGCTGGTGCTGCTCGCCATCCATCTCAGCCCTCCTATAGAACCCTTTCTGCAGGCAGAATCATTCATTTCTTCATGGGACTTTCAGTCCTGCTGTTCCTGCTCAAGCTAGCACGCTTGAGAAAGTTAATTAATGTTCTTCCTGACACTCCTGTGAGATGAGTGGGCTTTAATCCCCGTTTTGTAAATAGAAAATTAAGGTACAGATAGATGAAGGTCAAAAATATCTATTAATTTTGCCGAATCTGACACGCCTCGTAGCTGGTTCTTCAGACAACCTGGTGCTGTTAATTACTTTCCTATTTAATTAAAGCAATTGACAGAAACGGTACAGGAAAGGATACCGAGTCATGCAGTAAATCCTCTTGCCACAGTGGGATGAATGCTGGGGTATCCAGGCAGGGTGAATGCTTCACCTTTAACAGCAGAGATCCTGTGACTCCCCGAGTTGATCTATTCAAGTGCTTAACCATCCTTTTTGCCTCAGAAGATTTTCAGGTCTGACTTCCACATTCCTTGCTTCCATTTAAACACATTCTTGAAAGACAAATCAATATTTGGATGACTTCCTTCTGCTGAAATTCACCAGTGACCGTGACACCAACTTTTGTTCAGGGAAATCAGGGCTGGTAAAACTGCAGCTGTCTTTTTCCTGCAGTTTGTGGGGCAAAGGACTTGAGGTTATTCTTATGCCACGTGCTTTAGTCCCGCAAGAGCTTTGTTACTGTCTTCTGAAAGAGCTGGAAGTCTGTTGTTTTGGGAGTGTGAATAGCTGGTGGGAGGTAGAAAGGAGACTTCTTGTGTCCTAAAATCAGTGGTGCCAGAGGAAATTAGCCAAAAATAATGGCAAATATCTGCTGGGGATGTGGAGGCCTGGCTGGCAGCAGGCAGAGCCCGGCCCTCTGGAGTCCTTCCACAGGTAAGCTGGGGGTCACGCTTTGCTGGGGCTCTCTCCAGGAGCCTTACTCACTTATTTGAGACAATAAAATGTACTGTTGTCATTGGAAGAAAGGAAAATAAAAGATTTTGCTTGGGAAATAAAACTGAGCCACGCGCTCCATCCCAGCCTGAGTTTGGCAGAAGGGAAAAGCAGATTAACAGCCAAACGTTTGCTGCCTCTTTTCTGCTAACACGAAGACGTAAACGCTGTTTCAATTCTTTAAATGCATATATATATCTGCATTGCCTGTGAGGCTGTGATAAGTGCACACCCGAACTGACTGAAAGGCTTTTTCTCGTAGTTTGTTGTTAATTATGCGACGTATCTGAAAGAGTCAGGCGAGTGAGAAACTGCTGGAGAGCGCTAATTATTAGCAAAACAATTGCTCAGTGCCTCTGATTTTCTATACCTTGCTGCTAATCACATCTGCATTGTGTAATTGCAGGCTCAAAACATAAAGCATCTACCAACAAGATAAGCAGATGTTCTTGGTCCGATGATGTTTATAGGAACTCACCCCCACCAGTACACGACAACCCTTTACCAGCATTCTTCTTGTTCCATGCTAATTACGTATTTTTAATGATGACCATTGCTATCTGGAGAAATAGCCTTCAAGAGTCTCATGTCTTTTATGCAACTGTGTGTGACAATGTAGAGAAACTGGAGCTGCAGATCATTTAGTTGGTCTAATTCAGAAACGCAATCGCAAATTGATGCCAATGGTAGCAATTAGCATTAGGATGTAGACTTTAATAGTGTCACTCCAGAAAGCTCAAGTTCCGATTTGATTTACCATTTATATGCAGATTTCCTGATGTAAATGAATGAAAAGAGATGAAAAAGCCTTCCACTCGTCTTTTATATCCCCCGAACTCTTAAAAGATCTAAATGCAAATCCACATAAACACGGAATAACAAGTGCCCAATCTTAGCTCTGTGACTGCATCATAAGATGAGCACCAGGATGGTTTGTTTGCAGAGCTTAGAAACAAACATGCAACCACACAGAGTGATTTGGAGCTTTGTTACTGGCTGGAGGAAACTGAAATTGCCAAAGCATCCACCTACAGCTCATTAAGGAGCAGGAGGCAGGGATGCTCACCAAGACCCGTGGAGTTCGGGAAAGCCATTTGTTGCAGGAAGGAATGATGCTGGTGGAAACAGGTGCTCAAAGTGGAGGTACTGAAGGTGTTTCACAGGGAGTTCTCCAAATCAGAGGCATACCTGTGGCACTGGACATTCTGAAACAGAATGAGATGAAACACTGCAGCTCCTGGTGCCCACCATCACCCTGGGAATAGTCAAACCATCAGGTTTTCAGTGGCACAGTGCTCATTGCAGTGAACTACTCTTAGCATAAAAGAACACCAAGCCAACACTGCGAATCAAAAACAAAGCTAAAATAATTAGGAAGCTGCTCGTAGCGCAAAGACAACTGTAATAATGTGCAAGATAGAAAACTGATGAGAGATCAATCTGAGCGCTCCCGCGGGACCACACGTGTCGGCGGGGACTTCCTTACAAACAGAGCGTATTGAAAGTGGTGGGATAAAGTAATCCAGATGTCAATATAGCAGAACAATTACATAATGGAAAGCGGCCAAAAGTTGCTCCAGGATTTCTGTGAAATCCAATCAGACACTGGAAGGGAAAATGTCATTCTTGAGAATTCTAGACAAGGATACAGCTAAGTGGGGAATGTGTCAATTGAAAAAATTGAATGATTTTGGTTCAAATCTGGTGAAGCTTATTAAAGAAATCTTTTCATAACAATGGCCTCATCTTGCCATCCCCAGCCCTTAGCCGTACCCTACGTGTGGGACGTGGTGCTGGGAAGATGGGCACTCTGAGGGATGCCCCTCAGGCAGCAGAGGGCGTGCGTTGGGGATGCAATGCTGCTGTGCTGGGAACACAACAGAAGCAAGAACAGAATTGGAGCATTTCTCTGCTGATCCAAGCGTTCTGCATCCCACAGGAGATGCCAAAGCGCTGTGCCCTGTCTGTGCAGCAGCAGCAGTGCTCTTTAATGCATTTGTAATGCTGGAGAAGAGGTACTGTGAAACTTGTGAAAGGTTTTACAGCGGAGTTTTAGTGCCCATCATTACAGCAATAAAAACTTACAGCCTTTTTCCATAGGTTAAGAATGCTTTGGCACTACCCACAAGGGAGTTTTTATAGCCAAAGGACGCGGCATCGGGAGGAGAGATCGTCATTTCCATAGCGAAGTCTGAAATCTGTGTGAGTACATGTTGCAGAATATCAGTGTTAGCTGTACATGGAGAAGCGGCCGAGCCCTTTTTACTTCAATTTTCCAAAGCAGATGGTCTCAATGACACATAACCATCAGTGGGATGGGATATCAGGCGGGCAGATATCGGATGGGCAGTGCACGTCCCAGCGCCGTGAGCACACACAAGCCTGGCATGGCCTGCCCCAGCACTTGGAAGCAAGGATGAGCAGAGCTGCTTCCCTCAGAGGTAAGCTGCTAGCTGCTCCCTAATCGGCGGAAATGAAATGTAAATCCCTGCCAAAGACAAGCCCGTAGTTAAAAATACATTTAGTCACGCCACTGGCACTTTGCAGATTTTCTTTCATTATCCTTTTATGCAAATAGATATCTGCTGCCTGAGCCTGCCTCCTCTATCTCCACACTCCTCTCGGTTTGCAGCAGTTAAATGATGTTTATTTGCTGTGGACTCCTTATTATTTGTCTCTCTTGCTTTCTTCTGGAAGAAACACATTTTCCATGTGTTTGGCACGTTAAAATGGGGTCCAAACACCAGAGCAAGAATATCAGACACTCTTCCATGCTGGGATGAGCACAGTGCTGACCCTGAGGAGCTGGGTGTCCTGCAGGGGAGCTGCAGGATGGAGCTGGGATGGGTCGGTCTGCAGATGAGGAGGCTCAGGGAGACCTTACAGCTCTCTGCAACTCCCTGAAAGGATCTGTTCTATGAAGTCTGCCCCCAAACACATCATCTTCACAATTCTCCTCTCCCTGCTCAGGCCAACAGCCGTGGGTGCATGGGGGCAATTGGGAGCAGTGGAGAACCATGCTGGCTCTGCTTCAGATGGGCTGCAGCACAGCAGAGTGAGAAACCTCCCAGGTTCCTCCCCCAGAAACAGGCTGATGAGGGGCATGTCATTAGCACAGACTGCTGAGGAGTGTGATTAACAACCTCCAAAGGATTTATTGCTCTGCTCTGTGTAAAGCTTTCACCTCTCTTGGTTGAGAGGTGAATTATTTTATTTCTGCTTTACGGCAGTGGAAATGCTGCTTTGTGTCAGAAGTGGAAACAAAGTCCATTTTTGAAATTCCAGTGGTATTCTGCTGCTGTGTGTTTAAACACATGGAGTTACAGTCATGCAGCTGCTGTTGACACTGAGGGAAAATGACTCAGGTGTGTTCTGAAGTGAGGTGGCACCAAGCAGTGCCCAGGGCACAGTGTGTGGGATTTGAGCTCCTGTTGGATACCTGCTGAGGAACACAGCTGCTGGTTGTCCTTCTGAGCAGCCGAGAGACTTTGCCTTCAGGTGTGGGATGCAGAAGTGCAACTCTGCACAGGAGCAGCCAGTTTGAACGCTTAGCTTATGCTCAACGTTTGTGTTTCACGCAGGTGGTAAACCAGTGTGCTGGGAGAGCTGAGCAAACAGATCCCTGACTGCAGAGCATCGACAGCACTGCCTCAGCAGCCCCACGAGGCAGCACCCATGTGGCAGAGCCCCTGGGAGCAGCAGTGTCTGCATGGTGCTGCCATCACCACCCTCTGTGCCCTGCTGCCAGCTGGTACAGAGCTGTTGTGTCAGAGCAACCCCACTATTCATCACAGACATCCCTCCAACATCTGAAGCACAGAGCTGTGCCCCTGCAGCCACTGCCCCTTACAGAAAGCCATCTCTCTGCACCTGGAAAGAGTGCTGGGTTGTCTGGCCATCAGCTGCTCCCAGGATGGTGAGGCACGGCTCCGGCTGCACAGAGAGGCAGTAGTGGTCCCTGCAGACAGCCCAGGGCAGGGATGGGCTCTGAGCACCCGGTGGAGCTGTGGGTGTCCCTGCTCAGTGCATCCTCAGTACAACGTGTCCATCACCAGCCCTGGAGCTCACCAATCACTCTTGGCAGGCACTCTCCTTCTCTCCTTTTCTTTCTTCTTGGGAAAGGTTTGAAAGCTCCAGAGCAGACTGTGGCAAGCTTAATTACAGCCTGAGGTCTGACAAAGGCTCTCTGTCCCTCAGGTCTTGGATGAAACATTTCTCCCCAAACTGAGAACACTTGAAAGCATTGTCTTTATTCTCTTCCTCAGAATAACTATAAAGGCCCAGAGTTCCCTTGGCTACAGAAGACAAAATCGTGTTTGGCTTATTTTGCTTTCTCAACAGTGCTGGATCATGTTGGTGGGAGTTTCTGCCTCCTCCTCGCAGTGACCTCCACATCACGGGCAGTGTGTGCCATGAGCAGTGAACAGAGAGAAGCAGCCTCAGCACAGAGCCCTTCCTGGGAGCATCCCATCTCATCCCTCTGCTGTGTCTGCCTCCCTGTCCCACGGTGCAGGCTGCTGTGGCTGTACTGGGAGCCAGGAGCTTTCCCAGTGTCCTGAAAACAGCACGGTCAGGGAGCTCACGGGGGTGGGTTCATCTGGCTTGGTCTCCGCTGGGTTCCCAGAGCCATTTCATTTCTCTCTGTTTCTGTGAGCAGTACAAATATTTCAGCACGCAACCTGAGGAATGCGTGTTTGAACAACTAGTTGTTGTTTGCAAATGATTTTTTCTCCACAAACACAACAGTCCATTTACAAGTTCATCTGACACTTCTGAAAATATTTCCCCACGAAAAAAATGAAAGCAGCATGACGTCTCTGCCAGGGTACGACACAGGCTGCGTGTTCTGTATTGAAGGTGCAGATGGGAATTTAGTGGCTGTAACTTTTCACCTGTGGGACAATGTCTGCAAGCAAAAGAGGTTCTGTAACACTCGAGAGGATGCACAGACCAAGTGAACTTTGAGCATATGCCCTATAAGCACAAGACCTGAGGAACTGTTAGAAATTCTGGGTATTTAGAGCACAATGAACTTGAGAAGCACAGAACCGTAGTACCAGCAAGGTTGGAAAAGACCTGCAAGACCACCCAGTCCAACCGTCCACCTATCATTATTCTCACTAAGCCATGTCCCTCAGCACAGTGTCTCAGTGTTCCTTGACCACCCGCCTTTGCAGCTCATTCCAGCACCTGACCACTCTGTCAGAAAAGCAGCATTTCCTAACGTCCATCCTGAATCTCCCGGACACAACTTGAGGCCATTCCCTCTCATCCCAAGAAGCACTCATCTTGGAGCCAAGAAGCCCTTACCCATATTTAGTGCATCTAGTACCATTTTCCCACCCAGAGGACTGGATGTGTCCCTCTGAGTTCTGAACCGTTGCTGACTGCCTCGTGCTGTGTCCTGCTGGGCTGCACATGTGCTGGGCCACGGGTGGGGGCTGCAGCCCTGTGTGTGGGACAGAGCTCCCAGCCTGCAGAGCAGGAGCAGAGCATCACCGGACAGATAAATCCCACAGCTGGAGCAGGGAAGGTTGCATCTGGACGGCAGAAAGCGTGCAGAAAGGCGGATTGGCACAAGGGCTGAAGTGCTGCTGGGTGTGCAGGGCTGGCCCACAGTGAGCCGAGCAGTGCTGTGTCAGGCTGACTGCTGGGATGTCACAGGGAGCAGCCCTCTGATTCCCACAGCACCCCTTAATTGCAAGAGCCTTTTCCACCTGTTTGGTTACCTCAAGGGTCAGTCCGACGGCAAACAGAAAAATATGCTGGACCAGAAGACAATTTGGATAGGCCCTGCTATCTGTGATTTATTGTTTTAATTAAAAGCTTTTTAAGCTTTAATTAAAAAGGTACATGAGCACTCAGTATTCGAGAAAAATGCCTTTGTGTTTAGGTCAATTGAATAACGTAAAATATAATGAGATACATATTTCTAGGCTGGAGCTTCACATGAAAAGAAGCAATATACATAATTAAAAAGTAAATTCATGCTGATAGAAGAGAGCTGTTGTCAGATGAAGTAAAAGGTATGCCTCAAATTAACACCAGCAGAGAGGGATTTTTTTTTCCTTTCCTCACTGTAACATCCCTTAAAAATCCCATGGTACAAATTGAGTCGACTCCATGGACGTGTATCAAAGCCGCTGTGCTAAACTGAGTAACAGGTTATTATTTCTGATCCTAATGATGCCTAACGCAGAGCAGACAGTAAAAGCTGGGGTCTGACAAGCTGCAGCACAGAAATGGGAAGCGCTCTGCGCTGCGAGCCACCTGAGGCTGCAGCAATGGGACACACCGCTCTGTTTCTGCTGCTGTCAGTTCCCAGGCACTGGGCTGGCCCAGCAGCCCACGTTTTGGTGGGTCAGCCCCCAGCTGGGGTTGCAGCACAGTGATGTGGTGGGGGATGTGTCTGTGGGACAGTGGCTGCAGTCACCTCCACAGGCACAGATTTGTAGGACCGCAGCTCTCATTCATTGCTGGTGGAAGTGCACAGCTGATGGTGGTGACTGTGTCAAAAAGCAGTGTTTCATGGCTGACAATTTGCTCTATCAGACACAGACAACACATGTGGAAAACTAGAAAACCCTGAACATTCCTTTCACTTACAGAGATCATCAGTTCCCACACAGCGGCATTGCCGTCAGCAGCGTTGCTGTTGGTGTGTGCAGTCAGTGGATACTTGGAGTGGAAATTATTTCTAAACAGTCTTAATTTGTTCTATAGAAACATCTTTCCATCAGTGCATCATTATGCATCAGCACTGTAAACAGTAATTAAACACAGTGAGTGACATTTATGAAGATTGTTTAACTGATTTGGGCTGGAAAAGCCCATTCTCAGTGCTCTTCTATCAGCTCATGAATGCCTCCTGTGCTGCAGGTGCAGTGCTGCCATCCCAACCCAAGGCAAGCTCTGTGCAAAGCTCTTCTTGGGGCAAGGTCACTGCAAAGAGAATGAATCGGGTGCTGCCCAACCTCATGGGACTGGAATGTGTTCTTTGCCTGCCTTTATTTCCTTGTTGGCTTTTTCCTTGCCTGCAGTCTGCCGTTGTGGGGCCTTTTGTGTGGTCACTTGGTCACTTTCTTCTTGACTACCTGCTCAAATTAAATTAGACCACAACCAAGCTAACATCTCCTTAGTTTTGTGCTAATTAGCAGATAATGAGATGCTCCAAAGTTACACCACAAAGGCGTGTAAAAAAAATCTTTCCTTATTTAGAAATTTCAGTTTTAATTTTGAAATAAGAACACAAATACGGCTCCAGGTGAGTGAAGCAGGGCTCTGGGAACACCTATCAGCATCTCCTATTGCTTCAGCATCTCGTGGTTGCATTTTATAGCTTATTCTAGGCACTGAACACACTATTTTTCTTCATCACGTTATTCAAACATGGGGCTATTGACTGTTGGTATTGTTTGCACAGCCATTTATTAGCTCAGGGCAGTTTGTGCCATTACCCATTCCTCGTGCTCCTGGAGATGCTCTGGCAGACACTGCTGTCCCTCCTTCCCCCCACCAAGTAGGACACCGTCACCTTTCCAGCTAAAAGCATTGCACTTATTATGCGCTCTGCTTCTGTCAAGCAAACTTCCCAGGTCTGTGTTTCTCCTGCTTATGTTTCTGTAAATCTAAAATGACTCCATGGGCTCAATGATCCATTCCTGTTTAACGGGAAGTCAACTAAATTTTCCTCTTCCCACAAGGCGGACGGGTCTCTGAGGCATGTGAGTAAGTCTGTGAAGCAATCTCACATGTCTGAAGCTTGATTTTCTGAGGGTTTTTAGCACTGCAGTTCTGTATAAAAATACTGTGTGCTAATTCTGCATTAAAAAAAGCAGCATGTGCATCTACTCATTAACTAGCTATTATTAGAAGTTAATATTTCTAGATTTTTTGCATTAAGTTTTGTTGCAGACTATCATATGACTTTGTACCAATCCATCTCGTTTCCTTGCCAGCAGGCTTGGTGGTTTTGTGGGCTCTGCATTAATGAGTAATTCTCCTGCCAGTCTTACTAAACTCACATCCGCCTTTTGTACCTTCCTGTTCTTCTACTCTTCCCTCACCAATCTAACATATTCCCCAGTATGAGGAGCCTGAGCTCATTGTCATTGCTCCAGAACCATTGAAACATGGCACTCCACAGAAATTCCTGTCTCCCCTGAGCTCAGAGATATCTCTCCCCATCCTGCCTTTTCCAGCAATAAACACAGCAGCAAACTTCCCCTCCTGGCACTGAGACCTCATTTCATGAGACTATCTATTTCATGAAAAACTGTAGGTTATATCCATATGCTTCTGGTTTAGAAGACTTGAGAACACAAGCACTATAAAAATACATATATATTTTTATATATTAAAAATTATTAATAAAATATATTTAATCCTATCCTCCACCTCTGGATTGGTTTACGACCCGTGTTGGCAAAGCTATGGCAGGAGGTTGGACTAGAGCTCTCCTCAGGCTCCTCCCAGCCCTAACCATCAGCCTGATAGGGACAGAGATAAAAGTTTGGTCCAAAATATGTCAGTTGACCAGAATGTATTGAAACACTTCAATTAAAATTTAATCTATCTAATGATTAATGAACTAAGAAAATATCAATGGAAACGAAGCTTGAGCAAAGCACTTAGAGCTTGAAGTGCTTCAGCCAGATCACTGGGCATACTCAACAGATCAGCACTGATACTGTTGGCAGCCTGGATGGATTCTGCCCAGGATCAGGAGACACCCAGGGCACTGCCAGGATGGGCAATGCAATGTAGTGTGTATGTGTGTCAGTAGAAGTTGGTTATGGTGAAAGAAATAATGGAGTTTTGCACATTTGGTTAAAACAGTTCACTGAGAGTGTTAGTTCTCCGTCAGAAGAACAACAGAAGTCATGTTGAGCTTCAATTTCAGATTGCTTGACTCTGAAGTGCTGCATATACAGCTTTGAGGAGCAGCTCATTAACATCCTTTGGTAAAAGCCTTGAGTAAATGTATGAGGCATTTATGAGCCTGGGCTCAGATAGGAGAAAATCTGGACCACCTCACGAATATGGTGGCTTGATGTAAACTCAGAGCTAAGTAATTGAAGCTGACTGCACATGTCCTGCAAAATGGCAGTGTGAAGTCCTACAGCACTTGAGTCTGTTTCTGGAAGTAAAGAAGGAACAAACAGCAGCAGCTAAAATTAACACGAGTTCTGACTGCCTCTCTGGTGGCGGCTGGTTCCTGTTTCTAAGGAAACAGACAATAAGCTGGTGTGAAAAGATGTCTGAAATGCTCAAAAATATTTGGAGTCTAATTCTACCGGGTCGTGTTCTGCAGGTTTTATGGTGGGCCCTTTTCTCTGCTCAGTAAACAACCTTCCAGCAGAAATACCTGGAATCTCCTCTGTAGCACTGCAGCTAGGGATCTGATACACAACCTAATATTGCCATAGTTTATTATTTTGAACGTATTTTGAGATCTTGTCTGGTTTATTGTTCTCTTATAAAAGTTTTTGTCAAAAACACATCAGCTGTGGAGCAGGAGAGCTCACAGCTCTTCCCAATGGCACCAGCCCTCCCCAGTGCTCCTCACCCAGCCCTGTGCCCACAGCTGTACTGGAGCTCCTGCAGGGCCATCCCTGCCTGGTCAGGGCTTGTTGGAGGCTCTGTCCGGGCAGAAGGAGGAGGTTTAGCTCTCTCCCCAAGCAGCTCTTGATGCTTGCTCCCTTTCTAAAAGCTTGACAGAGACTTGTGGCCATGTATTTTAACCTGGGACATTGGAAAAACTCGATGACTTGGGCAACCACTATTTTACAGGGCAGGATACCAAGTGTGTTGTCATGCGGGAGATATTGCTGGAGGAAAATGGAATTAAACCATCTCCACACAGATGGTTTAATTTTCATTCAAGTTCGAGAAGACCGAAGGGCCAAAACATGCAGATTTCAGAGCAGGGTTTCAAGAGGGCTTTCAAGCAGGTTGTGGAGCATGGGGGGAGAGATGGAAATGGAATGGGAAGAGGGCAGCTTTGTGTTGGATGTGCTGCACATGGTGAGAGAAGAGGCAGTGATGCTCTGTCCCTCTGGTTTTGTCTTTAATCTATCACTGTTTTCCTGTCGGTGCAATAACGTCCTTCATTTCCCCCGTTCCTGTCCCTGGCTGTTGTTCCTCAGAGCTGTACCTTCTTACTCTGAATGTTCATCTCCACTGTGCTCCCATCTCCCACACTCCGATATTCATTGCCTTCTTCACTCACACATGCTTTCCTGCCTCCCTCCACCCATGACACATTTATGAATCAGCATAAAACTTGTTCCAGCCCCTCTTACAAGGAGCACTGCTACACATACGGTGTCTTCTCCATCCCCTCTCCCCGAGCACCAGCCTCCTGCTGACAGAGTGGCTGATATTTATTTGTGCCATTTGTTGAGGCAACAGCTATGTTCTTGTTCCTCAGATTCTGCTGTAAAATGCAGAAGTACAATTATCAAGAACAAGTTCTTCAGGCTGCTTGTCATTCATTGTTTCCTACTAGTTGGCAGCTTGTTCCTGAGGCACTGTCATATTGCAAGCATTTTTTGTTTAAAAAACAAATGTAAATGCAGCTCTGGTGAGTCTAGATTTGCAGGCATAATGTTGTAACCTTATTATTCTTACCTATTAATTCTAATATTTCCTCTACCTCTGCTTACTGTTCTTAATTGTTCTGCTTTGTTTAACCTTTTCAGGGCAAGATTCTGTTTTTATTCTACATGTGCTCAGATGGCTCTAAGTCCTCATGAGGACTTTGGGAATTGGAGTTATGATCTTAAGAGCGGGGCCACAATGAGAAGAGTCTGGGAGCCAGAATGTTCCTCCTCGTGTCCTTTCAACTAGAACACCAAGTGGAGTACTGAAGGTAATCGGCTTTAACCATTACTTCCTTGGGAGTTCTTGAGGGTTAATACCAAACTTCTCCTCCGTTTTCATGTAGGAGGGTTTTTAATGTGGTTGTTTTGCAGGAATATGCTTCAAAGGAACAGCACAGAAAATATTCTGAACTATGACTAAGAACCAGTGATCAGCAGAATAATCTCCATCTGTTTTGCAAAATCAATTCTTATGCAGTTGGCCAATGGAAGTGTTTCCAAGTGAAGTGGAAGCATCAAACAAACGCATCTGTGAGTTAGAACCTCTTGGTAGCTGGTTCATATGTGCAGCAAATAATGATCAGAAAGGACATCTGTTACTGTTTCCAACAGGCAGCAAGCCTAGATTTGCAAGCACCTTGTTTTGACATGAACGGGAATATGAGGAGACTAATTTTTTAGTGAAAAGGTTATTAAGGTACCTAAGGATGGTGGAAAAATTTGGAGTAGTCACAAAGGTAAAACACTGATTAACAGAAACAAAACACAGCAAGAGTATACCAATGGTACGCTCTTCCCCTTCTCCCACTGGTTTCACTACTCCAGGTCTACGGTGGCTGTTCCCGCAGGGGACCCATGTTCAGAAGCACGTGACAGTGATTTCAGGCTTGATGCAGTGAAGACATGGGTCAGAGCAGCTCTGCTGTGCAGGCTCCAGCCCATGGCTCAGTCAGGCCTTTCTCAATGCTCGCCTAATACATGCAGCACCCAAAGCTTGCCAGGAGTCCCTCTGAGCTCAGCCTGGGCTGGTTCTTGATGCCGTGAGGTCCTGCTGCTGTTCTTCTTCTTTAAATAATTCTTCAGCAGTGCTAAAATGTCAGCCACATCTGCTTTTAGTGACCTCCAGGTCTGACCTACTGACGGACATAAATCTTCCTCGATGCCAGTGGGGGAGATGGGTTTAAGCACTTTTTCCTTCAGGAGGCCCCGGAAGCTTCTACCAGCTTCACTTGTAAGCACAAGTATTTCCTGCATAGTTCCCTTCTCACCCCAACATCACAACCTCCCAACACAGTGTCTTCAAAAAGTGAGGAAAACATTTCCTTTTTAACCTCATCTCGAAGATCAAAAAAGAGAAACCAATGAACTTAAATTAAAAATCTCAGCCCACCAACTGTGATCTGGAATGCGTTCATCTCAAACGCCATCGCTTCTTTCTGAATAGTTCTGAATTGTTTACATAGAAGAGTGATGGCTTGATCAAGAGAACAGGAGATGAACAGTACCGAGGTACAGAGGTGGGGGGTGCCAACGATCTCCTCAGCGGTCATGCGAAGCACCGGAGAGTCACTGCTCTGCGGCCATCAGCTGCCTTGCTGCTGCTTAGCTCTGTCTTTGGGGGGATATATTTATTACTGGCTCTTAATGAGAGCCACTTTCTGGCACCTGGATATATAGAAATCTGGTCCCAAATGCCTACTCTGCCATTTCCTTCTTAACAGAGCGATCTTGTGCTGGAATAAAATACTCTGGCTGCTATACAGGAGGGCAGGGAAGCCTGTGTGCTCCCTGTAAGGACACAGCCTTACTTCTGGTGATTCTCCTTGGTTCTGCCATAAACTTTATGCCTGAGGAGCTGCAGATCCGTGTCCCATCTGCAGAGCTGGCGTGGTGGGTCCTCGCTGTGATATCCTCAGAGCTGTGGGATGGAGCGGGGTTTCTGTGTGCTCAGCTGCACTGGGAATCGAGCAGCTCTTGTTCACGAGCTCTTCTACTAACAGCTATAAAACATGATGGCACTGAAGTGGAGCCAAATGTTTTGCAGCATGTGTAACCCCCACGAGTGTGGATGCTGTAAGTCTGCTGAGGATTTAATGTTCATTTCTCACCACCGCTGCTCCCGGGAGCACGCAGACCTCTGCAGCCTTTGAGTTTGTGCACGCAGAAGGACAAGTGCAACAATGGAAGTAAAGCTTGTAAGTGATGACATAAAGAAGTGGCAAATGCCCTCATCATGAACATTTGTATAAGTTAGTTTGTGTTAATTTGTGATCTAAATCAGCCGTATTTCATGTTTCCCAGCGTTGAGAGATTGCACGTAAAGAACTGAATATGCCACATAGCACGATGTCAAATGTCAAGAGATGAAGGAGAGGCGCTGAAATTACTTCACATTGTCACCTGATGAAGTTGTGCTGTGTTAATGTTCCCTTCCTGGCTGATTTCTCAGTGCTTAGCAGCCAGGAATCAGCTGGGGCTTCTGAAGCAGAACTGTAACACGTTGTCCTTCAAAGTCACGTGTGGTTCCAGCATGAGGACTGACACCTCATGGCACCTTGCTAAGGTCGGGAGTGCTGTCTCTGCCAGCACAGATGTGGGATTGCAGGGTGGGATAGATGCTGACTGGCCAGCTGCAGTTCCCCCAGTGCTGTGTGTGGTCCTGTATGGCTCCCCCATCCCTCCCCGAGCAGTGCAGCCCAACTGCCACATTTCTGCTGACTCCCTTCTGCTGTCCAACATAAGGATCAGGTGTAGTGGAGACAGGTACCTGCCTCTTTCACTGTGCCATAAATAATGGCTTCTGAATGCTCCCAGTAAAATCTGCTCTCTCCATTAAAGAAATTAGAGCCTCTCCCATGTTGAACACCTGCTGCTCAATTCACAGCCCCTTGTCTATTCTTTTGATAGATATATGATGCCACAACCTTTTCTTGCCGATGTTGAGGGCTGGGAGAACATCAGCACTGTCAGTCTTGTTGAAGAGTGCTAATTTCTCCCCCAGCTGACTTTCATGATTCTGGCATTTTGGAGGAAAAGCCAGCATGGGAAGGTGCCTGGTTCCTGCAGAGGCATCGTGTCTGCTGGTGTCACACTGGAGACACTGCACCCTCACTGCTGGCACCCAATGGGGGACTCTGTGCTGCTTTTCAAGGGGCTGAATTGCACAGAGAAACATCATTTCTAAGATAATGTTATTGTAGCAGCAGAACTCCACGATGACTGAATATGAGGAGTAGCTTTGGCAGTGCTGTGTTGAATACCACATCAGTGAGGAGCTCTGCTCCTCATCCATCCATATCTATTAGTGCTTGGGTTATAACATCAATCATAGCTCTCCATGAAGATGTGAGCAGAAGCTAGAACAGTGGGGTGGAGCAGTACTGGAGATAAATGATGGGGAACACCATCACTGAGTGCGGAAGCTCCTGGGGCACGTGGGTATCCTCTCAGTAAATGCTGCAAAGTTAAGATTGAAGGTTTTCCAAAGTCTGATCAAATTCAATCACAGAATCACAGGGGTTGGAGGGGGCCCCTGGAGGTCATCTAGCTCAACCCCTTTTTGTATTATGAAGAATATAATTAAAAAGAGTTCTTTTGTCTGCCACGCTGTCAGATTTTGTGGCACAGATAGTTCTGAAACTTCGTTGTCTTTGTCTCCTCAGTTACTATTTCTGTGCTGGAACTATGAACTCAGAACTGCAACCAGCTTTTGGCCCATAGGGTCCGAGCAGTCACGGTTCCAGTGATGGGCTGCAAAATTAACGCATACCGTGTCTGACCTAAGAAGGAAGAGTGGAAGGCCTTGGTTAAAACACAGCCTCAGCATTGCTGCTGCACAGCTTTTGCCAACAGATGGAACCCCGGAGTGAGCAGAGCTCAGAGCTCAGCCCACCAGGAGCTGGCGTCCTGCTGAGCACAAAGTGGGGACGCGCAGCGTGGCTGTAATTCACGTTAGCACAGCTCATCGGATGCTAATCCAACCGTTGTGTTCTGCTGATCACATCACTCGGGACGGTGCTTTTGCAGCATGATAGCTCCGTCTGAAGTGGATTAACTTCAGCTGGACGACTCGAGGTGATTGGTTATGTGGAAAATGGAAAAAAGAGGGAAGGCTCGTGCTCTTTGGGTAAGATAGGACTCATTCTCCTGGATGAGGATACAGAGTCTGTTACGCGTGTGAATGGTTGTGTGCTTCAGGTAAGGAACAGGCCTGCAATCTCTCACTGAAATTCAGTGACAACGCACAATGACATTGTCACATGATTACAGTCATAAAAAGGAGGTGGGAGAAAGGGCTTGGTGGAAAGTGGCAGTGACAGATGGGATGGAAAGAGATGCTGCTGATGTTCTTGCAGTATGCACACATGAAGCCTATAAGGAATGGGAGAGAGACAAAATAAAACTGAGACATCCCAGGTATTGTCTTAAAAAATCAGGCTGAGCAAAACAGCATTCTACCAAACCCCTTTGGAATCACAGAGGAAAAAGAAACAACCAAACAGCAGCTTTAGTGCCTTAACAAATGCATCACCACTGCAAAGCCAAGTGCAGGTAGCCCCCGCTCGGCTGGCTGCATGGCTTGTGGCTGCCTCTGTGGGGTCTGGGGGCTCTGCTGTGGGGTGTGAGCTTGGCCCTCTATTCAATGGGCACCCTCTATAAAAGACCACCCTTGGTGGTCTTTAAAACTTTGTTCTTTAGACTGCTCCCATCTTGATGCTCATATATCAGCTGTGGAGAACACATCTTGCTTTGCTCTTTGTTTCCAAGTTATTATCCTCCCACCTTATTCTCCTGAAGAACTCGTTGTGCTTTATGGGAGGTGTTTTGTGCCATCCCAACGTGGGTAAACCCATCACTGCAGGTGGTTGGGGGAGCAGGCTTCCCCTGCAGTGCTGCTCAGCCGCTGGGGCCGGCAACTCTGCACTGAAAAATAGAGGTCCTTTGGAGGTCATTGCGAAGTAATGTTCCTGCTGCGGTGGGGAAATGGGCCTTTGACTAATGTGGCATTTCCTTGCACATTTAAGTCACAGAAAGAGCCCCTTCCTGAAAGGTTGCACAGGAGAAGTCAAAATATCATTCCTCTTTCCTGTCAATAAATGCTGGAGCTGTTGACAGGCTTCACGGAGCTAACCTTGAATTTATTCTTTGTATATGCAGTTTATCAAAAGGGCTTGGAAAAATCATTTTAGAACAATGTTTTGTTGCTCTCTGGAAACACGTCCTGTAAATAATACTTCCTCAAGCATTTAGTTTACACTTTGGCTTTTGAATCCAGACCTTAGAAACTCATCTCTGTGTTTTAATACACATCCCTCTGCCTGTGCTGAGGGTTTTGGTGAAGCTGCTGAAGCTGTGCAGAGGGAAAAGGAGCAGTGCTGGCATTCTGCAGCAGAAGGATGCTCCCCTAGGGGCTGCTCTGCGGGATCTTATGGTAGAGGTCTACAGGAAGCACTCCTGCCTCTCAGAATCATTGAAGATGTGGTTCGCTGGGACCCAGGGATGAATTATTTCTGTGACTTGAAACCCAGCTCTGGTCTGTGCTGGTGTTACCAGGTAGGAGAGCTGGAAATCGTCAAGTCCTGCTGCACTCATGTTCGCTGTGGCTGCAGTACTGCAGGGGGTCTGTGTTGGTGGTTTTATTTTGATCACCTCACATTAATCTTCCTGGAGGCTTTGGTGTTCCATTAGTACAGACAACCTTATTCCCCTTTTCATCCTCCCCATTGCCTACTTGTGGGGTTATGTTGTCTTTCCAGCATCTGTCTTCTCATCTAGCTCACTGGCCCCTGGATGGTGCAGCTGTTAGCAGAGCAAACAGGTATTGGGGTCAGTCCTCCTGGACGGTCATTTTTCAGTGAGTTGAGCTCAGTGTCCACCCAGTGTAACGGCAATTACTCCTGTTTTTAAACACCCCATCTATTTTCTTAATGAGAATTTAATTCCATCCCATCTAAAACCAGCTCTCTGCTTTTCTGCTGGTTATGGAAGTGCAGGTGGTGCTCTGAAATGAACAACAGGTGCCCTCATCACACTGAGCCTCAGCTGTGTGCTATCACACCGTCTGGGGACCCAGGCATGTTAGCAGCATAAAGCAGTGCTTTCTTGGCCTGAAGAATCTTTGCTACTGTGGTGGAATGAGAAGAAATGACTTTAAGGTGTGCATTGCCCTGAAGGCAAGAGGTGACAGCATCTGAGGTAAGAGCACAAGCTGGGGCCAATGGGAATCAATGTGCTGGAAAAATAGCAACTTTAGTGTTTAATAGGGTTATTTCAAGGGCATGGCAGTGTATGCTCTTAATTGTCCTTGGAAACCATACCTAAAATCTGACAAACTTTGGGTCAAGGAGAGGGGACCTATTCTGGTGTACTGAAAGGCACTGCTTTTTACCAGTATCTCTCTGAAGTCAGGGTTGGCTTGCTTTCGTGAGAACTGCTTTTTCCTTCTCCTGAGAGAAAAGATAGAGCAGCTCAAGTGGCATTTGGCCAGCTCAACTGACAGCTGTCTTTGCTTGCGTCTGGGCTGTTTTTATCTCAGACCAAATATACCGTTATAAACAGATTATGCAATGAATTTTGGCAACTTGCTCCAGAGTGCCCCTGTGCTGCTGATGGGACAGAGCTCCAGGCTGCCCTGCATGTCCTGCTCCTGGGGACACGTGGCTGGTGGCACCTTGCTGGTGTAACTGCACGCAATGTGTGTGGGAATCCATCTGCTCTTGCTATGTCAACTTCTTTAGTATTTGTCTCACCGCTCCATGACTAATTGCTTTATGTTCTTAAATTCTTCTGTGATCTGTTGGCTCATGTTATTTTTAATACGATATCAATATTTAAAAGAAGTCAGGAAACATCTGCTTTCACAAGCTGCTCGCTGACGTTCCCCACGTGGCAGCAGCACTTGCAATGCAGTGCTGGCCCACTTGGTTGTGTGGGCCATACGTGTTGATGGAGGGTAGAAGTCACAGAATCATAGGATTGATGGAAAAGTTGGAAGGGACCTCCAGAGATCAGTGTCCAACCCCCTGCCCAAGGAGCTCCCAGCCCAGGTTGCACAGCTCGGTGTCCAGGTGGGTCCTGAATATCTCCAGAGAAGGAGATCCACCACCTCTGTGTGCAGCTCCAGTGCTCCATCACTGCACTGGGAAGAAGTTCCCACACATATTGGTGCAGAACTTCCTATGCTTCAGTTTGTGACCATTTCCCCTCGTCCTGTTGTCACAAAGGGACTGGACAAGGCTGAGCCCTGTAGGTCCTTGCAGAGGACATTCTGAAATGAGATGCAGTCAGAGCATGTCCCACGTGCTGTCCCCTCGCTGCCTGGTGTCCTGAGCAGGCAGGCTGGCTCTGCAGTAGATCCGTGCTGCCCCACAAAGGCTCTGTGTGTTTCCACCCCAGGAGGAGCTGTGAAGCTCTTTCACATCACAGGGTAATGTGCCTCTCTTATTTCTAAATTACAAGCAAAATGTTCTTCATTATAATCACTCTTTTGCTTACCTTCCAACATCATTAACTTCTTTGTAAATCTTTCTTTCGTTTGTTGATGTATTACACGCAAAATGCAGAATAGCTCTTGGGTATCTTCTTAATGTAGGCAAGCCTTGAATGCATGAAACCTTGTTATCCGAGTTTTGGGTAATCTGAAATTCATATGTTTCCCCTGAATCCAAAATTCATATAGAAATTAAATGTAATCCCAAGCGCTGGTTATCTGAGTCCTTCAGACTTCCCCTAAGACATACAACTAATCAGGATCACTGGTATGCGGCATTTAAGCATCCTAATTTTGTTCAGTCAGGGAAAATACCATTTAATAACAAAAACTGCAGCTTGGTAAGTCAGCTGGATCCTTTCAGCAGGCTTTAACATTCTCAGTTTCTTCTTAGCATTTACCATGAGATCAGGGGTAAGGGTTTGGACTCCTGCTCTTCTAGATACCCCTCCTCGGCACAGAGGCAAAATCAAATCTGCAGGTTGAAAGCTGTGATCCACCATTACATTTCCAGAGAGACCTACCGATGTTGACAAGGATTTTGTTTATTTAGAAGCTGATGGCATTCCGTGCTCGTAGGCATGTGGTACACAAAGCTTAGCTGAATGACAGTTCATTTTGCAGCTTACTGAAATGTTGTGTGCATCGTTTAAATACCGAGGAGGTGGCGGTGGGAGGGGAGCTCTGCCTCCTGGTTTCTCTCTTTGGTTTGGGTTAGTATTCCCAGCTCGAGTCACATTAATGTGGTTTTCCAGTCCTTTCTACCAGGCTTACCGCTTGCAGCAGGCACGTGTATCCGCAGCTCGTTGGGAGGGATGGCAAGATGCAAAATTTAGGAAGCGTATTACTGTCCTGGGCTAAGAGACCTGTGGATATATTTTGGCTTCTCTTTCTCCCATCTCTTCCACTCCTCTCGCTCAGTATTTGTTAGGAGGATATACGGGTGCTTGGTGTTCTGCTGGAATTGCTGTGTTTTTATTGGCGGCATCGGAAAGCCATCAGCGTGCTGTATTTTCTCCCATCATGTCTGGAAGCTTTAGGTCCTGAGCCTCAGTAATTCATTCAGCCATGTGCATCCCGTGCGCTGCCAAGCGCTGCGCGTGTTGCACAGCGGCAAAGTAAACTCTTCAGCACGTTATTTAATCCAATTTTTATTCTGTGTGTTTGAAATGTGGTGATAGAAAGCAAAAAGCTGAACACTGGAATAACTTACAGGCGTTAAAGTACAAGTGCCTGTGGATAAGCCAAGGTACTTATCAATCTGTATTTTGCTGTCATTTCTGTAATGATAATACTTAAATGGGCTGATTATACATTCTGAAATGCAATTGGAGAAATGTACAATTTCCTGCATGACACTGAGTGAGGGATTTGACCTATTTAAATCTCAGAAGGAAATAAAGGATCTCTGTGCTGCAGTTGTCTCCTACCATGGAGAGACACATAGACTCGCCAAAATTGCTTCTGACTTCAGCTCTTCCTGTGTGCCCTCGCAGCATGGGGCACACTGGTCAGCTGAGAGCTGTCACAGCAGCAGGGCACGCTCACTGCAGAGAAAATGGGTGGAAACATACAGCCTGACCTTCTGGCTTTCCAGACCCCATCTGAAATCCATGGTTATTACTGCTTTTGTGGCTGCAGGGAGCTCTGTGGAGCCAAACCTCCCTTCCCAGAGACTTGCAATGGGTTGTGTGCAGGCTGCTGGCCATCTGCTGCCAGCTGGGTGATGTCTTGGGTTGTGGTGATGTTCGGTGCAGGAACTCCTTCAGAGGAGGGGTGAGGTGCAAACAGCATTCCCTCAGCACATGAGGATTCCTCCCAGCCCCATGGGATGGTGCTGTTGGAGCAACCTGTGCCTTTTCCTCCCTCCCACTCCCTCTTGGCATGATACCGATGCGTGGCCTTCAGTTTCTCTTGATTTGCTTTGCTCAGAAAACTTCCATCAGGAAAGAGAATGGAATTCTGTGTGGTTGGTTCTGGTGCCTCTTAGTGAAGCTGTTACGCCTCTATTATTTTCTGAGCTTCTGTACAGAGAGCTCATGTATTTGCATAACTCTGGAGCTACAGCAGCATCAGAAGACAGGAAGATGGCAAATCTTCAACTCTCGCCTCTCATGTGGTCCACACTGAATTATTTTCACCATTCCAAGGGAAACTCAGCTCCTCGGAAACTGTGTGGAGGATTGCTGGGTTGGGAAGATGAGTGAATGTTTGTGTGACGGAGATAACTCACCCATGGTTGGGGTGGAGAGTGAAAGTGACACGAGGGAGAATTTGAAATCAAACGTGAGTTAGCAGATGGTTACACCGGACACCAAATGTTCATCTCTTTTGCTGTTTACCACAAAAACCCACTGAAAGTGGCTTTAAAATCCCATTTTTGTGAAACAATAAAAATACCCGTTAATTCTGGATGGTAAATGATCTGATGGAGCAGACTGATGATGGCCAGCCCTGTACCCTGGGGTGTAGCAGCAGTGGGCAGTGCTGGGGTGGGCTCTCCCCACTGGCACCCCAGCGGGCAGGGGTTTCTGTGGGGATGGGCATCCATGTGACATTGCCGGGCACCGTGGTGGCTGTCCTCACCCAGGGGAAGAGGGGATGGAGAGGCTCCGTGGAGAGGACTCTCATGTTCCTCACGTGGCAGGATGGCCTGTTGGCTCTTGCAGCACTTCCAGAAATCCTGAAATTGACTGCTTTTTGAAGCAATGTGGCAAAGTGTCATTGTTTAAGCTGACGTGGACATACTACTGGTCAGCATAAGATGCACATCGTCTTCATAGAATCATAGAACAGCTTAAATTGAAAGGGGCCTTGAAGCTCAGACAGTTCCTGCCATGGGATGTGTGCCCCCCAGCTCAGGCTGCCCAGGACCCTTCAGAAGTCTCAGGCACCTGCAGGGACGGGGCACCCCCAGCTCCCTGGGCAAACACACCCAGGATGTTCCCATTGCTGCGGGAGTGTGAGCAACCACACAGTGCCTGCTGCTTTATGGGACCAGTGGATGGTGTTTTGGGGCAGAACTTCTCATCTTGGTGCAGCATCTGTGAGAGGGCCATGGGGCTGGGGCAGGGCACCTCCAGCGACTGCTTTCTGTGTGGATAAATGTTACCGAGTGCCTTTCCCCTGAACCAGGAAGCATCATTCTGCCGTGTGCCTCAGCAGCATGTACAACACCACAGCTGTAATTTTGAAGTAGGCTTTTTTTCTGCCCTGCAAGTATAGATTAAAGACTACCGCATAATTTTCATGGTGCGCTGTAGCTTTTCCTTCTCTCAGAATGCAGAACAAAACTGCTTTAAAAACAGCAAACACCAGCTGAAGGTTCGCATGGTTACACAACCTAATTATAAACATTCAGCCAGCTCCAAAAGCACAGCGGAGTAAATAAATGTATCGCACAGCTGAGGAACGTATCCCTTATTGTCAGATATTTAACAGTTTTGAAAGTAATTAAAAGCAAAGTATCTGTTTGAGTCTGCAATTTAGCAGAAGTTTAAATTTTATTTTATAAATTAGAATGTAGCTTAGGATAACCCCTTATGCAAACAATGATGATGAATATTCAGTTTTCCACAGTTAGAAAATGAGCTATTTCTGTTGGAGGGATAAACACGGTGATTTAGTTTTATCCATCTTCTAGAATGAAGGGCTGCACGCGGTAAGAAATAACGTCTGCTGTTCTGCTGCCAGAGGTTATTTATTGTGTGGGGCTGTGCAGTGGGACAGGGCAGAGTTGGAGCACACGGCCCCATGAGTTCATTAGTCCGGCTGCGTTCCCTGCGCTGTCGCCAGCTCTGAGCAACTGAAGTCCATTTTCCTGCTGAATTGTATTTGATGCTGGGGGAGGCATTCTTGAGACAAACAACATCATCCACCAGAGGCTGAGATGAGATGATAAAAGCGGTTTTATTTATGGTGTTTTCAGCCATCTTGTCAGCATAATGTATTGCGCCGTGGTAAAATACTGGATTTATTTTGGCCTTGCTCTGAGAAGTGGATTTGCTGTGTACCTGCCCACTGAGCCACAGCTCTCGTGTGCTGATTCTTGATGCTGTGGTTTATATTCCCTTTTCTGGGTCGCGGTAGCTGTGCCAAGTATTGCATATTGTGCCTCTCCTAGAAGTGTAACCGTGAAGACAACATCTCTGATTTTAGTACTAGCAAGTGCATTCTCTTTGCATTGCCTCAGGAAGGCAGAGGATGCTCAGTGCTCCTCTCCCAGGGAATGGTTCTTACCCTCACCCCACCCCCCAAATTAGCAGCCCCCTAACACATGCTTGGTTGTGAGCGCATCACACTTCTGAGGAGCTCACAGTGATGACAGCTTGCTACTACTACTAATAAACCCCTCCAAGCATTGAATTCAACACAGTTCCATTTGTACCAAATTTGAGAATGAAGCATCAGTCCAAGTGGAGCCTCCCATCAAGACATTTCTCTACCTGCCCTCTGGGTGTTCTCTCATCCCTGACCTTTTCTATTCGTTTTTTGTTTGCAGTGAATTTTCCTTTCAGTGTGTGGATTTGAGCTGTTCCCTTTCAAGGCTTCACAGAATTTTGTAGAGATAAACCTTGAAAGTCTGAGAAATTAAAAGGCTTTCCTTTTAGGAGATCAGTTGGAAGAGAAATAACTGGAACCGGAGACACAAATACCAGACTATGTTTTTTAAAAGCTATTTCACATAAAAGTATTATAAATAAAGCAGATAAAATTATTATAAATTATTTCATAATGATTTAAATGCCAACCTACGCATAATCCCTGTGATACTTCACGAAGAGCCATGCAGGAGATGTGCTGACAAGTTAAGAGGGTTCCTTCACTTCACTGAGCCGGTGCCAAGCAAATACAGGGACTCTTTCACCAAATAGCAGACTGCTTTCTCCACCTGGGCTGCAACAAGCACGCAGCCCAACGCTGGGCTTGGCCAACGTGTGGCTGCTGCTGGCTTAACATCACACTGTAGGACAGGCATCAGTCTGTGTTTCCATGAACCCGTGAGTTACGTGGTGAGCTGGCAGCTTAGTAAGCACCGACTTTACATTTCCTATTTTATGTGTCAGTGTCAATGCAATTTCAGATTCAATTCGTCTATTGAATTTTTTCCCAGTGATATGGTTAGCAGGTTAGCATCTGAATGCTAAATCTGCCCTGGAAGACAAAGACACTTCCTTATGATAGTCAGTGCATAAATCACTGTGTCAACACTCTTGTTTTGTGTGGGTTTTTGTTTTTTTTCCCATTTCAATTTTGCAAGATCATAATTGAAATTATGCCCTTGGCATTGCATTATCATCTTTGTTGTTGAATGGAGTAGGATTTCTGACAGTTCTCACCTATGAATTTCATTACTCTTCATGCATCTTTCCTTGTTTGCTGAAATCTCACAAAGTACAGTTGCATGTAGAGTGGAAATGTTACTGTACCTGTGGGATTTCATGGTTTCCTCACCTAAATGTGGGCCAAGAGCAGGAGACTCCATCAGTTAAAAAGAGACCTTAACACAAACGTGGGGTACACATGCTGAAGTTTGCATCCATGTGAATTTTATCTTCTGAGTAAAGGAAAAGCTGATGATTTATATCACACTTTGCATGTGGCAAAATCTATGTCTTGTGGGTTTTACTGATGGAGTAAGAGAGCACCATCAGCACTTGGAGCATCCAGCAAAGATCAGGTAGAGAAAACTGCAGAGCACAGAGGAAGTGGGGAAAGTCCATCTTCCCCACTGCTTTGGTTGTGGGTTTGTGAGGGTGCAGAGTTCTGCTTTGGGCACATTTGGGAGCTTTTGTCTTGGAGCTGGGAGAGGAGAGACATTATGTCTGCCTGGCAATTCTCTTTCATTTTGATTTTCTGAAACCACACACAACCACTGTGTTTTTAGGTGTATTAAAGGAACAGGACGTGGTAAAACAAGCACTCCCCTACTGGTTTGAGTTGCAGCTGAGCACGGAGAGCTCTCCCCTTGATTGCACAGCCAGGGTGATGCCCACTTGTCAAGTGCTTCTGTCAGCTTTTAGCATTAAGGGAAAGTAGATCCAAAGATTTGAATTGTTTGGTGTTTCATATCTGTCCTGTGACTATGTAAATGTGACAAGAGATGCCTCAGTGTAGTTCTCAAGGTTTTGTATGATTTCACATCTAAAAAGCTTAATCTCTTCCTTCAGCCCACAGGAATGTTCCAACTCTTCTTCTTAGGCCTGCTGTGCTGATGTACCACTGAAATTGTTGGCAGTTATTTTCTGCGGGTTTACATCATCCGTCTCATTTTATTGTGAGCATTCATCAGCCTTTACTGAGCACGACTGCAAGGCACATTCTTCCTCTGGTTTGTCAGTTTGTTGTTTACTTAATGCCAATTGTGTTTTTACAGCACACCTTTCCTGTTGCCCTTTGGTTACATTTTTAGGGGATTGTTGTGTATTTCACATCAGCTTGCAGTCTGTATTGCTTTGGGAAACGTTGAATACATTCTTGATTACTCAGTTACTTATTCTTTTTCACAGCGCTCTTGAATTAAATGTGTGTGATTTGTTGCATGGCTTGAGTATCAAATGGGTGCAATACATTATTCTCCTACATTTAGTCAGAGCCAAGAACTTTTAGAGAGTGAGAATATATGCAAACTACCAAGGCTGAGAGATCTTCCTAGACTTTTAGGTTGCAGGAAACTGCCATTTTTGTGCGTCGTTTTATAAACAAAAACAAAGGAGTGAAATGGGTGTTTCCATCTGTACCATTCCTTCTGCACACTAAGTATGAGCTGCTTTGTTACAATTCTGATAACGTGGCATTGCTCTCTGTTTATTTTTGCCTAAAAACATGTCCTAGCTCTGCTGCAGCAACTTCCAGGTTCCTTAATTTGTTTTGTTTGAAGTGCATTTCCAGTGTTCACACTCTGCAGCATGATGCTGGTACAGAACTTGTTATGTGGTGACTAGTTTAAGTGAAAATAGACATAATTTGAACAGCCTGAAATGCTTTTAATACTGTTTTTAAAGACTAATGGAGATGCTACAGGGGCTGGCACAGTGCGGTGCTGAGTGCAAAATAAACAGCATCGTTCAGATGGGTTTGGATGATTCTGTCAGCTCTTTATGGGGTTGTTCAAATGCAGAAAGTCTCTGCAGTTATGAGATTTATCAAATGGATTGTGAATCGCTTTGATACAGAAGAGATACCTCTTTCACTTCAGGCTTGCTTTCCCTGAGCTGATAAAAAGTGTTCTCTCTTTTGCTGAAATATGGCTTTAGAAATCACCAGCACTACGGCACAGAGCAGTGACGGCATGGTCCCGGAGCTCCGGGCTGCACAGGAACACCCCGGCATCCCCAGGCACATATATGTTTAATAGAGGTGAGGTTTTATGTCATTTCTCTTTTTCCTTCTTTTTTTCCCCTCTTTTTCTTTTTTTCACCTTTTTCTTTTTCCCCCTCTTTTTCTTTTTTTCCCTCTTCTTCCCCCCTTTTTCTTTTTCTTCCCTCTCTTTTTTCTCCCCTTTCTCTTCCCTCTTCTCTCCTCCTTTTCCCATTTCTCCCATTTTTTTTCTCTCCTCCCCCCACTTTTCCCCTTCTTTTCCCCCTTTATTTTCTCTTTCCTCCCCTTTTCCCCTTTTTCCCATTTATTCCCCTTTTCCCTTTAGAAACAGCTTCTCTTCTCAAATTCAAGGCATCTGGGAAGCACCCGAGGCTTCCACATGTACGAAGAGAAGCACTGGGTTTTTTCACATCCTGCATTCCCCAGTGCTTGCCTGCTAAGTTGAGAAAGGAGATGGGGCTCTAGGTGTGCCATGACCCTGAGCACGCACTGAAGTTAGGGAATGGTGGCCCTGTTTGCATGACTGCATACCAGCTCACTGTGCTGATGCACATCCACATCCTGCATGGCACGGGAGCAGTGTGATGTGTGTTACAGGCATCACTGAGCTGTTCAAAAGGTGTTTATTTCTGAAAGAAAAAAAAGAAAGAAACAACACTGCAGAAAAGTAGCATAAACCAGAGGCACTGAGAGTTTACATTTCCTTATGCTTGTTAATGTATTTTTGTGCTTCTTTCTGTGTAAGAAGATTGAAATTCCTACCAGGGAGGTATTGGTATAATATAGTAAAATCAGACTGTTGCAACAAATCGTGGCTGTGGAAGATTTAAAAGCAGAAAATGGATGCGGTTCGAGGTAATGTAATTACAGTTGACAGTGTGGTATATGTAGAATTTGGAAAATATTCCACTTATTTCCATTTCCCTCATGAGTTCGGTTCTGAGGCAAAAATCAGACAATGTAAAAGAAATCCTCACTGCTTCTAAATTCAGCTGCTCCTCTTCCCTATTCTGGATAACTGTCAATGTTTTTAATTAAGAATAGAAATGAAAGGGGTGGGAAGTGCCCAGGCAGCAGCGTGGGGACACCTTCTCACACACTGCCACAGTTGTAACATTTTCCCCCAGGGAGAACACCAGGGTCACCCGGGTGAGTGCCAGCACGCTCACATTCAGTGTTGAAAAGAAAGTTTGAAACCAGACTGAGTTCTGCTGAGGAATTAGAAAATGAGTTCAGGAGAAAATATTAAATATTTGTGTATTGGAACATCCAGTTTGTCGTTGTTTGTCTTTGCTTCATTCTGTTTCTTTGACTTCTGAATGCATTAGTCCATTAGTCCTTGCTGGTGCCGTTGCTACTGAGTCGATGTAATAATAGTTTCAGTTTACTTGCATGTAAAATTCATACAAAATGTCGATAGCTGTATTCACAATCTGGTCAATATACATTTGTTAGGACGAGGCATCCAATTTCCAAAAGCAATGGCTTAAATTAACTTCAGAATTTCAGTGCTGGGCATGCATTCGTTGTCGTCGTTTTCAGTAGTGTGGGTTTAGCATCTACAGCACTGTTTGTAATCTCTATGGCTGTAAGGAGGAAGCAGTTATAAGCACTGAAGTGCCTCACCTAATTTTCAAAGCTCAGTGAGTCGTGCTGGAGGAGACAGCGAATGGCAGGAAGAGGAGGGAAAGTTCCTCTTACAACTTGCTGCCTCTGTGATGTCTTCTCCCATGGTTTCACATCCTTTTCTCTGTTCTCCCTCTTTGCCCATACTCACAACGTGCCAATTGAATACTGCTGTTTTCATTCTGAAGGCAGGAGTTCACCACTGTGGTTCTATTTTGCTTTTTTTTTTTCCCGTGTAGTGAGTTTTAATTTGTTTTGGGTACGTAAGAGCTGGGGCTGAGTTTAGTGATGCTCCTCCAGGTTGGGATTTGGGTCCAGGTGAATGGGGAGCTTTCCCTACGCCCTTTCAAAATACGAAGCTACATCTTGCAGAAGTGACCAGAATTGCATTTCAAGTTGTTTCTAGCTCTGACTGGACCAAAACACGTTTATTTTCAATTTTATTTCCATTTGCTCTTGTATTTGGAATGAACTGAGAGGTGCAAGTAGAAGAAGAGCTGATAAGGACGCGGTGCCAGATAAGCTCGGAGCGTTCTGGGTGCAGCTGCTGCCTCCTGCCTTTGTCAGCAGTTGTAAGTGTTGGAATGGGGTGAGAACAATGTGAACAGTAAAAATAAGAGTGTTTCTCAGCTTCCCAGCTCCACATTGAGTTTCCTTATGCTTCATGGGTATTACTACGGGGTCCTTTGTGATTTCTGAAATTATCCCGGGCTGCTGGTTGTAAAAGTGCCATCACTGTGTGCTGCGATGTGAGGAGAGCTCGTCAGTGCAGTGCAGGGTGTTCTGCTGAGTGTAATAATGCATACGAGCAAGGCTGTGAACATGTCAGTGTGCTGCTGTGGAAACCTTGGGGTGGGTGGGACAGGACAGGGTTTGCTCTCCAGATGTTCCTCTGCTTGGTTTTGTTAGCAGGGAAGCCCCATTGCTCAGAGCTGCTGCCTTGCTCAGGGCAGAGCATCATGAAGCAGGGATCTTCAAAGAGGGGAGAAACTAAAACTGGGTGGTTTTTAGTGTTTTAAATTCACCAGTTGTGCTGGTTCATTCAGTTTCATGTTGTCATCTATAATGGGAATAGAAAAGCACTGCAGCTTGTAGGTTTAACATCTCCTGTGTGAGCACCTGCCCAGCATCCTGGCTGCACACACGTCTGCGCTTAGGGAGCATGGCAGGAATGTCACAGTGGTGCCCAAATCCCACAGGATCAGAGATCTCACCCCATTCTGCTCCCAGAGGAGCTCCAGGATGGAGGGTGAAGAAAGATGCTGCTCAGGAGGCACGGTCTCATTCTCCAATAGATAATTACCTAATTAATTCATTTAAGAATTCCATGATTTTCTGAAGTTCATTGCACAGCGTGGATATCCCTGGCTTTCAAACAGCTTGGCTTCTGCTAATGGCTGATAACCATTCCCTTATTTTGACTTGGGAAAAATGGATGCACTCCCCCAATAAATGTTGATGCCCAGGGGCAATGGATGAGAATCCCAAGGAGTGGGCACTGCTCCTCATCCTCAAGAGGTGTGTGAAGCTCTCGTCTGCACAGCAGCTGCTCCTCACTGGTATATTGGATGGACGTAGGAAGTGCACAATATGACCTGTGTTTTTGCAGTCCTCCATTCATGAAAATGAACAAAAAGCTTCACCTCCTCAGCTCCTTTGGCAGCCCTGTCCCTCTCCTTGGAGAGTGCAGTGCTCTCCAGCATCCTCAGGGCTGTTCCTTTATTTGCAAAAAGATCAAGAGGTCACACAACATCAGCGCAGCAAAGCTTCAGGTGAATTACATCATGCATAAGAATTTGCTAGTTTCAAGCTAACAAACTTCTCCTGTGAGGATATTTTGCTCACTTGAGCAGAAAACAGGCTGTGTTAGCAGCTTTGCTGAGCAGTGTGCTGAGAACAGCCCAGCACACATTCCTCCATCCCTGCCCTGGAGGCAGCATCAGTCTCTCCTGCTGCCCAAAAGGCCATCTGCAGCTGTGCTCCCATTTACTCAGCAATTGCTCGGGTCACAGACAGGGAAATGAGCATGCACACAGGGGCTGGAGGGCTCATTTCCTTTAAGGAGTGTTCTGCACCTAAACGCAGTGTGGTTGCATGCACTCAGTGGGAACTCTGTGGGTAGAACACGTCACAGAATCCTCTGTCTGCTGCAGTTCCCAGGGAAGGGGGGAGATTTAAGATCTTCCTGGTCCATATTGACTTGAAATACATGAGCAGAAATGTCGGGCTCTAAGCAGCACAGCCAGACATGGGCTTTGGTCCTCTATGGCCGTTTGCAGGGGAACTCTGTTGGAGGAGCAGAGTGCCAGCATGGCTTGGCATGGCTTCTGATGGAGGCTTATTCAGCATCAGAAAAGACTCTACTCATAGCAAGGAATGTGACAACTAAATAAAATTGTCCATTTTCTGAGATTCGCTAATTTAGTAGCATGGAGATTAAGCACGGTGGGTGCTGACTGCTGACCAATGCGAGCACTGTACCCAAGAGCACTGCCACAGCAGCGTGTGGCCGAGGAGTGCCATGCATTCTCCTGTGTACTGCTATGGAATGTGTCTGTTGGAGTATACAAAATTAGTGACAAGTAAGACTTTGCAGCTGGTAAGAGTGTATCCTGAATGCTGCAACCAGACTCTTTGACCGCCTCAGCAGCTGGAAAATCAGCACCAAGAAAGGTAGGGAGCATCCAAGGAGGAGGAAAGGCCTGTGCCTGCTGGGCTCCGGCAGAAAGACACCATTTCATCTTCCGATGTGGAGGTTTGGCTCTGTTGAGTTTTTCCATCTCTTTAGCCCTGTAAAGTGTGGCATTGTAGGGAGACTACATGCTGGAGTAAGATAACACACACAAT
The DNA here is from genome assembly GCA_023055505.1 of Callipepla californica brunnescens. Taxonomy (NCBI): domain Eukaryota; kingdom Metazoa; phylum Chordata; class Aves; order Galliformes; family Odontophoridae; genus Callipepla; species Callipepla californica. The sequence goes on along the minus strand of JALIRH010000022.1, from coordinate 11,954,102 downwards.
TTTCGCAGTGAATAGCAGTGAATAGCAGCATTATCTCCTTTGATTGAACCCAAGCGGATAGCACAATCTAGGTGTGTATGTGTTTAGGTGAGGCCCACGAATTTTGTGTCCTATCACTTCCAGAATCGCATATCCAATTATTGCAAAGCTGCAAGCCCTTGGGAGTGGGCATCTTGCCAACACTAATGAAAAATGTGTGGTGTGGGTGGGAAGCTGTGAAAACGGCAGTGCTGAGCTTGTAGCACCACTTCCCATACTGCAGGAGCTGCACGGTCCCGCTCAGGTGTGCTCTGTTGCTTCCTCCCTGCGGTGAGATGGCAGTGCGCGTTGGGCTTTGCTTCCCTATGCAGCCTGGTTGTCCTTCAGCACATCCCTTCCTTAAGCCCATCAAGGCTGGATGTGCTCTGGGCAGCCTGGTCCAGTGGTTGACCACCCTGCCCACAGCAGAGGGTTGAAACTGGATTATTTTTGAGGTCTATTTCAACCCAGGCCACTCTATGGTCCTCCAATCCCCAGTGAAGCAGGCATAGTTTGGCTTGTGCTGGCTCATGCATGAGGTGTGCCCCAGAGCACACCCAGCCTTGCCTTGAGTGCCCCCAGGGATGGGGCATCCACAGCCTCTCTGGGCAACCTGTTCCAGTGCATCACCGCCCTCTGAGTGAAACACTGCCATTTCTAGTGTGTGAGATCTTCAAATGCTGCAGCACTGCTGGATTTTTGTGTCCTGAATTTGGAAAATCACTCCAAATGACTTTATCCAAAAATGCATTATCTAGGTTAATAGGAAAATGAGACAGGCGGGTCGTTTTATACAATGAAAACACTTCACAGTGTATGAGCTGCACTAAAATGAATATTTGGGGGGATCTTTACAACTTAATCCCGTCCACTCTTTCTATTTTTAACCACTAATCAAAGCTTCTGGCTTGTTGGGAAATATTGCAAATCTTTCTATCCCCAAAGCTTTTAAATTATTCACTGTGCTTACTGTTCTCTTCCCGACAGGAGATTATCCTTTCTAATTGGAATTTTTCTACACCGTGTGTCTGCGGTGTGTGAAGGTCAGGGGGCAGCCCAGGCAGCAGCTCACGTGGGGCTGGGGCTGGGGAAACTGACTGCACGTACCCCTCCAACCCCTGCTGCCATGACCTGTGCCTGCACTGGTCGCATAGGAGCAGCGAGGGCAGCAGCACACAGCCAGGCCCTGTGGGATGCTCAGTTTTCTTCTGCCAGCAGAGCCAAAATCCCAACGTTTTGAATGCAACCAGGGACTAGATACAAAGCGGGCTGCGTCCTTATCTCACAGGGATCCGAGGCAGAACCAGCCGTACAGAATGACAGTGCACCTGATTTTATTAATTCTTCACATGCTGGGATAAAGGCAACGCTTCCTTTCATGTTCTGATCGTCTTTTACAGGAGTGCTGAAAACTGAGAGTTAGTAGGGATGTGATCAGGATCTGACGAGATATTTGCACACCTAACGCTGCTTTAATTAAGAGGAGCTGGGCACATTAAAGTCTGACTACACAGCGGAGAGAGCCTTAAGTGGTGTGTTTATCAGCAATGGAAAAGGGAGCTGCTGATCCCCACGGCCTGCTGCTCTGCGTGCTGCCAGCACTGCTGGGCTACGTTTGGATTTCTAAATATGAACTCCTGTCCTTAGCAGACCTGGGCTGATGTTAGAAGGTTTAAGCAGAAGTGTTTGTTCATGTGAGTTCTGCTTTGGCTGTAACGTAGTGCCACGCTCTGCACGCTCTCGGTGAGATTCCTTCCGAGTGATTGCAGAAGCAAACGGCTGTGGCACTGCTCTGGGGGAGCAGAAGGGTGGTTGTGGTGAATCCCCAGTGTAACCAAGCACTAGCAGGAGCAGCCCAGCCCGTGAGACACATCACTGCACCAAATCCCAAGCAAAGGCACCAGCAGGGCAGGACTGGCTGCTCCCATGCAGAGTTTCCCTTCCCTGTGACCGAACTCTGCTGCTGACCTCTCCTCCTTGCACACAAATGAGTGGTGGCACCACAAAGGACAGAAATGCTCCTCAAAGCCAGGAGCCCATCTCCCCTGGGACAGCCCCAGCTCTGTGAGGAGAGAGCCCGGTGCTGGGGTGACCCCAAAGCAGTCTTGCTGCAGCCAGTGCTTCTCAGATCATCTGATGGACTGAATCGCACCAATGATCAGCTCTGAAGTGGGGAAACAAATGAGTAAAGCTAAATGTTTGGGCAGCTTTTGAACAAGCCTTTGCCAGTAAGAGATAATGTCTGGAAAAGGTCAGAAACAAGAGCCTGGGATCTGAAGACTGAAAATCAATGACTTTTACAAGGATTTTAAATACTTTTATCAATAATAACCCAGAAAGGAGGTAGGTGAGGAATGATTGAAGTGAGGAATTCTGCTTTAGACTGGCAAAGCACTTGGGGCTGATCCCTGTGCAAGGAGATGAGCCCTGTGCAGGGTCTGCAGCACCAGCATCCCTGTGGGTGTCCGCAGCCTGGAACCCAGCATGCGGGGAGCAGGATTTGATTTGTTCCTCATACCTCCAATCTCACACAGTTATCCACTTGCTCTGAACCCCTTGAGCTGAAAAATGTCATGAGGACAGTCTGCCTCATGATTTTCTGCCATTTCATGCTTACTCTCTTGATGGCAAATTGCTGTGAGAATGGCTGTTTTTGATTTCAGGAACTAGCCTTATTTATTTATTTTTTGCTGCTCCGGATTGCATCTGAAAGTGCCTCCATGCAGTGGGCAAAGCATGGGCACTGTGGAGAGCAGTGAGCTAAACTCCTTTTGAACCTAAAATGGTTTGTTTTGAGCCAGTGATGGCAAGAGATGAAACTGCAGTGCTTTTTCACACATGTGCACGTGCACGTATGTGCATGTTTCACTGCTGCGGTGCATGTGTTCTGCTTGTGATGTAAGACAGCACATGCCACCCTGGGAATGCACTCATTCTGCTTGACCACGTTGCTGGATTTGCTCTGCACAGGCTGGATCATTTATTTACACCTGAGAGGCTGGCCGTGTCCATCTGAGCATTCAGGGCCTACAGAACATCAGCCAAGCTTGAGGTGTGACAAGCAGTACTGAAGTGAAGGATGATCTTATGATTTATTTAGGTCATAGTTTAATTAGTAATGATGTTATGTCGATTTCCAGAGGAGCTCTGAAGGACTCCTTTGCTTTGGTTTGGATGTTTGAGATTCCTGGTGGTCCCCCAGGCCCTGCATTGACAATGAGCTCCTCCTCCTGGCGCACCCAGGGCAGCACCAATTGGTAAAGAGAGGGTGGAGAAGTACAGCAGTGTAGGGAAGCAGGGAAAATAAAGCAGCATAGAAAAAACGGTGCTGTGGTTGTAACTGCTGGCAGCAGCACTGCTCCTTGGGGCACGAGGAGAGATGGCTGCAGGAGGGGCACAGCACAGTGATGGCAGTGCTGCCACCAACACCTAGGCTTTGTCACCTCGAGGACATGGGGCTGCAGTGCTGGGGTTGGGCTGGGCTGCCTGGCATGGCCAGAGATTTCCTATCAGAGCAAAGATGGCCCCTTCTGGTTTGCCAGTGTCTTCCAGCCAAGATAACATCAAAGTGTTTTCTCTCCTGACTCTCACCCTCCCTTATTTGAATGGAATTATATTCCCATTCCAGCTTTGCTTGAACAGATTTGTAGACTTCTTGTTGGGACAAAGAAATACATGAGGGACACTGTTAGTGGGCTTGGGGGGGATGGGTTGGGATTGGACTTGGGGATCTTAGAGGCCTTTTCCAGTCTGAACAGTTCTTTGACTCTGTGATGCTATGTCTTCTAGGAAGGTGTTTCAACAAGAAGGTGGTGAATACAGTGGTGGTGAAGATAGTGGTGCCTGTTATTGGCAACAGGTTAATGAACAGGACAGATTAAGATGGCATTCAGTGTACTCTTAGGCATTTTGAAACTTAAAGCCTTTAATACCTGCATCTCAACAATGAGTTTTGTGTCACAGCACGAAAGCAGCTCCTTTAAGAATGCACCGGAGGAGTTTCCCTGAACAGGGCATTTCTTCAAAGAGCTGCTGCTCAGCACAGGCACCTAGTAATTCCCAAACCATAATAATTGGAAAGGCTTGATTGGTAGATGCTTGGTTGCCGCCCAGTGCCCCCTTCCCACCTCCCCATATTACCAACATTGGCCATTTGCACATCCTTCATCCCTGGCACACCACAGTATAGGGTGACTTTGCCATAAATTAACCCTGGGGTAGGAGGTGTTTGGTGGAAGGATGCTGAGCAGCTGCTGATGGGGGTGTGGAGCTGCACTCTGTTGAGCTGTGGGAGACTGGCACAAGGGGAGGTGTTGTGTGTTGATCTGAGGTGCTCATAGAGGGGCTGCCAGCATCATATCAGGTCTGTAGGGGAAGGGTGTCACTAATAGTGCTGGACAACAGCAGTTCTGCTGGTTCTGGGATCCAGGAACAGGGAGGGCAGCTCTCCTTTCTCCTTCCCCACTTGGCTGTGCCCAGTAGAGAAAGGAGAGCCTGGTGAATGACAGTGGCAATGCCTTTAGCCAGCGCTCAGTGCTACTGGTGGGCCAAGAACAAGTGGGAAAGAGAGCCTATGGTCGCTGCTGCCAGCTGGCACAGCTCTTTGTGCTGCACGCAGCAGGACAAACCTCAGGCTCTGAGTGTGCACACGTTGTAAAGGAGCCACACGCCTTAGGAGGGCTCCAGCTCAGACAACAAAGCTTTTGTTCCAGCATTTCTAATTCTGCATTACAGAACAACAAAATTAAGACAACATTTCTTTTTCTTTTTCTTTTTCTTTTTCTTTTTCTTTTTCTTTTTCTTTTTCTTTTTCTTTTTCTTTTTCTTTTTCTTTTTCTTTTTCTTTTTCTTTTTCCAGTTAAAGTGATTTCTGCAACTTAAGCTTTGCTGTGCAGTGTGAGAACAGCAGCAGGGCTGAGCTGGGTCGGCTGGCAGCTTGTTTTGGTTACTGCTGGTAGCGCAGCCACTGAAGTTTTCAATGTCACTCAGTATACTTTAAATACAATTAATCAATACCTTAATAACAAATGCACCATGATGCATGCTGAGGTAATTATCTGTTTAGATTCTCCAGCTGTCTGGTGCAGATGTTGCTAATGGGGCTCAGGTGAAAGGCATCCTTCAGAGGCAGCCTGGCTGGGGGGCTGCTCAGCCCCTGCTGCTGGAAGCTGGATCCCGGTTACCATGTATCAGCCTGTGCCCTGAGCTCACAGACCAGGCAACATTGTTAGTCGGATGATGTTCTGAAAAAGCTACAGATACGTTATGAATGGAGCTGGGAGCACCAAAGGGCAAAATGGACTCCTTGGCAGAATGAGGAAGCACCCTGTGCTTGCTGTTGGTGTGATAAGTTCAAGAAATGGCCCAGTAACATGCTAGATTCATAAAGCCATTAAAGTGAAGGTCCTACTTTACTTTCTAGAGCATCGCTGCCCCAGAAAACCCACCTGAGAGCTGAGCTCTGCCAGGTGGAGAAAATCCCTCCCAGGTCGTGTTACAAAACACTTTGCTGTTGATGCTGGTTAAATAGCCATAAATCTGGGTTTCCACTGCAATATTATATCCTTACCATAACCACTCTGAAAATGCTTTCCTGTCATCTTATTTTATGTGTGGAATAACTTGGGATGTCTTTAGGTTGGTGCCAGTTTAGGGTGAACACCATTCACTGCTAACACAGCCAGCTCATAATCATGGCAAGGAGAGCTCATCAGCATTGTCACACACCTCTTAAAATCCGTGACATTTGAAAATGCACAAAGTGATAATAAAGAGCAGTCATAGGAAGCCTATGTGTTACAGTTTCAGTAGTGCATGTCAGCTGAGCAACTCTAAAACTCACTCCAGAGGTGGGGGAGCACCAACAGGAGCTCTGTCACGCAGAGTGGATCTGCGAAGTGTGTGAACACTCTGCAGCCATCTCAGGAAACATGGGACTCGGTTTTAACAGGAGGATGCTGCTGCCAAGTCCTGCTTCTGGGCTGGCTGTCCGAAGGAACCGACTGACTGATGTGGTACCATAGAATAAATGAAGAGAAGGGAAGCAAGCAGTTCTGAGTGCCTGCCACGGGCTGCTTGCATCCCAAAGCTTCGAGTTCATCAGCCCATTACTGAATACAAATGATATTGACTGTAATGTATACCCACAAATTGCATGCACATCTGCCCACCGACCATCCCAGCCACTGCTGCTAAAATCCAAATGAATGTAAACGTAAATTGCCTTCTTTTAATGCAAATAAAGCTTGTGTTAAGTAGCAACCTTGACTGGTTTTTAATTGCTCTTACAATTAGCGAGCTGGATGATGCTATCACAGAAGGGTTCGTGGGGAAGCCCATTCAAGCAGTGGTGTGTCATGCTGGGATGACGGGCATTGCTCAGTTTGCTCGGTACTCACTGTGAGCACCACACAGTTTGGGGTCCAGAGAACACATGTAAAGCTTGGCTTCGTTAGTATTAAAGCCCCTGTAAGCAGGGATAGTGGATAATACACAGCATGAGCAGAAGAGGCCGTCCTCACCTCCTGCCTGAATTGCCCATGCTTATTTATTGCAGGTATTATCTGCAGTGTCCTGAGATGGTGTGTGAGGCTGCTGCTTGCAAATAGCCCAAATGCTTTTAGGTGAAATATAAGATGGATAAAAGGGATCTTTATTCTGTCAGTTTGATGAATAATTACACTATGGGAGCTACTAAAAAGCTCTGCTCATAACAGGTTTCACCATCAGAGTTATGGCTGAAAGAGAAATGTTTTACTTTTACTATATTAACCAAAGCTACATTTACAGCCTGCAAATTGACGGGGTAGCTCTGTCCCTTCAGGCATGGATTAATACCTGTTTGATTCAGATATATGTCTGGCAGTGCTGAATGTAAGGGTGTTTGTGGCCAGGTGGTCCTCTCCTAACTCACTGCACTCCAAATACCCCCCCTGCTTTCTGCCTTTCACAGAACGTATGTTTTTCTCAGTTAATGAAAATATTTGAACTTTCATCACTGCAAGATTTGCTAATTAGGAATCCACATCAGGGATGAAACTGTCACACATTAAAACTGTCACACATTAGAGAAGGTTCCATTGTGGACACACTTTTAGTCTCATGCCTACGTCGCCGTGCACACGGTTTATTTGTATGATTGAGCACTGCCATAATAACAGAGTGGGAAATGTGCAGGCTGCTAATTTGCATGCTGAGGTATCACGGTTGCAAATGTAGTCTCAGAATTAGAGTGTGTTTGCCCATAGCTCAGTTCTGTAAACAAGGGCCCAGGGCTTGTTGACATATGGAGGATGGAAAAAAAAAATACTTTTATCCTTGCCCTGTGAGCTATCCCTGTAGTGCAGGAGGCACAAAAAGCTCCAAACTGAGCTTTCGGGTCATGTCAGGGATAGAACTAATGGTGCATCCCTGAAACTTAACCACAAAAACCTCTCCCCAGTGTATTCTTTCACTTATCAGCCCGGCAGCATGTGAGTGGCTTAGTAGCACGTTAATCACTGCAGCACCAAATGTATTTCTGAACGGTGGAGTTTTGGACCAGCACCAATTCCAGAACCTCTCTGAGGACCTCCTGTGCTCCTCGTTTTGGAGCCCATGAATAAATGCAGCTTGCAAAGCCCCTCTGGGGAGTAAAGCTGTGTGCTGTAAGACCCTGGGGAGAAGCCCACCTGCAGCACGAAGCCCAGGGCTGGACAAGCACTTACACAGCTGCCACAGTGGTAGAGCCCTGATGGCATCTGTTCTTTGCTGAGCTCAGGTTTTTGCTCCCAAGGTGCAAAGCCTGCCGTTGTCTGTCTGAAAGAACACGAGTAAAAAGCTGGAGCCAAAGCCTTTGGAATCAGTTGAATGTAAGCATCTAATGAGAGTGAAACACTGAAATTCTTTGCTGAGAGCCTCCTCGCTTTCCGAGGAACATTCAGTTTGGAACTGGGCCCAGAACATGCATCTGCCCCTGCAATTTACACCTCATCGAATAAGGCTAAAGAGGGAGGAAATGAAGATGATTAATTAAGGAAAAGTAAATTAGTCTCACTTTGTACGTAGCAACCGCGAGCGATTTTCTTGTTGCAGAAAACCTATTTGTGAGCTGGCTTGTTAGCCCTTTGTTTCTGCAGTAGGGATGTTCAGGTGTGAGCCTGTCAGGAGCTGCCAGGCACCAGCTCGGGTGAGTGGATCACCGTTGTGCAATTATGCAGTGCAGCTCAGAAGTGCTGGGTCCCTTTCTTTCCTTGTACAAATTTTTGTTCACGCTTTATTCTCTGCCAAGGATGATGAGAATGCTGCTATTTTTGAGACGTGAGCATAAAGGGAAGTAAGTAGCTCCTGAGAGCAGATTCAGCTTTCCTGAAAGCGGGCTGTTTGGTAGAAAGTTTTTCCTGTGATGTCAAGGCTCCAGGTGCAATGCTGTCGTGCTGCAGGTGTAAATCAGGAGCAAAGGGAGACAGCCTGGTCCTCCCCTGGGTACTGAGGACGAGTGTTCTCTCCTCAGGTGTCCTATAGCTGGCTTAGCTCAGCTAGGCTGGGACAAAGCATTGTTTTTACTCAAATGACACAGTGAAGATCCTAAAAGGTGTTGTGGCAAGTTACTGTGCTGGCTCTTGCTCAGAAGAGCTCTTTCTCTCTGTAAGTTTTCATTGCTTTTGGCTATCTGCACCTGACTAGCCTGGTGTACCAGTCACAGTGCTCTAAAGGTGAAAGACACATTCTTCTTGAAGAAGGTCTCAGTCCTTCTTTCCTCCTTTTAGTTTTTAATGTGTCTTGATTCATTTTACTCTGTTAGTGGAAATGAATGTTATTATCTGCTCCTCATTAAGAGAGAACTTCTTGCAAAATGCAAACCAGGCTCTCCTTTGGCACTGCAAAGGTTTGGGTTCACTTTGATTCATCATAATTGGAAAAAAATGAGGAAGATTAAAAGGGATATGACCGTCTCCTTTGGACTTTGCTCTGTCTTCAGCGGAAGTAGCATCTCTCCTGGCTCCAGTGGTAGAAGGAGGAAAAATGTCTCAGATAATGAGACTGGCAGCTTCTATGTAAATATTGTGACTTTTGCTAGAAGTGGAGAGCACCTAATGAAAGTGCTTCTAAAAGAAGGCAGTTGGTCTGAACGTGGAGATCTGATGAGAGGAGAAAGGCAGTGGGGAGCTCTGCCTGCTTCACCGCGTCTGCTGCCCTTTGCCCATTGAAAGAACAACCAAACAAGTTATGAAAACCTGGTCTTAGCAACTGCTGAGCCCTTGGGCAGGGGCAGCCCCCACTCCTTCCCCACTCCTGAGCATATTGCCTCTCCGATAGGCTCCGCTCTGTGAAATGAGCTCTGCTCAGGCTAGACCAAAACTGGCTCAAAATCAGTCAATTAAGATAATAGGCAGCACATCCTCGCTCTAGGAAAGGAGCAGGTAAATGAGCAGCTCAGAAAGTATCGCGTTTTCCTCTGCGAAGCCACAGGTACTTAGATTAAACGGATCGATAAGCCATCTGTATCGCAGTAAGAACAGTCATAAATTACTCAAAAATTCAGGTTTTTGAACAGGTTCTTGGGCACGCAGGCAAAGGCAGAGCTGCAAAGTGCTGCGGCTGGAAGCCGTCCTCGCATGCTGCAGATGTAATGATTCCATCGATGTCGTGAGCGAATGAGGGATGGGGCGCAGGGATGGGCCAGCAGTGATGAAGACTTAAAGTAACACAGCATATAATCCACACACTGGTTATGTTTCTGAGTCTGAGCAAAGCCCAGCACAAGCGACTCATTGAGCAGTGTGATGGGAGACCGACGTGGGCTCTCAGATGTCCAAGCTGACTGCACTGTGCAGCCAGGGGAACCCATGAGCTGCCCGTGGTGCCCAGGGCTGGTGGCTGTGCCAGCAGGAATGCAGCCTGTGGGGCACTTGGGTGTCCCAGCAGTGGTGCATGGGGTGTTCCCAGGCGCCTACCGGGCCATTCACACTTCAGAAAGCAGTTAATGATCATTGAAAGCATTAAACCTGGCCTTGTCCCGCTGCCAGCTTTAGTGGTTTTATACAGCAGCATGCTGGCAGCCAAGTGTTGCTCTTCCCCCTTTTGCTGTGTTCCCCACACTGGGGAGATGAAGTGAATGCACACACAGAGGAAACGTGATGCTGCACATAATAGCATTGATAGCACACATTGAAAACACTTATTTTTTTACCCTCTCTGGCTCTTCTCGCAAACAGAGCTGCGATCCAAAGCAAACAGAGCTCTCCAGGTGTGTGTGCTCAGCAGGAGCTGGGGCACGGCACAGCCCCTGACCACCACCTGCTTTTCTTTTTCCTTCCTTTGTCTTCTACTGCATTAAATTTGATGACAGTGCTGGATCCATAAGCTTGCAGTGCTTCTGCCAAAGAGATTTTGCAGCTCAGAATGATTCCTCCAGGAGAATGCTCTGCAGTTTGCAGCCTGGTGCATGAATCTCTCCTGGAGTTTCAAGAGGGAAGCAGCGAAGGGGAGGGTGGGATTCACCCACTTTATCTGCTACTTGCAGAGGTCACATCAGAAAGATGTTCTAGCCGGCCGTGTTACCTGCTGCTCCATCTCTGTGTTACACAGCACTTCTCAAGAGCACATTTTCATACCATGTTTCCTTTGATTACCAGAACGCCTTATGCTGGACAAGCAAGATGCACGGCTCACAGCTGCCTGCTGGAGTTTTTCTGTGGCTCAGAAGTAAAGTATATAACCACGTCTTTAATAATGCAGGATAGGGCTGCTCCTTGAGTGATTTATAAACTTCATAGGTTGAGTGAGTCTCTGCGAAAGTAGATTTACTGCTTTCTACATGAGCATCATTGAAATAATAAGGCAAGCATGTACAAGGTTAAAAGAGAGTCCCCATTTGTTTCAGCGTAGCTTGGAGGTGAATCTGTCTTCTGCCATGGCAGGGCCAGGAAGCTTCTCCCACCCTTCCTCCTCAGGATAGCCCATTTCCATCCGGACAGCTGAGAACTCGGTGCTAACAGTGGGATGGAGATAGTTATTGCCTGGCTGGGAATGGAAAAGGTCCATTCCTGGTTGATGCTGAGCCCAGGCACTGCAGTCACCCGGATCCACCCCGAAGTCCTGGAAAATGAATCCTCCCTGACCAAGGGCAGCAGGAGGGGAGGTCCTGGGAGCTGGGAGGGTTGCTGATGTGTTTCCTGAGAGCAACAGGAGGGTTGGTGATAGGGGCAAGAATGCCCCAGGCCAGCTTTGGCCTGGCCCTAGGGGCAGTGAGCACGGTGCGTACCCACTGGTGGGCATGCACGGGTGCTGAAGTGGCTGCTCCATGGGTACCAAGAAACCATCCTGCACTGCTGGAGCCCACCCTGCCCCCGAGGGATGCTCACTGCAGGATCCATCCTACTCCACCTGCGCTGCCTCTATATTCATGTTCTTAATGCAGTTTTACAGAGCCTGAGTCTTCCAATTGCGTTCAGCCAGCTGGGAGCTCATTACCGGGTAATATATCATCCTGGTGACACCGTTACTAACTAACTAATAACAGCTCCAGATGGCAAGGATACATTCTGGGTTCTCCTGACCATGAAGGAGTAGTCTTGAAAAATCTTAAATATTATCTTTTAATGTGCCACACATCGTCTCATTCAAAAGAAGCAGGCCCAAGAGGGGAAGGGATCATGTGTCATGCAAAGCCTGAAGTTCTCCTGCTCTTAGCTTTGCTGTTTTCCTCCTGGAAGGGAAGGGGGTCACAATTAGAGATGGATGACAAAGTAATGCCTTTCTTGGGATATCCTCTAAGCAGATTCGAAGCCGCCCGCATTGATATGAGACATTTGTTCAAAGTAACGAAGGAGGAGGTTTGTCAACAACTTCAGTCTCCGCTGCCGTTAATATGGAAATCCAAATGTCATAACCAGCAAAGACACAGCAGGAGTGGGCTGAAAACTTTGAACTTTTCAAGGAAAGAAAAAGGCATTTTATACAAATTCCACCGAAATGCAATTTCTCCGTGTACTCAGGTCTTCAAAGGAGGAACCTCCTCCCCTTCACCGGAATGGAAAAAAGCTTTGCTGATAACTGCGTTAACAGATGAAAGGGTGGGCAGAGTTTTTAAACAGACTGGGAAAAGGATTCTTCATCCATCTATTTTCTGTCTTCAAATGAACAAATGGGAAAAATAAACACGTATGGTTTCTCGGTCTATTATTCTCCCTTCATTGTCAAGGCAGATGCTTGCTCAGTTAAGAAAGACGGAAAGGTCTGTGGTTCCTTGAAAGGGCATGTTTTCATTTCAGCGGATGCTTTTTGAAACGATAAGGAAAATGATGTGCTATTTTTTCTTGCCAGATTCTGTTTATCCTTGTTGCTATGTCTCAGCTTTCAACCACTGTAATGCCGTGGGAGGATTTCTCCTCCTGCACAGCCAGGGCTTGGCGAGGGCAGGGATTTGCATGCCTTCCCCTGCTCCAGCCTGGCTGGAGCCTCATGCCCAGGTGTGGCTGTCCCCTTGCTCCTGCCTCCTCCACACCCCACATGCCCCCAGCCTCCCTTCAGCCCCCTCTGCCCCCAGCCCAACCTCCTCTCTGCCTCTTCTTTACTCCATCTGCCCCCAGCCTTCCTCTGCCTCCCAGAGTGATGCATTTTGTTGGGGAACTGGGCTCGATATCATAGCATCACAGAATGGCCTGGGTTGAAAGGGACCTCAAAGATCATCTGGTTTCACCCCCCCTGCCCTGGTAAGAGTCACCAACCACTGGAGCAGGCTGCCCAGAGCCACGTCCAGCCCTGAATGCTGCATTTCATTTCAAATCTATGCTGGAGAGTTCTAATCTGTGGCAAGCAGGTGCTGCTGCAGGTGAGCTCTGCTAAAAGCATATGTTTACTTGTGCTGTTGAAATTAGAAAAAGCTGTTATTTAGAAAAATTCCTCCAATAGTCTGTGTAATCATTGGCAGCCATGCGCTCTCAGCTGCAGGTTGTATTCCAATTTTATTTAAAAACCAATTTCAGACTTGCAGGAAGATTTAGTTCGAGCAGTTCAGGTACAAAGTAGAGGTTACAGATGTTTGGGGAGCAATGCCCATGTGCATCCCTGGCATGGGCAGCTCCTGCCCCCATCCTCCCGAAGCATTGGATGCCATCCCCGTTTGCTTTGAAATCCCATCTCACAGAGAGTTCTGCAGTTGTTCCAGTGAAATACCGCTGCTAACTTCCCAGGGAGCACTGTGCAGGAGCAGATCCGTCCCACTGGTGGGAGTGCTCCCGTGGAATTACATTTCAGCTGCAGGGGAAGCAGTAATGTACAGCCATTGCAGACTCAATGACTACAGCATAATTTTATTTATGGATAAATAATACCGAGCACGGAGCTCACAAACATTAATCTTAAAGCAAGGGTTTTACTTCTACATCGCCTCCTATTGTAAAATTAATAACAGGTAAGACGCACCGGTGAATTTAAGGGGCTGTTACTCTCACTGCACAGTGGAAGCATCCAGGTTCACTTGTTTACAGACACAGCTGCATTCCCAAACCTCCCTTGATGCAGATTGTCTGAGAGCCTGGGGCAGCTCCGAGCACGAGCAATAGCAACCAGGTGCAAAGCCAAGGTGATGTTTAAATTGCATCCTCTTCTGCTGAATTAGTGCTCTCTAATGATGTAAAACTAAATCTCTCCAGATGGCTTCTGTGAGCAGCCTTGTTCTCAAGTACAACAGAGAAGTTCTGCTGGAACAAACAAGGGGATGCTCCCCTCAGCCCTGTTGCTCTGGGATCCTGATGCCACCGGGGCACGTGGCTCAATACCAACACAGCCAGCCTGCTCATGTGGAGGTTCCCTCCTGCTCTCATTTCTCATCAGAAATTGCCTCTTTGAGTTCTTTTGTATGAGTGAATGCCTCCTCCCCAGGCCTCCTCTCAACTTCACGGCTCCTCCTTGACTCGAGGCCCTCCTTACATATGCCCTCGTGCAAATGAAACGCTTCTGTTTCAAAATCCTTATTCATAAATATCAACACTTTCAGAGACAGGAAAGCACATGTGAGCTCTAAATCTTTATTTAAGCTGTCAGTGATATCCTCTTGTTTTAAAGTGCTCAGTGTTAAGCATTTTCTACAGGATTCTTAGCCTAAATCAGCACTAATAGGATGTCTCCCAGCCCTGTAATTCAGTCCTTCACCCCATCCAACAGAAGTTTGCACCTCATTCATACTCAGTGTGTGCAGCTCTAAGCACACCAGTCCATACACTAAGATTTACTGGGCACAAATCCACACTTTAATTATACATTTACTCATTTACTTCTGTGACATGGTACATCAAGGTGGCTGCAGTGTTTGTGTGATGGTGGAATGAGGAAATGCTTCAAAGATGAACTGAGAGATGCCTGAACTATTCATGTGCAGTGCCTAGGAAACTGTACAGTGGTTTCCTAAATCAGAGGAAGGAGAGGAAGTGGAGAGCTCAGCTGATACCCTTGTAATAACCCCATGGGCGTGGGGTGACTGTGGGCATTGGTGTATTGAGCAAGACTTCTGGCTCTGAGTTCTCTTGTACATGGCTCTCTCCAAGGACAAAAAGGGGGACAGGCAACCCCACTGAGGATGTCATTCCAGGGCATGGGGCACAGTGCTCCACCAGTGATGAAGAATGAGGCTTTAATACTTACTGCCTTTGATTCTCCCTTTGCTCTGTTTCTCTCCAGGAGCAGAATTCAGAATTACAGCAGGGGCGTTTTCCACAAGCGCATTGTGCTGAAGGGATGAGAACCACAAGCCTGCACATCAGCCATTCTCAGAGCTCAGAGCAGACCTCGTTGTTTCATTCTGTCCTGGTGTTGGAAGCAGTCTGCCATGCAGAGGAGTGGGTCCCTCCTCCATTGGAGATCCCCCAGGCAGTGTGACGGGAGCAGCCATGCCTTAGGGATGCCCTCAGCAGCGCTGCATGGCACCTCCTGGGTCCCCACGAGGCTCTGCTGCCCACAGCCCCGCTTTGCTTCCCTGTCTGTGTGAGGTTGTGCTCCGGCTCACACTGCTCCTTTATAGTCAGAAGTGAAAGCTCTGTAACAGCCTTCACAGCTGCGATCACCCGCTGATACCACGTTTGATTTCATCTCGCACTCCGCACCAATGACTAATTCAAATCCCGGTAAGAGATCATCAGAGACAGAGAGGCAGAGCTGCCAGAGCTGAAATAAGCTGAAATGAGTTCCAGAAAATGTTACAAACCGCAATCCACCCTGTGGGCCTCCTCTGCACATCACCCCTGCCATGGGCAATGAGTGCACCTAACACAGCTCCAGCCAAGGGCTCTTTAACAGCTCTGATGTGTCAGCTGGACAGTCTGTGTGTGCTGCCACACAATCACAGAACCGTAGGGGTTGGAAGGGACCTCTAAAGATCATGGAGTCCAACCCCCTGCCAGAGCAGCTCCCTGGACCAAGAGCAGTTCAGGCTGCACCAGCCCGCACCAACCCGCAGTGCTTAAGCAACCACAAGCACTGATTGCACAAGGCTTTAGTTCACCAAAATGGAGAAAGAAAGCCTGCTGTGTTTAGCATTTCAAGGTTTGCGACACAGCAGCTCGGTATGACACACAGTTCAGTTTGTCATCCAAAAAACTATTTCATCAAAACCCTTCCCCCGTCCTCAAAAAGCTCCTCACCTGAAGCACTTGTGAAGTAATGCCATCAGGTACATAAGAAGCGAAGACAAAGCGAACACGATTCCTGCCCCTCTGAACTGTTGAACAGAGAATGTAAATTGGGAGAATGAGTCAGAAATTAAACCTCTGCTCTCCTGCAGAAATATTTTAAGCTTCACTCGACGACTGGTTTGCTTCAGACAGGAACACGTTCCCGGGGAAACGTTTCTCCAGTTAAATGAGAATCGTAATGTTGCAAAAAATAAAATAAAAAACCGAACGTGTCAGAAACTTTTCTCTACAAAAAGAGAGAGCTGATTTGTTTTTCTCTGTGTTTTTCAGATCCGTGCCGGAGGGGCGGTGTCACGGAGGGGATCCGGCCTCGCTGCTCAGGGCTGCAGCTCTGGGCTCACTGTGGGCATCGCAATGGGGCTCCTTGCAGCCAGCTGAGCACTGTTGGTGGTGGGACACTTCTCACCTGTTTAAATTCGAGTCAGTGTTTCATCTGGCTTTGGAATCACAGAACTGTTAGGGACAGATGCTCCTCTAAACCTAATGCTTGGGAAAACAGAAGAAATAAGCAAAAAATGCCTCGTTTGAAGCAAAATCTTGTGTGTTTGCATATATATGCAGATATAAAATTGTGTAGTGTAACTGCTAGCTATTTTAGATTGATTAATGACATTGCTCTCTTCTGTTATGTATGTTAGGGTGGGATGAGCTGGTCGGTGAGCCTGTGCTTGACCTGCCTGGAACCCCTGGGGCTCCCACCAAACCCAGTGTCCCTTGATGGCATTTCTGAGAGGGCAAACAGGGCACAGAGCACTGAAATGCATCAGCTGAAATAGGTGTAAATGAAGTATGTGCTTCTCTGAGAGCAATGGGCTCTCGGCACTGATCCCAGTGGGAGATGACATGGACTGAAGCTGCAGCACTTGTGTGCCTCTCAGGTTGCCTGGGCCCTTCCCACCCTGCAGAGCAGCTCCGGTCCCTCTGGCCGTGCTCGGCCAACATGACTCCCACCACTGGAGCTACTTCCCCTCACTGCTCAGGCTCAGTGCTTGTAATGAGGAGGCACAAACACGGCTGACAGTACGGTCCTGCAGCCCATCTGCTCCAGCCCACGTGGTGAGGGCTTTATTAACTCATCGATGGCTGTTTTCCCTTCATCCCTCTTTGTCTGTTGCATTATAATGTTCACACAGGAGGATGGGCAGAACTTTAGGGAATTTAGGCACCGAGGTGCTTATGCCATGATCACATGGACGTTTGTTCCTGCAGTTAACATAGAGAATAAGGAATGTGAATTAAAGGGGCAGATATTCCTGCTTTTCTCTCTTAGAAATACACCACCAGCGTACAGAATGCTGCTGTAACTCAGCAGAAAACTAAAAACATATTAGCCCCCAGCTCCGAGCGAGCCAGATCTCTCTGCAAGATTTCGGCAGGCAGGCGGCCAAGTGGGAGCTGCAGCCACAGAGATATATCTCTTCTTGCTCCGGCTCATTAGCAAGAAGCAGCTGTTAGTTCATTCAGTATTAATGTCAGCCGTAATGAAAGACACCCACTTGTAGGAAGAGGTGAATTCGGAGAGAACTATAAAGAAGGACACTGTGCCAAATTGCACGGTATCAGTCAGGGTGGTTGAATTATAACAAGACTCAATTTTTGTGAAACCATAAAGGAACAATGATAAAAGCAGGAGAGATGCACAGACTCCTGACTCAGCAGACTCTAACCACAATGCGTGCACTTGACTTGAAATTAATGCAACGTATAAAATTAGGAGGAATTTTGCTGGGATGATTTCAAGTGTCAAAACCTGAGATATATACACTCATATCTGTATGATACTGTTCATGCTTGATACAACCTGACTGCCGCCGCTCAGACAATCTGCCCCAGGGAACAGCTGAAAAAATGAAACTCGTTTCACTTTCCACTTCTGAAAGCGTAGGACAAGGCTTTACAAACATTTAACCTGGTTTTTTTCCTCCTTTGTAGGGAGATTTAGACTTGATGTCAGGAAGAAATTCTCTACTCTGAGGGTGGTGAGACACTGGCACAGGTTGCACACTGAGGTTGTGGACATCCCTTCCCTGGAAGCACTCAAGGCCAGGCTGGATGGGGCTGTGAGCAACCTGGGCTACAGGGAGGTGTCCCTGTGTGCAGCAGGGCTTGGAACTCTTCCAACCCAAACCACTGTATGGTTCAATGGCATGCACAAAGCCATAAATGCTGTGTGTCAGGGAACCTGAATGCCTTCGTTGGATGTTCCCTCCCACCTGGAGGTCTGGGTAGTTGGGATGAGTTTCCCCATTAGCACCAAGGTGATGCAGCAGTGAAAATGCAGGGGAGTCCTTGCTTCCATGTCCTACACATGGGTCAGTGCTGCTCTGAGCAGGGTGCTGCCTGTGATGTATGAGCAATCAGACTTGTGTTCACTTTCACAGAACTCTGTGATGGTGGGAGAGGAGTGTGGTGGGACAGCTAGGGGTGGGAGAAGGCAGGTGTGGCCTGCTATGCACACATTCTGCCCAAATACTGGGTGAATTTCAGGCTTCTGTCTTGATTTAGCTTTCTGCTGCATCATTCCCCACTTCTTATGTTCCACAAAAGAGATCTGGAGAGGGGAGCTGTGTGTGTCCTTTCCCAGGATGTGTGATTTCAGGGAACTTCACAACAGGACCCATGCAGCCAGGGCTGCTGTTCTGCCTCAAATGCATTGCTGGGAAGAGGGCTAAGGGTGAGTGCGGCTGAGAACTGCAGCCAAAGAGCTGTGGGGTTCGTGGCCATGCATTTATGGGCTGAGGTGAGGTGTGTGAGCTGAGAGCTTGCTTTATTTGCTGGGTAATGTTCTGTCTCCTTTGCAGGGCAAAGCCAAATGAAAGAAAATCCTCATTTAGGAGCATGATTGTGCATTCAAGCTGAGGGGAAAAGAATGCCTAAGTGGAAGACTAGAGGGAAAGTGCCATTTACAACAGCAGAGAGCAGTAATTACTGTGCATGGAAACATTTGTAACTTTGGAGATTCTGGGTTAGACAAGTTCTAGATGCTCAGGTGTGTTTTTAATGACCCAAGGCCTGTGTGTCCTTACTCCCTGCTGCCTCACAACCAGAGCGCTGCTGTATCTTCTGTCTGTATTTGACAGCTTTATGTTTGCTCCTCCTGCAGGTGCAGTGCTGATGGCTGACACAGGATGGAGTGGGACGCTGCGATGTTTTATGCTGTCAGGGCAGGCACGTGGCTGGAGGAGGGTGCATCACTGATTGCTGGGACGCTTTGGTTCCTTCTGTCTGCAGCTGTGATGCCCAAAGCTGCAGCGCTCCGTGGAGGTGACAGCTGTGGGCATCTCTGCTGTGACACAGCTGTGCTGCCCCAGTGCTGGCAGCCTGGCACCCATGGGTGCTGCAGGGGGAGGCAGAGAAGGGGCTGCCTTCACCCCGCAGCACGGCTCAGCGCTATGTGTTGAGGAATGAGCTCTATCGAAGCGTATGTAAGCCAGAAGTATTACTTCCAATAAGCCCGATCTCATTAGCAGGGTGAACACACTAAGTCCTGCTTTCCAGAGAGATGCAGCTGAGATCCAGGCCCATAAAGCACAGCGCTCAGTGAGCAGCTCCCAGCCAGGCAGTGATTAACACAAACGGTCCTCTCTGCGCAGGGGGTGCGGTGTCTAATGAACTTCTGGGTGATGCTGATTGCAATCAGTCCTCTGCCCCAAACTCACACGAGGGTGGCTTTCCTTTTTCTGTAAAACAGTTTGGCGATTTGAAGCACACGTCTTCTGTCAGCTGTCCAATGAATATTAATCTGTTTGCAATAAACTGCCTTATGAATAATTCGCTTCGCAAAATGAGTGACTTTAAGATATTGCAAAGTTAAATGAGCCATTAATGAAGAATGTCTTGTAAATATCGCCTATTATCGGATGTTTGGGTTTTGTCGCTCGCTTTCATTCCTTTATAGATTAATGCCTTGCAAAGAGAGGCTTTAACTTTTGTTCCTCATCACAGTTTTTATTGTCTCTATTCAAATGTTGGATGGATTTATGTTAAATTACAATGGTTATGGCCCATTCATGAGCTTAAGAGACTGAAATGCTACAGCCAGTGAGGAACAAAAGGCAGGAGACAAGAAAATGCCTCCATTCAAACAAGGGAGGAGGATGCCTGAGTTCAGACTTCGATTCTCCTGAGCTACCTCCATTAGCCAGGGTAAGTCTTCCAGCCCTGCCCAGTGTCATTAAGTAAGGATGCTACTCCTTTTTGTTCAAAAGATTTAGTGAGAACACTTGGGCATCTCACTAAGCAGGTATGCTGCCTAGCCCTGAGAGAAGCTGATCTTTGCTCGGGGTATTAAATTCAATAAATTAACTTTTTTTAATATCAAATTTTGCAAAGCTAAACAAAATGGGGATAGGGAGGAAGGCTCCAAATTAGCATGGTCTCCATGGCTACTTGTAAGGGTTGTAAAAGCAGAGAGACCAACACAAACAAGGAGATATTACAAAAGAAGGAAAATGAATGCTCAGCCATCCCTGAAGATCTAGGCTCATAGGGAAGAAACTCCACAAAGGAGGGATCTCCAACAAGAGATCCTTCCTCAGTGGCAGTCAGCCCTGAAATGAGGTCTAAGTGGGGTGCAGCCTGGCTCACCCCTTCTGGTCACGCAGCTGAATCACCTTGACTCACTTGTGCTCCCAGGGCTGACCAGACCTTTCCTTCGGGTGCTGATTCAGTGGTTCAGGCTGTGTCTCAGCAGTTCCCGTGCACTATTGAATCAAAAATGAATTGGTCACTGATGATCTTCCTGAGTGATAGCCCTGTCTGCCAAGGGCTCTCCCTCGGTGGGAGATCCTTCTTCTCTCCCTGGGGAGGGGGCACTGCATCCAACAGAGAGGAGGAAATCGCCCTGAGGTTCCTAACTATCCAACAGATCAGTGTCAGCTGAAAAATGCCTCATTTCCCCAGTGTACTCTGACTTGGGAGCGTTACTCATTTCTGTAGGTGAGCGTCCAACAGGCACTATGAAGATGAGCCTGTAAGAGCCACAAAAATAGTCAAGCAACGTGAGCTTAGGAATTAATCACTTTAAACTGCAGTGAAAAATTCTATAAACTGCTTCCTCTAAAAGAAAGATTCAGTAAACTGGAGAAAGCCATCTGAAGGAAAACGCTGACAGCTGCTATTTGAGTCCCTCCTTTGAGACCACTCTCACCTTGACTCAACCAAAAAGCAAACAAAACCTTACTACTCCAAATTATACAAAAAAGAATTAGATCAGATATTAGTTATAATGACAGTGGCCCACTTCAATCAATAATTCAAAGCACGTCAAGAAGTCAGACTAAATGTGAGTTAAGCTGTTGGTATGCCTTCATACAGCAATGCTTTGCCTGGAATCTGCCCCTTTTGTGTTGCTGGAGAATGTCAGCTGTGAGTGGGTGCAAATAGGGAAGCAGTGCTGAATTCTCGGTTTGCATTGTCTACTGAGGGAAGAGGTTTGTTTGTTGTTCCCTTTGAGCAAACATAGATCAGACAGTGCTTTGTCAGCAGGTTACGCTTTCCCTCTCCAAAATGCCACCTGTGACTCCTGTTGAGAGAGTCACTTGTTGGGCTCTATTGCAATTAACACAATTAGTGTTTCAGTACGGTGAAGGGTTCATCAAAACCACCGGGCTGAAAACTTCTGACTAATGAAGTCAGCTGTGCTGGGGACACGGATCTGCTCCCTCTGAGAAATGAGGTGAGACTCAGATCTCAGCCTCCAAACTTTGAATGGTTAAAGGAGCTGGCAAATTGCAGGAAAACGCAAGCTGTGCGGGCAGATAAGCGTTGCTTATGAATAACATTACCCTATAACTCTCATCTGACGCTCTTATCCTTTCTCTACCACTGCTATGAAGATTGCAAGGCAGATAATAGAACCATTTGTAAATTAAGCAGAGTGGGTTTGGTGAGTTATTCTAACATTTAAATCTGTTTCTCTTTTTTTGGGAGGGGCTAATGTGGAGCTGCCCTTTCTCCTTGACTTGTGCTACTGCATCCCAGTGCTGGGGGGGCTGCAGAGCTCATGCTCTGTGGGCTCTGTCAGGCTGTGGCTGTATCACACCGTCCTGCTCTCATGATTCAGGTGGAAGCTCTCCTGGCCTGTTCTGCACATGGGCTCATGCTGCTGGTGGTACTTTGCCTTGGGCAGGCTGCGGGGCCTGGAGTGGCCAGGGGGCTGCTCAGCATGCCCACCACACCTGAGTCAGAGCACTTACAGCCCAGGAGGCATTGCCTTTCCCAGTTCTAATGACCAACAGGTATGTTGTCAGCGAGCTTATCTCCTTATTCCGCATCCACAGCACTGGCAGCACTGACACTGTGCACTAGGACATGTGTGTGAAAGCCCATCCCAGGGAGAACAGCCCTATTTTTTTCCCCCAGAGACCCTTGTGTGGTTGCAGCTCCGGTAGAATCCCTGCAAAGCAGCAGCAGCAGCAGCGAGGCTCCGTCCCAGGCTGCGCTGCCCCACACATGGCTGTGGAGGCTGGGGAGAAGCTGCTGTGTGGAGGGTGTGATTGGACTTTGTGCTTCTCTAGAAAATTAATTAGGCTATTCTCAGGGCTCCGCAGCAGCAGGCTGCCATGCGGTTCTCCTGTGTGGGTGTAGTCCTGGAGGTTTTCTGAAGCTTTTAATTACCAGCTTGTGAAGCGCTGTGCCTTGGAGGAAAACAGGAATGCTCTGCAGATGGGAGGCGGTGGGGGGATGTTCCCAGCCAGATACCTGGAGGTAAACCTGCTTGAAACGGTCTCTGGGAGAAATAAAACCAGAAGGAACGATTCTGCGCGTTTGAATTAATCTTACAAAAGCAGCAGGGGTATATGCACGTTATGTTCTTAATTCCAACAGTTTTATAAAACCTGGCTGCCACAGCGAGGGCTTCAGAGGGCCTTTAGCAGTGCCAATATTTTCCTTTCTTATAGCAGCCTTTCATGCATTTGTTCTGAAACAACACTTGTTCTCACTTGGCTAATCCAGTCCCTTACACAGATTTTTAGAGGTTTATTGCTTAGGAACAGAAAACACCACATTCGTACGCAGGATGCGTTACGGTGTCAGATAGGAACTGCTACTGAACGTTTCTCAGGTGCCACTGGGGGGGAAAAAAAAAGAAAAGCACTTGTAATAATCATCTCCATCAGATGCTCTGTGCAACTGAGAGCAAGGTGAGGGTTGGCCTGTGCCCCAGTAGGGCAAGAGAGGATGGCCTCACGTTGTACCATTGCCAGGCTGGCATGAGGACAATGTCAGGCACTGGCACAGCTGCACAGGGGTGGGGAGTCCCCACCCCTGGAGGTGTTCAGAGCTGTGGGGATGTGGTGCTGAGGGATGTGGGCACGGTGGGGGTGAGGGTCTGATGTTGCGTATCTTTGGTCGCCCCTAGACCATCAGAGATGGCTGAAACAGGAGCTGCCCCAAAAAGCATCTGCCTTTTTTCTTTTGTGGCTCTCAGTAGCTCGTGCAGTTGGAGACAGAAGGTTCTGCACGCGATTTTTATCTTGAAGATAAACACTTAAAGAAAGGAAAAAATTACACTAAATTAAGAGCTTGTAATAACTCATAATGTCTATCTCTAAACGTTTTCTTCTGTGGCACCAGAATTACACAGATGTTTTTCTCCAGTGAGGATCTGACAGACCTGAGTACTTTGTTTCCTTGATGAAGACAAATTCCTTGAACGCTCCATTGGGTTAACGTGATGTCTGAGTGTTGGTTTAGGAACATGGTGATAAATTAAATCGCTGCTGTTTGACACACATGTGGGCAGCTGATCAGTACAGAGTTTGAGGGTAACATAGAAGTTAATAACCCATAGGTTTCATACACTGACCCCGTGTGTTGCCACCATGGCATCTGCTGAAGCTCCTCGCCCCACGTCTGGCTGTGAGATCTTTTCTGATCTTTTCTGGCCTACTCTTCTGTGCAGAAATTTCTGTGCCATCCAATGCTCGAGCAAAGCATTTGGTAGCAGCCCAGTTCTACCCACCCTTGGTTCACCACTTAAGAATTGTGAATTTGCAGGAGGGTTTACAGCTTGTTTTTGATTTAACTGACCTTTGTTGTTCCCTTCCCTCTGGTTACTCACTTCTTCCTTCTTCATCTCACTCTTCTCACTCTTTTTATTTATCTTTGTCCCTTCAGTCTCACTCCTCCTCCTTTGTATATATCATCCTTCCTCTTGATAATCCCTTATCACTCTGTTCCGTTTTCCCTTAGCTCCACTGCCTCTCCATTTCCCCTTAGCACTGATTTCTGGACTCAGGTTTCCAGGGGCTGGGCTGGAGGAGGTGGCTCAGGCACTGCATCCACTGGCCATGTACCAGGTGGGTGTCAGCAGAGCTCTGCCTGGTGATCTCATCTCACTAATTCTGTACTTTGACTGAAAGAGGGGAAAAAAAAGTGATTCAGAAAGTATTTAACTCAACAGATAATATCTGTCCTTCCTACAAATGCAGCTTGGCCATCTATGGAAGAAAGATGATCTATTTAGTTTCATGTTTCAGACTTCTCCAGTTTCAGCTAATGCAGTGGTAATGAATCATTGACCCTAGAAAAATATCACTGATTTGATTAATTAACACTTAAAAGAAATCCTCAGATAGGAAACTTTCAAAGGTTGGAAATAATGCTGGTATTTTATCTGTGCTCTTGTTAACCGGATTCCTAAGAAAAATTCCAACACAATTTTTATGGGGCTTATGTTCTGGTTTGTGCAGCACAGCTTTTGATTAGGGCATCTTTGTCAGAATTGTGATACAACACAGGGAAATTCAAAGGGAAGTTGATCTGGCTGAGTTGAAATTCTATCTCTTCTTGGGTGCTGTGCTGAGGTGTGGCTACAGGTCAGCAGCCAGAGGATGTGTGCCCTGTGATGAGGGAGCACCACAATGTCTGTGTTCATGTCAAGGCTGCAGAGAGGTGCTGGTGGAGCTCCCATGGGTGCAGCTGGGAGCTCCCTTTGGCCCCACAAAGTATGGGCTGGTGTTGGCAATGCTGAGCTCTGCCGTGTGGCCCCTGCTTGCTGGACATCCCCGTGCTGGCTGTGCTGTGTGTGTGTGCTGCACTCTGGGGCCATATGGGACAGCTACTGAGCACCATGGGGTGGGAGGAGCATCCTTGTGTCACTGCTGTCACCGGGATCTGCTCTCTGTGATTCAGTTGGCAAACACCTTGGATGAGTTGGGACCCCTGGGTTTCATGGAATCCACACGTTCACCGAATGAAATCCTTTTTCTTAGAACTTCACTCTGCGTCTGTTCCTGAAAGGCCCTGGCAAGAAAAGGGAGAAGTGTTTGCATTTTTATTCCCTTCAGGAATGGACGTGTTTGGCAGCAATTTAGAATTCAATCTGAAAACAAGTTACAGTGCTATCATTGCGTGATGGGATGTTATTATTACACGTTAATTAAATAACTGAAGCATGTTAACTGGTGATTAGTCAGGTGTGCTTCACTTGGTGTGGTGGCGGCGTGGCACAGCGGATGAACCTTGTAGGTTTTGAGGTACCTTGTAGGTCTTTTCCAGCCTTGTGACTCCATGAGTCTACAAAACCTGAGAGCCACGTCCTGCTGCAGCCTGCTCCCAGCAGCAGAGCAGCTGCCCTATGATGGCCTTCACTCTGCGCCTTGCTGAACCTTACAGGCACTGCTTTCTGTGAATTGTGCCTGTGGTATATCCTTTGATCCATGCTGCTTATTGGATTAAATCTACTTTAATAACTGCATAAAGCTATGCTTGGATTAAGGAGGGAAACGAGCGCTTTGAGGAGGGAAGTAACAAGGCTGACTGCACGCCATGCTTGCTGCCTTCAGCCTCCATGCATTAGCAAAAGCTGTCAGTGCGTGGTGTGCTGGCGTGTGCTGGCTGGTGGCTGCTGCTGCCTGTGTCCCAGCAGAGGCCATCCATTCAGAGCATGTTTGTGTTCATAGGATCATAGAGCCATGGAATTACAGCGTGACATCTTGCTCTTGCAGGGTTCACATGGCCCCACTTCCCAGCCTGTCCGTGTCCTTCTGGATGGCATTCCCCCCTTCTTTCCTACCACCTCCACCACTCAGCTTAGTGTCACCAACAAAGTGCTGCAGGGGCACTTGATCCCACTGTCTGTGTCACTGGCAGTGCTTGGCAGCAGCACATTCCTCACTTGGGAAATAGAGGGGACCTGGGTGATTTCCCAGCTGTCCTCTGGGATGGGAAGCCCCAGATGAAGAAGTCCACATGTGCAGTTGCACCAGTGTTGCTCCCAGTGCCAGGAACACTGTTAACTTCTCAGCACCCTCTATTTGGGCAGTAGCCCCGTGCCGTACTGTGCCATGCAGCACTCCCACCTGACTGCTGGAGCAGGGCTGCCTGCTCACAAAGCCCAACACGAGGGATCAGGAGGTTAATCAGGCACAGCAGTTTTCCTGTAGGAAACTGCCAATTGCTTTAAAATTAATGGCTTAGGAGAGTTTCTAGTAGATTTAAATTTGAAAAAAAAAAAAAAAAAAAAGGCAAAAAAGCTGTGAGAAATGCCAGGTTTCCCCCATAGAGCCGTCACAGCACAGCTTTGCTGCTACCAAACAAGCAGTGCTCTGCTATTATTGGTATTCAACAAATAATAACATAATCATCTTCAAGTGCTGTCAGATTACTCCTGGAAGGTGGAAGCGTGCGATGCTGTGGCAGATTTTGCGATGGAGGGGGAGCACGAGGGGGGTTTGCTACATAGGAATCCAGACCAGGTGTGGAGTGGGCTGGGCTCTGCAGTGTGAAAGTGGCACGGGGCACGTGGGGCGTTTTGTGTTTGCATGCAGAGGAATTGCAGGTTAGGGAGATGCTCTTAATTATTTTAATTCTAATTTGCTGGAGAAAGCCTTCACCTGCTGCACGTTGTCGGTCTGCTGAGATGTTTGCCTTTCCTATGGAGCTCAGACTGTAACTCCAGAGGGATTTTAATGGGAGAGCTTTTAACAGGAGGCTGCAAACCTAAGGGGGGAAATGATTCCTCAGGAATGGCACTGAACCCTCACCATCTGCTAGCTGCTATTACCAAGGCTGGCAGTGCTGCTTGGAAATAGCTCTTGTCTGGCCCTGCCCAGCTCCCTGCCCCATCCCTTAGTGCTGCCGGAGGGGCAGGGCAGCAGCATGCTGCTGTCTGTGTGTGAGCTCTGAGGATCCCAGGAAGGACTCCAAAATAAAACAGGGTAAAAGCCGGACAGCTCAGGGCCCTCCCCCCCCCTGCTCTCAGAGTCACGACAAGAGACGCACAGAACTCAATTACTAAGCAGAAATGCAGCACGGGGCGTAATTGCCATCCAGCAGCAGGGCCCTCCCGCATTGATTACTTTTTCCCTTTAGGAATTTACTTGTCAGTTGAGTTTTGCTTTCATTAAAGTACTTTTTTTTTTTCTTTCAATTTTCCTCTGTTCAGAAATATCCTGTGAGGCAACTTAGGGGCTTTTTCCTCCCCTCCCTCGCTGCCAGACGCTGCCCGCACTACTGCCAAGTTAAACTGAGTGCAGGAATTTTCTAATAAGAAAGGATTTCAATAGCTATTGCTCTCCCTTAAAGCCCAGCCTGGAGCAGACTATGCTCCCACCTCCTGCCGTCCTCTTGGAGGAAAAAAGCAGAGAGATCTGCAGCAGCAGGGTGGATGGTAACTCCCTCTGCAGCTGCATGGGGACTCAAGCTGCTCTCGTGCTTCCCCAGGGTTTGTGCATCCCCAGGGACAACACAGCAGGAGGAGCTCAGCCCTCTCCCAGCACATAGCTGCTGGGGACGTGGGGTGCCTTGGGGCAGGTGCTGTTGAATGACTTCTGCAGCTTTCAGCGGATCTCCTTCTGAGCCACAGTCTTCTTTCTAAATAAGACAACAACTTTCTATAGTGTCTTCTGCCTGAATTTAAAAGGCTGGAAGCTGCAGCTTGGTGTTATTCATAACCTATGTGAAATGGGGTGATCAATAATTCTCTCTTCCTTGGAATGTTGCTGTGAGTTCTAACAAGGAGCCCCTCTACATGCACTGCCAGCCTGACCAGCAGCTTAACTTCAGTGCCAGCCTCTTGTTGAGCCTCACCACTCTCTCTAACTCTCTTACAGGAGGTTGTGGCGGGGTGGGGGTCATTCTCTGCCCCAGGTAACAGCAATAGGATGAGAGATGATGGCTTCACATTTTGCCAGGGCAGGGTCAGGTTGGGTATCAAGAGAAGTTTCTTCTCCAGAGAGCATCCAGGTGCTGGCACAGCTGCCCAGGGGTAGGGAATCCCCATCCCTGAAGGTGTTCAGACCAATAGGGATGTGGCACTGAGGGACATGGGCACAGTGGGGTTAGGTGGGTGGTGATGGGCTGGGGGATCTGAGAGGGCTTTTCCAGCCTTAATGACTCTGTGGTTCTATGATGTGCTCCCACAGGACTGTCACCCAGTGTGTGGCTGATGGGCTGTGGGGCAAGGACACAGTGGAGCAAAGGCAGGACATGGCCCTGCTAGGGGTGGCTGCCACCACAACACCTGGGAAGGGAGCAGGTTTGACGAAGGGCCCGAGGCAGCAATCAGCTGCAAGGCAAAATCCTCCCTGAAAAGGGCAACAAGTGGTGCAGAGAGATGGAGAGAGGCAGGTCCTGATGGTGCTGCAAAGGCTCCTTGGGGAATGGAGCAGAACTCTTTGCAGCTGAGCAACTGAATAACAGTATCAGAGTACTGGGGGTATTTAATACTGGAGAATTTAAACCTGACGGTTTCCAGGTGGGCTAATAATGTCTAAGTGCATTTTTTCTGTACCTCTACACCATATTTTCACACTCAGTTTGGGAGATAAGCTCACAGAACTGAAATGCCTTGGATGATACAGGGAGGTTTCAAACCTGCCCTGAGCTCTGATGTTACGGTGACCCTGGGGTTGTGGCCAGCAGGGTTGAGAGGTGGTCCTCCCCTGTGCTCTGCCCCGGGGCTGTGGGTCTGTTTTGGTGTCCAGTGCCTTTTTGTCTAGTTATTGCAGTGCTGTTCCTATGTCTTTTTTGGAAAGCTGCTCCTTTGTCAGCTGGAGATTGACTAACGTTGGCTTCCAACTGTAAGAGCTGATGTAAAGACTCCGTCCAACTTCCTGTCAGATCACAGCATTAAAGTGCTGAGAGGTCCACAGCAGTGAGAAAAAGACAACTTCACACCCCATTAGGAGCACACATAAGCAAGCCGGTGTGGGCAACAGGCTGCTGTGCTGTGCTGTGCTGTGGTATGTCCTGCCTGTCCTGTAGTGCTGTGGCTGTGCAGGCGTGAGCCCTGCTCCTCACCTCCTGGATGTAAACGAGCTGCTTTGACAAGGAAGATCGAATCTTTCCACTTGGAAACCTGCTGTTGGTCTTCCTACGAGAGAGTCCATCTGACTGCCCATCAAGATTCTCCTCAGAGCAGTAGGTAGATGGGAGATGCCACCATCTGTTGTTTGTTGCTTTGGAATCTGCTGCTGCTTGGCTAACGAGATGTTCAGAGCTAATCGTACACATATTTTGCTGAAGTCCATGAAGCAGTTAATTTCCAAACAAGTTATCATGGCAGACTTCGTTGATCTGACTTTACTGAAAATCTGGGATGCTCAACATGCTTTCCTGGCTTCCTCAGTGCCATACATCAGGCACCCAGTGTGAGTACAATGTGAGTGAGGCTTCCTCTCCCTGAGGATGAGTTTTAGCCATTCTCACCTGACCCTCCTGCTTGTGGGGGGGAGCTGGGCTGGTGTTCCTATGGATTGCTCAGCCCCAAAGTAGCATGGAAACTTTTTGGGGTCCTTAGAAGGAGGAAGGAAGTTTGTTCTTAAGAGTGCTCTGGGTCGCAGTATGGTCCAAAGTAGACACATTTCTATATCTGAAGTATTTTTATGCTTTTGCTGCTGTGGGTTGGAGCTGGGAATGGGTACTAAGGAGGGTTAATAGCAGACCAGGAATGTATTCTGTCTGACTAAAAAGACCCCATATACTTCCTGAAATGGCTGTACACTTGATTCTCTGATTCAAAAGGAAAACGTTTACATCAGCTTATTCTTCTGTGTGTACATTCAGGATATGCTGTTTTAAACATTTTTCTTAAGGCCTTTCTGTTTCTTTCCTTAGCTACCTCAGCTGATCTTCCTGCACCCAAACTTCTGCAGAGCTTTATTCCAGACCAGGCAGCAGCAGTTCCTATTTTAAAGAAAGAAAAGGCGTTTGGCTTCTGAATCCAACGGGGCTGGAATGAGCTCAGGGTTGTGGCAAATGGGGCTGGCAGTGCTGGCAGTGCTGGCAGGAGGTGGTTGCTCCTCTTCCAGTCAGCAGTGGAAATGAAGCACAGAGGTCCTTCATTTGTTTTCCTTCTACAAATAATGTCTGATATCAGTAACATCTTTGTATAAAAGTAACTTAAGAATACTGTGTCTCCTTTTCTGGAGATGCTCCAGACCTGCCTGGATGCCTACCTGTGCACCCTGGGCTGGGAGCTGCTTTGGCAGGGGGTTGGACTCGGTGATTTCTGGAGGCACCTTCCAACCTCTACAGTTCTGTGACTCTGTGAGTAGAAAGGAAATTAATATTCTGTGGTTAAACTTTCAGATAAATCATCATTGTGCTCTGACAGCTGCTCTAAGTGCCATCGGTTTAGCTGGCGCCCAGCAAGACTAGGATCAGCCTGATCTCCTCAGTGGGGGCACTTGAAAATCAGCGACTCAGACAGAGTGAAAGGGGGAACAAAGACTAATTAGGAACTGTACAAGGTGTGCACAGCAGAGCAGCCCTGAGACCAACAGCGGTATTGCTGGGGCTCCTTGATACCAGTAGGAGCTGGCTGATGGCTGCTCTGCCCCTTCCAGCAGGGGCAGGTTGGGGGTGCAGGAATTCACCACCACCCTTTCCCCAGCCCTGAGATTGTTTTCAGTCTGCTCCTTCATGGTTTGACGTTTCAGTTCTCCCCATCTGCCTCTCTCTGCCTCTCGGCAGTGCTAGCCCCATGGCCAGCTGCTGGCGTGCAGCTCCACTTGGTCTCCTGCAGGAGGGCTGGGAGAGGGAGACCTGAGGGGAGCCAGGACCTCGGGGTGATTCCCACCACTGCCCCGAGGTGCAGGGAATGGCTCACGGGAACCTGGAAGCTATGTTCCATGTCTGTTGTGCTGCAGTGACTTCTATTGCACCGAAGGTGCTACTCATGTGACTCCGATTCCTAAGATTTTTCTTAATGGGTTTGAAACGGGGCTTTATCTTCCCAGTGCAGTGATGGAGCACTGGAGCTGCACACAGAGCTGGTGGATCTCCTTCTCTGGAGACGTTCAGGACCCACCTGGACACCGAGCTGTGCAACCTGGGCTGGGAGCTGCTTTGGCGGGGGGTTGGACTCCATGATCTCTGGAGGTCTCTTCCAACTCCTACAGTTCTGTGATTCTGTGATTGAGGCACTGGAGATTGAAATTGATGGGATACAGAAAAAAAAAAAAAAAAGGAGTATGAGGTTATTTCACGTTACAGGAATAGAAACAAAAGGTCACTTTGGGATTTTTCATTTGATGTGTTTGCCTTGAGGAATGTGTTCAGCAGAGAGCAGAGCTGTGCCCTGAGGAGCCATGGAAGCTATTTCACCACTCACCCCTCTCGTGGACTGTATACCATCCTCCCCTCCCTGTGCACATCAGCTGCTACACCTGATAACCTGACTGCCTCAGGCATCTGGGGTTAACCCCTCCCCATAGGAAGGGGCTGCTGCTTGGTAGCCCCCATTTCCAAAAGGGGGATTGGGCAGAGCTCTAGGTGGGCTGCATTACCGCACTAAAAATAACATCCATGGTTCTGCTAGGTAGAGTAAAAGACATATGGACAATCAACCGTCATGCTCCAGGTTGAAGGCTGATAGTTAGCTGATAGTCAGAGCTATTTCCCACCATAGCACAGTATCACACAATTAGGTGCATCGTGGGTTTATTTGATCCGTTTCTGATGGGTTTGCTGTTTAGCACTGTTGGAAACAAATGACTAATCCAGCAGGTAGGGATTAACCCCAGAGACGGGCTATCAGTCTTTGTCATTATGAGAAAACTCAGCAGTATAATCACCAGCTGGGTCATTTGTTTGGCTGGGTGCTCTGGCAGCTCTGCTTGGAAGACATAAGAGCTCCTGAGATGGGGCTCCTGATTGCTGAACTGCTGCGGAGGAGTGAATCAGAGGTGCTTCAGTACCTGAAGAGAAAAAGCTGCTTATATTCATGCTCGCTCTATCAGACAGCTCCAGATAGCAGAGATGGCAGCTGAGATCCCCTCTGCTCGCTCCAGCTCCTCTGCACGTCGTAGTACGAGCAGGTTAACCTGGGAAGTCCATAATATGTCAGTAGGCAATGCCTATAGTTTAGACTACGAAGGGGATCCCCTTCTGAAAGTTAGACCCGTTTTTCAGACTTAAAAATGAAGAAGATGGACCTAAACCTTTAGTTATAGGGCTAAATTGGCTCCTTGGCTGTCTGAAGTAAACTTCAGTGTATTTGGGGGGCGGGCGTTAATGTGTGCACCGGGTGTGGGTGATTAACAGCAGCACTCCCGCAGCCCCCCAGGGCGCTTCTGAGCTGAAATCACAAGAGTCAAGAAGAAAGAAAAGATACACTTCAGGTGCTCCTTTGTACCCCTGGTGGTTTTTTCCCTCTAACCCTCCCGTCTGGCACACAGCGTTAAATAAGCCGTGCTCCGGACGGTGCTTCTTCCCAGCGCTGCTCCTGGGCTCCTCTCTGCATCCCTCTCCGCTTCAGCCGAGCTCAGCATCACTGCCGCTCTCTGGCCTGGCCGGGAAAAGCAGAGCACGGCTACATCCAGATCTGAACGTGGGAGAGGGCTCGTCCCTCCGCACATCTCCTCTATGCTGAGCCCAAACGTCGCTTAGCAGGAGCTCTCCCCCAGCTTTAACTGACCTGGGTGAGCTCTGAAGTCACATCAGCTGTCCGACCTTTCCCAGCAATGTTAGTGGAGCACTGAAGGCTGCACGACAGCATCCCCCTCCCACCACCGAAGGAAATAAAAGAGTTGGGCATTCACCAGGAGCTGAATTTGCTCAGTTTTCTGTGGCAGCGTGTGTATGAAGGTATCCTCGCTCCAGCTGGACTGACCCACGAGCAAATCCTTCTCCGAATGTCAGACCCTCTGCAGCTATGACAAATAAAATGCAGTTTGCTGTTCTGTTCAGTATTTCACAGATGAAGCGCTCAATTTAAGGCAAATTCCACTCCGAGATTATTGCATTTCATAGGAAACAGCCATTTTTTGTCATTATATTTCCGTTTCTCTGTTCAGTCACAATAACCACTATGAGATTTTTGTGTTAAAAAAGCACACCAAGCACTAAAATATTTGGAAGCGTTCCTCTCTTCGTCTGATTTCTGTCACTTTGTTGATTACTCAGATCTGTTCTTCCCAAAGCTCTCTGAGGACGATTGTAAGCAATGCAATGTCCCGAATTTAACCACATATCCCAATGATGTGGCTTCAAAACTTAGGAATTAAGTTTATTGAGGCCATTCGCAGCCACGAGAGACCCAATCCCTTGGTGCACCGAATGAAACTAGACGCAGGGCAGTTGGAGTGGATGACCTTTATGAGCCTTTCCAACCCAAGCCATTCTATGATACTGCAAAAAATCAGTTTCTAAGGAAGTTTACTTTCTTCCATCTGGCGTTAAGGTTGCAGTTTGCCTTTGGACATCTGCATGATGCTGGTTTCACACACTGTGGTCAGCTGGATGGAGTTCAGTCCTGCTCTGCGGGCCCGGCCCTCCAGGCAGCTCTGCGCCCAGAGATGAGCGCAGCAGCTCAAGGCATGGGCTGCGGCTTCTCCAGGACGGTCCCGAGGGTGACAGTGCCACGGGCTTTACTAAAGCCAAAGTAAATGGTGTTCTCCCACGACCTAGCAAAGCGGAGAGCACAGAGCATGGTGTGGCAGGGCTCACCCCGAGCATCGGGGCAGTGCCGCAGAGGTCATCCTGCACCTCACCTGCCTTCCCAAACGCCTTTTGCCGCCGGCAGTGGCGGTGACGGGTTGCTCTCCCGTAGGTGAGGGTTTAGTTGCTAACGAAGGCAGGACAGCGTTATCCCACAGCGGGAGCGATGCTGCTGCCGCGGCAGCGGAGTCCCACACCGAGCCCATCCTGGCGTAAAAGCCGAAAGCCGGCTTCCGCACGCTTCCTCGTCAAAACCCCCTCCGCCCCGCGGCACGAACCTCTCCTCACGTCCGAGGTGAGCACCGCTCGGCCCCGGCCCCGGTTCCGCCCCGCTCCTCCCAAGGCGGGCGGTGCCACTGTGCGGGGCGGTGCCTGAGCCGCCGTCGGCTGCCGGCGAGGAGCGGACTTTCACTGGGCGGCGGGCACGGCGCGGCCCCGTGCCATGTAGGATGCTGCCGGCTCCCGCAGCCAAGCGGCCGCCGCCTCTGCTGTGGACCGCCGAGCCCCCGTGGGCGTGGGCCGTGCCGGGGCTCCTGCGGGTCGGCGCGGCTCCCCCGCCGCTGCTGCTGTCGGCTCCGGCCGTGGGCTGGCCCGTTCCCTGCGAGCCGCTGCTGCCGCTGCTCGCCGAGCATCCCCCTCCGCTCCACGGGCAGGTAACGGCTCCGCAGCGCTCCGGCCGCTCCGTGCCGTGCCGGGCAGCGGCCGCTAGAGGTTCTTCGAGCCCCGGGCACGGGGATTTTCCATCGGGTGGGAAACCCGCAATGCTTTGATTTTGTTCTTTCGGGGTGGCTTTTCTTTCTTTCCTTCCTTTCCTCGCTTTTCGGGCTGTCGGGTCGTTGGCGTGAGCTCTGTGAGAACAGATGTGCGAGGGGATGCGCACGGTTTCCCCGGTGCCTCGGGGGTTCGTTCTGCCGCCGAGCTCCTCGCCGTGCCGCCCAGCCCGGCCGTGCCCGACGGGGCTTCGGTTATTTCCCTCTGCTGTGCTGGGAAATAAGCCTCTAGTTGTGTCCCCCCCTTCGTAACGTTAGGATAGAAGTGCGGTGCGAAGCGGCGGTCGGTGCGTGCCGGGGTCCCGGCAGCTCCAGGCGGGGACCGAGCACCGCGTGAGAGCCCCTCCGCCGAAGGAGAGCGAGTTGAGGAAGACATAACGCTGCCTGCTTTAACTCTGCTTCCCCTCCGGCCCTGGGGGTGAGTGCTGGAGCCGCTCCCAGCCGTTCTGTGCGCGGGGTTCCGTCGGAGCGGGGCCGGGGCAGCGAGAACGTGCGTCCGACTGAGGATGCTTGAAATTCAGTGCTGCCCGCACGGAGGTGGCTGGGAGATGCTGGAAGCGTGGACTTGCTCGGGGCAAAACCCTTCGGTTAACTTCCTGCCTTTTCGCCCCCGCAGTGGGTGTTTGGAGCTCATTCTCCGATCGTTGGATTTTCACCATCTTCCGGCGTGGAATTCGTGCCTGTTTTTCCTCCCGTGTACGCATCTGCGGTTCCACCTCACGCTGGGAAGAGCTGGCTAGATAAAAGGCTGCCGAGCTGCAAAGTAAGTCTGATCGTGTTTTACGCTCGCTAACGATAGGAGCTGAGAAATGTTCCTGTTTCTGTCAGCTGTGCACGAGCTGCTGAAGCACTTGTGCTGCGGGAGCTGTGCCGGAGGCAGCGCTGGCTCCGGCTCTTGTTTTCTTTCGGTGATGCTGCATCGGCTGACTTGTGTTCGGAGCCGCCTGGGTTTGGAGCCATCAGCTGAGTGCTGCCCTCAGCGCTTGGGGAGCAGCGGTCGGTGCGCTTTTGGGTTTGGCACACAGAATCACAGAATGACCCGGGTTGGAAGGGACCTCAAGGATCATGAATCTCCAAGCCCCCTGCCACGGGCAGGGCCACCAACCTCCCCATTTCGTACTAGACCATGTTGCTCAGGGACCCATCCCATCTGGCCTTGAACACCTCCAGGGACAGGGCACCCACAGCCTCTCTGTGCAGCTGTGCCAGCACCTCACCGCTCTCATAGGAAAGAACTTCCCCCTGACATCCAACCTAAACCTTCCCTCCCTCAGCTTCAAACCGTTTCCCCTCGTCCTGCTGTTCTCTGCCCTTTCCAAGAGCTGATTCCCCTCCTGTTTATAAGCTCCTTTAGGTCCTGAAAGGCTGCAGCGAGGTCACCCTGCAGCCTTCTTTCCTCCAGGCTCATCCGTATGGTAATAACGAGTTAAAGACGAAAACAGCAACTCAGAAATGGAGGTGAGAATGAAGTCTGTCAAACCCTAATGCTCTTCTACTTGCGTTGTGCAGATATACCTGAATAATGCATTCGCTCTGGATTCGGCGTGGATGCATCCTGAGGAGTCGCGGCTCTTCCAGGGAAGTGAGAAGCCTCTGCTAATGGCAAATCAAGTAGCAATGGCCATCGCCCGGCCGGCTCCTGCCTCCAGGCCTCTTCCCACAGTGGTGCTGGCACCTCCGCTGATGCCAGGTTAGTAAATAATTGAGTATTTACTGCTATTCGCGGGACTCGGGAGAGGAATAAGCCATTTTCTAAAGTAAGGGTCTCATTCCATTCACCCGAAGCTCTCTCAATTGGTCTGGAACCTTGATGGCAGAGAGCTTTTCATCCCCTGGTTTACATCCAGCGAACAGCACGGACATTTTAATTGAAGAAGGTCGAAACAGATGATTCTGTGTCTGGTTGTCTGCTTCCAGAACTATGGGGTGTGTCACCCCCAGGGTGCTGGGTTTGTTTCCAACAAAAAAAAAAAGGCTGATGCAGTTTGTGCAGGATTCTCCCATTTGCTGCAGATTTTTGGAGTCAGATGTGGTTTCCATAGACAGTGATCCATAGAGGAGAGTAATGGATGGGTCATCTCATTAGGGTTCAGTTGTGCACAGTGATATCTGTTAAAGAAATGGCATCGCTCTGCAGAACACAGATGTTAATAGAAAAGCTGGGATTTATACTTGGAGTTCTGAGGGCAGAATGTGCATCGCTCTGAAGCTGAACCTCTCCGGTTTTGTGTTACGGTGTTAATCTGGAACAGCAGCTGTCTCACGGGGAAGGTCGGGAAGTAAAACGCTGTTGATACTTAGATTCTGCAGTTCAGGATCGGGGTGCTCTCAGCGCTGTTTCTGTGTTCCTGAGATGTCAGGTAACGTTCCCCGTGGGTTTCTGTGGGCACTGCTGTGAGCAGCGCTGTGTATTTGTTGGCTGCGTGGCATGCAGGCAGTTCTGTGCTTTTGCAGTGGGACAGGGAGGGTGCTGGAGGACAGGAGCGTTTGGGCTGGCTTGCCAGATTGATTAATTAGCAATGAATATTGCTGAGAATTGAAGCAGCACGGATCAGCTCTGTGTTGGGGTGTTTCTCGCGGTGCTTTACGGAAAGCTGTGCTCTGTTCTTGCCAGGATCTAACGGCACTCCTCAGTAGTGCTGAGGCTCTCTGCTGGGAGTGACAGCGGCCATAAATAAGAGTGCCACAGCTTGAAATTCCGATATACTGTTGCACAGGGATGATTTGGGCTGTGTTGCATTGTGAAGCGTGCTTTTAATGAGAAATGCAACGCTGCAGGAGGAGTTCTGCATAGCTGCACGCGTGGCAGGTGGGCTGGTAGCCTGGTAACTGCTGAGCTGCCTTGGGTTTACACGTTGGCCTGTGTGTACCGATCTGCTGAGCGTGGGGAGAGCTCTGTCCTGAGCTGTCGGCTCATGTGATGCAGTGAAAGAGGAGAGTTTCAAGTGCATATATAATATTGCTTGCATAAAGAGTGAGTCTACCTGCTAGTGGATTAGAAGGGCTGGCCAGGCAGAGCAGCGGGTCGCATGCTGGTGATCCTGAGGGAGCTGGGCTGTGTGTAAAGGGCTCCTTTCCAGTGAACGGTATGTGCACAGTTGGGGCTGTTGTGACAAGAGGTGTTCGGATGGATCGAACTGGGGCTGATCCATTTTCTTCATCAGGAACGTCTTGCTGAGCAGGGTTTCTGGTAGAGATGGTTTTCCCTGCTCTGAAGCCTGTCTGCTGCTGCCTGCCTTTCAGGCAGGGCTTGGTGTGCAGTGCTGCCGCACTGTTGCTCTTTGTCTTTGGCTCTGCCTTCCCCCCCCACCCTCTTCCATCTCTTGGTTGCTTTCCCACTGGCTCCTGGGCTGATGGCTGTGTGCAGCCTGGCACGGCACAAGCTCCTGCTCTTCCTCCACAGCATGCTCAGCATTTGCTGTCCTGCTCCTCAGGAGCACAAGGACTCCCAACTAAATCACATTGCTGCAATCCATGCATCAGACTGATGCTGATCATGTAACACCCCATGCAGTTGGTGAGCTCCAGAGCTTATGAAAACAAACCCATGCGTTTATGACCGTGCTGCAAGAATGGGAAGTTACAATATGAATGCATTGCAACCCAGATGAGAGGCTGCTAAAGTTCCTAGGAAGCGTTCTGGTAGCACTTGAAGTATTTAGTGTATGATTTTTACGGTTAATATGAAAAGTAATAAAAATGCAGAGAGCAGATTGCTTAGGTAAGTGGCTTAAATGGCGAAGTTAATAAGCTTTTTGCAGCCTGCGTGGCTGTGCTCATTCTGAAAGCCCCTCTCGCAGGCAGGTTTGCCTTCTGCAGTTATCGGTAATGATATAATTGTTTTCTCAATTTATCAGCAGTGTTACAAAGATAAAGGAACGTGAGGCATTGACATTTGGTGAATGGTAATGCACGTAATTTCGCAGCTGTGAGTACTGGTGCCAGCTACCAGGAGGTGTTGTTTTCTGCAAGAAAAGGGTTCTGCTGTTATTCTCTGGTATATTACGGAGTATCAATTTATATACTTAGAATTTTGGGTATCCAAAGTGAATAATGGCATTGTATCTTCACACCTAGAAACAGTAGCTTGTTGTATGTCTCCTGGAAGAAGGCAGTGCCTGGATATCTGTGCAGAGGGATGGGAGCTGAGGCAGCCTGAACTTGTTGGTGGCAGGGTGGTAATGGTGGAGGAAATGAAGACCCAAAATTATCCATCAGAATGAGTGAGATGGAAGAATGGAAAGTGTGGAGTCTAGAGCTGGATGTCTGCAAGTGAGTGGGGTGTGGGGCTGTCAGAGCCCAGGGGGTCTGCGTGGGCTGCCAAAGTGGTGACAGCCTCTCCTGAGGATTTGAGTTCTCCAAAGAGCTGGGAAGCACTGGTCACAGGCTTTACATTTGAAGTATGTGTGGATGCTTGTGGGGCCTCTCAGATTGAATACTTTTGTATTTAATGGCCATGTGCTAGAGTTCCCTGTCTGTAACACAAGAGCAGCCCCGCAGGAACCTGAGCATCCCTGGGATGTCACCGCAGCCCTCTTGATTCAGGCACTTCAGACAGGAGCACTCAGTGAGATGTTTGGGAATGCTTGACTTCAGTTGCAGCCTTCATGAAGTTTTGGTTTGGTTTACTGAAAGTGCTTTTTGTTGCTCTCTGTTTTATCTACCCAAATCAAGTACAAACCTTAGCACCAGTTAATTTTCACTTCAATTATATAAATGAGGTTGTGTTACGATATACCTGTTGGAAAGGCTTACAGTTCCAACCTGCTTTGTAATATTGTTCTGCCTGGTCCTGAGACTATTATAAAGAAACTCATCCCTCCTGGTGACTTGCAGAGTCTGCTTTGGTTGGTGAGGATCCCCAATTATTGTTAATTATTGCACATGGGCATAGAACTGAGCAGTCGTGGTGCTTTTACTGGCAGACATATGCAATACCAGGTTACAAATGTAAGAGGCTGTACGCTTCTTTCCCTCCCTTTTGGTTTCAGAAGATGGGAAAATCAATGTGTTTTTCTTTGTATTAGGATAAATGCACTATTTAAGTCAACCCATTGCTTCGTGCTATTGATTGATAAGTACTGCTTCAAGTTAGTCAGCACCTGAAATTCCAAACCACATGCAATTCAGGTAGCAGTGCCAACAGGTTCTCCCAAATCCAAATTCTGCATGTAGAAATGCTGGAGTGATAAATGTATGCACTGTAGGTCATCCGA
The DNA here is from genome assembly GCA_023055505.1 of Callipepla californica brunnescens. Taxonomy (NCBI): domain Eukaryota; kingdom Metazoa; phylum Chordata; class Aves; order Galliformes; family Odontophoridae; genus Callipepla; species Callipepla californica. The sequence continues at coordinate 11,914,538 of JALIRH010000022.1, read as the reverse complement.
GCATTTGTGCTTGATTAAAAAAAAGAGTGAGCTCCTTGCAAGAAGCACCTGAAACTTCTGTTAAAATCCCAATACTGCCCTGCTGGGCTTGTAGAGTGCAGTTCATTGAGTGCTGGCATGTGAGGAAGTGATAGGAGGGAATTAACCAAGAAACAGCTGTGTCTCCATCTTTGGGTCTCAAACTTATCAGTTCCAGACTGCTTCGTTGATGAGGGAAGTGAATGTTCTGTAGGAACTGGCCAGTTGTGGCCAGCTAAGCCTTCCACAGTGCCCTCAATGAGAGATGTACCAGGTTAGATACTCAAACAGCATGCTGACATGAAGCAGTGGGCTCAGTGTAGGCAACACTTCCAATTTCCTTCTCTGTAAGTGCTTATAAAAGTTTTCAGTTGGAGCTCTGCCTGGTTTTGTTCTGCCAGGCTTTCAGCATTTCCCACCCCAAAAAAGTTTTATTGTTTCTGGTCACAATCCTGTGCTTTAAAGGATAGCTTGTGTGCATCATGCTCAGAGCTGAACTCACTCCTGAGGGATGCTACTCAGCAGGAACAATGTTTCAGTCTGATGAGGAGTGGTGGTCCCATTTGCTTCATGGTACAGCCCTGAGTTATCTTCCCCACTGCTGCGAATTTAAGTTTTCACAAACAATAGTCAAATCCTAGTAGTCCCAGTGTTCCTGCAGATGGGAGGTTCACTTTTGCGTCGCTAAACCTGGGGATTTTCCACCCTCCCCCTTTTCTAGAAGCCAAACCAAACCTCACCTCTTTGCACCTGGCCCCTGGCAGCACATGGGTCGAATTGCTGAAAAGTTGAGGCTCATGGAGTATGCCATGTGCCACTGCTTGTCTGCTCCAAGGGAGGTGATGGCAGGGCTCCTCTCCCAACCCTGAGAGAGGAACATCCCCATCCAAGCAGAATGCATTTCCTGATGGGCACTGAAGTCTGAGTATGTACATGGGTCTGTATGTAGCATAAATATATTTACTGATGAGGCCATAGTCAAGTCTTCCAACTTCATGTGTCCTTTCAGCCCCCAGTCGTCTTCCCAGCAGATGATGGGATGTGCAGGGCTCCCAGAGGGGCAGGGTTGTGGCTGGAGCAGCCTGCAGCCAGCTGTGTGCAGCCCTGCAGCAGCTCCAGCGAGTGGCTGTGTTTGTCCTGCTCTGTTCCTCCCTTGTGCCTTCACAAATGCCTTGTGTAGCCAGCCAGGGCTGCCTCTGCTGCTGGGCAAGGAGAGGTGCTGAGAAAGCAGCACTGTAATCTGTTGGAACCCAGGGCTCTGTTAGGAATGAATCTAAGGCAGAAATCAGGCATTTCTACACAGCTTTTGTTATCCCATTCCCTCCTTTTTATGGCTTGTCTTCGGGGAGGGATGATCAGACAGCAGCAGTCACTGTAGCTCATCCCAACTACATTCTTCTCTTCTCCTATCAAGAGACAGTTGTCAGTTTTAATACTGATAACAGCCTAATAAGTTTAATAACGAACTGTCACGTAAAAGACGTTGTTTTGTTCCTCTTAAAGATGAAGGGGAAGGGAATAAGGGATAGTAAACAATAAATTCACCTTTCAAATGCTTCCTTCTTCAGGACTGCTTTCCTGCACACCTTTAGAGGCAGTGGTGAGCGCTCGGTGCTGGCTGTTCCTGAGTGCTGTGCTGCCTGCAGCTGGGTTGGGCAGCCTTGATGTGGCTCACTGAGCTGTGCTCCAGCCCTTGCCTGCCCCAGGCTGGCAGCAGGAGCTGCCCTGGGAGCATCCCGTGACATCCGTGCTGTGTGTCAAGACTTATTGCCTTCTTCTTACCTTTTCCTTTTTTCATTTGGGTCTTTTGGGAGACACTCATAGTTCTGGGGGAAAAGTATTTTCCTGTGGGTAGAACTGAAGAAACAGACCGAAAGAATGTAGTAATAATCAGGGTTTGTTGCGAGGCTGATAAGCACAGGTCTGCTGCGTGAAAATGGATCTTCTGGCTGCAGAACAGGGAGCTGGATGCAACTAGCAAGCTTACAGAAGTGATGCTGTGCTGGAGAATAAAAGAAAGGTATCTTCCATATCTGTGTGTGTAGAGCCTTTTCTACCCAGATGGAAATACCTGGGATCTGCTGTCAGCAGGCAGTGTTTGGAGATCAGATGTCGTTTGCTGCGATGGGCTCACTGCTGTGCTCCATCTCTGTCGCTGCATTTCACCTCCTTTGATCAGTTATCTCTGAGTGCCTCTGTTGCTCGTTCAGCTGCTCTGTGTTCCCAGCATCTTCACACCAAGATGTGCTGCCCACCTCGTGCATCTTTCCCTATTGCTGCTGGAGAGGCAGTGGAAGGAAGGCTGGGCAAAAGCATTCATGTGGGCTTTGTTGTTTGTGCAGACAGCTGCTGCCTTGCTGCCCAGGATGCAGTGTGCCTTGGCGAAAACAGGTTTGCAGAAAAAGCCATTGGTGATAGCATTTTTTCCCCCCCTTAAGAGTATCTTGATGATAGTTTTTTGTTCCTGTTCACAAGGCGTTTGAGCCTTGAAATTCGAGGAAATAATCATTAAGCGTGATTCCAAAAAACCCTTTCCAGAAGTTTTTGGAAATTCTCCCAGCAAAATGGGATTGGTTTCTATGAAGTACTGCTTTCCTCCATCCTGCTGATGGCTGAAGAAGTGCCCAGCTCCTGGGCAGTGCCATCCGAGGCTGAGCTGGGGGATCCTGCTGGGCTGATGGTGTTCAGTGCGCTCAGCTGAAGGCTCGTGGTGACCCGCTCCAGTATTAACAATTACAGGGGTATCCTCACGTCGTGGAATTATTTAATAGGAGACAGTGAGAGAGAGCCTCATCAAAGGCGGGGAAATCACCCAAACTCCTCTTTCAACCGGCTGATGAAACTTTAATAACGGAGCTGATGAAACTTTAATGAGGAAGGCCTGCTAGCTCCTGCTCCAGGAGTTGCACTCAGCTGAGCTCACAGAAGACTTTGGCAATGCAGGATTCTGTTGCTCTGCTGCTTTGCTCAGCTCTGTGGGGGATGTGCATCTCCTCCAAAAGAAGAATCCATGGAGGAGTGAACAACCTTTCTGCTCGTGAACCCTGCAGGAAGCTGGCAGGAAAGTCTGTTTTCTGAGAGCTGCAGAAGGTGTTCTGTTGGTCGCTCCCATCTGGAGGTGGCTGAGGTTCAGGAGGGGTGTGGAATCCAACTAAAACAGGTGTGGTTCTGGGTGAATGAATGCAAAAATGGGTTAAAGCAGTCCAAATAGTTGGACAGTGGGGTCTTCGGATATTTCCATTGTGACTTTGGGAGGCTTTGGTTTTTCATCTCACTGTGGCTGAATGATTAAATGTTGTCATTTGTTGGTGTTCCTTTGCCTGCACACCTGCTGTTTAAGTGCACTTACAGGTATTTAAATGGGTTCCTCTTGGGGCTGATACCCTGTAGTAGAGCTTTTTTTTGGGCTGCATACTGAAAACATTTGACTTCTGTTTTGCTAAGATGGAAGGCTCATTTTGTTGGCAAATAATTGTTTATTATAAGATTGAGAAGCAGAGCTGCTGAAAGTGAGTAGAATAGCCTCAAGAGCCCCAATTAGCTGTAAGTGGAATTAATTCCATTCCAAAATTACTGAACCACTTTTCCCTACCCCAGAGCTGAGAATGGGAATGCTTGGCAGCAAGAGCATCCAGGTGTCTGAAGGCAGAGCAGGGTCAGAAGGTGCACACGGAGCACCCAGCTACAGAGCTGTATGGGGCTGGGCTGCGTCCCCTGCCCACAGTGTGGCCATGGTGGGGCTTCTCCAGGGCACAGTCATTGCTGCTGAGCTGGCAGTGTGGCCCCTTGATGCCTTCTGAGTGCCCTGGGGGGCCGGGCACTGGTTCAGCAGCGATGCAGAGACGCAGGAAACCCAACAGATTGAGGAAATGTCTGCTGTGATGGAGCAGGGATTTGTGCTCGGCTACAGTTGGCTCTCAGTGCCTGAAGGGTTTCCACATGAGCTGCAAACATTTGCTAAATAACATAATAAGCTAATGATTGCTTAATTTTTGAATGCATAGCTCAGTGTAGAGGGAGTAACAGCTGGTGTTTGTCAAAGACGGTTTTTCCTTAAGACTTTCTACTACTCATTTTCTTGTTTGTTTGATGTATTTAGCCAAGATTGAGCTCCAAAGGTCTTCCCCTTAAGCTTCTTAGACATCAAGGTAAATGTTATGTAGTCTGAAGTGAGTCTGAGCCTGCATTTGCTGGGCAGCTGCAGAGTTCCTCTGCAAGGTGGTCTGATAGTGATAGGACAAGGAGAAATGGGTTTAGACTGAAAGAGGGGAGGTTTAGGTTGGATGTTTGGAGGAAATTCTTCACTCAGAGGGTGGTGAAGCCCTTTCCAACCTGAGCTATCCTATGATTGTATGAAGTTTCTGCGTGATGCGTGCTCAAGGTGAAGGCACCTGCACACGAAGCTTGTACAGCTTAGGTGTTTGCATGCCTAGAGCAGGGCAGCAGTCCAACAGGTAGCGTTAACGTCTGGTTAATGTAATGGGTAACAGGAGCATTCAGATCTAAAATCAGACAGCTTTTACTTAGCAAAAGTCATGTATGGGTGTTTGTGCATCATTATGAACCATGGCAGATGAAGTGAATACAGATCAATATGTTCAACTGCTTGGCTTCTTCTGGTATTGAGGTTTTTTTCATTTGCATTTATCAACTCCGCACAGCTTATACATCACTCAGTATTGCCTTGTGTTATCCCTCCAGGTTGTAAGGGTATATCCTCACACGTGGGGTTCTGATATTATAGAATCACAGAATGGCCTGGGTTGGAAAGGACCTCAAAGATCATTGAGTTTCAGCCCCCTGCTGTGGGCAGGTCACCAACCAGCAGAGCAGGCTGCCCAGAGCACACCCAGCCTTGCCTTGAGTGCCTCCAGGGATGGGGCATCCACAGCCTCTCTGGGCAACCTGTTCCAGTGCGTCCAGTGTTTCTGAGCGAAACACTTCCTCCTCACATCCAACCTCAATCTCCTCTGTCTTAGTTTAAAACCATTCCCCATTGTCCTATCACAAGCTCAGAGTTTTGGAAGAGAAACATCAGGAGGGGCAAGGGCCATGGTGCCAACCTGTATCCTCGCACAGGGTGCTGCATGAAGCACGGCTTCCCTTTTGTAGTTAAGGTTGGAAAAGACCCTCAAGGTCATCAAGTCAACCATGTGGTGCTGCTACAAGTGCTTCTTAAAGAAAATCAGCGTGACTTTGTGCGTCCATTGGAAAGATTTTCCAAGCATAGCATGCTGCTGGAAGCAGGCGCTCACTGAGGTCCATTCCGACCTCAGCTGTTCTACACCCCTATCTCACAATGCTGGAGGTGAGCTTAAGAATGCTCTGCTTGTGCTGCTGTGTGCTTCAGTTCAGAGTGCTGGGAGCATCCTTATGTCCATCCCCATGAAACGGTTGCACCTCTCTCTGCAGGTGGCTGCCGGCGTCGCCTCAGCCCGGTGGGCAGTCCTCCAAGCCTGGCACTGCTGGCAGTGGAGGCTGAAGCCCCCCCAGGACCATCCCCAGCTGCTGTCCCGCCGTGCCGCCTGCTCGCCCTCTCTCCCCTCAGGATCCCGGTGCTGGCATCCCCCTTCCCAGGTAAGGATTATTGGGTGGTGTGGGGAAGCAGCGTGGTGTGCTCTGCAGCAAGGACAGCCTCTGCCTGAGCCCTGCACTGCGCTTTGGAAGATGTAAGCACACACAGGCACTGTCACTGTGCTCTGGGATTCAGTTGTTTTCTGTGGTACTATTCAGCACGTGTTAAAAGTTAGTGCTTGGAATATTTTGGTGCCCTGTGACAGCTGTGGGCAGTATGTGAACCGAGCTGAGTCCTCTGTCACCTTCAGTAAGGAAATGTGATCCTAAATGTGGTCCTTTCCTCTGCATGGTATACCTGGGGTGCATGGCAGCATCCCTGACTGCTGTGTGAGTGCACCTTTTCTAAGTCATTTTTGGAACTATTTGGTTACATTTTCGAAGCACTGTGTGCCAGTGAAGTTTAAAAATGGAATTTTGGTGCCTTTTCCACATTTTTGCTACTTGAAGCATAACGCAGCGCAACACACACAACAAGACTGACATTTGCAGGAAGCGTGCAGTTACGATATCGGCAGTTCAGATGAAATCTTCACAGGAAAAACGTATCTCTGTAATTATTGTTCCCCTTGAGCAGTCATCAGAACGGTGCAGGTAAACGGGGGAGTGCTTCAGGATGCAAAGAGCCAACATCCCTGCGGGGCTGCGGTCCCCCCGCTGCTGCAGAGTGCAGAGCTCTGTAGGTGCTGCCATGGGGTGGGGGCTGGGGGCTTTCCATGGGGTCTTGTCTGACCCACAGAGATCATTGTACTCTCTGAAAGCGAGCATCTGACAGGAGAATCAAAGGGTGAGAGAGTGGCTCCTCATCCCTGCTGGAAAACAAATTTAGATGCTGGATGTATTCTTCCTTGAATTGAGATGCTCGGGCATTCCTGGGAGAAGCAGTCGCAGGACTTGTGATTTACAGCTGCAGCAGTGAGCCCTGCATGAATTGTATTAGACACGATAGAATATTATAATATCAAGAAGCTATAGCGTTAAGATAAGTGGCTCGGCTCTGCCGTGATAAACATGTCAGGCCATGATAATTGTTGCTTTCCTTTCGAATGAGTGTGTGATAGGCTATCAACTACCATGCTCTGAGTGCCTGAGCAATCAGCCCATTATCAATCATTCACAGTACGCCACACGCTCCTGGGTGTGTTCTCCTACGGAATATATAGCAGCTTTTTAGGAAAGAAAGCTTGGAAATGCCCGGCACATATAAAATAAACTCGGAGATTCAGCTAACCATTTTTCTCTATTAATCATCCTCTCTGGAGGGCTGGCTATTTCCTTAGCAAAGGCTTACATAAAACATTTTTATGAAACTCCTTTTTATTGTGCTCACGGTGAAGAGGACTCTGAGGTGTTCACTTTAAATTATCTTTGTCAACACGCGCTTGATGGAAAGCTTCCTGAGCCGGCAGAGTGGTAGCAAGGCCTGGGAGCTGCGACAAGGGGAGGAAGGGAAATTACAAATGGGAGTGTTCATGAGCTCTAATGAATGAATCAGAATTTGGATAGGCGTGAGGGAAAAGAGGGAGAAAGGTGGATGGGGTGAGTCCTTAGCAGAAAGCGGGGCGGGGACGCTTGAGGTGCGAGCTGCCGCTGCTGGGAGCCGTGCAGCAGAGGGTGGTGAGGTTGGTGCGACCTGGAGGGAAAGAATGGTTGGTGGTCAGGTTGGGTATCGGAGCAATTCCTTCTCCAAAAAGCAGCCAGGCGCTGGCACAGCTGCACAGGGGTGGGGAGTCCCCATTTCTGGAGGCGGGATGTGGCACTGAGGGACGGTGGGGGTTGGGCTGAGGGTCTCAGGGCTTTTCCAGCATGAATGGGTCTGTGGTTCTCTGGCTCTAAGAACGTTGCCTCATGTAAACTTTTCAACAAGGAGAACGTGGGAAGTTCATTAATTACCAGGTTAGTTTATAAATCATACATGAAGCAAGAAGAATGCAGCCGCCCCAGGGTCCGCAGATAATGTTCTCTCACAGATTTATTTTTCCATGAGAACCATAAGTCGTCTTTAATAACGTCAGCGTGATGATGCTTTTAGCTGAAAGGCAGCAGGGTTATAAAGCATGCTGTACCCCTGGCATTATCTGTACTTTAAATTACTCTTTCTTGAAGCTTTCCCAGTCATTGACTTGTATGGCAACAGCGGAGCAGAGAGCTGATGGCAGAGAGCTGCCTCTGACCACTGACCACTCTTTTCCTCCAAGTTGCACCAACTCCACCACCACTGCAGCCTTCAGGGTGGGCCTCCTCGTGTCCCCATTTCTGCCTCAACCCACACCAGCTGAGTCCTGTGGTGCAGCTCTGGAATACAGCTGCTGGGTGTTCGAGGAGCTGCCGATGCTCTGTGTGCTCTCTGCCGGAGTGTAGGACTCTGTCCTAAAAGCACAGCGCCTGAGGAAAGGGTGACTTTGCCAACTTGTAGTGATGGATGTCCTGAATATTATTACAAGTCTCCTGGAAGCAGTTAAAGCTGTAATTGTTGGAGACTCCTGCAGCAACAGAATGACCATTTGGTGCCAGTGCTTGAAGTGGCGAAATGGGATTCCAGTCAAAGGCAGTGATGCCCTATGTCCTGTTCTGGGTCTGGGGGTGCAGAATAAAGTGCCAGATGCTCACTGCTAGAAAATACCTTATCCCTGGGGAGAAAGCTCTCTGTGAGCAGACAAAGCCAGTGGGGGTGAACCCAATAACGTGGTACATGGCATTTTGAGCTGTGGGTGCACCTCGTGCTTTGCAAAGCTTTGGCATCCTGGGGAGTTCTGGGCTTCAGTTCTTTTGTCCAGCAGCACTTTTGCTCTTCCTTGCTGGCAGAACCTGGTAGCGCTGGTTAAACAGTCTGCACTCAGCAAGTGCAGAGCTTCTTTGCAGAGCTTGGGTCATCATCGTGGTGAGGAACCTGAGTGTGTCTGTGGTTTGTGCCGCACACTGGGCAGGTGGTTTACCATCAGGGAGCTGACATGGAGAATGGTCCAGAAAGGCAATCGGAGCTCAGCTTTAGGTTAGTTCTTCCTTTCTTCCTTTTTTATCTCCAGGTGGTTCTGCTCGTGCGTTCTGTTTAAATATTTAATGCCACCCTCGCAGCTAACGTGGGCTTTGTGCCAGTGTTAACATAAAGACCAAATGAAAGCTGGTGGAAAGCAGCTACGTGGTGATCTGTGCAGCATCCTCATGCTCGTTTGCTCCACTGCTAAGGAGAGGACTTAATTTTCCGGTGCTATCAAGCCAGGGCTTTGAAGAGGACTCTCTTAGGGAGAAAAAAACAGGCAATAAAGTTCTAGAATGCAGAGTTATGTGGTGCTTCAGGTGTGGGTGGCTGGTAATCTCAGATGCCTTTTTTATGGCTGCTGTATTAGGAGCTAGGGTATTTCTTTTTTCACATCCAATTTCTTAATTATTCAAACGGAAAAGGTAAGATAGGAGCGTGCAGTTATGGACTCTGTAAATTAGCAGCCAGTACAAATATTAAAAAAGGCACCATCTGCCATATAAGCCATTTGCCACCTGTTCTCTTCCTTTCAGAATTATTTAATGGTTTACATTTAATGGTTCAGCCTGCCACGGAACAGCTGGGAAGTGACTAAGTATTTTTCCTATCGGTAACTTAGCGGCCAAGCAATGCTGTGTGCTCAAAACACCTCTCAGTGCCAGAGCTTTCTGCATGCTCCTTCATGTGTCTGTCAGCTTGCTTCATTAGCGAATTCTGCTGATATAAAACATGTATTCATAACAACAATTACTCAGTTTTTTGGTTTTTTTTGGGAGGGGGAGAGGGTGGAAGAGCTTTTCTTCTGCAGCGATGGCTGCTGGCTGTGCTGGAGCTGTGCCCTCCCCTCTGCCTTGTCCAGGGGGCACTGAGGAGGTGGGGAACTTAATGGAGAGCTGAGGCCAGTCCTGCCCTGTGCCTGGGGCTGCAGGGGCCCCACGGTGATGGTGTTGCACTGGGAGGCACCTTGCCTTGTGTGTTTACCTTTTAGTGTCCAACCGGGTGGTTTTATGTTTTTGTTGTTCCCTTTTTTACATTTTAAATATATATATATATAAAGAGTTCTGTTGTGTATACACACATTAACTGTAGCATGTTTTCTACGAGCCCCAGACAGTTCCTCTTCACTCAGTGCTGCCCAGGTGAGCCAGAAGGTTGCACACCCATGAGGTCTAGCTGATACAGAGCAGGAGTTCATAGTGCTGTGTGGGCAAGAAGTAATGTTCTCAGAGCACCGAAGGAGAGTGATTCCAGGTATTTCAGGCAGAAGTGTGGCACTGATGTACTTGGGAAGCTTCCCCCCTCCTCCGTGGGCTCCTGTGTGCCTAGCAGTAACAACCACTCATCTTGGCGCACAGAGCAGTTCTAACGAGCTCGTTGTAAATGATCTGCCCAGCTTTAATGCTGTGTAACGAAGCAAGCAAATGGATGTTTATAGTTATTAAAGTGATAACTTCCTGCTTGAGCTAATATCCAGCATAAAATTACTTTTCGGCTTCGTATCTGTGTTGGCGTGTGCAGGGGAAGCCGTGCATGCACGGCGGGGTTTGAGCTAACGCGTTCCCATGAGGACAGCTTGCCTCCTGCTGCTGGGTGGAGCATCTCTGCAGAGCTGAGGTCAGCCCTGGGCTGAGCCCTGGCCTTTGGGTAATGATTCTACTGGGACAGGAGGGGATGCTGCTTCAGTGCCTGGAAAGCGGTATCAGGATACTGACAATAGCAAGAACTCAATTAAATATCCCATGTAACCACAAAGGCAAACAACCCGAATCCTTCCATTCGTGTTTGCTTGGTAAATGTCATAAAAGTCAGACTTAATTTACTGGATTTTTAACCACTTGTTAAATCGAGTGGTAGGTTTTTTGGCTTTTCGTCCTTCAAAGCAAGCTGGGATGTTGCTGTAGAGGGCTTGAATCATGTTTCAGGGGTCAGGAACACATCTGCAGTGCTAAGATACCTGCAGTGTTTGCAGATGGAGGGATGGCTGCAGGCTCTGGCTCAGCCCCTGGTGCTGGGCTGTGCTGCCCACACCTCGCAGTGCCCATAAGTCAGTGCCACTCCTCCTCAGCTGAGAGGTGTTGCTTTCCCCCAGTAGAGTTTTCAGCAGAGGATTCTCCCTCTTCTTGCTTCTTTCTATTGCAGGCTAGAATGTGGTTGAGATTTCTGTGTATTGGAGCAGTCCCTTAGCTAATCTTGATGCAGTGTGATAGTGGCAGAAATCTGAGGAGGAAAAGCCAAATGTCTGTAAGGATGAAATTGTCCCAGCAGGATGAGTGATGGCCCGGGGCTGGGCGGCCTTCAGTGGAACTTTGCACTGCTGTATGTGCTTCCAGGACTTAATAAAGCTACAGTATGCCATGGTGCTGCTGTGCAAAATGATTCAAGGTAGGATGGTGCAAAGACATTTCTTGTAAACTGCTGCTTGGCACTGCTGGGCTCTGCAGGTCCTGTTTGCTGCAGGGCAGTGGGGGCAGGTGGCCTTCAAAGGTCCCTTCCGACCCAAATGAGTCTGTGATGCTCAGAACAGGGTGAAGGAACGAGTTTTGCTGGAGCCCACTTGAAGGCTGGGAACAAGAGGGATGTTGCTTTGCACTGTAGCTGTCAGCAGCCTGGGAGGTTTTGTGTAACTGTGAGCTCGCTGGGTAAATGCCAGGCCAGGAAGGCATGTTGCAGTTTAATTCCATAATGCTATCATGTTTAACTTTGGAAATTAAAATGGTACTGCTGTACCTACTGGGAAGTTAATCCAAGAGAAAACAAAGCGCAGGCAGTGGTTTGGAGCCATAGCAGTAACGTGCAGCAGTGGGGCATGAAGGGGCAGCACGCTGGAAACAGGATTTTGGATACTGGGCTTTTCTTTTATCCATGGCATCAGCTCTGCCCCTTCTACCTGACAGACAGGGGAAAACAAATGGCATTGGTGACTGAAGTCAGGTGTCGGTGGGTGTTCTCTGGTTGGCTGGATGCGTTCCTCAATCTGTCCCTGCTATCCAAGTGTAAATAGATTTAACGAGGTAAAACGAATCTTAGCTCGTTGGCCAGCATATAAATCAGGAAAATTAATTAAATTCCACAATTTAAAATGTGCCATAGATGCTTCCCCAGGGTAGCTAAATAGAATTTCATTGATTTCATTGCAAATTTTGTCCTGTTTACCGCATCCTGAGTGAGCTGGGAGTGTTCCTGCAAACAAGGCAGGGGTTCTGGCAGCCCCCTGGGACATCTGCTGCTGGCATGTGCTGAGCCCCACTGACACCAGCTCAACTTGTGTGGGTGAGGGCTGCTGGGGATGCTGCAGGTCGGACACTCAGTCTGCGGGGCTGTGGGACACGTGAGGGGACAAAGATGGACCCACACTTCTGGTTTCTGCGTTACTGATTTTGGAGTTCCAGAAGTAATTTATGACTCGAATCCTCCTAGATTGGAGTGGGATGCAGATGCATGGCTTCTCATGTGCTCATGCTCTGGTTCCTAGGTTCATTGAGTCACTCAGGTTGGAAGAGTTCATCAAACCTGGCCATCCTCCTGGAACCATGTCCCTGAGCACCGTGTCCACACTTCTCTACACCTGCAGGGATGGGCTCTCCACTGCTGCCCTGGACCTGACCACACTTCTGTGGAGGGATTCATACTGGTTTCCAAGCTAAACCTCCCCATTTGCAAATTGAGACCATTGTCTCACATCCAGATGCTGGCAGGGGTCCATAAGGGTCGCTGAGTACAACAGAGGAAAAGGTCTTGGAACGTTTATGGACAAGCAGTTGTTGTGAAGCAAGCTTATTGTCATGGTAAATCTAGGGGGTGATATGGCCCATAGGGCTTTGGGGATTGCCTGGGTTGGCTCTGTCTGGCCCACGCTGGTTGCTGGGAGCAGAGTTTTGCAGGGAGGATGGTGGAGGTGGGATGCTTTTCAGCATTAGCACATCGTTTGCTTCCCAGAGGCTTGCATTTGCTGAGTCGCTCTGTTTCAAGAGGCTGGAATTGCAGTGAAAAGGATGAAGCTGTCTGTGCTGCTGCTGTAGGACAATTCCTCAGCACCACTCTGCAAACACAATGTTTGCAGGCCAGGCAAGGTCGTCACTGCTCCTGGCTGGGAAGGGGGGAGCACCTCGGTTTAGCAGGGACAGGTCGGTGAGTTGGTGGCCACAAAGCTCCTGCTCCCAGTGCTGCACAGCTGTGATTACTGGAATAGGTTCAGGGAGTTAATTAACGAAAGCAGGACTAGGGCATCTCATTTCACACTTGATGTATGTAGCTGTTTGGAAGCTCTCTTGAAATGCTGTTTAAAAGCTCTGTTGCTAAATATACCCAGATTTGTTCCAGAGCTGGAATTTTAGGGGCAATTTGGTGGTGCCTAATGGTACCCATGGGCCTGGAGGAGTGGAGTGGACACTGGAAGCTCTGTCCCTGATGGCTCAGGAGTTGGATGTCTTCTGTGTTTCGCTGTTTGTCTTGAAAACAGGGTGCAGGAGATTGTGGGCAAGGCTGGTATTTTCTGGTCATTTGAAGCTGGGCTCCAACTCTGAGCATCTGCAGCATCCCGTGCACAGTGGCTGCAGCAGAGGCCTGGGGATCTGCACTGCTTCCTTTTCTAAACGTGGGGCTGAAGAGTTGCAGTGGTGTTCAATGCTCCTGTTGATTTTATGATTAAATACGCCACCTTTAATGCCATTATCACAGAATCCAGAATTGTAGGAGCTGAAAGGGGCGTCTGGAGAGCTCCCTACTAAAGCAGGCTGCATGGATCAGTGCCCAGGTGGGTTTTGAGTTTCTCCGGCGAAGGAGACTTCACAGCCTCCCTGTGCAGCCTGTGCCAGTGCTCACGGTGGTACAGAAGGTCTTTCTCATTGAGAAAACTCACCCGGAGCTGGGAGGTGCTTGTGCCCAGCCCTGCTGATCGCAGGTGCGGTGGTTCCAGGCGGGCTGGGTGCTGGCAGTGGGACCAGATCCACGGAGCAGAGCTGCTCCCAAAAGGCAAGGAGGGAGGGAGCCCAATCTCCTCTGCAATCGGTCCTCCCTGAGCTCTTAAATCAGGAAACCTCTGCGATCCCGAATGTGGCAGCGAGACTTTTTGAAAAGCAATTAGCGTTTTAACAGCCTGCAATTAACAGCTTCTGAATGATGAATGTGGGTGGGCAGCAGCAGAGCTCCTGCAGAAACGCTGGGTTCTGCAGCCGCTGCCCGAGGCCGCCTGCTGACCCGTCCTTGGGTTTCTGTTGTCGTTTGTTTTTTAACCTAGACGCTGTTTACAAGCAGGGATAGTACAGCACAGGTTATTTATGGGCATGCATGTACATGCGAGGCGAAACGTGGCAATTTAGCTGTAAACGTTTAAGTTTTGTGAGTCGTTTTGACTTCTCTTTGCTTCTGAAGTCACTTTGATTTGACTTCTCTCTCTGTTCACCCGTTGGAAATTAAAAACAACAAAAGCAGATTGCTAAGAGAAGGCAAAACAGCAGAACGGATAGAAGAGGTCCTTCCTTATCGCTGCTCATCGGCTGAAGATGCACGCTGACATTTAGTGCTTTTGCTGCGGATTTACTGAAGTATTTGCTGAGTTTCTGTCTGTCCATGCATTTATAGATAGAATATCTATAGATAGAATCTTTAAGGCTGGAAAAGACCTCAAAGACCTTCAGATCTGACCATCATCTCCTCCCCAGCGTGGCCCTGGGGCAGGAGCTCTGCCTGCAGTGGGAGCCAGGGCACAGCCACGGTGCCTTCCTAGTAGGGAAAAGTAAGGAGTGAGGATTTGGGAGTTTGAGTAAAGGAAGAAAGGAAAATTTAGAGAAAGGCCTTTGGACTTGCTTGGTTGGGTGTAACAGGGGAGGGCTCCTGGTCATTCAGCTGCAGGAGGATGCTTGGGGGAGGCAGCAGGACAGGACTCAGCAGCTACATGGGAGAGATGTGTGTGAGCAGAGGGAAACAGCACAAAGGGCAGGAACGTGCCCTCCTTCCAACCTCACAACCCTGTGGGTTGTGGGGAGCTCCCCCATCGACCCACAGGTGCACAGGCATGTCCTCCGAAAGCTGCAGGTGTTTGGGGCAGTGAAAGCCTGCCTGGAACTCAGGAGCTCCAGCTCTGCAGTCTGATGGGCTGCCTGCATGGCTAATGGATTTTGGAACCTTTGCACTCCGACTTTCTGGCAAATGAAATTTAGTAGAATAAAATGGATATAAATGGACGTTTGGAAAGGTGCAAACTTTCCTGATGGAGCTTTCCTGAAAAGCTGGGTTGTGCATTTAGCTGGCTGCTGACCGCTCTGGGATTCAGCAGGATGTTGTGATGGGCTATGATGGCTGCTGTGCTGTCAGTTCAGTCTCAGGGACAGAGGAGGACATTTGGAGTGGTTCCTTGGAGCCTGGAGGTGTATGGGAGTATGTGGATCATGTATGGGACTGTATAAACAGCAGCTTATTTCTGACTTAGCTTGGGGCTGCGTTTCCTCTGCTTCCACACAACTAGCAATAAGATGAGAGCTGATGGCCTTAAGTTGTGCAGGGGGAGGGTCAGGTTGGGCATTAGGAGAAATGTCTCCTCCAGAGAGCAGTCAGGTACAGTTGCCCAGGGGAGGGAGTCCCTGTCTCTGGAGGTGTTCAGACCCGTGGGATGTGGCACTGAGGGATGTGGGCAGTCAGGGTGGGCTGGGGGGCTCAGAGGGCTTTTCCAGCAATGAACAGTTCTGTGATTCCTGGGTTCATCAGTATTCATGGGGTTTATACTGAGAGATTTTTTTCTGAGGGGAGAAGTCATGGCAACACAATCTGGACCACACTGCTGGTCATCCTGTAAGGCTTGGACTGACGGGAATCCCAGCTGGAGGACAGCAGCTAAGGGTCTCAACCCCAAAGCAAAATGGCCAATTTTTCACTCTTTTTACCCCAAATGAGTATTTTACATGTATGACATACATTTGATACCAAAACAGATCCTTTTGAAGGAAACAATTTTTGGGATAGCCTTTAGTAGAAGAGAAGTAATGTGAAAGAATGCCAGCCTAATCCAAATTGTAATCTAATACTGCAGCCGTGCTGTCTTTGTGATTTGTATCCTGTAAATATCTGCTTGCATGAAACAAGATGAAATCGTATTTTCTCTTCTTCCCTAGAAATCAATTGTCCTCTTCAAATCACAGAGAATCAAAATTATACATTATAGAGTCGCTCTGTAATCTGCAGTCGTGCGGTGCAGCCTGAGCATTTTCTGTGGATATAAGGACAGCTGCTGTGTCTCAGAGGAAAAGATGACCGTGGGCTGGTTGGGATGGCCACGGCACAGCCCGGGACCTGCAGCAGAGCCAGAGCTCTTCAGCTGTGGGAAGCTGTGCCTTTGCTTTTTTTTCTTTTGGAAGCTCTGGAGAGAATTGAAACCCCAAGTTTAAAGCAAGACAGTAATGAAGATGCGGGAGGAGAGTGTTATGTGATCTTGACTGGGCTCTGTGGAAGTAATTGCCACATTATCAGCGTTTGGCTCTGCTCCAAAGTACATCTCACTTAATTATCTGAAACTGATAGTGACACGCAGCTTGCCAGCGCTTTGACGTGATAATTTATTTTTGATTTTATCTTTAAGGGAACAAGCGATAATTGCCCCAAAAATGAAAATCATGGAGCCGCTTTTCTTCATATTTAATTTCTCTAAGTTTCTCCTAGCACCTCATTTTTCTTCTTTGCACATCGCTTTTTTTAGTGAAAACAAATCGTGGTTCAGCTTGGATTTAAGGTGGTGTTTCTGTGATGATGAAAACACAACTGGAAGTGTTTTCCTCCAACGAACCACAGCAGCAGAACCTCTGGGCTGCCCCCGAGTTACTATGAGCATTCAGGCCTGGATGGCACAGCTTGCCCTGTGCTGCCCTGCTGCCCTGGCTCCAGGCATGCTTTGTGCCAGCAGAGCCTGCGGCAGCTCGGGCTGGCGTGGCATTTTGGGGTGCTCTTTGTGAGTCACTGCTGCCAGAGCTGGGCTGAGCTCTGTGGGAGCTCTGCTGCAGCTCCCATCACGCTCATCACGAGCAGAATTCCATCTGCACTGCTCCCTGCCCTTGAAATCAGTGCCGAGAGGGTGGGGGGAGGGAGTCCTCTTCTGCTGATCATCACTCGTTTGATCTCAGTTACATCTTAATCTTTGTAGAAAAAAAGAAAAATGGGAAGCCCAGCTTGTGAGTCACATCTCGGGATTCCCCAGGTACTTCCAGGGCATCTGTAAATAATTCTGATGCTCAAACACAAAGAAGTGTTTGTTCTTCTCCCATCCCCAGTGGGTCCAGGCAGTCAGAGTGGAGCCAGGCAGGGATGCTGTGCCTCATCCATCGAGTTCAGTGCTACACCAGGAGCTGTCCTGCCAACACAGCTCGAGTGTGTATGACGTGGATGTGCTCTTGTGTCCTGTTTGCCTTCTGCCACGTGTGGTGCAGTGCAAGGGGGATCTAAGTGGAGGTTAATGGGCGGGAGACAAGCCACTGAACTACTCCCTCGTGTACCTTTTCTCTTAGTCGTACAGGAGCACAACTGGTTGCCTTTCTAGCATAGTTTAGCCTTTAAATCTGTGTCTAGAAGAGAAATGAATCCTCAGTGTGTGTTTTCCTGGACTTGTAATTTGTAAGAGCACTTCCCACACAGCTCCACTTCGGCAGAGGCATCCTGGAGCCTGTTTGGAGTCACTCCCACCTCTTCCAGCTGCTATGGGCAAAGCGAGGTCTGTGCTGCAGCACTCCTGGCGAGCCCGGCGCTGGGAGCCAGCCACAGCGGCTGCCTGGGGAAGGAAGCGAGCTAATGGAATGGGCTGAGGTTCAGATAGCTCCCTGGGTAATTCCTGGAGAGCATCTTGAACTGATCCTAATGACTGTAAATTACAGAATTTTGTGATTTTTGGATGAGCATCGAGTGCAATTAAAACTAATGAAGAATTGCAACACTTACTTTGTTTACTTGTTTCCGTGTAGTTGTGCTTCGAGCTAAAGCTACCCCAGTACAGAGGCTGCTCATCTTGGAAGCATGGTGTGCTGGCTGTTGTGGCTTCTTGTCTGTCTGGGATCAAATCTGAGATCTGAAAAGCAGAGCTTGTTTCTAGTTTTTGATTAAGGTGAAAAATGGAAGCTGGTTGAAAACCTTCCCGCTTTGGGAAGTATTTTGTAATATTCCAGTATTTTGCATGACTTATAGAGGCCTCTTCAAGCTTCTGAAGTTACTCCTGCTTTTCTGGCAGCCTGAGCCAGCCCATACTGTTCCTGCTGTGAGCCCAACCCTGTGATATTAATCGTGGGTGCTCCCTGGTTTGTCTGTGCATGGGTTGGAGTCTACCAGGAGCCCCATTCTGAGCCCTGGGACATGGGCAAAACCTGGGGCTGCTCGGGACAGAGTTTCTCCTCCTGGTCTCGTTGGGTTTCGCTGCACTGAGTTTATCTGCTCTGTGAGGTTATGGACCTTCAGGGTTGCCATCAAGGACAAATAAGGAACTGATGATATGTTCAAGAGGACTTAAGGGTGATGTGCTTGGGTCCCACAAGAACTGCTTTCTGTAAGTACTTACTGCAAGGAGAAACGGCAGCTAGGTCTGCCTCTATGAGCAAAGCTCTTTCAAGCATTTTAGAATCAATGTTAGTATTTGATATTTATCATGTGTGTCCTGCTTTGGGCTGTTCTAGGTTTGGGTGGTTGGTTTCTTTCATGCAGGAGAGGAATTATGCAAACTGGTATCAAAAGGGCAGAGCTTGTGTGCCATCAGCACCACAACATGGGTCCCTCAGAATCACGGGCCGAGCACTGGATATTTAATGCTCTTTGTTAATGCACTCTCTCATTACGTTTCAATTTGGATGTAAAGAAGAACCAAGGCAGCTCGTATTTGAAACATATGAAACAAACATATAATGGAGTACCTGCTGGGATTGTTATTAACTCTGGGATTTCAGTGTTGCATCAGTGACTTGAAAGTCAACAAAATTGCGCTGTTAATGGGTTTTCTGCTCTTCAGTGATGGGCACGCTTTTGAAAATCACATTCTTGGGCTTTGGATCACTGAAACACTTTGTCATCTCAAAAAAGCCAACAACAAAAAAAAAAAGCTAAAGGTGATCCAGTTGTTCTGCTCCTGAACTATGGGGAGAAGCAGAGCAGGCTGCCCTGGTGGGGGAGGAATCCCTGTGCCTGGAGGTGTCCTGTGGGGATACCTGTCATCTGTGGGGATGTGGCAATGGGGGATGTGGGCAGGGGGCATGGTGGTGTTGGTTGGGGACCTCGGAGGGATTTTTTTAAGTCACTGCATTACTTCCAGATGCAAAGGTCTGGTGAGTATTTATGGACTTGGTGATCTCAGAGGTCTTATCCAACCTTAGTGATTCTGTGGTTCTGTTTTAAGTGGCAGAAAGCATTGTCCTTTTTCCAAGGCTGTCACTGTGATTCCATTGCCTCCATTGACACAAAAGCTTTTTGGTAACAACATCAGTGTTTTAGTGTGTGTCTCAGCAGCAAGGGCATGGTGATTTTCACTTCTCTCGAGCTCGTGGTCCTGCAGTGCAAGGAGGCACAGGGCTTCCCCAGCCCCGTATGGCTGTGGGGTCTGGCCCTCATTGCCTGAAGAGGAGGAGGAGGATGAGGAAGGCTTCAGGTAGGACAGCAGGCCCAGCATGCCTCTGGCTGTTGGCTGGCAGGCACTGACTCTCTTGGCAGCTCAGACTGCAGCGAGGAAGTGCTTCCACCATGGGTTACTGGCTCTGGTCAGAGAGTGAGCCAATGGAAGGTTGTAATGCTACCAAGTGCTGGTTGCATTTCTCATGCTCTGGAGATAACAGTCTGAGTGCAAAGTGGCTGAGCAGAGGGACACAGTGCTTTCTTCTCAGTCGGTTCTACTCTCTGCTGCTGAGTGGTGTGAAGGTCAGCTCCATCCTCTGAGCAATGGAAGCGGGATGCTGCCTGCATGCCCTGGGATTCTCTGGCTGTGGTGCTGGGCCCTGGGCAGCAACAATCACTTTTCTCCCTTAGTTCTGCTCAGGAGGCTCCTCCTGTCCCAGGCAGCTCCTGTCTGCTTTGAGTAATTGCTTTGCCTCTCTCTTACTGCCATGATTTATTGAGGACATGCCTGCTGTCATTTCATCCTAGTCAAAACAAATGCCCTTATTATCTTTGTTTTCTCTTAGCAGCAGAATCCAGTGAATACAGGTGAGCATTTCTAACTGAAAAAGAACACAAGAGATGATCCTTCCTTTGCGTTCTGGCAAGGAGACCTCCCAGAGCAGTGCTGTTCAGGAGCACGCAGTGTCCCCAGACAGCACACTGTGACACACAGGGGACAGCTGGTGGCAGGGTCCTGCTGCTCCCAGCCCTGGGGTACCCTGAGACAAGCGTGAACCAGTGATGGAGCTGAGTTTTAGGAATTCCTCCCAGTGTCACCTGGATTTGCTCCCCTGTAGGCTGGGAACTGCACTGGGATGTGCAGGTGACAGCACACCTGTGCCTGTGCCATCATCACGATGCTCTGATGCTGACTCCATTTGGGAAGCAGAGGTGCAGAGCTGATCTCACCTGCATTAGTCCTCCTCTGTCCTTGCAGTGTCATGGGAGTTACACTCAGACATAGGATGCTTAGTTTTTAAATGACAGTAAAGTGTGTTTGCACTGAAATCATTTTAAAAACGGAGAGGTGTTTCCGAATGCACAGCTTATGAGTCAGTGCTCCTTGGCTTTAGCGTGTCAGGTTATTTGTGGCTCATGTTTGGGTATTATTCCAGCCCAGGTTACGTGGAGTTCATACTGAAAGCTTATATTGCATTATGACATTCAGTGAATTCCACCGAGTTTATTTGTATTCCAGATCCATCCATTGCAAGGACTGCTTTCTTTTTTTTTTTTTTTTTTTTTTTTTTTTTTTATGAGCACAAAGTACTGGAAAGCATAAATATTTATTTCTTAAAGTTTATGATTGCCTTAAATCACTGGAGCTTATTTAGCAGGCATAAGTTATAATTGAACTAAGCCACCGAACCTGATCTGCATGTGTTAAATATATATATATTTATAGGCATGTGTGTATATATCTATGTATATACCTGAGTCAAATGCAGATAGGAGCTGTGAGCTAATTGCTTCCCTCACATTGAAAGATGCACTGATGATTTTATTTTTGCTCCAGGTGATAATGAAACACCACAAAGAGATGGTCAAAACTGTACAGTGCAGAGTCATGCTTCAACGTGCAGCGTGCTTTTGATGGATAAAAGCTGAGCTAATCTGCAGTGCTGTATGTCCAAGCGTAGGGAAATAGTTCAGCATGCTGTGATGTTATTCCAGGTGTATGTGTGTCAATTGTGGACTGCTGTATGCCTGCATACCTTAAGGGATGCTTCTGCTCATGGGCTCCTTCAAGATGACCAAATTCAAAGGGCTCTGGTGGCTATTGTGCTGCAGGGAGCACGGCGAGCATCACACTGCCCTGCTCCTCTCCCAGAAGGGCTTTGTCTGATATTCTTACCTCTGTCTTGAGTCCTTGCCATCCATCCCTCTGGCTGCAGCTGTGCTGCCAGCTGGTGGGGATGCCAGTGTGCTCCTCTGGGCCCAGTGCCTGCTGCCTGCAGGGCATGGTTGGCATGCTGGCTGTCCTGGGTCTGGCGGGGCCGTAAGAAGCCCATACAAAGGTTCAGAGTCTTCTTACATCTGTATGATTTTCAGGCCCCAGGAGGAGGGCAAAAAATGCAACTTGGAGATGGATGCACTGCGTTGCTGCGGGCACTGCACCGAGTGTGTGTAGAACCAGCACTGTTTGTTTGCAGAATGTTCATTTCTGAGGTGGAGTTCCACTCCTCCAGAGGCCGGATCCTGCATGCTTGAAGGTCAGGGGTTTTTCTGGAGAATATCTGTGAAGAGAAATAATGCTGCATTTCGTGCTGCTGAGAGCAGTCTGTGAGCTCCCTGGGGCAGCTGATGAACAGATCCCAGCTGCTCAGGGGGCAATAATCCCCTTCCAGTGTCAGGGCTTTTCAGTGTGTACTGGCACTGCTGGCCCTGGCTGAGCAGTGGGTGCTGCCACCAATGCTGATGGACGTCTCAGAATGACACAGAATACTCTCTTCTCACCGGTGATAGTGACAGACAAGGGGAAATGGCCTCAAGTTGCACCTGGGGAGGTTTAGGCTGGACATAAGGAAAAAATTCTCTACTGAAAGGGTTGTTAAGCACTGGAATAAGCTCCCCAAGGGCTGGTGGAGTCACCATCCCTGAATGTGTTTAAAATCTGTTTTGATGTGGTGCTCAGGGAAATGATTTAGCAGTGGGTTGTTAGAGGCAGGGCAGTTATGGTTTGGTTGCAGTTGGATTTGATGATCACGAAGGTCTTTCCCAGTCTGAGCTATTCTATGATTCAATGAATTACCTCTTGCATTCTCTAGGTGGTAACTAAGAGTATAGATTTGAGGAAGAAAAAGTACATCAAAGTATCCTTTGTTGTAATAGAATCAAATGTTATATTCAGGGAAGCAATTGCTGTTTCCCGTGTTAGTGAGAGCTGGGCTTAGTAATCTGCTTTGACAGCTGGGAACTGGGAAACAAAAATGGACAGCGTGCAAAAAGGAAAAAATGAAGGTTCCAGAAATGATCCCAAGTTCTGCACAACACAGAGAAGTTTGGATGAGAGTTCTTTGATGGTGTAAGAGTATGCAGTGAAATGAAAGGGCAGAACACCGCAGCCTGCATCACACCTGGGAGATACGAAGTTACTCTCAGTCTGCTTTAAACTAGGGATGCATCTCTTCTGCCAGCTCAGCTTTGAAACTGTTTGTGAGCAGGAGACCTGCATGTGGAACACCTGAATTTGTGTCTGAGTTGAGATGGTGGGACGTGTCCTCTAAGTCTGGAAAAATGCGTGCTGTCTAAACACACTGTTAATGGGAAACTAATGCTTCAGCTTTGACCTCAAATTTGGCAGTGGCCGCAAATTCTCAAGGTTTAAGTAGTGCAGTTTAATTAGCATCATTTTAGCGGCAGATCCGGATTGCTAATTCATCACGAAAAAGGCATTTGAGCAGTTTAGTGATTTTCTGTTTTGTGGATTGTCTTTGAGGAGAGTGTGAGTCACTGGGACAAAGCTGGTGTTTTCAGTTGTTGGCAAAACATTTCCCATGGATGGGATGGGACACAGGTGGTTTGTGGTGAGTAATGGTGGGAAATGGATGCGTGTTAGTTAGTCTTAATTAAGAAAAGTGATCTTGCTGTGGCATGTCTTTCCTGAGCGCACTAAGATGTCCTTGTAAATCTTGTTTTGAGGATCACATTTGTATTAATGTACAATACCTGCTTATTTGCTGCACACAATGGGTGCAGTGATCAGGCTGGACTCACTCCCATGAACACCAACACGGGTGCTCTAACCATCACGGGGGTGTGGGGCGAAGGAAGGTTGGACAAACCTGAGAAATAAGGCTGAAAAAAATGCATTGTTTAAAGGTGCTTGTGCTTTCTGGAAAGAAAACGGGATTTCACTGTGGTTTGAATGCAGGTTCAGCCTCTAGAGTGGACGCTCGCCTGAGTCCTTTGATGCCAGCACAAGTCACCAGGGTGACTGCTGTGGCCGCACCAGCTGTGACGATCATGGCAACCAACTTGGTGGAGCAGACACTAACAGGTGTGTATGTGTTTCTTTAGACTGAATATATCATTGAGGCATGTGCCGTGTGTCTGTGTTGCCCACCAAACCCTGTTTTCCATACTGCACAGTAATGGGGGGCTCTTAAAAAACCAGCTCTGATTTTGGCATTTGCAGCAGCGAGCTGTGGGTGTTTTCAGAGCACTTTGGGTTGTGTTGGCTCAGCCTGGCACTTGGCATCTGGTGACACCAGAGGCAATTTCTGCTGTGTCCTTGGGATTTCTGTACCCCGTGGCAATAGCATTCACAAGCCAGTGGTGGTAAAGTGGTTTCTTTTGGACAGGTGCTCCTTGAAGCTCCTTGGCTGACGCCTCTGATGATGCTGCACGCTGTGCTGTGTGATGAAACCGTGTTGTTCACTGTCATGTCAGTGTGTGTGTGTGTGTGTGTTGCAAAAGGGACCCAGTGCTGTTCCCAAATGCTGGAAAACTCATGGCTTTGCTTGGATTCACGTGCGCTCCTTGCGAATCAAGATCAAAAGGAGTTTGGATTTTGGTGGAAAATTGGGAGCATCATTCCTAGTAACATGAAATGTTGCAGTGCTGCTGTTGTGGTGAAGACAAGAACTGTGGTGGGGGGTGAAACTCTGCGTTTGGGCTGGACACACTGTCCCCTGTGTGGCAGGAGCTGCAGCCATCAGGGAGAGGTGACAACAAGATCCCTGCAGGTGTGCCCCAGAGGTGAGCACATAGTGAGCTGCATTTGTGGTAAATGCTGGGCTCTACTGTGGATTATGGGCTATCGGTTCTGGTGTCACTTTGCCTTTTTGAGCATCCTGGGTCTGCCTGGAAAATCCTGAAAATGCAATCACACCGACATAAATCTGAAGGAAAGTTGGCAAGCGTTTCTTTTTTGCTTTCGCTTGAAAGTTTCTCTATGGTGTAGAGTGCTTTTGCAAAACACCTATTTCTTTTATCATCAACATAGCTACAAAGACCTGTGTGTTCTCCCCAGAGCCACTGAGGTGCTATTGACTTGCATTCTTGTTGGAAGCGAGCAATGGAAGAAATGTTAGAATGTTTAAAGAATGCATGGGGAGGAGGACAAAGATCTGTGCTAGAGACATGCTGTTCTGCCCTTTGTTGCTGTTGGGAAGCTGAAATCATGGTTTGTAATGCACCTCATGTCAAATTTATTTGCTATCCCCTTTCAGCAGACGTCTGAACACAAACCCTCTGACTCTGCCCGTCCTGCTGGATGAGGATTGCATGGCATAAAGCCTTTCATGTCTAAATGCTTTCTGGTGGCTAGGCCAATAGGTTGAAAAACTCAAATGGTGACACTGCTGAGAGCTCATTGGTTTCATAGAGTCACAAAATGGGTTTGGGTTGAAAGGCACCTCTAAGGTCATGGAGTTCCAACTCCCCTGCTGCAGGCAGGGACAGCTCCCATGGTTCAGGCTGCTCACATCCTGTGGTTTGGAAGAGCAATCATATTTTTTCCTTGTATACAAGTAATGTAAATAGGATGAAAATTTTTGTTTCTGGCTTTCCCTTGAAAATGGAAAACACACCCTTTTGCTCTGATATCCATCTTTGATTTCCTGCTGTCTGCACTGAAAGACAAACAGCACTTTCACTCTGGTCCTTCCTTTAACGTTTTTCATGAGGTCACACTCCTTTCTGTAGGCTGCTATGAGCTGTCGTCATTTCCAATGCGAAAACAATCAAAGAAAGAAAGAAAGTTAAGAGGAATTGGCAGTAATGTGGGTGATCTCAACCCCCAGGTGCCCCAGGAAAGGAAGCTGGTGGGATGCAGGGAGCTGGTGGGATGCAGGGAGCTGGTGGGGCAGGGGAGCTGGGGTTGGGCATCAGCTCCATGTGATGGGTTTGGAAACCGTGAGCTGAGCACTTCATCGTGCACTTGGCAGCCTGTGCACCGTGCTGTGCTAGCTGTGCCTGTAGCAGGAATAATAAGCCAACAAACGTCTTTTGCAGGCCACTTTCATTATGCAGTATGGATAAGACTTTTTCTGACATGGTTTCTGAAGACAGAAGCTGTGTTCAGTGAGGCTTTGCGCAGTTGTGTTCTGCTCACGGTAGCACAAAACTCTTCTTTCCTTGAAACAACATAATATATTTTTTTGATGTCTGGGGCAGAGGTAATAAACTCTACAGTGGCCCTGGCTTCTACTAAGCATTTATTTTGTGACGGAAGCTGGAAAAATCTAATGCCAAGCACCAGTCCTACTTGTTTCCCGTTGTGGTTTAACTGCTGCTCCCAAGTAGAAAAGAAAGTGAGATGAACTCCCAGCCCTTCAGACCCCCTTGTGCTCCATGTCGTGTGGTGTGCAGTGTCCCTTTGGCCAGTTGCAGCCAGCTCCCCTCATTCAGTTTGCTCCCTGCGCCCTTGGCTGGGATGGTCTGGGCTGTACAGCACTGTTCAGCTGCAGCTGTCCACATCAGCCTGTTAGCAGCATTGTTCTTCTCCAGAGAGCAGTTGAATGCTGGCACAGCAGTGGGGAGCCCCCAGCCCTGGATCACCCTGGAGGGGTGGGCGACATGCCGTGTGCTTTGCTCATTTGCTCCGGGTGTGCTGGGTACGGCAGCAGGTCTCCTTTAAAATCGAAGATCTGTTGTAGGAGTGGTGGCAAATGTCATCTACTGGAGCATGCTGGCTGCGTGCTTGAGGAGCCCAGGAGTGACGCTTGTCTGGGACCTCTGCACCAGGCACAGAGCTCACTTTGCTACAGCAAAGAACGTGCTGTCATTATCCCACTGCTTCTGTTAAAAAGCTTCAGGAAAATAACGGAGTGAGAGGGAAGAGATTGCTGTAGAGGCAACAAACTGCTCAAGGAGAGGTATTCTAAAGAGGGAGGGAAGCGCAGAGTCTGACAGATCACAGCGAAGCTCTCAAAGCAGATGCAGACACTCCTCAGAGGGGGAGATAAGCTGTGCTGGAGCAGATCAGGAGATGCCCATCGCATTAAATGGTTGTGATGGGCTGAAGGTGAGACCCACACGTGTGGGAGTGGGGCACAGGAGTGTGCATGTCTGCAGCAGGGACAGCTGGGAATAGCCTGGGAGCTAACCTCAAAACATAGGCACTTCATGTTTGTAAGGACAGAAGGTATTCAGTGCAGTAATGAACTGCTGAATGCCCAGAAGCATGTGCTCGAAGAGAATCCAATTCTTTGCAATATTTAGAGTCAACTTTTTAAACCTATTTAAACTGCCTTTGAGAGTAGCAGAGGTCTGCCCCCTTAAAAACCTTTGCAGACTAAAGTGTAATTCTGTCTTTGTCCGTATCTTTTCACAGAGCGAATCAGCCTGCTCTAGTTCCACATTTAATAACATGTTTATTATCATACACCTACATCTTCTGCAATATATGTAAGATAATTTTGCTGCTTCACCTCTGCTTTTCATTCTGTGAATTATTCATGTCCTCTGCTTGCCCTGGAGTCTCTGAGAAATCCCTTTAATCAGTTTTCCTTCCCCCCTGCTGGAAAGGGCTGTCCCTGTGCTACCTGCCTTTGAACCAAGGAAGCACTACCCGAGCTGTCAGGGTTTCAGGTTCCACCAAATTTCACGTGTGCAACAGTTCCTTTAACTCTATCAGCTGACATTAATGTGTTTTAATTATTGTATGTAAGTTAACAAATGATGCCAGCTTGGTAAATGTGTTTTCTTGTTCCCCGTGTGTGCACATGTTGCATGTGGGTGAATGGAAGTCCTTGGCTTCCTGGGGGTTGCTCCTGCAGATGGCCTCCAGCAGAGCTGCCCCTGTGCAGCAGCAGTGGGAAAACACAGCTCAGGGTAAGGGAACAAAGTGCTTTGGTGGATGTGAGGAAACCACACATCTGTCGTCTGCCGTGCTTTGGAGTGTGAGAATGAACTGGCAGAGTGAAACTTGGACCGGGTGTGCATGTGTGCCTCCTGACTTCACAGAGCGAGGAATGAGGGAGATGTCCTTGCTCCTCAGGTGCCCTCCTGTACTGCTTTTTCCCTTGCACAGCTTTTCTGGTGGGAGTTTTGTCATGGCTTGTGCCACCGCTTGCCGCTGTGAGCAGAAGTGCATTACCTTGTGCTCTGACACCACACTGAGGAGGTAAGCATGCTATCATCCTTGCCTGCAGGAGCCTGGGTGTTCTCTTGGCTGAAGATGCGGTGCTCCTGGGATGTCCTGGCCTTTGTGGCTGTCTGGGCTGGATGCTGTGACCCTTGGGAGCTTGGGAGGAGAGCACACAGCTTGCAGCAGGCTGAGGTTGGGTGTTGCTTGGCTGCAGTATAGGCTGAGCTTGTCCCACAGTGCAGAGTCCCTGTGACAGATGTCTGGTGAAGAGGGATGCATTTAGAGATCCTCTTGATACACATTAGCCACTCCCTTCTCCTTCCTTCAGCATGGAAATGAGTTGATGTGATCTGTAAATCCTCTTCTTCGCTACCTTTAAAAATTGAGTCATTTTTCTTTTGTGAAAAACGGCGTCTATTTACATCATTATCACTGTGATGTATTCTGTCAGACTCCAACCCTTGACAGGTTCCAGCCTTCTCTGTGGTGCAGTCACTGTCTGTTCTGTGGTCTAATTTTCAAATGAAGGAACAGTGTTTGAGGTGTGAACGGAGTGCCTAAGATGCAGTCCTGGAAGAGCACCGCTTGCAAACTGCTCCTCTGAACCCAGGTTTTAGTTGGGTGACTGGAGGAAACTTGGCTCAGATGCCTGAGCGCATGCTGTAACAGAAGTGTAAGGATTAGAAAAGGAAATACAAAGCAAATAATAGAAAGATTGAATGACTTCGTACTGCAGAAGCTGCTTTTTCCTGATTGTTTGCTCTGGCGGATACCTGCTGCCTTTTGCCTTTCCTTCTGTTCGTGATGGCCCCTCTGCTCTCCACACACACAGACTTTTTGCAGTGGAAGCACTTTTAGCATTTAGCATTTCAGATGCGGACAACTGCTTTGTTAAGGGGAAGAGCTTGTTCTTACAACTGCTTCCAATTAAAGAGCAATTAAGAGCTCATGTGCAATTAAGAGCTTCTGTGGCAATTGTTACAGAAGTGAAGCCAGCACATGGCAGTGCTCTGGCTTGCAGGCTAATGGACGTGTCACTGCACTGTGCCAGTCTCTCTGGAGGCGGTGGGGCTGTCCCCAGGGAAGGATGCTCTGCTGCTGTCTTGTGTCTATCCTGCATCTGTCCTACATCCATCCTGCATCCATCTTACGTCCATCTCGCATCCATCCATTCTCCATCTGTCCTGTGTCCATCTCATTGCCATCTGCTCCCAGGCCCCAGTGGCAGAGGGGCACAGGGGACACCTGAATGACACAGTATCCCCATTCCCCTCCCCGCAGCCTTCTCTCCTCTTCCCACATTGCTCCGGTTTCCCTTTTCTTGATCTTTTTCTCAGGGTTTGGATGCACAAACACCTGTCTCAGGCAGCACCGACAGTGCAAGAGCAGTTAGTGTATGAGAGGTGCAAGTGATTGTGCGAGGAGTGTATTATGAGAGTGCCTCATTATGACCATTTTTAAGGAAATTGTTGAGCCTGGTTTGGGGAGAGCTCTCTGAAGGGTGAGTGCCACTGAAACCAGGCGTGCACCGTGCTCCTCGTCAGGTGTGTGGGGCTTGAGCTGGGGCCCCATGGCTGAGCAGCTCGGGTCTGCAGGCAGGAGCAGCTCCAGCCTTCCTGGATATGTAGCCAACGCAATGCTTCCCCTTGCAGAGAAAGGCAGAGAACGCAGCCGAGGCTCCTGCCCGCCCGCCCTGATCCTGCACACCAACAGAAGGAGCACCTCTGTGGAGAGGGATGGCGACAAGGTCAGCTGTGCGTCCCCTTCCTCCCTTCGTTCTTCCCTTAAAAACCACTGCATGATATGGGACGGCACAAATCAGAGGTGGAGCAAAGGAGCGCTCTGTGGTCCTTTTAAAGCACTCCCTGTTTAATTGTGCTGCTGAGCTCTGTCAGCACAGAGCACATCCTTAGTGCTTCAAGCAGCACTTTCCAAAGGAAGGCCTCTGTACGTGCACTTTATTATTTTTTAATTAAGTACACGCTTGTCACTTCTTGATACTGGGCTGAGCTGGATCGCTGCCTTCCTCCCACGCCTCCTCCTCATGGTTTGTTCCCATAAGTTGCACCAGTAAATAGCTGTTCTCTAGCCATTAAAACACTTGCAGCCCATACTTGTCAGCTGTGCCACTCCAACGCATTGCTTCTGTGCCTGTGTCACAGGGCGGGAGCGGTGCTGCATCCGCACGGGGGTTTGTTAGTGTTGTAACTTTGCAAAAGAAGAGAAAAATGCACACCAGCAAATAGCGAGCAGTGCTCACAGCCCCAAGGGAGCTATTGGCTGGGCGAAAGCATGCGACTGGGTTTTCATTTGTGTTCCTGAAAGTGGGGCAACACTTTGATTATATCCAGTTTGTCCTGTCTATTCCCAAAGCAATTGGTTGTCCATAAAGCTGCTAGTGATATAATGGCAACATGGGTAATCCACTTCAGGTTTAAGGGAACGATTTGTAAGACAATAACAGTGTTACGCTGCAGCTTTATTTGTTGACTAATCTCTATGTCTCTTTCAAGGATCATTCTTTTAAACTAGTAAATGAGGATGACAGTACTTCAAATGGCAACAAGCCCGTGGCATCCACTCCAGTGCCAGGATCTCCTTGGTAAGCAAATGCAATTAGAGCTAATAAAAGTCATTCATCAGTGATGTTCCTCTGGCCAAACATGCATTAGTGGTCTCTACGTGGGGGAAAATACACTCCCCTGAATGTTAAGCAGCAGTGCTGGATTCCTTTTCCAGCTTCCACTGTAGCTTTTCCTCATTAATCACGTATTTAGTGCAAATGAGAGGACGTCGCTGCAAACAGCGTGACCACCTCCGTGGTATCCGTGATGTGAGCGTGGTGTGCTGCTGCCAGGAGCCCAGCTCAGCCAGGGAATGCTTCTGGCAGGACGTGCCTGATGCTATTTCTTTCTGACCATGTGGGTGCTTCGCTGCTGGTGATCTGCAACACGGTGCTGTGTTCAGCTGGGCTTTGTAGGGCCTGGGTCCTTCCGGAGCTCACACGTATTGAGGATCAGGTTTGGATGACACTTGGATGGGTCAGAGAAGAAATGCAAGACCTGTAAGAAATGTTCTTGCTTTTTAGGGCCAGACCCTCTTCACCTCCTGCTCATTTCATTGCAGTGGCAGTCTGTTAGCCTTGCAGGATTGCTGCTGCTTTCAGGGCGCTGTCTGAAAACCCATGGAAGGTTGTGTCTCATGCCGTAGGTTTCCTGACCTCATTCCTATTCTCTGAACTCTGTGCTGGGTAACTGAAGCTCTCGTGGCTTTTAAATAGTATGAAATTGCTTTTCATTTTTGGTCCTGAGTGGCTAACGAGAAGGATTTTTCACCTATTGTACCCACGCACTGCAAAATAACCAGTTTCTACCCAGTGACTGATGTCTGTGGGATCTTTGGCCAAAGCACTCCATCTAGACACCGGCCATTATCTTTTGTTATTATTCCATGCCATTTGACAAAGCGATGGCATAAATACAGCGTGTTGTCATAATGAATCTTGGCATCATAAATGGAATTAAAATTAACCATTTCTCTTTCTGGTAGTTGCTAATACAGGAAATAGCGCAGGGGAACCATTTGAGACCAGGTGGCAGCACCACATCTCCTGCAGCAGTGGCTGCTGAGTGGCTCATAGGCACCACTCTCAGATCCAAACCTGTGATGCTGGGATCTCTGAGGAGAAATCTTAAGTTTTTGAGTCTCCAGAGGAATGTTTGGTGACCCAGTGTGTATTCAGGGGAATGATAAGGCAATGAAACCTCATTCTTTGCACCAGCGGGGAAATGGTGTTGGGAAATGGGAGAGGTGTTTTCAAGACTCTGTGTCCATGCAAAGGGAGCATTGGTGTGGGAGGAAGGCTTATAGGAAAGGGAGTGGCAGCATGAAAAGAAGTCCTCTGCCCAGCTTATCGCCAGTGCTTCACCCACACCTGTGCCTTACACGTGCACTGCCTGTGTGCCCCCGGCCATCCTCTCTATCTTCCTATTTTCCCTCCTTCCCATTTCCTTTGGAATATTGGCAGCATTGACTTAACGTCAGAGAGAATCAGTTATTGAGGAGATTTGGAGAGTCGGTTGAGCCCCAAAAGAACAGCAACCGGATCAAAGGCCTTCAGCTCTCTGAGCATCAAGGTAACATAGAAATCAAGACAGATGGGAGAAATGGGAGAAGCAGCCTTTCAGGAGTAGCTGGATCATACCTCTAATGGCAGAAACTGTTCAAGGAAGTCACCAAACCTCTCCAGCTTATGAAACAAAATAAATATTTATATAATCATCTTGTTCCCTTTCTCATACTTAAACCACAGTTTCTATAAGGGAAAAATGAGCATAGCAAAGTCTGCATTTCCAGTGTATGCTCTGTGACTGAAGCAAAATACCATGCGTCCCCTATGGATAATTGAAACTGTCACTGTACCATGGAGGAATAGGTGATATGTTATGTGGGGAAAGGTACATTAATTTTAAATTAAATGTCAAGTGATATTAGTCACAGAAGAGGCGAAGAGGGGTCACAAGGGACCCCAGAGTGTCTCACTGGGGTGGCTGCACACAGACCTGGCAGTACTCAGTGGTTAGTGAGCACCGTGAGCTCCTGAGCCAGTGGTCAGAGGAGCACTGAGCACAGCAGCATATCAGCAGAGGCAAAACACGCATTTCCAGCAGCACTGCTTACAATCTCAAGTCAAATCATAGCTTTGGCTGTCCCACGTATGTGGTGGCATTGCTCTTTGCAGGCAGGATGCTGGATTCGTGCTTCCCAGCGTTTACATATCACCCATTCGCCTCGCGGTGCTAATTCTGCAGTGTGCCCGTTGGTTAATGATGTGAATTACAGCGAGGGTCATTTCAGAGCAGGCATTTACTCCTGTACAGGATTGGGCCTGGGCCCTGACCGTAGTTCTGATATTTAATAAAAGGGCAACAACAGCCTGCTTACATTAATCAGCCGAATCTGTCCTCTTCACCTAAATGCCAAGGGCTCTTTCCCTTCCCTCTGGGACAACTGTGGTATTTATGGGAGTGTGGAGTCTTGATTTGAAAATGTTCCTTTACAACTCCCTCTTGCTATATCATGCAGAAGAGACTTGGGGCCAATGGTACAGTTATAGTTCTCAACTTGACCATCAGTGCTTCTGATAGGGCAGAGGTTTCTGTAGCTCTGAGACACAAAGTAAGAAGTAGTGAATATACCTCATCATTGCCCTATAAAGTATGAGGAATTTGAGAGGCTGTTTTTCGATCCGGCATGTTGGAGCATTAAAATAAACTGAAAGTTACTAAAGCGCTTGTCACTGGTGTGTCACGGAATTCAAGGCTCATGTGTGCCCTAAGTAGAAGTGAAGCCATCGGTTGAGCTGGTACTGCTGGTTCTGTGCTCAGGTTGTGCTGAGCTGCTCCTGAGCTGCACACTGCTGCTGTCCTCACATCAGTTCTTTGGGTTTGATTTTGTGTATGGGTGAGGTGAGTGGTGACATTTTGCTTGTGGTAAGCATGAAATGTTGGGTCGCCCTCTTATAGTGCTTTGCAGTGATGGACGATTTTTCACATTTGCAGACCATGGGCCATTTATGTTATGTGGAGGAGGTCACTCCACCCGAGGTGACCTGTATGGGGTAGCAGAGCCTTGTGCAGGCACCGCTCTGAGTCTCAAGCATGGTTAACATTGAGACACAAGAATTAAGCTCGGAGTTAATTGCTTGGTCACAAGTCTATTTGGCATGATCTAAGCATAGTTTATCACTTGGACTAGGTGTGTAGTCTGGACTGGAGATGACCGGGTCTTCTTCTTCAACCCTACAATGCAGCTGTCGGTGTGGGAGAAGCCGGTGGACCTGAGGCACCGCGGCGACATTAACAGGATCCTCGAGGACCCGCCACACAAGCGCAAGCTGGATGCCACAGCAAGTAACTAACGTGCCGTGACTCTGTGTGAACACGAGTGCTTAACCATACTAGGTCTCTGCTCAGGAGAAATGTGATAACCATGATTCGATGGCTTTCTGTGAGACTCCGTGCCAAGTACCGTGATAAAGTTGATGTTTATTACAAAATATTTATTTTCATGGGAACGGTGAGCTCGGGGACAGAGCGTGCTCGTTACTGGCAATAAAGAACCAGGTGGCTTCTTGTACTGGAGGAATCTGTGATGTGTAAAATACATCTCAGAAGACAGTATGTTTTATTACTCTTATTTCCAAGAAGTGCATCATGAATGCATTATTTAGCTGTTGCACAGGAGCAGGTACTCTGCAGTTAATGATTATTCAACCAAGTAGTAGAAGGGGAAAAGCTCCCCATAGTAAATCTCTAATGACTGCTAAAATGTTTGATGGAAACCTGGGTGCTTCAATCTCAGCACAGATCTACCAATCCCCTTTGAAGCACTGTAGTGTTGAAGGGGAAATGTGTGGCACTGGCTAACGCATACTGTGCTGATCTGCAGTAACACGTACTAAGTGGTTCAAAGTACAGCCTAAAGGAACAGCCTGGCCTGGTGGCAAGCTGGAGTTTGCTGGCTGTTCCTCTACAACATGGTCAGTTTGCAGAGGCAGTTCCCTCATCCCATGCCCCTTGTTGTGCCATCTATTTGCTCTACTTTCTGTTGTCTAGTTGCCCAGTCCAGATGTTGTTCCCACAGGTGAACAATCCAGTACTGGGAGCAGTTCCTTGCAGTCTTGGTGCTTCCTCTGTTTCCTGAAGTTTCATGTTGGCTTTTCTGTCTGAGCCGTACCTGTAAGGTCTGCCACTGTGGGAGCATTTGAAGCACTGCTGGTCCTGGTTGGTGCTGGTGGACCTGCAAACATCATGCTTTACAGCAGGCTCACTGGAGTACCTCCTTCAGCTGGTTGGTGGTGAGGTCTAGGAATACAGAGAGGGGAAAATGAGTCTTCCATCATCCCTTTTAAACATAGCTATTGTAACTAAAAATCAGCTAGCACTGTGTGTCCTGGGAAGTGACCTGTCTTGTACGTGTGTTCATCTGGAGGCCAGGCTTCCAGTTAACTACTGCAGCACAAGTTGTGAGTGTGTGAGTGATAACTGCTATTTATGTCATCATTATTAGCAGAAGGTTAGTGAAGGAATATCAGAGAGTGGTTTTCTATTCCTGTACTCCTTCATATATAATGTCATTACATTTTTTCAATACTAATTTAAGTTGTCCGAGGCTTGAAATTTGCATCATTTTTTTTCTGTATGATTTCAGTACCTTTTAGCTCTATGTCTAGTAATTCCGAAGCATATCTATTGTGGTTCATTCTTCAGGAAAAAAATAGAATATATGCTTTTCATTACAGAATATATTGAAAGATTGATTAATTACTGACGAGGGAGTGTGGTGGCCACAGACAAAAGCAAGGGTCATTGTTCGTAGCCTCTAATGAATTACTGAGAAGAATCTAAAGGCACTGCTGATAGGTGCCACTTCACTCCAATCCTTCATCATCAATATTTTCTACCAGGATTTTATTCATCCACCCATGGCTTTCATTGCTGCTAATAGTCTTCATCTTCCTTGATATAATTGGGACTCGTGCTTGCTCGGTATTTGAGGCAATCAGGTTATAATTAGTACATATTAGCTGCCAAGGTGAAAGAAATTATTTGTTACCACTTCTCTTAGCTTGTAATCTGATTAAATAAATAACACAATGAGCTGTGTGTTTGCAACAATGGTTGTCAAATGGATTTAGCTTAGTTGCTGCTGCTGAGTTTTAATTAGAGTTTTTAAATCAAAGTCACAAAAAAGTTAACAGGCATAATTATTCACGGGGCGTCATGGGTTATCTGCGCATCATTCCACTGGAAGATCAAGCGAGTTTGTAATTCAGGCATAAATGAAGCATTGCTCATTTCCCAGTGACGCCGTCTCCACACGGCGCTGGTTTTGGCCAAGCTGTGAAGCAGACCCACCCTTGGCAGCAGCATCTCCCAGCCTGACCCAGTGGCTTGCTGTCATCTCACCCCTCCATCCATCCACTCGGTCACAGTTACCAACATTTCCATCCATTAATTGCAAGCAAATGCAGAGGAGGTCCAGAAGTGAGTGCAGCAGGAAGCAGTCAGCACTAATTCTTTAAAGGAAAATCCAATTCTTCAAAGGCAGAGGTGAGATTTGGAACATAGGCCCACGAATGTAGGGCTCATCATCAGACCTGAGGGAGGGTGTGAGGAAGGAAAGGCAGTGGGGGTAGATATGAAAACAGGAAAAAAAAGCTGAAGTTGAAAAAGGGCATTTTCTTGACAATTTGTGTGAATTGATTGCCTGGTTATTAGGGTCAGGAAGTCTCGCTTACTTCAGATGAAGAAAATTGGCATTTTAATTACACAAATTTGCATGTTGATTCATACTCGGTGTGATTTCTATTCACAATTAGGGATGAGTTAGTCTACCCTTTTCCCACCAATGTTTTTGAACCGTTCATTACAGCGTTCAGACAGAAATAAGCAGCCTGCTCCTTACAGGCGGCACCGCTCGGCTCCCTCGTACACACAGTCTGCATGCACCGGGGCTCTGCAGAACCACGAGTCAGCTTTCTGTGTGTTGCCAATGGATTGGCAGCGCTTTGACGCACCTGCTAAATAGTGATGTTTTCTTTTCGTTCTGGAAAGTGAACCGAAATTCATTACATGGCTGGGATTAGTCGAATGATTTAATTAATCGGCACTAAGCCTGGTAGACGGTCAGGCTGTGGTGGTGCTCCGCTTCATGATTTCACGGAGAGATTACTGTCAAGTAATATTCTTCCTCAGTGCTTTAAGTTAATTACTCAAGGTTGTGCTCGGTTGCCTCTCTCCCTCTCCGCGGTGGCTGCTGGCCTTAGTGGTGCGCTGCGGTGCAGCACGTTCCTGAGTGAGGGTACAGGCACTCTTTGTCATCTTTCACTGCCTTCCATTGCATTGAGGTGTTAAGTGATGCCTCTGACTCTAATCTTGTTTCATTTATTCCAGGCAGTTGGAGCAGGGAAGATTTGGTGTCCCTGCTGCATGCAGCTCTCACCGTTCGCTGGGAGAACTTGAGATAGGTCAGGAATTGGCAGAGGAATTTGGGTGGATCGTACCCAGTTCCTTTCATCTGGAAGTTATGTGGTCGTTGAAAGTCAGGTTTTATAAATGTAGCTCACCCATTTATCACAAGAAGAAATGACACAGCCTGCTTTTCCAAGAGCTATGGTAGATCTTTTCCAAAGGTGGTTTTGCATGGAGTTTGGCCTTGGGTGGTTTGAGAGAGCTACAAGAGCAAGTGTAGAGTTTTGCTCCAAGGGAGATATAACTGCATGCACTGGTACAGGTTGGGGGATGAGCTGCAGGAGAGGAACTCTGAGGAGAGGGATGTGGGGGTCCTTGTGGATGACAGGTTGACCATGAGCACTGTGCCCTGGTGACTAAGAAGTACAATGGGATCCTGGGGCACATTAAGAAGAGTGTGGCCAGCAGGTCGAGGGAGGGGATCCTCCCCCTCTACTCTGCCCTGGTGAGGCCTCACCTGGAGTACTGCGTCCAGTTCTGGGCATCTGAGATCTCCCAGAAAGAATCCAGCAGAGGGCTAGAAAGATGATAAAAGGTGTAGGATCTTCTTCCCAGTGCAGTGATGGAGCACTGGAGCTGCACACAGAGGTGGTGGAGTATCTTCTGGAGACGTTCAGGACCCACCTGGATGCCAAGCTGTGCAACCTGGGCTGGGAGCTGCTTTGCAGGGGGTTGGACTTGATGATCTCAGGAGGTCCCTTTCCACCCCTATAATTCTGTAATTCATGAAACTGGTTTTCAACATTAGTGTGTTTTTCTCTTGTGTTATGGAAACAGCAGTTTGGTAGGAGCAGATTTGTGTGTGTACAGTCAGTATGGAACTGAGCACCATTTCACCTTCTGTCACCTTCGGGCACCAAGTGCTCTCTTCTTTCATAGTTCATTAAAGCTGAGATGGCTGCAGCTCCTATAGCTTTATGATATCACTGTTGAACTGCATTCCACCATCTATGGATTGTTTGTCTTGTTTCTTTGTACTCTGAATTGGATGTCTCAAAGAAGAATTCAGCAAGGAAAGGTAATAGTTTCACTGAGTTTTTACATATCTGAAACATGATTAACTTGATATATGTGTCCTTAACTCTTCTGTCTAGAGAGGAATGTTGAGATCAGGCTCTCCTTATTTTAGACCACTCACTTCTTGTTATTATCATTTTAAGTTATAGCTAGTAAGTATCAAAAGCATTTTTGCTTGCTTTGTGTCTGCTCCTAATGTTCTGCCTCCGTTCCTCATAGGCTGCAGTGTTGCATTTGGCATCTCATCGTTCCTTCTGCAGCGATTTAATGCGTGCTGTGTGCATGCTCTTGAGATAAATAGTCACGTTTGCTGAAAGCCCATTGATATGCCAGTAATTTCCCTCAAGTAGGGAAAGAAAATGAGTGAAGAACAAGATTCTTACATTGGAGCTTGAAATGTCCAAATTTCTATTAGCTTTAGTGATACAAAGATTGGACCTGGGCAAGTAAGGGGAACTTGAAATTAGTTTATAAGTTTCAAATACTCCATGTGGAGAGGAAGGCAGTAAGTAGCTGAGCTGAAGCAAAGAGAGAGGAATGAAAAGTTAATCTGTGGGATTTGTCTTCCTGTTTATCTAGTTCAAATCTAACTGCTCTATTTGTTTCTTTTTAGCAGATAAAAGTGTTAGCTCTTGTCCAGGAGATGAAAACGATGATCTTAGCATCAAGATTAAGAGAAATAAGTAAGTTCTAATCTTTACTTACCTGTATGTGATATTGGGAACCTAAACTCTGGTACTGACCTGTGCAAAGCAAATTACCATTATTGTACTCTGCATGGGTAACTACACCAACATATAATGAAACATTCTTGAGGTATCTGCTCTACATCCAGCTCCTCGATTGTTTCAAATATTTATTTCCCATAAATATCATAGGTTTTGTATTGGTAGTAAGTTACCTGTTTTGAATTAAAAAAAAAAAATCCACCATTGTGATATGTGTCTATTTTAAAGAGGTGGGATAAAAGCTTTATCTTTCTTGAAGTGATCTTTTCTTGCTGGGTTCGGGGTTCCCATGGTTTTGTTCAGCCCATCAGTGCTGCAGGTGAATCTGCAGCTGAGCTGCCACCTCAGGGATATCTGGAGGCAGCTCTGCTGCTGTGCTCTTATTTGACCTTTAGTACCATGTGCATTTCAAATCCCCATGAAAAAAACAGGCTGCAAAACCTGTGCCAGATAAGCAAGCTCCTAACCTTGCCAAGTATTAAGAAAATGAGATAAGCGGTTCAAATTAAGCGATTCCTTTGGGGTATCTCATTGTATGTGATTTTTGGCCAGTAACTGCATATAGGGTCAGCTGTTTGCATGGGCTGGTTTGGACCACCAAAAATACATAAATCTATAAATTAAATAAGTATAGATATTGTGTTCTGTATCTGGGAGCATTTTGATTAGGAAACACAGCATATTTCTGTGCTTGCTGAGTGGTCATATTGAGGATAATAGTACTCTCTTTTATACTGCCATTCTTATCTTACATCGTGTGCTTCTTTGGATCTCAGTAGATTTTCTGTGGATTTGTATTATCACAAAGGAAAAACCAGATCCTTTGAGTTCAATACTCAAAGTATTTGAGGACTTAGTATGTAATACAGAAGGTACATATTTATACTTAGTACATAGTAAATACGTAGTCTCAGTATTTATCAGTGTAAAAGTATTTAAGTATACTTCTATTGAAATCCATGGGTCTTATGATAATGGGCCCCTCTTAAAGCCTACGTGTAGAAGCAGGTATTTTTCATGTGCTGTAGAGATTGTTCCTTCTAATGACTGAGAACTTGGAATTCCACATACAGCAAATTCTAAAACTCCAGGAACTAATTCACAGACTCCAGAATAACACACTTAATGAATTCTGCATCAAAGTAGTCTTTGGTTGGCAGTGTCTCTTTCTCTGGCTCCTTGTGTATGAAGAGTACGATGTCACCTTGGCTGGATCTGCATGACTTACCCTCAGAATGCTAACATTGCTTCCTTCTTATTTTCACCGTATTCAGAAGGACACTGTCAAAATTGATAAGACCTGTATACGGAACATCTTTCTGTTGCTAGAGTTTGTTTGCTTATTTTTTATTTGCAGAAATGCATTTTTATCAGGATATCCCCCTCCAGAGAATTATGTCGTAAGGGTCAAGCTGGGTGATGTCAGCCCGGCCCAGAGCTGCCCACTGCAGCTGCGCCCAAACTGGCACAGCCCGGGGACCAGCACCCTGATCCTGCACAGTGTCTGATGGATGGCATGATCGTCACTTAGTGGGTGTCGAGTGCTGGGAACTCTGTCATTACTCCTGTCTTCATTTAGCTTTTAGAATAAATCTCTAGACTAGGAGGACCCAGTTCACATTTGCTGTACTTGGGCAATTAGTCCCATGGAAGTCAAGGGCATTAGTTGTGAAATAAACAAGCAGGATTTGGCTTGACAGCACAGCAGTCTCTCTGACTTCTTTGAGATGATCCCAATTCTTCAGAAGTTTGACCTGTCACCAGAGAGCCCCCAAGTGTTTATTCTTCTGTCAGCAGAGCACATATCCCCCAACTGCTACATGATTTCTGCAGCTGTTTTGAATTTTAAATTCTCTCTTATAACACGTAGAGATTTCCTGACATCTTGCTTTGTGCCCTGAAACAACGGCAGAACACAGAGGTTCATGAACGGAGCTTTAGATAGTGACCTTGTGCCGAAGCAGCACGGCCTCAGTGCCTGCTTAAATGTATGAATATTAGGCTGCAGCCAACAGTCCATGACATAAAATACATGAGGATTTTCATTTCCAAATAGAACCTAGTTGTCCTGTTCTGTTTTTTCATTAGTGCAAAGGGAACATCCCACAGCAGCTGGTGGGATAGCACCAGAGCCCCGTGCCCAAAGTACTGCGATTGCAGCTGGAGGTCTGTGCTCCCACACTGCATCCTGGCTTCCATGAGCATCTTCATTTTGATGCTGCACAGCCTGAAAGATGTTTACGCATAGGCACGTTAGTCACTTCTTTTTGCAATATTAATGTATATTTTGTTGTTGTTGAATATAACTAACATGAGTTGACGTGCTTTCAGGGTGTGTTTTAAAACATGCAGCAATCCCTATTCTGTTTTAATTATTCTCCCTCTCTGGGAGTTGTTCCCTTAGTAGATGATAGGGTTGCTCTGACATACAATAAATCATCGGCTCTAGAGAGAGCCCCGTGCTGATGATAAGACGTGATTGCATCAAAGTTCCATCATAATTCAGCTGGAGGGGTCATCACACAGCTACGTGGTAGAGCTTTCTGACTCTGTTACTTCTGTCAGTTGTCATTTCTGATGTTCGCACTGATGTCTGTCCTCACGTTTGTGTATTACATTTACATCAGTGAGAACAGAACCGCTGTTCCAGCTCTGCTGCTGCTCAGTGACAGCCGGTGTGGGACCTGTCCCAGAGCTGGCTGCTGGTTGGGGTGGGACCCTTTTGCCAGCATGGATTTGCACAAGCCTGGTGCCAGCCCCAGTCTGCATTCACAGGCTCAGGAGTTCGGGTGTGACGAGCTGCTGGTGCACTTGCCTCCTTGTGTTGCCTTGAGTTGTAATGAAACTGCTCAAATATGCCCAAGGCAAATCTTGCTCAGGCAGTGCTCTAATTGTACTCCATACCAAAGGAAAAA
The DNA here is from genome assembly GCA_023055505.1 of Callipepla californica brunnescens. Taxonomy (NCBI): domain Eukaryota; kingdom Metazoa; phylum Chordata; class Aves; order Galliformes; family Odontophoridae; genus Callipepla; species Callipepla californica. The sequence continues at coordinate 11,873,628 of JALIRH010000022.1, read as the reverse complement.
AGAAAAAACAAAAAAACAAAAAAACTTCACAGAAAATGTATCTGCTCTTCAGGGGATCGAAGCAGGGCTGGGGGTCATGCAGCAGAGAGCTGAGAGAGGCCAGTCAGTACCTGGGGGGGATCTGTAAGAAAGAGGGGACTGACTGTTGGCAGGTACTGCTGTGAAGGAGAAGGAGAAATGGTTCCAAACTTAAGGAGGGAAGGTTTGGACTGGCTGTAAGGAAGAAGTGTGTCACAATGGAGGCAGTGAGGCACGGCTCCGGCTGCACACGGAGGTGAGGGTGGTCCCTGCAGGCAGCCCCGGGCAGGGATGGGCTCTGAGCACTGATGAGCTGTGGGTGTCCCTGCTCAGTGCAGGGGGTGGCACCAGGTGACTTTTACAGCTCCTTTCCAACCCAAACTGCTCTATGATTCGGCAGTTATTTGCTAAAGCAAATCATATAAAGGAAATTATCTTGTTTATTGTAATCTCTGGCATGAGACAAAAGCAAGTCAGTCTAATACTCGGCATCATTTTCAATTTCCTGAGAAAGACTGAAGAAGAGAAGGGCTCTTGTGATGCTGAGCTGATTGAGCAGTGTGCTGCATTTCTGCAGTTTCAGCTGGAAGAGGCTCTTTGTGCATCCTAGAAATTGGATTGGGCCTTTCATGGATCGTGTTACAGGAAAACATTTACTGTTGCAATATGAAATTCACCGTCATTCTGCAAAGAAAAACAATTTGATATCTTTGAAATCACTAGTAATATGGCATCATTTTAGGGTAAATGTAAGTGTAATGTGATTATTTATAGAGGGAAGATGGTGTACTAGAACTCGTGTTACATACCGATGTAATCCATTTGCTTGGAAATAAGAAAGTGTTTTCATGTAGAAATTCCAAACCTAAGTATTGAGCAATACTGTCTAGTAAATTGCATCATTAACAAATGCAGTCCTGCCTAGGAGAATGCTAAGAATTCAAACAGCTCGCTTCCAGCAGCCTTGCACGTATGCTGTGATCCAAGGTCCTTGGTTTCCCCAGAAGGTGTCTTCATGTTTTATTGTGTCTGCTCTGCTGAAGACATTGAGAAGCAGTAGGATGGACCCACTGCCTGGGGTTGTGCTGCCCCTACCCTGGATGTGCCCCAGGCCATGGCTGGGCCCCAAGAGCCTGAGCTGTGGGGCACCCAGCCCTTGGTAGGGGTGGGTCCTGAGGTTTTGGGGTCCCTGCCAGGCCAAGCATGCTGGGATTCCATGGCTCTGTGTTTCTATGAGCTTCTCCCTGCAGATGCTGAGGACACCCCATGGCACACGAGGGCCCTCCAAACAATGACCTTTCCCAGAGTGGGGTGAGAGTGCAGTGTTGATGGTCTCCAGCTCTGACACAGTTATGTAGGCAGTTATCTGGTGGAAAAAAAGTTTGGTACCAGTGCCTGCACCAATGATGTAGGATTACAGCTGCGGAGAGCATCACCCTCACTCTGCTTTGCATTCCTCGATGGCTACAGCTTGCAGTACTCCCCATAGGAGCCCTTCTTTGCTGCAGGGAGTGTGTGCTGCTGCTTGTGTTGCTTTACCCTGGGCTCTGGTGAACAGGGTGCTCAGGCAGAAAGCGTGCTCCTGGGAACTCCTGACTGATGGAGTCAGCTGCAGCCATGGAGAAAGGCCCAGGTTGTACAGGGACTCCTCACATGGCCATGGGTTAGGCAGCAGCAGTATCAGTGGTTCAGGTTTGTACATGAGATGGATTGCCAGGTCAAGGAGAGGGTTAAAGATGCCCTCCCAAGGTTACAATTGCTGAACTGTTTTCTGTCTTGCCTTGTTAAAGAACAGAAGATTGCCAAGACGCTGAGCAGGGGAAGGCAGGCACGGAGGAGAGAGAAGGAAAGCCATCAGCAGCGGAGGTCACGCCGCCCCTCGAGGAGCGCATCACTCACTTCCGAGATATGCTTCTGGAGAGAGGGGTAAGGAACACGACCGTGGGCTGGCGTTCCTCCTTAGTGCAGGGAGGGCATTATGTCTGACCAGGGGTGACTGCTGCATCTACTGGGACCTGCAGCTCAGTGCTGTGCTGAGCAATGTGCCCCTGTGGTCCTGCACAACTCCAGGGCTGTGTTATGTGATGGACAAAGGATGGAAGATGTGTTGTGTGTCACCTGGAAGGTGACACAAGGGGCATGGCCAGCCTGGTAGAAATGGGCACTCTGGAGGCTCAGAAGAGGAAACCTGCTTGTGTCTTTGGCCTTCCCTGGCTGTTCTTGAACCTGCTGGGAACACCTGATGGACTCAGGGCCATTTCCCTTGGCCATTTTCCCTTACCATTTTCCCAGTGCCTGAGCAAGGTTATGAGCAGCTAGATGGAGCATAAACTCAATTTACAGATAGAGTCCATCAGCGCTGTGAGCTTCATGACCGAAAGAGAAATATGAGTTACAGATCACAGTGACAGAATCCTGTTACCGGTTTTGTAAAGAGCTTCACCCTGACTTTTATTTGCTGCCATAGCACTCATAAACCCGCACTGAACTGGCCCTGTAAAGGTTACCATCAACAAGACAGTTGCTTTTAAATACAAAATTGCCAGTGCAAACTTTTGTCTCCCAGTGCCCCTTCATCTTCAAGGAAGAGGGAATGGCTTTAATAAACGTAGCACGCTTCAGCCCTATGCCTGCAGATGGAAATGGGTGTGCAGTGCAGTCGTGTGTGCAGGCTTTGTACCTTCATCCAACGCTCTTCAAATAGAAGCTTATGTAACTTCTGTAAGGAGAAAAAAAGTGGGAACTGTGTGTTGTCAGGCAGTAAAGCAGTAGAAGATGTTGTAGTTAGTCAGTGGACTTCACAGGTTCAGAAGTTCAGCTGTATGTTATCTCCATGCCAGCCCCACTTCTATTTGTGCATTTCGTTATTTCTGCTTAAAAAACACAGAAGTGCCATAAATAGATGTGGATTGAAGACTTCTGCTGATAAGCTTTAAGTCAGGGGACAATAAGGCAAAATTGAGAGGTATTAGGATTATTTCATCACAGGATTCAGATGTTTCCAGTTTAAGACTCCGTCTTACCCATCAAAAGAAGAAATTCACTGAATTTGGTGTTCATTTTTGCCATTATTTAAAAATATGTACATAATGGGATTCTTTGCTTTTACCCAGAGCATCTCTGGGTGCCTGGACAAGGTGCTGGGTGGGCTCAGCTGGTGTCTCCCAGTGTGCAGTGAGGCCATTCATCTTCTTGGAGCCTGGCTGCAGGAACGGCTGCCTCCTGCCATTTCCTTGGCGTGCTGGTTTTTCTCGAGAAGGAACTTGGCAGCATTACCAAGAGCTTGAACTAGATCAAGTTTTTCAGCATACTTACGAATCCTCACACGTAAAATGTTTCAGTAAAGGAGTATTTCTTGTGAAATTAAAAATAAGATCTGGTTACGGTGCAGCTCTGAGGGGGCAGCACTGTTCTCAAGTCTATGGCAAGCTTTCCTGTGTAAAAATGTGATCTCAGATGTGATCCTCGTGGAAGTTCAGTGGTTTCTGTGAAGTCCAGAGGGCAAATTGCAGCCTCTGCAGACAGCTGTGGGCTCCAGGCATCTGAGTCCCATCACCTTGCTGGGATCCATCCTCTTCCCATTTCTGGGAAAGAATTTTATTTGCTGGGATGTCCATCAAGCAGAGCTCTAAAAGGATATGAATTCAAAACTCCATTGTCGCTCAGATTTTGCCTTCTTAATATCAATAAGTGTGAAAGTGAGGGGCTTTAACCTTCACCATCCTGCATCAAAATAGTTCTCAGCCTCAGCACGTTACACAGAACAACAGATTGGATTGTTCGGTTGTGCAGCTTGTATTTCTGCTCATTTTTCAGGCAGACCCCAAACTGCCTCAACAAACCCCTTTCCGTGCAGGTCAGTGTGGGGCTGGCAGGCAGGGCCGTGCCTGTTGGAGGTGTGTGTCTGCTGTGGACATCCATCTTCCTGGGTCAGGGTCTCCCTCGGGCTGGAAAGCCTTTGCTGATGAAGATGAATGCACCTGCTGGAAATAGCAAGCACTTCACTTTTCTTATCGGTCTTTTCATCAAAGCCAAACTCTGAATGTGCTATCGTTGCCGGGCTTCCAGAGAAAAGAAAAAATAAAATCAGCTATTCAGATAGATGTCCTTTCACTTCTAAACATACTTCTCCAACTTGGCACATTGCATTTTCATGAGATTTTTCACTGCACTCTGGACTCAGATTAAAAGCAGGAGCTTCGAACTGGGAAACAAAGGGAAGCTCAGCTCAGCAATCTCGTTCCCTCTCCTTCTGGGTTGGTACTGGGCCGCAGAGGTCATTCTGCATTCTGGGAAGAGCTGCCACCCCCTGCCCCATGATGTGCTCCTGGTTGAGGGAAAAAGACAGTGCAGCACTGGGGGGGAGATGGGTCAGAACGTGGATGTGCTCCAAAATGAATGCTGTGTGATGCGTGTACCTAGAAATACGTTACAAACGTCTGCAACCAGCAGTTATTTCAGGTGTGTGCCCACAGAAACCCAATAATTACTGAAGGAACAACCACGAAAGGAACATTCAAGTAGTACATCTGCCTGAGTTTAACTAGAGCTGAGTTTAAACTGGTCTTTGTACTGGGAGCAGAGCTGGTGTCCAGGAACAACATTCCTGGAAAGGAATTGCTTCCTCTGACCTCTCTAAAGTGACAAAAAATGCTGCAGCTGTGGGCACAGAGGCTGTGCCACATGAAAACAGCATTTGGAACAGGCTTCACCAGACTTGCAGAGTGTGGGTAGGATCTGACTTCAGCCTATGTTAACCTCCTGACTTAAGGAAGAACACCTGTGCCACTGGTGATTTTTTGGCTCATGGTACCTATGTAATGTCCTCATCCTAATAAAAATGAAACATGGGATGCACATTCCTACGCTCCTGTATTTGCCCTGCAGATACATCCTGCAGTGATGCACAATGTGAGCAAATCTTCCTGGCTAAGTTCTGTAGCTTCCTCTCTGTGGCCCCAGGCACTTGTTCCCGTGGCAGCTCCTCTCCTGCTTCCCCTGGGCCTGCCCTGAGCAGTGGCAGGCCCCACACCCCAGCAGCCAGCCCCAGCCCAGCTCCCACCCCAGTGCCTGCTGCTCCATTTCAACCTACTTGGCATCACGAAAGCCTTCATGTCTGATTGTTAATTAGTCTACTTTAATTATACTCCACATAATTATTTTTTTTTCTCATCAATCTACTCTTCCTTGCAATTAGGTGGAGTGATTGGAATATTTTATCTTGTGATGGAGTTTTCTGTAACTGATTAACTGTGATTTGGTCTGAGATACCAGAATCAGGCTGGGGATCTCTGCCTCACACGTATTATGGAACTGCACTCCATAAAACTCCCATGGATGAGGAAGGCCAGGACCCTCCTCACTATGGGGTGGTCCTTACAGCTCACTGCCTCAAGGATCTTCCTGAGAACATGAACATGGAAGAACCTTTGTGAGAGTGGCATTGTCATATTGCACTGCAGAGGATGTATAAATGATACACGGAGCGTGGGTGCACATCCAGGGTCCCATTGCAGAGGGCTGAATTCATTAGGAAGAGGTGGAAGCCTCAGAATTGAGGTAGTGACGCCTACCCCCTTGGATGGAAGTGGTAAATTTCATATGGCAATGTGATGCTTTGATGTATATCACTGTTCTTCAGTGCGTGTGTGCATTGACAGGTTCATTTGGGTTAGTAGTTAAATTTTGCAGGAGAGGGGAGTTAAAGCTGAGATACCGACTTAAATGGAAATTGATGCTTCTGTCTTAAAAAGAGGGTAAAGAAATGGGCATTTTCCTTTCTGTTGCAGATTCTTTCCGTCCAAAAATGTGGAATTAGTGTATCCCAGATACTCACTGAGATGTCCTAGGGCAAATCAATACTAATGGCGTGGGCACAACCAGATCACTGCCAGAAACAGATTAAAATGCAACTTCCAACTGCTCTGAGGCATCTTGAGAGGGTTCATTAACGTTCTGAACTACTCTTTTGCCTCACCTTGGAACATTTCCTTGTTTTCAATCCCTGTTAAAATTCTTTATTGCATCTGTGTTTGTATATTTCACAGGTTTCAGCATTTTCAACGTGGGAAAAAGAGCTACACAAAATAGTGTTTGACCCACGATACCTTCTACTGAATTCAGAGGAACGTAAGCAGGTGAGCATTACGGCGGTATAGCTTCTGATTGGTGGCAAACATTACCAGTAACGAGCAAGTAATTGTCTTGGTAGGATAAAAGGAGTGGCATTTCTTTTAGAAATTTCCTTATAGAATTCTTCAGTGAGGCTTTTGGAGTAGGCTGCGCTCCATCTTTGAAAAGAAAGTGGCAACAAGTCAGTCAGCCCATAGAGAGGAGCCTCAGCCTCTTTGGTTATAGGAACGTGTCCCTCTGGTGTCTGGGGAACTCAGCTCCAGGAAGGCTAATGGCCATAAGGTAATGTTTCCTCTCTGATTCATGCTGCATATTGTGGGGAGGGTACTTTCTTTTTGTCGCTTAGGAAATGTTTCTGAGAGTTTGGCACTACTTGTTGCTCTGTTTCACAATAGCCAAGTGGATGGGGCACGTTGGCTGTGCTTGTATTTACTCAAATGGGTAAGCCACAAAGGGAGAGCAGACTTTTTCTGCCCTGTTTATTCGTGCATTAGTCACAAAGGATCTAAAAGGACTCCAGGGCTATAGAATAGCCTAAAAAATTTAGGAGAGCTGCAGGGATGTGACGGGGACAGGCACCTCTTTTATTCTGTGGCTCTTTATCTTCCTTACTATTGCTCTGACATCCTAGAAAATAAAGTATTTTGAATATGGAATTGTCCATTTTTGAAATAAACATGATGAACAATGTACTTCTTATGACTTTTCCATTGTACTGGGGCCTGTATTGTCTTGTGGTTTCTCCTGAGAGTCTGCTGCAGTTATTTGCTGAGGGCCCAGGCACATACATCTTCATTTACTGCCTTTCCAATATTTTCTTTCCTAAGAAAAAAAGAGAAATAAAATAATAATGAAATACAGGGATGAAAACGTGAGCAAAACTGCTAGAGTAGAAAATACTGCTGAAGAAGAGGCTAAGCAAAGAGCCTTCACTTTATCTCAGGGAATCAGTGAGGACAAAACCTAGGCCTCGATCAAGATACATTCTTCTTTTATTTTATCAGCCACGGGGATGATGTAATAAAAAGGCATCATGAATAGGCGTAATGGAATGTGGAACTTTGCTATAAGCACCGTGGACAGGGCCTCATCTGCACGGTGCAGTCAGTGCTGGCAGACCTGCTGGGAGCTGCAGTTGGAGGATGCTGGAGCTGGCTGAGAGCAAGCTAGGCTGCCAGCTGCAGAGGAGGATGAGCATCGGGTGTGCTTCCACTAGCTGGGGCTTGGGAGAATTAAGCTCGGGAGGATGTGCCGTGTATTTAATCTATTTTCACTACTACTTGAAGTTAAGAGTTCTAGACGTTCTCTGTGAGTGCTTCCCTTTAATTAGAGCTCGTTTTCCTCTGGGAAGTGGTTGAAGAAGAAAGGTAGGCTTGGGCAAGACTAGATGCCTGATTTAATGAAATACTTACTGAAGTACAACCTAAATCAGTAGAAGACATCATTTAGATACATGGAAACGTTTATAGTGCAGATGCTGCCTGTGGCCCACATAGCAAGTGTCTTGAGTACTTTGTAAGTTACAGCAATGAATTGATACCGGAGGTGCTTAGGGATGAAAGGTGGCTCACAGAATAATGAGGAGTGTGATGAGCCTTTGCTGAAGCACGGCTGGCCAAGCACACCCCTCTGCTCTCCACAGCCAGCAGGGCAGGGGCAGTGAGCTGCAGGGGCAGTGCAGGGCTCGGGGGGTCCCCCTACCATGGGCTGAAATGTCCTTGTACAGCCTGAGGAGCACAGTGATCTGCTATTGAGTATTTACAGATTGATTCACTCACTGACCAATACTTTCCGAAGGGTTACGAACTACTGAAGGATGCTGCTGTGTTTAAGTTATGGGAGGGCAAAGAGACAACTGTATTAAATAATGAGCTAGCACTTAGCTTTGATTTATTACCATTGTATTATCTTCACTGATAACAGAAATGCAAGCAGTAACAGTTCTCATGTTTTGTTTGTTTTCCTGCTTTCTTTTATATTCAGTGAATGCAGTTGTGTACAGTACAATATATTTAGATTTCCTGTGTTGTCACAGTACTTTTTGCATGGCCATTATTGATGTTTCCTTTTCCAGACCTGTTTCTTCCCCTTCCTACATACTGTACCAAATATGTTTTGCAGTTCTGTTGCTTACACTGTCATGAAATGTAGATTTGCACCTGTGCATCCCCCGGCTGATGAGAAAGCAGCCATGGTAGTAACCACAGTAATCATCTGTGATGTGTATAATCTGTGGTGGAAAGAGAAGGATGGTGACTACAAAAAGCCAATAGCATTCTGCAGAGCAGCTCCGTGTGCAATGCTCTGTAGAGGACAAAGCCAGCAGGGTCAGAGTTTTGGTACTTGATGATGGCACTGAAGGAGGTGGCAGAGGCTGTAGACATCGAGCCTTTTCAGGATGCCCACTGTGCCACTGCTGAGCATCCTGATGCATGCTGAGCTGCTAGATGCAGTGGGCAGAAGGTTGTTACACTTCCAATAGCTTTAAAACTTTTGGGTCCATGCAGAGAGTCACATGTAAACTCATGGTTTTCGACTGCTGAACTGAAAGGTCTTTGGCTTTTTTGGGGTAACCTATAGAACACTGATGCTTTTCATGATAGACATTGTCAGGAATTAGAGCGAGCTGGGAAAGGTGTGAGGTCCAAACTGAATATGTGCAAAGTACAGATACAGTGTAGAAACAAAACATAGTGCTGCTGGAATGAAAATGAGAGCATAATACTGAAGTGAGGAAGTTCTGATTTGTGTTATACTGAATGTTTGAGTGAAGGCATTAGCTGTGCAAATGATGCCTTTCTCCAACTGTGTTTCCTGACCACACGTGCTCAGCCCTCCTCAAAGCAGATTCAGCTGTGTTTGAGTCAGGAGGTACTGGGGGCAGATAGGAGCCATGGTTCTTGAGATAGACAGTCCTTCATTGGAGCATAAATGCCATAAAGCCTTTATTAATAAATACTATATTATTTTTTCCTTATTTTGAAAGATATTTGAACAGTTTGTCAAGACCAGGATAAGAGAAGAGTACAAAGAAAAGAAGAACAAGTTGTTGTTAGCCAAAGAAGAATTTAAGAAGCTCCTCGAGGAATCCAAGCTATCGCCAAGGTATGGCATCGCCTTATGAAGATTTGTTAAGATAAAGTTTCTCATTTAGCCTGTGCTTATCAGTCCTGGAAGGCTGTAGAACAGAATGCACTCTTTATGGCAAGGTTTTACTTCTATTGTTACAATGCTGTGCTGGCATATCTTTACAAAAGTTTTATAGTGCTTAGTTGTATCACTGAGAATATTACTGGGAATGAGAATGCAGCGTTTCTCTCTTTCCATTCCTTATTTTTCCCTCTCTCTCACTTTGAATGTGTAATATTTTGCATAACACGCAGATTTTATATGCGTGTATATGGTAGAATTATGTAGCACAGATGCCTGTCATTTACATAAAATCAGTACCTGAATGTATTTGGATTGGGTATACCATTAAAACTAGTGGTTAAGGTTGGGGTTGGGGTTAGAACTGAGGGCAGCAAAGCCATGCTGCCCTCCGGGAGGGACACTGTCCCATGGAATGCTTCTGATCAGCACCTGTGAGACCCACATGTCAGAGGAACTCACCTTGGCAGTAACCCCTGGCTTGATTTGGCTGTGCAGTAAAGACATGCAGACAGGTCTGTTCCCATGTGGCTGCTGCAAGTCTGCGCAGTGCTTAAAGCCAACAAGAGATGCTGCAGCATTCATACGACGTATCCATCATTTGTCAGAGTGCTGTGAATGCAACCCAAACCAAAATTATGCTAGAAGCCACTGCTAGAACTACACCCCTGAGAGATTTTAAAGTCCAGGGGTTGAAGTGTAGCTGGGGACTGGTGGGGCTCCCAGGAGCACTCGTGCTTTCGGTACAGGGTCTGTGCTCAGCACCTGGCCCTGGCTGTGGGATCCCGCTGCTTTCAGCCACCTCGTGGCCTTGCCTCTCCTGCAGGGCCTGTCTGCAAGGCTGCAGCTCTCACATCTCTGTCTTTTCTGCAGAACGACATTCAAGGAGTTTGCAGAGAAATACGGCAGGGATCAGCGGTTCCGCCTCGTTCAGAAGAAGAAGGACCAAGAGCATTTTTTCAACCAGTTCATACTTATCCTTAAAAAGAGGGACAAAGAGAACAGGATAAGGCTACGGAAAATGAGATAAAACTTCTTGGCGCTGGCAGTCAGTGCAGAAGCTGAAGCTGGGACTGCAGGGAGGACTCCAGGTGAAGGCTAAAGCAAAGGTGAAACTTGCAGCAGCTGAAGGGTGAAGTGCATATCCCTGAGAAAAACTTTCTCGGAATGGCGTTTGTCGAACACACGGAGCATTTGTGAAGGTTGTTCTGCAGGAATCTGAAGGATATTTGTTCCCAAGGAATTAATGTTTCATATTGAAGCTCTTTTTTGTACAACACCCAGAGTTTGATGCATTTCTAATTGCCGTGATATGTCAATCCCTTAATTGTTTTAATTATGCAAATTACTTGTAATACACACAAAATACGAATCCGGTGCAGATTTGTAATTAAGCAGAAACAGATGCCATCCATAACCGTCTCAAGATATTCTGATCATTTAGGGGAGTTATCTATCGCAATCTTTCGGCAACGTTACGCATCGGCACAAATAGTTTGGAGGTGCAGCGGGATGCAGGGATTCATTGCCGCGTTCACGTGTCCGTGTCCAGTTCTCTGAGTGCTACTATTAAATATTAATTGTTAATCTTAGTGAAGAGTGTGCAAACCCTGGCCAGTGTTCCATAGGAAACTCTCCGTTGCAGAAGTAGCTTTCCCGTTCCCACGAGCGGTGCTTTCAGACAAGCGCTGCTTTGTCACAGTCCCATCACGAGGTTCTTTCGTAAAGCCATCGCCGTATGAGTTATGTTCCTGTATGTGAAAAGTCTGCATGAGATTTTTCTCATCATCTTTGTATAAATAAATATTTTACTTTTTTAATTAATAAATATTTTAAGCCGATGTTTGGGGCTTTTTGTTGTTTTCCTTTAAGTTTCGGCACTTTTGGAAATGCTGGATAAGACAGCATGGGTCTTACCTGGTGTAGGGAACCTGCTTTGTAGGGGGGTTGGACTCTATGATCTCTTGAGGTCCCTTCCAACCCCTATTATTCTATGATTCTCGCGGTTAGAACACAGATTGCTCCTGGGACTCCTGGTTTGCATGCACACTTCCACTGGTACTCAGTTGCACTCATGAGCAGACTGGGAACACAAGCATGTGATGTTGAGGTGGCTCCACTCCATGCCCACTCATCCCTCACTTCTCTCTGTCCTTAGAACCATTTGCTCAGCTGACCTCATTTTTATCATTAGATTTCTGGATTTCTCTTTCACAGGAGCGATTTTGTTGTTTGTGGAAAGACTCCATCATTGATAATTGCAGAAGGAGAGCAGTGGGGGACAGCAGGGAGGAGGAGGTTGCAGCATCAGCCTGAGCTCAGTGACACCTACAAGGGGCCATCACTGTTCTGCATGGTTGCACTGGGGGCTGAGCATGGCAAGATGATGTGTGCTGAAGCTGAACAGCTCCACAGAAGAACTCAGAGTGGACCGATGTGTCAATTAAGAGTCAGCCTCCTGGCTGCCCCAGGCTCACGTCTGCCTGCAGCCTCTGCTCTGGGCCCAGGTGGGTCCAGTAGCCGTGGGTGGTGAGACAGAAGGGATGCAATCAGTGGCAGAGACCAAACCTGTGGCAGCAGCAAGGGGCTGGGCTAAAAACAGGTTTGCAAATGCATCAGGAAAACAGGCTCAGCTGCTTGCAGAAAGAAAGCACTAGTGTTGGCAGAACTGTTTGCAGGTTGGATTTCTTGGAGCAGAAAAGCCTTTATAAAAATGGAAAGTTCCTGGTGCTACTGCTTGTGTTTGGAACTGCTATGTTTCAAAAAGCAGATTCTGGTTTGTTCTGTTGAAAGAGTCCCAGAAAATAAACTTGAACAGCTTGGGTGGGGAAAACAAACAATGAATTGCTTCTCTATCTCGTTAGCCCATTCTTTCTCTTCTGCAGCATCCTCAGCCATAACCACCAGGCAGTTCTGGGTCTGTGCTGCAGCTCTGGAGGCTCGGAGCCTGGGCACTTCATGTCCCTTGCCCACATTTCCCAGCAAGAGTCCTGCTGTGATTCTGTGGCATCTGAGCCCATGTGGGTGTGGAAAGCTATGGCTTTCTTTTTTTTTTTTTTGCCTGGAAACCTCATATGTTTGAAGTACTCCACACACCTGTGTGAGCAGTGCTGGCTGTTGAGGCAGGGCAGGCAGCAGGCTGTGCTGTGCTGTGCCAGTGGTGGCTCTGCTGCCTCCTGGGCACCTCCTCCTGCTCCACATCTTTCTTCACATGCTCTGTGATGGTTTGGGCTCCTTTTTCTCAGGTATGTCTCTTTATATGTATCTTTATATATTCTCTTTTCTAGCTGGCATTGGTTCTCCTGGTTGTACTGACTAGCAGTGGTCATTTCAAGCTGAGCTGGGGTGAAGTGGGTGGCAGCCTGGCCTGTGTCAGGATGATGTGGTGAGCAGGACTAGGGAAGTAATCCTCCTCCTGTCCTTGACGCTGGTGAGGACCCACGTTGAGTACTGTGTTCAGGTTGGGGCACCTCAATACAGAAGGGACACCAAGGCGCTGGAGCATGTCCAAAGAAGGGCTTGGAGAATGTGCTCTATGAGGAGTGATTGAAGGAACTGGGGCTGTTTGGTCTGGAGAAGAATAGGCTGAGGGGAGACATCATTGCTGTCTTCAAATACCTGAAAGTTGATTGCAGTGAGAGTGGGGTTGGTCTCTTCTCACTGGTGACAGTGACAGCACGAGGGGAAATGGTCTCAAGTTGCACTGGGGAGGTTTAGATTGGATATAAAGAAAAACTTTACAGAAAGGATTGTTAAGCACAGGGGAATAGACTCCCCAGGGAGGCAGAGGAGTCACCATCCCTGGATATGTTTAAAAACCACCCGGATGTGGTGCTCAGGGACATGGTTTAGTGGTAAGTTGTTAGAGTTAGGACAAGACGGTTCAGTTTCTGTTGGACTTGATGATCTTGAAGGTCTTTTCCAACCTGAGCGATTCTATGATCTTATGAAATGCACGGCCAAGGGCTGCAGCTGCCTGCGTGCCAGCTTCATGCTGGCCATGTACTGTAGTCATTGTACTCAAATATGTATTCTTTACCCTTAGCGGGGCTTTATTCGGCTGAAAACAAGGCAGGAAGAAACAGAATAATAGCATTGTGTTTTTTGCTATTTCTTTACACCAGTGTGGCCAACGTGGAAGTAAATTAAGGAGCGGTGCTGGCAGGTTTTTTTGGGGGGGGATGGGGTTGTTTGCTTTTCTTCTTTCTACTTTCCATCTTCCCGTGTCTGGGTGGAAGCTGAGCGGCTCTGTGCTGGTAGAAGTCATTTTGTTTTCCTTCCCTAAGTGGTCTGTAGCTAATTTATTTATTTATTTTTAACATAGTTCTTCCTATCGTGACACCTTCGCTCGGGCTCACTTTGGTGAATATTACTTTCCTCCCACTCCTCTGGGAGCACGTTTCTGTATTGCTGTGATCGTTGTATGGAGAGCTAATCTCCAACGTTAGCGAAGAGAAGTCAAAGAAATGAAAACAAATGACGGCACCGTCCCCCAGAGACGGTGGATTTACTTCTCTGGGTTCGGAGTCAGATGCTCTGGGTTTGCCTCTGCAAGCAATTTAGCTTGATTTATCCCTCCAACCACCAATGAAATACCTCTATATTGTATTTCTCCAGCAGCGGCCGTGGCACCTGGAGTTGTTTCCTCTCCATGTGCTTTTCATAATGAATGCACTTCTGGCGGGTTGGCTTGTCTGAGTGCTTGTGTAGCCAGACAGTTTGTCATGGTTCCCTTCCACTTACTTGTCTTCAGGTTGTTGTATTTAATAACATCTTCGCTTTGGGGAGGAAAGCAGAGCGGCTGCTAGAGACATGGCAGAAACAGTTCTTTCTCACCAGCAGGGCTGAGTTTCTCACTTTTCCCTGCTTTTGTGCGAGTAGGTCCAAACAGATTTGGAGCATTTAACTGTGAGCACTCGGCCAAATGTACGTGATGTGTAGAGCAGTGTGTTTAATTTTTGTTGAAAATATAATAGATCAGATAACAGATCACTTTAAATTAGGGCATTGATAAAAATGCCTTGTAGAACTTCCTGCTGCCATCAGCAGAATCAAGTTCTTCCCCTTGGGTCACAACTGCTTAAATTACTGGGAAATAGCACAGAAAGCATTGCCCTGGTCCTGAGCTCCCTCCAGGAGAGCAGCCTGTTCCCTTGCAGCCTGCTTGCTGTGGGATGCCCAGGACTCAGCCCTTCTATGTTGCCTGTATATTAATCTGCATGATATTTGTGGTTCGTGTGCTGACAGATGAGCTGTGGGAACTGCCTGTGTCCCTGCCTGCCATAGCTCACCCAGGGCTTCTCCCAGCCTCTCATCCTGGCCACTCTTACAATCATCTCGGAGCATTTCTTTGCATCTTCTACAGTGCCAGTTCATGGATTTTATTTCTTTCCTATGATCACAGCTACAGTTAGTGGTTAGATGCAGAGTCCAGGTGTATGGTAAACCTGAGCCTTTCGTGTTGCTGCTCATCACCGCCTTCGTTGTGGCACAAATTGGTTTCCAGGTGCTCCCCTTTGTCCCAAACCCCCTCCCTGCAGGTTACAGCCTCTGCCTGTTGGGTCCCCCAGGCTGAGTGCCACCAGCATTGCTTTGAAGCCCTGCAGGTTGTGGCTGAGTCACCTTGCCACACTGCTGGCTTTGGGTTGCACCAGGTGAAGCTCAAACATCTTTTCTTTTTTTTTTTCTGTTTTCCTCCTTTTCCTACTTTGAAGAGAAAATCTGTTTCCTGGCATCACAAGAAAGCGGTGTTCCTGCTCGGAACGAGCGCTGCATGAGAAACAAGGATGTGTTTAGCTTAAAAGAGCATTCCTAATGAAGCCCTTTCACATCTGAAGAGGCGGCGGTCATGTGCGCAGCAGGCTGAGCTGTGTTTGTTTGTGTGGGGAATAGTGTCCTCTTAATCTGTGGTGTTTTTCCTCCAAAAAGAATAAAACGTTGCCTTATGCAAACAATGCAGTCAACCGGAGCTTGATGCTCCCAACCCGCGTAGATCCCCTTACAAATCGCGAGTGGCTTTTGTGCAAAACCCAAACTGTGACGTTTCCTCCATCACTGGCTGCAGCACTGCAAAACATGGGAAACGTTTCCCTTTGCTTTGCAGGATGAGTGCAGTGTGTGGGGAAATGGCACAACGGTGAAAACACCGAAGTGAGAAGGAGGAGGCACCGCTGGCGGTGTGTGCCGCCGCTTCTTTCCGCTCTGCTGCTGCCTTCTAATCCTACAGGAGATTAGGGAAATGTAATTCATTCACAAGGTTTTGTAAGTGGCCTAAGGTGAAACGGAGGCCTTAATTAAAATGTGTTATTTACAGATCACTGGAGGGTTCTCTCGTCTGCTCCATTTCCTCGTTTAATGCCTTCCAGTTTGACTCACTGTCCTGCTCTGCCCCGGGAAGCAGCACGGCTGCCTGGCAATCAACACCTGCAGCACTGCTCTTTGGAGAACAGATCGTTCTGATGCCCAACCTGACACTCCCCAGTGCAGTGTGAGCCATCCCTCATCCTATTGCTGCTACCTGGGGCGGAGGCTGACCCTCGTTCACCACACCTCCTGTCAGGGAGCTGTGGGGTGCCATGTGGTTTCCCCTGAGCCCCCTCTTTTGTGCCATACACAGGAGGTCTTGTTTCGTTTAATGTACGTATTTGGAAACAGCCATCTGATTTCCAACAAAATGAAGGAGTAGGCAGAGCAAAGCAACCTGGAGAACCTGTGGTTACTGATGCCCTTGGTGCCCTTGAACCCGTAGTTCGGTGATAACTCAGCTCCCTGTGGCAGCAGTGGCATGAGAAGTGTGAGGTTTGCACATGGCTTTTATTCCTATTTCCATAAGCAAACGTTGAATCCAACTGCTTTGCTAGATATATTCACCTTCCAAAATAGTCTTAGCTGCTACTGCAAGTAATGGTGATTACCAAACCTGTGTGCTGGGTTGATAGGTGGGGTGTGATACCTACTTTATGGCAAATGAGTAAATGATGTATGCAACTCTATGTAAACATGGTGACACCACTCCGAAGTGGTGATGCCCTGCAGCCCTCTGCCTCCTCTCCACTTCTCTGCTCCAGTTCCTGAGCTCAGTTACCTGCTCAGCCCCAAATTTCAGCTGGTTTTGCTTCACTTCACACTTTTTCAGACTGTGTCAGTGTTTACGGTTCCGCTCATTGAACTGTGATCATTTTGGCCCAGGAGAATATGAAAAGAAAAAAAGGAAGAAGTGTGTGCTTAGTTCTGAAGCTGCTGCTGCCCACCACCCTGCGTCCCCGGTGGCACTCCCATCGGTGACCTTCTCTCGTGCCATCCCTGGTGCCACAGCATCCCATGGTTTTAGTGCACAGTGGGGCTGATGGAGCCCCGAGAGCTTTGCAGTTGGGCTGGGGGAGGGGATGGCATGGGACAGCAAAGCAGCTGGTGAGATGGGAGCATCACAGGTGTCCGTTTGGCTGGAGCCGGTAAGCAGCCTGCTGTATGTCTCTGCATGCACAGTCGGCCTTCCCAACAGCTCCTTGGTGCCACTGGTGCTTGCTGGAGGTGAGGGCACAGGCACCACTGCTTCTCTGGAGCAAGAACCAAGACTTCAGGACAATTTGTTGCATTTTGATCTAGTGCAAGGCTGCTGCTTGAAAGGAGAAAAGTGTGATGCACTGGTGCTGCTGTTGGTCAGGGTTGTTGCTTCCCAAATGGCTTTTCCTGCAAATCCAAACCTCCTTATTAATCTCTTACCAAGTCTAATGAGGGAAGAAAACATGGGATGACAAAACATCCCGAATTGGAAGGGACCCATAAGGACCACTGAGCCCAACTCCTGGCTCCATGCAGGGCAGCACTGCCCGGCTGCTCCCTTCCTGGGCACGCAGCTCCAAACCAGCTCCTGCCCTGCAGGTTGGTTGCTGGGCATTAGGAACCCAGTGCTGGTGTGTTCTGGTTGCTGTGCTGAAAGGAAAATACAATCCCAGCACAGAGTGCTCTGCATGGAGCAAGGTGCAGTGCTGGCACCTCCAGGTGATGCTGTGCTGGAGGCAGCACTGCTTTGGGCCGCTCTGCTATGAGGCAGCACAAAAACTTCTGCCAAACCTGCAGGAGCAGAGAAAATCTGGTGGCTGTAATAAACCTGTGTGCATCTCCTATCGCTCATTGATGCTGAACACATAAGTTATGAAAAATGTTTTGCTGTTCTGCTTGTGGCCATACAGAGAGCTGATACACTGGCTGTCCCTGCGTGTCTCACAGAATCAATATCGTGCTGGACAACTTATGTTCAGGTATTTGTACCTCTAATCTGACAATATTGCAAGAAAATAAGCAAAGGCAAGTGGCAAGTTGATGGGGGAGAGGGGGGTGGAGCAAGAGGGGTGGGCCCAGAGAGAGCAGTGGCACTGGAGAGAGCCGCAGTGGAGTTCACTTCTTTGTAATGGGGGGAGATGGGTTCGGAGAAGTGCACCGCTCCTCGAGGAGATGCCTAAATGCGCCTTGAAGGGATTAGCTTCTCCACACCAAATCTGCTTACGCTGAACCGAAAATAGCGCCTTGACAATGCTCTGCGTCTGGGTTTTATTCCTGCTGTCACGGAGGTGGGTGTGCAATGACACCGCCTGCAACCATCGGCAGAGAGAAAGGAAGAAAAAGGAAAACGCAAAGAGGCAGAACAGAGGGGTTGGGATGAGAGAAGAATTTGGGAAAGGATTTAATAAAGAGGTTTTAAGGAGGCACTTCTGCACGAAGCATCTGGCTGTGCTTGCCATATATGTGGCAGCACGCTGCTTTGAGGGCAGCAAAACAAGGGGAGGGCAGCGTTGTATTCCTAAGGCATTTGCTGTTGCTTCAAGGGGCTGAGCACCCCCCCCCTCCCCCCAGATCCCACTGGGACAGAGTGTTTGTTCCCTATGATTGCCCTTCATGAGGGAGCTGGGTGGTGGCAGTGAGATGCTGAGCAGGGAGGTAAGGGGAGCTGCAGCACCGTGTCCCGCAGGGTATGTGCTGCTGGGACCATGAAAGGCACCAGAGAAATTGCAGATGCTGGAACAAGAATAAATCTTTCCGATCGGTCGATTTATCAGTGGATTCGCAGTTCCTAATTCAAAGCAACCGAAGTAATTATTGAAAGAAAGTCATTAATTGGAGTAAAGCTCTTTATTGAATATGCTACTGAGTCATTCTTGCAGACACTCGGGGGGTTATATTGCATTGGCTTTGGAATGAGGCAAATTGCTGCTGTTACGGAGCAGGGTGGCTGCAAGGAGCAGAGCTGCTGGTGGCCCTGCCCTGTCCCAGCCTGCAGCCTGCCCCTGCTGTGTGCAACTGAGGGTGGGCTGCATTTCTTATCTATCTATCTATCTATCTATCTATCTATCTATCTATCTATCTATCTATCTAATATAATTTAGCATTCTTCTGTTAGTACTCGTTGGAGGGTCCCTTAAGATACCCTGAAGTGTGGAGAAGTGAAATGGAGAGGTGATATGCCCAGGGGAGATCACGGCACCGCATCCACATGCCTGTGCTCCCAGCTCCCTAACAGCCAGAGCTGGCAGTGCAGGCTCTGCACCCTGCTTTTCTCCTGAGCCCCTCAGGGGCTGCTCTCTTCGTTTCTCTGCCGTGTGGATAAATGAAACGAGAAGGTGAAACTCTCTGTTCTCTTATTCCAGCTTTATCTGCTGAGGCTTTCATGTTTTCTTATTGAGTCTGAGCTTATCCTTTAATGACCAACCCTGGCTGGCTCCCATCCCATTTGCTTCAGCTGATGGGAAGTGCTGGTTCATTCTCATTTCCATTTGGTCACCACTTGGCCAAATATGAGCCAGCAGTGTGCTCAGGTGGCCAAGGAGGCCAGCAGCATCCTGGCTTGTATCCTGACAGCCAGCAGGAGCAGGGAGGTACTCCTGTCCTGGCACTGCAAGAAAGTCACTGGGATGATGTCCAGAGAAGGGCAGCAGAGCTGCGTGGGGTCTGGAGCACAGATCTATGGCATGCATCTGGGGAATCTGGGGTGGGTCAGTCTGGAGAAGAGGGGGCTGATGGGTGACCTAATGGCTCTTTCCAACTCCTGACAGGAGCTTGTAGTGGGATTGGGTTCAGGCTCTGCCCCAGGTAGCAGCAATATGGTGAAAGGGGATGGCCCCATGTTGTGCCGAGAGATGGTCAGGTTGGGTATCAGAACATTGACTCCTTCAGAGAGCAGCCAGCTGCTGGCACAGCTGCACAGGACAGTGTTCAGACACACGGGGATGTGGGCAGTGGGCATGGTGGTGTGGTTCGGGCTGGGTGGGCTCTGTGCAAGTTGGGGCCAGGACACAGGGCTTGGATCCCCCAAGCAGAGAGAGCGGATGGGGTCTGCCTGTTGGCAGAGCTGGAGAGGTGGCATTGAAGGCAAAGAGCAATGGGAAACAAGGTATAAAGGTGCCCATCTGCTAATGCTGCGTTAGTCCTAAGTTTTGTTATGGATCAGCAGGATTCTGATAAAATACAACGTTTACCTATTCATTCATCAATGGCAGATGTAAGGAACATGAAGAGAAGGGTTGCTACCTGACTTTTTTTGCCAGGTACAAAGTTGGGTGTTATTTCTGATGATCAGAAACCCCAGACTACTATTATTATTAAGTAAAGCAGCTGCATACTCTGCTGTGGGAAGGACACATGCCTATGTTTTTTAATTCATTAAGTATGGTTTGTCTTTTTTAATCCTGCTGAAAAGAAATCTAGACAGGAGCTGGCATTTCAGCAACAGTGTTGTTTGTTGGAGTGTCCGGACGGACCCAGAATAAAGCACAGCTCCCTATTAGAGACTAACTCGGGTTGGTTTGAAAATGTGAAGAAATCAATATCCAACCGCATCGCCAAATGAGCAGCACTCCTGGAACAAAGAGGGTGGGAGAGGCTGGTGGTGTGAGCACAGAGCTTGAGATTTCTGATGCTGAAGCTGAGCAGTTTTATTCGCGAAGAATGTGAGATTAGGAGGTGCACAACAGCCATCCAGACCCTCCGTTTGCTGCCTCAAATGTTGCACGCTCTGTATCTTGTTTTGGTCCCTCAGTACTGCTTCTTTACATTGTTTTCAAAGCTCTAACTATCTCCTTGGAGGTGCTGATATTAACTGATTTCTGAAATCAAAAGGTTGACTGCAGTGCTTTAACGAAGCGCATCTCACTGGTGATCAGAAGAGTGATCCGAGGGCACACGTGGCAGGGGACTGCCCGCCCGCCCACTGCTATTGCAGTAATCTGTTCTGGAAATGTGTAATCAAGAATGTCAACAGGAAACAAATGAATGTGGCACGTAATGGCAGGGCAGGAGTGGTGCTGATTAGCATATATATATCGCCTGACTTCCAAGAGCAGTTCTGTATCTGGAGCACAGGCTGGGAAATTACATCATTTATTTCTGTGACAGTAACAGATATAAAAATTATGCCATAAATAAGGTGGAATCAACCTTTCAGCATAATTTAATGATGCTTTAAGTAATTCCAAGCCACGTGTTACTGTTTGTAGCATGGTCACGCACTTCTGGCTCTTGTTCCTAACTTTCAGTGACTGTCCCTCTCGCTTTGCACTGTGTGGTGCAGTACATGGAAGGGAGTGAAAGACAGTGGTACCACATGCAGGCAGCAGCAGTACTTCTTCCTGAAGTTCTGGCTCTGTTTCTGCATTGCACAGGGTGCTGGGATGTCAGCAGGGAGACATGTCCCCTTCTGGCGTGGACCACTAGATTTGCAATGTTAAGGTTATTCTGAATCAGTGGATTCGCCCTCATTTTGCTGAGGACTTCCCTGATGCTCTGATGCTGATTTCTGGTGTACAAGTCTCTCTCTTAAACGTACCAGCTACATCTTTACACCTTCTCTAATTTATATTTTTGTGTGTGTGGATATTTTCAAAAGCACAAATTGAAAAGGAGGTCCTATTCATTCCACGATTTTGAAACTTCCTCTCCCATGGTGTTCACTGGCACAGGTTGCACACTGAGGTTGTGGACATCCCTTCCCTGGAAGCACTCAAGGCCAGGCTGGATGGGGCTGTGAGCAACCTGGGCTACAGGGAGGTGACCCTGCCTGCAGCAGGGGGTTGGAACTGGATGATCCTAAAGGTCCCCTCCAACCCAAAACATTCTATGCTTCTGTAATTCTATGAATGTGGAAGTTATGGCAGATGTGTTGCTCAAACCTCCAAGCTGAAAACAAACTGCAGTTTGTTTGTTTGTTCTTCTTGTCCTCTGGTGCTCCTGTGGCTTTCCTCAACACTGGGTTTCTAAATCTCCCAGACTGTACTGCAGCCCAGATGAGCTCTTTTTAGAAAACCCAGGACTTCAGCTCTGTGGTTTACTTTCCCTTTGGCATTCAACACCATGCTAGTTTCCTTGGCTGCAGTGTACAATTGCCTGGAGTGTTTCATCTCACCAATCCCAGCAACCTTCTGCTGCTCATTTATTCACTTATGGACAACATGCCCACATTTCAGTCCACTGACCACTTTTTCAACTCAATGGAGCCTGTGGCCTCAGTGGTGCCCAGATCTGAAGTGCCAGGTCCTGGCCTGGGCAGTGCAGAAGCCCAGGAGATGGGCAGCGTGATGGCAGTGATGGCACCAGGTGACAAGCATGTCACCCATGGGCTGAGGGATGGCTGCAGTCAGCTCTCCTCTGAGGATGCTTTGCACTGCTGTAAGATGGCATGCTTTGCTCCATGAAAGGCATTCTTCAATAAACAAAACAAGTCAAATCCCAACTGAATAAAATCCGTGTTTTGTATATACCAAGACAGATCAAGTGTCAGATTTAATATTTCTTGCTCTTCTCCTGGTAATTCCATATATCTCCTCGGGGTACTCTCTTATTTACTTCCTCTTGAATACAACCATCCTATCTTTTTGATTTTTCATGTGTTAACTGATTTTTGATGCTGACAACTTTCCGTTTCTGCCCAGCACTTTTGAGACAGTGAGAATTACTCACTGCACTTTCCAAGCAAGGCCGCTCCACTTTAGTGAAACGCAGATGTGGGTCGTTACAAAGGCTCTGTAATGCTTCGTGCTATTTGGTCCCTGTCCTGGTTTAGTGCTGCCCAGCACTGTGCTTGAAATGAGCAGTGCCATGCAGTGAGCTTGTCCACGCAAGCAATCCCATGCCTAATCCCTATGTTACCATGAGAGCTCGTCCAGAATTTATACTTACGTGTCAGGGAAGATGTGGAAGGCTCCAGCAGCACCACCCTGCTGATTGCCTTGGGTTGTTGGCATCCACTAAAGGTCCTCACACTCTATTTGTTTTCCTGACCTTTGACTGGTTTCAAGTAATTTGTGGCATCAGCAATTTTCCCACCGTATTGCTCTTCGCTTCCAGAGCCAGGAGGTGGATGTCGATTTAAACTGCAGAAAGCTTTGGCCACTGATACTTTGACCTCGATCTTTCTCGGTTCCTGATCCATGACAAAAGAAGCTGAACTTTTAGAGAAAATTCTTGGAAGTTTCTGAAGAGTTTGTTGAGGTCAGAGGTGGGAGAGCTACGGCTGCTCCTCCTGCACTGTGGTTAAGCAGTGTGGCCTGGGAGCACTGCTCCTCCTCTTCCTCTGCCTTTCTCTTCTTCACTCAGAGGGCGGTGATACACTGGAACAGGTTGCCCAGAGAGGCTGTGGATGCCCCATCCCTGGAGGCACTCAAGGCAAGGCTGGGTGTGCTCTGGGCAGCCTGCTCTAGTGGATGGTGACCTGCCCACATCAGGGGGTTGCAACTCAATCATCTTTGAGGTCCTTTCCAACCCAGGCCATTCTATAATGATTCTATGATGCTCAGAAAGGGGTAAGTGTTTCTTTTAACACAGCAGCTCCACAACACCCGCCTGGAGCCCCTCTCAGGGAATCAGGTCTTTTACACCTCTGAGGATCAGAGATGCAGTGTCAGTTATTTTTAACCGCATTTTGTTTGCATGAACAGTTGTGGCTGAGGCTCGAGGGGTCAGCCCCAACACCTATAGGATGCAGTCTGCAGGATAATGGCTGTGAATATTCATTCACAATCTGTCAGCAGCATTTGATGCTCCCTAATGTGCTCCGACAGCTCCTTGGTTGGGTGGAAGGGCTGCAGCCCCCAGGCAGCTGCTGGTACACAGGTGACAAGGCAGAGAGGTGTCCCCACACTCAGAGCAGGAGGGGCAGCTCCTGCAGCCCACAGTGTCATGGGGTGGGGATGCAGTCAAACTATGCCCACTGCTCCTGTAGATGCAGCTTCCCACCACCTCTCAGTGCCTTAAGATCTTCACATGAAAATTTCTCAGTGAATTTTACCAAGTAGTTACATATCAGCTGTGCTGTTGCCCATAAGAACTCAAATGAAATCTTACACCACTCCAAGTTAAATTCCGTGCTTATACCAACACAAAGATGCACTCTCATTTTTTTCCCTTTCTATTTGAAACTCGTGTCAAATTAAAAGGATTCTCCACACTTACTGAAAATGGCATTAGGAGAGTCTTGCTAGATTTGCAGAGCTGGTGAAAGAGGAGATTGCATTGTGAGAGCCCCATAGGTGCTCCCTGGAGCCAGGCAGGATGCAGCAGCAGGGTTTGGCTTTCCAAGGGGAAATCTGGGAGGAATTGCAGTGGCAGCCCCAGAGCATCGTGTTTCATGAGTGAGATGAGAAAGAAACTCATTCAGGTTAACCTTGGGGAGTTTCTGGTTTGTCTGATGCTCCATTTCTCCTCTCTGGGAGATTCCTCTTTTCTTCCCACCCACTGTCACTAAACTCAAGGATCACAAGGAATTTATCATGAAACCATTTGATAGCTCATCTAAAGATTTATTTTCTTTTTCTCAAAGGGAAGAACACAGCCTTGTGCTGCTGAATGGCCATGAATCACATCAGTGTCACTGGCAGGACAGCAGAGAATTAATGTTTATCTTGCTTTTAAAATCTGATATTTAGGGAAGGAAATTCTTCATGCATTTTGTAGCGTTATTTTTTATTACACTTGTCACTCCAGCATTTAGCTGAAATTAAGTTTCTGAGGAAGAGAAATCTGGGGATGGAGGGAGACTTTGTGGTGTAGGACTGTTTGCCCAGGCTGTGTAGGCAGAGAGGCTTCATGGTTGGGCTTTCTTCTCTCCTAGGATACAGCAAACAGAAGATGAAGCCTTGTGCCTACAGGGGCATTACCAACAGGTTCCCTCCAGTCCACAGACCCCATGCCACTATTTGCAGCAGTTCTGCTCACAGAAATGTTGATGCTGCACTTTATACATGGCTTTTTGTAGACCCTGTGGCTGATAAAATAATGCCCAACTCGCAGTACAGAAGTAGCAGAAAGCCCAGGCAATGGGTTGTAGTGCTGGTCAGGTTCCTGTACTGACAAACAGAAGGACTCGTGAATAAATTAATTTGGGGAAACTAATTTCCCGTGTCATTAAATGGGCTTTAGGAAATTGGTTTAAATTTATTTTTCAATAATTGAAATTCAAATTGTCGTCCATCTGTATGGCTGTCCGGTTTTCCTTCACCATCATAAGCAAATTTCAGCTGCGCCGCTTAACTCAATCACAGCAGCATGTAATGCCTCTAACACAACCCACTGTGTTAATCTTTATGGGCTCACCGGAGATTTTCAGTTCAGTGACCTGAACCGTCTCGAGGCTCACTGCAAGACTCTGTGTGGAGCCAGGTGTATTTCAAAGCTATTGCCTGGTGCACTGATCAAATTCCTTGACCAAGTTTTATGATCTATGCTTTTTTATTGTGATCCATATTAGAATAAGTGCTTTGTCTTCTGCAGTCATAGCTGGCACGGTAAGTGTTATTGATGCTCGGCGTGCTCGCCTGTATCTGGCTGGTGGAGATCATTGTGCCTCTGGGTAAACCTTAA
This sequence comes from Callipepla californica brunnescens, assembly GCA_023055505.1. Classification (NCBI taxonomy): domain Eukaryota; kingdom Metazoa; phylum Chordata; class Aves; order Galliformes; family Odontophoridae; genus Callipepla; species Callipepla californica. The sequence continues at coordinate 11,848,482 of JALIRH010000022.1, read as the reverse complement.
ATAGAGATTCATCTGCCTCTCAGAAAACTGTATGAACCACAACAAAATGTGCGAGAGAACATGAGTAATGACGTGAACTTTAAAGTTCCTGAGACTAATCCGCATCGCTCAGGAGTGCTCAGAATCTCCTCGTACAGCAGGCAAAAACAAGAAATGCTGCTTTTCTCCCTCCCTTCCTCCCCTCTGCAAGAGAACCTTTGTGGCAAGAGCAGCCCAAGTCCCAGCGTGCCCTCGGGCACTGCACAGCAGTCCCTTCCATGCTGGCTCCCACTAATGGGGTGGGCAGCACGAGCATCTGCTCTTCACATGAAGATGGAGTAGATGTGTAATGAGTTGGCCCCTTGCATCGCTCTGGGGGAACAGAGATGTGCATTGCTGTCCTTTTTATGTACCACTGAACTGGCTGAAGTCTGTCACCAGAAAAAAAGGTTGTTGGCTGGTATTTCTTTTTCCAGCGTGTCCAGAATTAATTGGCTTGTGTGTGTGCTGGCAACCCCTGAGAGTTTGCTGGAAGTCAGGGCTATTGAAAAATAGCTCCTCGAGTTTTTCATTCTGTTTTGTTTCTTAAATTCAGAAGGCAAATACTTCTGTTTTCTGTGGGTGGTGCGTGAAATTCCCATCACCTGTCATCATCTCATTGCACATCGTTGGAGGGAAAGTGTGTGATTGTTCTCTGCAGAAAGCCTCGCATTGTCAGGCTGCCTGTGACAGTCATCAGCTGGTTTCCAAATGCTTAATTAAGGGCTCAAAGCACATACCCGGTACATAAGCTGTTTCTGTCCCGAAGCTGTCTATTTGATGAGGATTTTGGAGAAATCCTTCTGCTCCTTGTTGAAAAGTAATTCTTGTATTTCATACTTGTGGGTACAAACACAGTCTGTGCAGAAAGCCTCCCTTGGACAACAAGTGGCTCGGAGATCAGCCTTACTGGGTTGAGCCCAGCGGGATAATGCTATGGAATCATACATGCAGAATGGATTGCTCATGAAAGGTGGATCTCTGCTAACAAACCTGGTCTGAAATAGGGTGTGAGCAGCCAGAGGTGAACAGATGTCATTGCCATCAGTGGATCAGGTGTCTCTTCAGTGCTGTCCTTCATAGAACAAATGTGCTGCTGGACGGCTGGGAGATGTGGGCTCGGTTCTGCAGCAGAGTACATTTTGGGAGTGGTGTGACTGAAGTCTTATGTTCTTAATGGTGAGAAGAGTTCTGGTTATTTAAGACACATCAGAGGTGTAGGAGTGCGATGCTCTTTGGTCTCAGGCTATCTTCCAGTAGAGCAATTTATATCCCTTAAAAAGAAACGAAGGAAATCATATCGTAATCTTGCTGACAGCCTCACAAGGAAGTGAGCTACATGCTACAGAAAGCTGCAGCCAAAGAGGAGAGCAGCTGGCTTCCAGCAAAACATGGGGAATTTGTCCTAGCTCTGCGTGTGCAGCTGTCGTGCTCTGATAGGCTTCCAGGCAGCAGTGTTGGCAGACATTTTTCAGGAGGTGTGACTAAAGCCAAACATGCTTTTGGGATATGCCTAGCAGCGCAAGCAGCCATCCACACCAGCAGTGCTCGTGGGCCCTTCTTCTCTGGTAGCAACTGTGGTGCTGTCTGTGGAGTTACTTTGGATACAAGCAAGAGACAAACATCTGCTCAAGGAAAAAAAATGTTGTAAGGATATATACATATCATTTCTTGTAGCCTTCATTTAAACAAAGCAGCAAATGCTCAGAATTGCACCTGCTGTTTTCACATCCCCTTCTGATGCTCTCCTATGCTCTGTGTGCCAGTTCCATGTCTAAGAAGTGAACCCTAAGGTTGATTTAAGTCTAGAGGAAATGTTTTGATCTTTCACAAGTGATGCTCTGCTGGCTCTGCCTAATCCATTTCTGTAAATGGAGCCATCCTTTACAGCATCCCAGGTATCCCTGTCTGGTGCTGTATTCGCTTCAAACACAGTTGGTCTGTGCTATGTATATCCTAACTTAGAAATACATTGGTTTTGAGACTCTCCTCTTGCTGCAGCTTTATAGCACTGCAAGTGTGAGGATGTCAAACAGCTGGGAAGGAGGCGAGCTGTGTTAAATAGTAACAGAGCAAAGCAGTGTTTGTATCCTTTGTGATACCACAACATTGTATTCCCTCAAGTGACAGGACCTGTGTTGCTCTCCTGGCAGTGTGCCTTTAAAGCAACAGCTCTGTCCTTTGAATAGCAGTTTGGAGCAGTCGTGGTGATGATATTTGCAAGCCAGCACTGAACGTGACGTGAAAAACTCTTTTATTCTTCAGCTGTTATTAACCTGCATCTCCTCTGTCACGTTCCTGCCGAATGATGAAAATTAATTACAACATTGTAAAAGGAGAGCGGTACGCAAAGGAAACACAGCAACAGGATGGATTGAGAAGATCTTCATGGAAATTCCATGGAGGTAAATCTCTCACACTTTGGATACCTCTACTATCAAAACTATTGGAATGAATCTTGGCTTTCCTTCAGCTCACAGCTTTTGCTGTCCTCTAAACTCTCCCATTTTTCTCTTGTCTGCATACCACTGCTGTGCATTTTCCACTGGCAGCCTCAGAAGCACAAGGGATGGGTGGCTGAGGAAGACGTACAGCACCCAAATGTGATCACTGCTGTGAGGAGTGGCTTCAGTACTTTGAGTAGTTTTTATTCAGGTTGAATGACCACACTAAAACACCTTGTTAAATCCAATAAATAGTGGAAGAGTGAATTCACTGGAGCCAAGGAGGTAAACTGGTAGTCATGTAGCTCAGGGAGGTCAGGCGTGGTTGGAGCAGCACTTCAGAGGAGGCTTTCAAAATGAACACATGAAAAGATCCCTTCCATTGTACCCAATGAGTGTGGCTCCAACCCAGTGAGTCCCTCTGAGGTCCATCTGTGCATGCTCACTGTCTGAGCCCCATCGTAGGGGGAGCAGAACATGCTGACATCCCTCGATGTGCTTCCCTTTGGCCTCCACCCCATTGAGGTCTGCCCTGAGGAAGACTTCGGGCTCTTTATGGATGAAGGGGAGGAGCAGTTGATGCAATTTCACTTACACTAGCTTGACGAGGCTGTTGCTACACCCTATAAAAGGCTCAGAAATGAAAAATCAGTAAGAACTCTTAATGCACTGACAACTGAGGAAAAATGTATTCACCACTGTTTGCAGATAGATAGAAATGTGGACTGTTAGTGAAGGTCTGTGGAGCAAAAACAGGTATATCAGCTCATTCCAATTTTCTTCTTGTTATCAGTGGCTATTTTGACGAGGAAACTCATGACCATAGTATTTTAGCAATTCAGAAGCTTTACAGGATTATCTTATCAGCACCTCCTGGGATAGTGCAGCAATGGTAGTGCTCATCTCACAGGTGGCAGAGACAGATAGATTCTTTTTTGTGCTAACGGCAGAAGGAAAAAAGCAGGCAGGAACTTCCTATGGAGAAGATCCTTTTCACAACCCTCTTCTCATCAGCTTTTTCCTCTCAAGCAATGCCCATCGCTCAGCAACTCTTGCAGTGGCAGCTCCCATTCAGCTGCTCAGGGCATAGCATAAAGCACAGCAGCTGTCCCTGGCTGCTTGACAGCCCCAGTTCCCCAGCCCAGCCCCTGCTGACAGTGCTCTGTGACATTGGCTCTGTGGAGATGACCCAGCTGCCCTCCCCCATGGTCTTTGGACCAAGGGACACTGCTCTTCCTTTCTTTCCAGCCCCCCAAAGTGGCCCATCCTCGCTGCTTCCCACAAACAGATTCTGTACTTAATTATTGCAGAGCTGAAGGAAGAGAGTTATCTCCAAGCCAATTATAGTAACAGGAAAAATAAACATAAAACCCTTTGGAATTAGCTGAACCCCAGGTGCCCAGCAACATCAAAGCACACTCTTTTAACGTGAGTGTTACATTTTAGTCTGAGAAGATGAGAGAGAGTAGAGCAGAGATGAAGCAGAAAATTATCAATCACCTGCATTTCCTTTCGAGGCCAATAGCGAGATATTCCACCGTTATTTTTCCATTATGGATGGAAAGTCACGGGTTTAACCTGGCCAGAACCACGGCTCGGTTGGAAATGTACTTTGATTGAAGATTTCTTTTGAAGATGCATCACTTTATTTGAGCATATCAGATAGAATAAATAAAAAGAGCATCAGTACAGACCACGAGCTGAAAGATAAATGTCATAGAGTGCATTCAGAGCATAGTCCAAAATTTGGATGAGTGGTACTGATTTGAAACAGCAGCACAGAGAATGTAGGTGTTTAAAACAAATGTGGAAATGGACTCTGTACATGGCAGAGGAGAGAGAAAGGGTTGAAAATGATTTAGAACATTTTTTGTCTCCGTCTGATTTGAGAGAATGTATTTAAGGTAAGAATGGGTCCCAGGAATAATCCATGCTATTGTCATATGGAAAAAATAGCAACAGGATTTCATTCTTGCATTGTGTGAGTGAGTTCTGGTTAGTGCATTCTACACTTATGCTTTCAGTTATCCATAAGGAAGGCATTCACTCTTGATTTATGGCTTGTTCCTGAAAAATACTCTTCTGTGTCCATTGACAATGGTAGTGGTTCCTGACTGCTGCAATCAGTTCGGGTCCTGCTGGAGTTCAGCTGGCCCTGGGAAGGGGAGCTGGCTGTGGCTATCTGCAGGGGAGGGCTCTCTTTTGGTTTCATCTTCTTCTGGCCCACAGGAATCATCTGCTCTTCCCAGACATCTCCTGTGTGTTTCAATGGGCTCCCAGGGTTGGGGTTTCAGTTCAAAATCAGGGCCAGTGTTCATTAAGAACAGGAATTAAAATAATTCTTGAGTTACCGGGATGGGCTTCAGCTGGCTGTGCTATCACTTGTCATCATCTTGAATGGAACACCTCTCCTACAAGGACAGGCTGAGAGCTGGGGCTGTGAAGCATGGAGAAGAGAAGGCTGCAAGGTGACCAGAGAGGCATGTCAGTATCTAAAGGGGAGTGACAGGAAGGAGGAGACAAACTCTTTGCCAGGGTATGCTGTAATGATCAAGGGGAAATGGCTTCCAGCTCAAAGAGGGGAGATTCAGGTTAGATATAAGATAAACTCTTCTACAGTGAGGGTGGTGAGGCACTGGATCAGGCTGCCCAGAGACGTGGTTGATGCCCCATCCCTGCAGACTTTCAAGCTCAGGCTGGATCAGGCCCTGGGCAACCTGTCGTAGCTGTGGTATAACTGTGCACTGCAGGGGAGTTGGATTAGATGCCCTTCAGAGGTCCCTTCCAATTATAAGGATTCTGTGATTCTGTCCTGGTTCTGAAGCCCAGCCAAACCAAGAATTGCCAGAGTTATGAATCATAAATCTTCATCTCACAGCCACTGTTCAGCAATACTGATCAGACTTGTAACAGTGGGTTGAATAATAAGAGCTATTAATTGCCACAAGCCTGTGGCTTTGCCTTCAGACAAGGAGAGTGGTACGCATTAGTCTGCTCTGCACAATTAATTACATAGGACATAGTTTCCTCCCTGTGCATGGTGCTGGCACTGCTGGCATAGGAAGGGAGGCAGTATGGATGTGGGGAGGGAGTAGTGTCATCATGGGGCAGGAGGGGCTGACCTTCTCCCTCCTCATCTGCTACAAGCTGGCAAACAGAGCTCAAAGTGATCACCTGCTTCAGTAGCTTTAACACGTATAAAGAAGAGAACGTTTAATTAAACAGATTCTAGAGAATTGTAAGCAGAAATCCTTTTCATAGAAACATTCAGGCTGGAAAAGTCTCTGAGACCCACAGCCCCACCACCCCCGCTGTGCCCACTGCCCACATCCCTCAGTGCCACATCCCCCAGGGTCTGAACACCTCCAGGGACAAGGACTTCCCACCCCTGTGCAGCTGTGCCAGTGCCTGGCTGCTCCTTCAGGGAACAAATACCTCCTAATACTCAATGAGAACCTCCCCTGGCACAATGTGAGGTCATCAGCTCTCATCCAATCTGTGTTTTATGGACTGCAACTCAAAAAGCAGCTTTGTATCCTGCCACATCTGGATCTCCAACTCCTAAGTATTTCAGAGACCTGGTGGAAGAGATTCGATTGTTTCTAATGGGTCAGCACCTTGTGATGGTCACTGTATGTTTCAGAGAAGTGAGTTCAGCAAGAGTTTGGGAGCTCCATCCTTTCAGCAGTGCCTGGAATGAGCTGCAGGGCTCTCGTGGGAAAAGAAAGGAGCACCTTGAGACCAGAGGGGCCTCCAGGAAGCTTAAAGTTTATAGATTGCCCACTCCCATTAACATGGGTTAAAAGGCCTAATTGGTTTCCCGTGAAGAGAAATGGGCTCTGACTGGTTACTAGGCAACTGAAGACAATTTGCCTTTTCCTCGTTATTTGGGAGATCTCGATCCAAACTTTACAAGAAGACTTTCGATTCACGTTTCTATTCATCACAAAAAGGCTTTCTGATGCTGTTCTGCTGCCCTTAGGAGGTGAACCCCCTGCTAAACCGTCCCTTACCAACTGGATGCACCACAGCTGGCTCCCAGTGGGGTGCGGGAGGAGAGGCACCGAGGATGGGGATATGCTTCTCCTTCATTTGTACCAGTGGAGGAAATAGCAGGTATCCAGCTGCACAGAAATTGCAAGTAGCCCGTGTTTTGCCCAGGCTGAGGAGTGAGCCTTTAGGTGGGACCTTGGCTCCAAGGCAGCAAGCAGGGATGGGATACCTCTAAAAGGTGTTTTTTAGGATGTGAAAAAATGGCTGCAAGTTGCACCAGGGGAGGTTTAGATTGGATGTCAGGGATAATTTCTTCCTGGGGACAGCATTTAGGCACTGGAATGGGCTGCTCAGGGGGGTGGTGGAATGCCTAGGAAGTGTGGATGTGGTGCTTAGGGACATGGTTAGTTGATGGCTAGGCAGTATTAGGTTGACTTGATTTGATGATCTTAAGGGTCTTTTCCTAAGTATAGAATTACACAATGCCTTTGAGATTAGGCTTAGTACAAAAACTGACTACCGTGTTCTATTTTTATTTCCTGAGCCAAACAAACCGTTAAAGGCTTGCAGTTGATCCGAGACCACTGGATTCTTTTGGCACCCTGCTCTGCAGAGTCCCCAGGGGCAAGTGAAAATGGAGGTGTGCTGCAATTAGGTTCTGCGTGGGTTATTTGCCATGCACAAAGGCAGTGCTTTCAGTACGGTGCACGTTCTGGTGTTACAAACTGCAGAATAAGAGCAGCAGGAAAACAGCTGCAGACGTCTTTAATAGAGATGTCCATAACACTAAACCTTTCCCAGCAAAACTTTATTACCATTTCTAAGCTGTTTGTGTTTTGTTTAAAATAGGCAAACCATGAACTGTCTGTGTGCAGAGATGAAAGCTTCTAGCGTTCTCAGAAGTTCATTCAAAATGTTCAAACATCTCAAGTATGGAATAGTTCTTAAAAAATGGTGAGGGAGAAAAGCCCAGAAATATGCTTGGCTTGCAGGTGGTGACATCTGGAGTCCCTCAGAGGACAACGTGCTACCTGTGGCTTGGCCCCAACATCAGAGCAATTCCCGGCACTGCTTTATCTGACAGTCTGGGAGCTGCCATTGGTCAATATCTGGAAGGCAAACTCAAATGAGAAGTGTGCCAGGTGCTCAGCTGCAGTGGGGCAGATGCAAAGGCATAATGGTGAGTCCTGAGTTTCACTGCAGGGCTGGTTTCGTCGCTGGGAAAAGCAAGGCTGTTCCCCTAGAAAGTTGGCTTTTCTATGCCATTTCCACCACTAAACAGCTCGGTATGCAGTTTGTGTTATGCTGAACACTATTAGAATTGCATTATGTTCTTCATCTGACACGAATAAACATTTTGATATTCTCCTATGTCTCTTATAAAGCACTATCTCTATATCTGGCCCGTCCCTGCAGCACAGTTATTCAACAGTCATTTGGAGGAGGAATAGAAACTCTCTGCTACGACAACAACAACAAAAGCAGTGATGGTTGTAATAGAGCAACACCATTGTGTGAGTCTGCTTTTATTCATAAAACCGTTAAAATGAAGGCATTAATAGTGGCAATGGGAAGGAGAGATAAAGAACTGGTGGGATCAGGGTTCATAGTGTGGGAGTGAAAGTTTCATTTCTTAGAGCAGTGATCACTGTGACCCTGGAACACATGGTATGGTGTGTTTGATGCAAGGGGCTGTGATGTTGGGTGGCAGACCCAGCAGGTCACTGCTTGGAAATCGGACAGTGAAAGGTCTCCAGCTCAGAAACCAAATGTATTGAAAGAAATTGAGGTATGTCTTGGCATATGAAGGATATGGCTGATCTGCGTATTTGTGTCAAATCCTTTATGCAAAGGTTCTGAAGCCCTAGAGGAATAAAGAGGTCTGAACGCAACAGAAAGAAAAACAGTTCTCTGTTTATCCGATGTGCACTTGTGTTGTTGAAGCAATCATTCGGTGTAAGGAGAAACTGATGAATTGTTACATGCCTCAAGTCCTAGAATAAAACCTTAATGAACTCCTTTCTTGTTCCAGACCTTCCCCTCTGCTTTCGTGTTGCCTGATGATGGAGTTCTCATTCAGCTGTGTTTTTCTGCTCATCCCCGGCTCCCTGGGTTTCCTTTTGATGTGGTGCTCTGTGAGTCTTCCAGAGATGTCAGGTTCTTGAAAGAGAAAGGAATTTTGCTTTCTGAAAGGCATGCTTTGTTTGCAAAAGGCACTGATAACTAAAGTATTTAAAAACTCAAGTGACTGCTTCATCTCTTGTAAGGCCCTTTAAAAAACACTGTCTGCAGATGAGAAAGAGCTGCTGGGGCTGTTCATTGACGTTGCGCTTACACTTCCCCTATTATTAAGCCAATTTTTGTTGGATAAAAACTTCTGAAAAATATTTCAGCACCAGGAAGAGGTGACACAGTATGTTTTAAAGTATGTTTCAGGCTGGAAATTGCCTCACAAGTTCCGGATCTGCTTTTCTGCACCTCAGCATTCATCCAGTGGTGTCAGCTGACGCCAGCAGGTTTTGGGTCAGGATGAGTATAGGACAGGGCTGCTCAACAGACTGAAGCTTGGGAGAATGGTGTGTACAGGGAAAATATAGCAACATGCAGATTGGTGTTTGTAAGAAAAAGCTCTTGTTGTTGCTTATTGTCAGGGAAGTGCTCATGTGCCAAGTAGTAGACCCCATGTCTGCAGCATGGCGTGGTGGGGCATGAGCTGTCCTTTGGGGATCTCAGCCAGTGGTATTATTTCCAGCTGCTCTTCCCAAAGCTTTCTTTCTCTACTCAGTGCCCTTTTCTATGGTACGCTGTCTGTGGAAGTGCTCCACAGCATCATCTGTATGGTTCTAGAGACCAAAGACCCAACCAGTTCATAAAAAGATTGTAGGGATAAAGCAAACTCTACTTTGCCTCCCTTCCAGGTCTCTTTATCCATTGTTGGAAGAGCTCATTCCACCTTGTGTCTGGATTTAACACTGCAATAAAAAAGCAGTCTGGTGTGCAAGACACTGCATGCAAACAGTGTCACCCTGTTCCAGAACAGTGTCCCACGTTTGGTACACACACCATAAGTAACAGCAGCTCCAAGCAACGTTGTGTGTGCTGTGAAGGTGATGGAATAGAACTGATTTTCTCATGAGTTTATGACCACTTTCTTTATGAATTATTATCTTGGTCTGCATCTTCTGATAATGGTAATGTCATTTCTTAATATTTAAGCTGCCTTCTTAGTATTTACTAGAATTTGCTGAAGCTTTAACACTGGTGTTAATAAGGCACGTATTTCAAACTTCAGTTAGTCCTGTTAAATATGGCATTCATTTATTGTCTTGAATTGCTCACTATGTTCCGCAAAAATGTCACATCATTACTTCATTTCAGAGCGTCAGAACCAGGCTGCAACACAGTTCTAGGTATTTTGGGAAGGGGAAACCGTAATGTCATCAGAACTGTCAGGAGGTATTGGAGGTATTGGTCAGATATTTATTACTTTGTATAGAACTTCTGTGTCCCTCGATGTCACATTCTGTTGCCACTTTGTGCTTACAAGGAATCTCCCATTTACTGCTCCATCTTTGACTGAGGCTGTGCTAAAGACTCTTCATTAAATTGCCTTATTTGGATTGTGACCGCATGCCATTTCCAATTAAGAGTGTGTTAACTTGTGTGAGAAGGAGCCTTAGCTACTCAATGGAAGAGATAAAGTGCTTTCTTGGTGATTTTTTTAAATTTTTGTTTATTTGTTTTTTCCTGGGGGGACGAAAATGGCAATGAGATTGGCACACACAATCCCTACATTCCTAAATATGTTGACTGACATTCTTATCACTGTGTCTTCCAAGACTCTTTTGTATGCTGACTTTACTCATATTTTGCAGTGAGAGTTGCGTATGTGTCATGAAAGAGCATTGCTGGGACTGGGATCCCCCTTTCTGGATAGCAAGCATAGCTTCAGATGGAATAAATCCACTAAAGTGTGTGTGTTGCTAATAGGATAGAGGACTGTGATTTTCAGCCATGCACGAGGCAGACCAGCTGCTGTTCCACACACATGCAGAAAATGTTCCTCTTTGCCCTAAAGGATTTTTCACAGATTTCTGAATAGGAAATCCCAGCACCGTGGGGCCAATGCAGCAGCACACTGAGTGCTGTCTCTCAGTGCACTGTGAGCTCAGTGATGCTGAGTCTGCCCCAGGTGGCAGAAACAAACATACACCAAAGAATTGAAAAGTAATTCTGTGCTTTTAAATTGTATGGAAATGAAAAGTAAGACTTTTGAAAGCACTTAAGGATGACATTTCCAAGGACATCTGGGCAGCACTCTGCTGGTGTGCTTCACTTTTGCCTAAATCTCAGTGTCTCCATCCATTTTGCACTGAGCTGAGTGTACCTCATTTTCAAAGACCATTTGGGATGCTTGAGTTCACGTGGGGGAGATTCCTACCTACTGACTGCAGGAGTTCTGCATCTGTGGAGGCAGATCTGGTTTCAGGATACCACCTTGACGTGTGGGTGTGCAGCAGACAGATGAGCTGCGGCGGTGTCCCCCACTGAGGAGCTCCTTGCACATCCATCACATGCTGTGTGCTGCTGCCTGAGCTGCCAAGTATGGCTGTCCTGGTGGGTTGCTGTGCAAAATGCTTTCTTCCTCCTTTTTCCATTGGTAGATGGTGATAGGACAAGGGGGAATGGCTTTAAACTTACATAGGGGAGAGATAGTTTGGGTGCTCAGGAGGAAATCCTTCACCCAGAGGCAGTCCAGCCCTGGCACTGCCCAGAGAAGTGCTGCCCCATCCCTGGAGGTGGACATGGCTGGGCCCTGTGAGCCTGAGCTGGGGGGAGCACTCAGGCCTCAGTGGGGATGGGACTGTGGGGGCTGTAGAGCCCTTCCAACCTCACTGTGTAATTCCATGGCTCTTTTGGGGGAGTGTTACTGATGGAGACTGATGCTCTTCCTAAGCGAGGAGGTCTGCAATGATACTGTCACCCCATCCTGGGGTGTCCTTAAGGCACCGATGCTCAGGGACACACTGCTGGGGTGGCAGGGTCCTGGTGGGAGCCCCATGTTTGTGGGCTGGGGCCACAGAGCTCTGCCATGCTGTTCAACCATTGAATCCCAAAGGGATTCTGGGGCATTTCAGGACAAAATGCAGTCCTCTGAGGGGAGAGAGGGATTTTTCAATGGAGCATTAGGTTAAAAATAAGGCATTTATCTTTAAAATTGCTAGAGCGTTTTCTCCTAAAAAATATTAAGTGAGTCCCGCTGTACAGGGCATTCGGGCACTTCTGAGGTGGTTCTGTTTCAAAGTCTTTGTAGTGCTTCTCACATTTATGTAGCCAGGGAGCTCACCTTCTGGGCAGTGGATGCAGGGAGAAAATCAAATTGCTACAGCCCCATGGAATGCTAATTTTTTGTTCTTTCTAAGGGACAAAATCGCCCTTAATCACCGTACAAATGTGATCCAGGAGGTGGTGAAAAGGATGGGTTGTCGCTTCCAGATTCCCAGCATCCAAACCATATATCCTGTCTCACAGGCAGAATAGACAGCCCCAGACCTTTTAAACACTTGGATTTATTGACTGACAGCCTCCTAAGCAGCCTGAAGTTTAATTTGGAAGCTGTCAGGCATACGGCTCAATTCTTCAGCATCCATCACAAGCACAAGCTGGCGAGGTGTCAGAACTTACAGATTTCTTCTTTACTTCATTCTTTGGGTATAGAACTTGTAGATTTGGTTGCAGCCACATCTCCTCAGTGTGACCATGGGGCTGGATGGACACTGACATCTTTGTGCACAGACACTGCTCCTTGCTTGGGGCTGGAACAGCAGGTCATGGCAGGGTGAGCACTCAGAGCCTGGGAAGGACTGGCTTCAGAGCAAGCAGAATCTATTTACGTGTTGGCTTTAGCTCCTTCCCATCTGTTTTGGGGATCTTTCTGAACCTGTTGAGCAGGGCCAGGGAGGCTTTTATTGGCTTTTGTTTTGTCAGGCGGGGGTGGTTTGGGAGGCACCCAAACACTTCAGCTGCTGCAGAAATCAGAAGCGTTAATGGGAAAATAGTTGTGACAGATCTCCTTCAGCAAAGCTGCAAGTGCCAACAAACAGCCCATCAGTGCTCATTGCTGGATGCACCCACAGACAGTGCTCACTGCTGGCAGAGGGCTCTGTGCACGCTCTCCTTACTGTTCTTGGGCTTCTGTGCGGGGCTGGGCTGCCAAAAATACCTGCTACGGTCTGCGTGGTGTTGACAGCCAAGTAATGGTGTTTTCATGTTGTACCACACCAAGGCCAGGCTGGATGGGGCCCTGGGCAGCCTGGGTTGGCAACAGTGCCCACAGTAGTGGGATGAAACTGGGGGATCTTGGAGGTACCACCCAAGCCAAGCCATCCTATGGCTCCATTATTACACCTCCAGCAGTGGCACTGCTCGACCAAGCCCCACTCTTCTGAGAAGAAAGGATGTGATCAGGAAGCTGAATGCATCATGGAAAAGGAGGGTTTGTCTCACAGTGATGCACTTGTATCCTAGGAGTCAGAGCCTGCGACGGCCAGTCCCATAAATCCCATCTCCAAAAATAACACCATGCAGTATAATATCAGCGTGTTGCTTACTATTTCTGCTTGAGAGCTAAGCTTTTCACGGGAAGATTCACAAAATTCATAAAGCACAGAAAGTGTTTCGTGGCATTTATTTGTGAGAATGTTTGCTATCATTTAACAGAAGATTTCAGCAGTAAATCCGTAGGGGTGGGGGCTTATTACGTTTGCAGTGGAACATAAATAGTTGCTCAGGAAATTACCTCAATTAGCTGTGCAATTGGAGTTTCTTGGCATGAATTATGCCATTAAGCCTTGTGAATCCCGTTTATTCCTGATAGATGCTGTATCTCCACTCATCCAGCTGACATCAGCCCTGTGGCTTTGGTCCCTGCTCCCCCCCCCACCCCGGGACCCTTCTGCCATGACTCTGTGCTGGGTGAGTGGTGAGGAAGAGCAGAGCAATGTTCTGCCATCACCTGTTGGTCATCCAGTCATCCCTGATGGTGATACCAGCATCTCCTCATCTGCTGAACTTCCAGTCTTATCACAACTGAGTGCTACCAGGGCTAACACTGAATGTGCTTCAATTAACCTCATTCGTATAATAGAGTAAGAAAAGAAGGGAAGGTTGGGGTTATCTTGTTTGTGTTCAGAGGGTGCCATGTGTAGGGCTGCATGGTGATGGGCAGGAAGCTTGCTGTCAGTGCAGCTGGTGGGCAGAGGGAAGAGCTCTGTTTAAGAAAAAGGCTAACATGATCTGTTTACTTGTGCTTCTGTTTGTCTCTGTTGACTGTGCTCAGCACAGCAAATTTGTTTATGGACTGAAAATTTGTTTATAGTTAGAGGTGCAATAAAAACTGTTTGCTTTGAAGGCAGAGTGTATTAGTCAGGGAAAATCACCCTGCTCCTTAAGTAGATTCATCTCTGTTAGTTACTGATTTCTAAGTGCTCTGACAGCCTGGGGGGTTGGCTGTGCCCTTAGGGCAGCTGGGGGTGATCCCATGGTGCCCACAAGGAGGGGGAGGCAATCCAGACCTTTGAGGATGTGGCACTGAGGGAGATGGGCAGAGGGCACAGTGGGTCTCAGAGCTCATAATGATTCTATGACCGCGATTCTCCTTTAGGGGTGAGTGTGCCTTGAGAGGTTCACTTGCTCCATCAGGAGACCAACAAAATGCTGTCACCAATCTGTGTGCCCACGTCCAAACTGAGAGCCTGCATAGTTTATGACAAACTCTTATTTGGTTGGGTATTTCCTCAAGCCCTCTGTGATGGGAGCTTGTAATATGTGAGGCAGTGATGGAGAAGTCACAGTGATTTTGAACACTGCTGAAGTGATGCACTGCAGAACATGAGCAGCTGCTCCGTGCCCTTGTGCTAAAGATCCAGCATCTGCTTCTTGAGGCAGATATAGTCAAACCCTATCCTACTAAAAAACAAAATAGAACACTGTACAGTTGTGATGCTTACATTGCGCAAGCAGTGTAATGTAAGAAACAAAGAGAACAATGAATTTATCCCAAGTGTCTGCCTGCCAGGGCCATGTGAGCTCTCAGCACTGGTGCTGCCTATGCTGGAGCTCCTGGATGTCAGCGTGTGACTGTGGGCAGACTTGTTCCCTTGCAGGCCAACCCTGATGTGCACCACATTTACCAGGGACACACAACCCTCTGTGTGGTTGCTGTACCTTCTGGTGACTCTATAGTAACAGAGCAAGTTGAATATTTAAGGATGCAAGAAAATGTTGAATGGGGACGCACCTCAACAGACAAAAGTTGCTCCAGAATTAGTGCCTCCTATTTGTTTCTTTGGAAATTGCAATAGATACAAAGAGCACACTAACACTGTTGGATAGAGCAAATTCTCAACTACATGACATTGCTTTTCAGCACAGCCACTACCATTAGCAGTGTGTTCTTGCCAGCAACGAATGAGAGCCTGCATGCTGTGCTTATACAAATCTGCACCTGTGGAGGTGACCACCATTGCCACTGCTGAAGTGCACCTGCTGTGTGTAGGCATGTCTGAGGCTGCTTCTCCAGCAATTGCACTTCAGCTGAGAGCAATGGGTTTACAAATCAGAGCGTGGCGTGGGCTCTGTGAACATGGAGCTACCTCACCTGGGGATGTAATGGCTAGGGAAGAACCAAACCTGCTGCTCGGATTAGTTCTACAGAACCTGCAAGTGACCTCTGCTTGGGGAGATTTGTGAATGTGTTTTTTTCCTTGAGAATGTTATTATTTGTAGCAGTGCTGTTTTGGTCTCAGGACTTAGATGTGCTGGAGGGATGGCTGTGGCTAGGCTGATGCAGGGAAGAGAGCAGGCCAGCCTGAAGCTACACAAAGCTTCCAGGTCTTCAGCATTCCAATTTCTTAGAGAGGCTTTGATGTTGTTTCTTTGTCCACAAAGAGCACAGAGGAAATTAAACTGAGGCAGGTGTGAGCAATCTGGATGCAGACAGGGTGGAGGAGGCTGCAGTACAGTTTGCACATTGTCCATTTGATTCTCCTCTCAGTAAATGACATTGTTTTCATTTTTCTCTTATTATAACTGCAACCTCACCCTAGCTGGTGCTCTCGTCTGTCAGTCTGCAGGATAATTCATTTAACTGCAGCTGCTCCTTGCACTGAGTTCTGTGCCTCACTGTTGGTGTTGTAATTCCAAACACATTCCACCCAAGAGATGGCATTTTGGGTACTGTTCTGCCAGCACAGTGCAATGGGAAGTTACTGCTATTGCTTTTTCATAACAAATTCATCCTCGGTCAGAAAGGTCTGAGCTGGAATATAAACCCTGCAATTATCAATAATGCAGCTTGAAGGAAACCAAAGCTCTCTCTCTATTGGTGTCATATGCTTAAAGCATTTTTTGGACAGATGAGGCAGTCCTTTAAATACAGTAATATAATATGTGATAACTCTGATAATTTACTTGGCCTGGCAACGGTGTGTGCACGTGAGCACTTCCTTGGCTGTTAATCCTGTGAAGGATTGATGGGATTAACACTGCCATCACTCACCAGAGCCAGAGTGAAATGGGACAAGATTCCTCATGGGTACGCCCATGTGTTCCTATACGTGTGTGTTCATATATTTATATTTACTCAAAGAAAATACATGCTGCAAAGCCAAATGATAGCTCCTGTAACCTCAGCGTGTCACTAGGACAGCACAATAAATGTTGCAGATAAGCTTTCATTGCCTGGAGTTTTTCTTCCACAGCTTCCCAGCAGGGCAGCCCTCCCCCCAGGAACAACACAAACAGAACAGCATGCTGCTGGTGTTGTGCTGTTTTCCCCTCTGGCTCTGCTGGACCTTCTCCTGGGGGCTGGGGGCTCCCTGGATGTGATGCTCCTGCAGAGAGCTCCCCTTTTCTTCCCCCCTCACCTCCCCACGGTGTGTGGGGTACGGGAGCCAGCTCCCCAGCACCGCTGCAGCTCATGTTTTCAGTGCTGTATCCAATGGTTTGTATTTCACCCGCTTGAAGGGACCATATTTCAGTTTTATCCAGACTACTAATAAGGGGTTTAAGCATGCTGGCTGTGTGAAGCAGTGTCATTTTTCTTCCTTCATCGAGTAGCATTGCCAGGCCTTAATGGGGAGTTGTAAGCGGGTTTCTCCTCTCGTTTATAAAGCAGCTTGTGTTAGTAGGAGCCTGACATCAGGTTGCTGATCATGGCCCACGTTTCATGAGATGTGTGTGGCTTCTATGTCCTGCCATTCCTATTGCTCTGATGAGGCAGATCTCATGCAGAAAGGAAGCAAAGAGCTGCTCCATGCTCCAGCAATGAGGGAGTGCTTGCCACAGCCCCTGTGGGTTGGGGAGCCTGCCTGCCTCTGTCATGTCTCATTCCACATCTCTCAGGGATGTGGCGATGCATTCAAGGGGTGTGCAGTTATTTCTGTGCGTAGTTATCCTTGTTGTTCTCCTTTGAGAAGTACAGTGATGCCACAGAGCCTCAGCTATGGAACCCCCAGCACAAATATTTACACTGCTGCATACGTTGCCTCTAGAGAGAAGCTAGTGCTGAAGTCACTTGTTTTGTGCGGATACTGATTTGGACTTTGGTTTTAGAAGGTTTCTTCTTTGACTCTGAAATCTCTTGGAATTGCCTTTAATAAATATAAAAAGGTAATTTATAAAAGGATTAGAATGTAGATAATGAGATACAAAAGAAAATTATGGAAGAAAAGTCTAAATATTACATATCTGAGCCAGTATATCTTTATTTGTCTATAAGTGTCATTGTGTTATTGTATATTAAGGATAATGGCAAGGTACCGAGAGGAAATGTTGTATATTTCAGTGTCTCTTTAAGTAAAAAATCAGTCTCTGGAGTTAAGAAGCAAGAAGCTTCCTGGAGGACCCCAAGTACGTGCCAGAGCAAGAGGTGCTCTTCCAGCTCTGCTGGGGAGTTGTATTTCTGCAAAAACACCCAGAAAAGGAACAACCACAACTTGTCAGATAACTGTCCCCAACACGTGGATAACCACTGTGTTAATTCCAGATATAACTCAGTGAGAATATGGGTAAGTAATTGTTTCATATCAGTTTTTGACATTTTAAAAGCTCTGTCTTCAGCAGGCTGATGGTGTGGGCAGCGTGCCGGGCTAAGGCTCGTTTCCAAAGCAATGGAGGAGAGGAGGGATTTGGGGCTCCAGTATCTGCAGTCGCTGCTATTGTGGGACTTCTCAGCAGCACAGCAATATATCACCTCTTCCTATAAGTCTGTCCTGTGCAATCTCTAAACAAATCAAATAATGTTTTTAGCTCCCATATCCAAATCCCTGAATAACCCTGGAACCTCATCCAGCCGCCGTGCTAATAAAACCTAATTCAAACCGATGAGCAAAACCAAGTTTTCCAAAGCAGCAGCTTTTTATCACGTCCTGACAATGGGACAAAAAGCCAACGTGTTTTGGGGCAGCTCTTCCAGTTTGGCCAGGTTCCTCTACAACAACCCAGGCGATCTGCCAGTCCTCTCCAGCCATCCCAGCTCAGTTTGGCAGCCTGGCCTGCCTGGGGCAGCCTCTGGGGCTGTGATCATCCGCTGTAATCCTCTGTTCAACAGAGGGCTGACTTTTTGAGATCAGGCTTTTTGGGGCCATGTCCAACCAGTCTTTGAAAATGCTGAGTTTGCCCACTCTTTATGGGTGACCACCTCCAGGAATTAACTGCTGTCATTGCCAGGAGTGATTTTTCCTTCTGTGCACTGGAAGTGCACCTTGCTGTAACATTTTACTATTCTCTCCTCTTTTTAATGTTATTCTTTTATTTTCTACTGAAAAATTTTTGTTTTCATTAAGTCAGAATCCAAATGAAAAACATATATGAAACTTAAGAAAGAAATAATCAAAACTCCAGCATGAAATGGAAATTAGAGACAAGCTCTAAAGCAAGTGCAGAGGCTGCGTGTGCTCAAATTCTTGCAGTTGGCCTTCTGGGGTCTCAGTGTGCTTCTGCATGAACAGCAGGGCCTATTCTGATGAGTGTGACTGTGAGAGTAGTTCAGGGATCATAACATGGTGTCAGAACATGCATATGAAATAATCATTCATAACAAACTTGATTCTTTCAAATAAAACCCCGTTTACATCCTTTATTTTCTATTGGGAAATTAAAGATTTCTAGTCATACAATTTTTTATTCTTGAGAGATGTAGAGTTCGCAGCCTTCTGCTTCCAGCATCTGTGAAGCAGACCATGGAATGGAGCAGCATGAGTGTTGGCCATATCTCTGAGATTAAAGACCACTGTATGGGAATAGCTCAGTCGTGGCCTGAAGCAGTGATGGAGCACCTGGTAAAGGGATGCAGCCAGCCCTGGGAGCACAGGTGGAAGCAATTCACCCTTGTGACTGGAAGGGGTAGACCCTTGGCTCCCTAACCCCATTTAAGGTCTGGCAGCCAGCCACCAGGGAGGGGTCTGTTCCAGGAGATTCCTCCTTTTGGAGTATTTGGTGTTCTGTGATCCTTGGGATGGGTAAGTAAATCTTTCTTCAACTGGATTGTGACTACCACTGTTTTCTGGGGAGTGATCTAATGCTGGTTCTCTGCTCTCACCTTCCCCTACAACCATCAGCAGCTGAACCTTGGTGATGCCTTCCTGCTGTTCCTCCAGCCCAGGGATGCTGGCATGGGGTAAAGATGCTCTGTCAAAGATCTGAAGAGCGCTGCAGACCATAATTTTTCTTTGCAGTGGTTCCTGAATCATAATCCCAAAGGACAATCCAAGTGGATCCGAGGAGCTCTGAGAGCATGCTGGCAGGCTCACCAAGCATGAGCACCCCTGTCTGTAGTCCTGGAAGACCCTTTGTACAGAAATCTTGCTTAGATCATATTACGTTTTGATTTCAATGTGTTGTTTTTTTTTTTTCTCAATTTCACTTATTCTGCCATATTGCTGTATGACAAAGTTTTTTGAGGAGCTAAAACTAAATCCCACTTAGCTACTAAAGAAAGAAGTCCTACTGAAATAAATTACTGTGGCTTCCTGAAATGGGAGATCCCTCATGTCCCCTTACCATGGCAAGCAACTGCCAGACAACCAAGAATGCTTGCCCTGTGACTTTTTTCAATGTAAGTTTGTGTAATTATTTGGAAGATGGCTGGGTGAGTATAATGGCAAAATAACCAGAAGAAGAGAGGAATTGATATGCTACTTTTCAATGGCCTCGTGATGTTTTCACATGGTTGGTGTTTGCCACTTTGCAGCAGGTCTCCTGGCTGCACGGTTTGGAGCATGAGCTCTCTCCTTGTTCAGGTAGGCTGCTACGATGTGACATGTTCCATTGGATTTTTTTAGCAAGGAGTAATGACCTGGAAACTGCAGCCATTTGGTGGTGGCAAATAGGTACAAATTTCTGTGTACATTAGGAGTCCTGGAAAAAAATTCAGACTATTTCCTTGTGCTGTCAAGAGCCATTAATAGATGCCAACATACAGTGCCAGAAGTACTATAAATTCCAGAGCAATAATGTAAAGGCTTTCTTTTTTTTTGTATCCTAGGTGACCACAAGTCTTCTGCGAGTGCTGAAAAGCAGTTTGCTGCCCTTGCATCACCAGCTGTGCAGACACATTTAATACCTGTGCTGGATGGATGGTGAGCAGCTGCCTTGTGCTGAGTGGTACCTTGGGGGGAGGAACTGAGTGTGTGGCCTCTTCCAGGAGACGTGCCTGCATTTCACCTCTTTTGCTTTATTTTGAAGTGTGCAAGTAAGTAGATGAGCTGCTCATTTGTTTAATGGAAATATTTAGATTTGGCAAACTGTTGCGAATATGCTCTGTTAATTCAACGTTGTACTTCCAGGGGATGATGGGTGGGGGAATCCTTACGTGCAGGGCTCTGGTTTAGGAGCTGGGATGTGTGCTGGAGCTCTTCCTCCTGACCCAGAGCTGCTTTGCAAGGTGCCATGGCTCTGCCTTTCTCGAAGGAACCTCGTGGGTGGTGAAATGACTTGAGGAAAGTATGGTACAAAACTGCTTAAAGAATAAAAAGTCATCTGAGAATGTTGGTCAGGTGCTGATAGTGACTAAATTCTATTTTTTTTAATTAGAAAATTGTAGCAATGGAGTTTTGAATTTCATAAGCTGCACTCTATGTGCAGATTCATAAACTAGTTCATTTAAGCCCTCTATTTTGCAAGCTATTATGGACAACTGATAATATTAGAATTAATACTGGAAGCATTAGAATTGTTTTGTTTCCTCTCTTCATCCCGGGCATTAAGAACGCTGTTGTTGTTCTCCTCGTGTGCAGTGGAGAACACACACAAATTCAAACACTGAAGCTGTGTGATTGATGTATTTTTATCTCGCAGCTCTGTGATCTGTCTTGTCGCCATCTGCATGAAGGTTTCTTTGCAGCAGCCTGGTTTCCTTCCAGCTGTGGGCTGGGCTAGGGGTGCTTGGACCCCCTCCCTGGGGTCTGAGGGGTGTGGGATATGGGCAGGTGGCCCTGGGACTGCAGCTGCTGAGTCCAGGCATGGGATGCTCCCAGCAGTTTTGGCATCCTAGAGGAGGAAGGAGAGTTCCAGAAGTCTCAGGGAGAGCACACTGGTATCTGATGAGGCAGTGCAGGAGGCATTACCCAGGTGAGGCCCATTCTTGGCTCAGTTTTCTTTGAGGTGCGTTGCATCCAATACCCAGGCTTAATTGCTGATGGTAACTAATGATGTAGGTGGCTGTCATTCATCGTGCCTTTCAATGAGCCAGCCTGTAAGTGGTTGCTAGAGATGATGTTGGCTATCACCTGTCCACTGTGAGATTGTGATGCAGCCACTGGGTGCAATCCTTCCTTTCCCTCTTGTTGCATGGAACAACCCTACCAGTTCTCCTTAGGTCCTCCCGTAGGTCTGGGGAAGCCACACAGAGCTGCCTGGGAAGGCTGAGGTGCAGTGGGATGGGTGTCTGTCTCCTGCAGGTAGGCAGAGGAGTGGGGAGGGCACAGTGATGGCAGCAGATGGGGGCTGTGGCTCAGCAGCTGCTGATGTGATTTGCTATGTCCTTGGTGCTGGGTCTTGGGTGTGCTTCTTCAAAGAAAGCATCAAATAAGAAAACTCTGTATGTGTCCATTATACAAAAAACGGGTGAAGTAGAGAGGAGGAGAATGTTTTTTAATACACTCCCACTTCTTTCTTTGAGACGCTTTATTTTTCTTCAACAATGTAATGGTTCTTAATGCAGCCGACCTTTTGCTTCTGTAAGCCTTTGCAGTTTTGCTCTGTGATGTTTCAGCATTTGATGTAAAGCATGGAACAGTTGAGAGGTTTCTCTTTGATTAAATGTACTTTAGCCATACATAGGGCTGTGTACCTACATGTGGGGCTGTGTGGGTATTTTCTGGCTTAAATCACTCTCATAGGGGAGTGAAAATCATTCTAAGAAGTAGTTATGTAGTAGTCTCCATCCTTTTGCAGAACTGCTGCAAGGATTAATTATGTGGTGTACCTCAGCACAGCATGCTGGTATCCACAAAGCAGGAACATTCAGTTCTCAAAAATTATATGTATACACTGAATATATAACTGAGCACAGGAAGATGGGAAAGCCTCGAGCAGAATGCACCAGCCCTTCTGCTTTGTGGAGATACTATAGCAGTCACTTCATCAAATTAAAACAAATGTTTTCATAACACGGAGTAATAGAAAATGATTTTATTAGTATGTGCACTTAATTCTGATAAATGATTGTCTGTGTCCTCCAAGATGACATGAAATGATGCTGTGTTGTAGAACAAGCAAAAAATACAGATCTAATCACATTTCTGGGGGTTGTCACAACATTTGTTCAAATAAACACGGTGTAGGGTTCTAATCTGTCATACATCTTGTGACACATTGCCATACCCTGTCACCCTCCTCTTCTGTCACCTTAAGGCAAATCAAATAATACTCTTTTAAAGTAACAGATATTCATTTATGTAACAGTTTCTGGTTTCCATTAGGTCCGAATCTGAGCAGAAATTGTGTTTCTGTGGGGGTGTGTTTTGCACCTGGGCCTGAAGTCAATTCATTACCTCCAGTTCAGAACTTGAGAATTAAATTTGAGCTCTGGGGAGTGTTGGGAGGCAGCCCTGCAATGGGTGAGGGAACTTTGAATCCACTGGCACTGCAGCTGCCTTCCTGGCACTGAGGTTCTGACAGCAACAGCTTCCTTTTGTTCCTTGTTATTTAATTAACACTGATGCTTCCAGCAGTTTGACAGGGTGGGGAGCTCCTTGGCCTTTGGAGGAGGCATTGGTCCCACATTAATGACACACACTGCAGTGCTCCCATGGGCACACTCAGGTCGGTGCTGGCATTGTGGGGAATTATTCCCTTATTTTTCACCATTTTCCTCTGCCTCCCCATTCCAACCGATATCTCTTCTGCCCTGCCTTGTGTTGGAAGAGCCCCTCATGGCCTTGCCTACCCCTTCCCCATAGTGGTTTTAGCACCAGGTCTTCCACACTGCTCCGGCTGAGGCAAGAAGGAAGGCTGCAACTCAACTGTATTTTAAATAACCACGTAAAGCTTCACTATCTCGATTACTTCACGTGAAGCAGCTTCTTTCATATCTGAAAGATGAGTTGTTATCTGGGGATTGTCTATGGTGATCTCCAGAGGTCCCTTCTGACTCCTACAGTTCCGTGATTATCAGTGATGGGTGAACAGAACTGGCAGCTGGACCAGGTGTTGGGGCTTAAGTGATGTGCTGAGCTTCAGGATGGTCTGAGGGCTGGCACATCTCTACAGCAGTGCTTTCTATTTATGTTTTTCAAGCACACTTATCCTGGAGAACACACAGGTTGGCACAATGATGGATGGGGCATGCTGTCATTTTGAATCACCAGTTTTTTGGGATGGGATAAGAGAGCTCCTTAAAAGCAGTCAGTGTCATATTTGAGGCTCCATTTTCATGGGCAAATATTGCTTTGAGACTGATGTAAGTTCTGTGTTATTATTTGGTACCAGAAGCGTGCTATGAAATTTCATTTCAAAGCACTCTCAGGGTCATTTGTGTGCATATAATGGGTGGATAAGTCAAACAAAGAGGCCTTCTCTGCCACCCTGGGAGCTGGGTCATGCTGAAGCATTGATGCTGGGAGACAGAATAGATTCCAGCACAAGTTTACTGCATTCCCACCCTGTTTTCTGCCCAAAATATCCATCTGCTCAGCTCTGCTACTGCGGAGTCCAAAGGCAGTGACTGAGGTTTGTGACACTGGGGAGAAGGTGGCATGGTCAGTGGCAAAGGCTGATGTGTTCTGGGGGGCAGATGGTAGGAAGCTAGTGTATCTCTGGGAGCCTTTTTGGGGACTGTGTGTTGTTTCATCTAATGGAAAACAGACTTTGCAAATGAGTTCCTGGGCATTTTAGCAGGGGGTGCTTTACTTGCATGTTTGTCATTTGCAGTTTGGGCTTTGACAGCTGTGAACTTCACAATGAGCCTGACACTTGATATCTGTGTAAAGGTCAATTTTTTCAATTGTGCCTTATAGATAAAAGAAATATCTACATTGGTATGGTCTAATAGCATTGATTGCAGCATGGAGTTTTCAATTATTATTCAGAGTTCTCTGTTATCTTGCTGCAGCCTCACAGCCTTAGCAGATAGTGCAATGCTTCATGAGATAATCTTTAACTCATGCCAGAGTCAAAAGTGAGTTATGATGTGCACTCCCTGCCCTTCCATAGAGGGTAAGAAAGGCACTTGTGGCTTCAGTAATGGTTGTGATGCACTGAGGATGCCTTCAGATCTGACATTGTGTATCAGCTCCCTCCTGTTCATAAGCTCACTTTCAGTACCCAACAGGAGTGCTCAGTCCCTGGGGATCCCCTCTTCTGGTTCTCCTCTTCTTCTTAAAACCCCATCTCTGCTCCTGAACATCTCTATGTTGTTGGTTGCTGCTTGTCCAGAGGGTGGGAAGGCAGCCTGGATCCCCAAGGGTGTCTTAACATTGGATTCGTTGCTCACGCTTTGAGCGACCCTGTAAAGTGTGGCTCATCACAGGTGCATCAATACTAAATAATAATGCTTCTGCTTAGTTCCAGTAAATAGTTAGTGTTTATCTAAAAGGTATCATTCACCTGTTTCCAGCAGCTTCGACATGATCAGCTGAAGCCAAAGCATGTCTGCTCCCTGCGGGTTCACCTGTGGGACTGTCACTGTCAGTGGTGTTCAGAGCAGCCACAGGTACTCCCTGCTATCCCAGTAGAAAACCTCTCAGCATATGATGGGTTATGGTATGAGCTCAGACAACGTCTCCATGAAAATATCAGGACAATGGTGGGCACAACTCTCTGAGAAAATTCACAGTCCAGGATTTCCTGTGGGGTATTGGAGCACAGTAGGATGCCAAAGGTCTGCTTGTCTCTGTCTGGCTGTGGTATGGAGGTGTCTGGAGTTGTGCCTGGGGCTGCTGTGGGCTGGGCAGCCCATGTGCCACCTCTCAGTTCTTGTTTTGCTTTTCTTTAATCTCAGAAATATCGGGCTTCTCTGAGAATCCCAACCCCTGTGAGTAGTCCTTGTGTGACCTCAGAAGAGAATGCTTTAATTATACACATCCTTCAATTAAATCAATAATGAGTTACAGTTCTGCAGGGCACTTCAGTGGGACAAGGCTGGACAGCCCCAGCTCTCTCAGCCTTTCCTCATAAGGAAGCTGTTCCATGCCCTTTATTATCTTTGTGGCCCTGCTCAGTGCTGGGCAACCTGGCATGCTTTGTTTAGTTTCAGGAGGAACCAGGAACCTGTGCAAAACAAACAACTCTGTTTTGCACAGGTGGAGCCACCTAAAGCATCTCTATTGCGATGAGACACTGAATGATGTACAGTCAGTGTGAGGAAGCTTTCAAATGTGTTTTCTTTCTCAGCACAGGGGATGCGGGAGGGCAGCAAATCATCTCCAGGCACAGGGCTCCCCTCTCCTGCTACACAAATAGGAAAACTTCTGCTTCTCCAAAGCTCATAATGCCTTCAAGGCATCGGTTCCTCTCATCGTATTTCCCAATCAAAGTATTAAAATGAGAGTTTTATATCCAGGCAATACTCCTCTCATAGTTGATAAAGGCAA
The DNA here is from genome assembly GCA_023055505.1 of Callipepla californica brunnescens. Taxonomy (NCBI): domain Eukaryota; kingdom Metazoa; phylum Chordata; class Aves; order Galliformes; family Odontophoridae; genus Callipepla; species Callipepla californica. The sequence continues at coordinate 11,822,933 of JALIRH010000022.1, read as the reverse complement.
ATGAGGAATCGTTTATATGATTTAAGTTATGAGAAGAGTATAGGAAGAGAATACAAGCAAAGCATTTATTTCCCACCTGTATAAATATGCAGTCGCTGTTTCTAATAAATCTTGGGAAAAAAAAGCCAGTGTTATGAGAGAAGGGGGAGAGAGATCTGAGGCTTTACCTTTGTGCTGCTCCAGCCCCCAGTAGTTCAGGTGAGTTTTCCCTTTTCCAGCCCATGAATCAAGAGGTAGAAATTGTGGGTGCTCCAAGTGAGAGCTGCACAGCGGCCTGAAGGCAGAAGGAGGGCTGTGCCCCTCCAGCCCTGCTGGGGGCAGGGGGGGTTTGAAGGCAGAGAGGAGGAATTAGGAGCTTGAAGATGCCAGCAAACTAATGACTCACATCCTTTGTGTTTCAGCTTTGATCCTTGTCTTCTTTACCCTTGTTTGAAAGAAATATTTTGTGATAGACAGAAATTTTTGAATTTTCCATTTATTTATTTATTAATATTTAACACTGGGAGATTTGGTAAACTTATCCTTTATCCTGTGATTTTGCACACTGAATCCTTTGTCCTAAGATTTCTAATTTCTATGTTTTGGATGTTTAGGCTTGAGAAGAAGTGAGAACTGAGGTGTGCTTGGCAAAGCTCATCTACAGGAAAGGCATATGCATGTGGGTAGGGGAGCAGGCTGCTGCTGCTGCTGCACTGTCTTAATTATACAGGGATTGATTTGAGACATCATGTAGGTGAGAATAAGGTCGTGCTAGCTCTACTAATGCCTCTGAACCATCATGTTGTGTAGAATCGCTGAGGCTGAGAAAGACCTGTGAGATCATCCAGTCCAACTGTCTGCATACCTCCAATATTCTCCCCCTAGATCGAGGGAACACATCTGAATGTTTGAGTACCTCCAGGGATGGGGACTCCACTGCTCCCTGAGCAGAGCATTCCAGCACCTGACTGCTCTGTCAGAGAATATAATCAGGATGAAGCACGAAAACACAGACTGAATTGGTACCTTGTGTATGTTCTGGGCTCTTATTTTGGGTTATTCTAGGTTGCTAAAGCCACGTGGATCAGGCCAAAATTTTGCTGAAGCAAATAAGAGTGGGGGGGAAAAGTGGCTCAAACAGTTGCTATAGTTTTTCTTTTTAAATTGCTGAGAATGTTTCCCCCTTCCAAATAGAGTGAGGTGATCTCTATTAGTGATGTTACACCTGGAGGAGAGATTCTATCAGGTTTAAAGTTAATGCTAGAACTCTTCCATGGTGGGAATGGGACTGCTCCCCTCAACCTGGAACCAAGGTAAACTCATCTTCATTCCTGAACAGGGCTTTGATGGTTCTTGTCTGCTTGACACGAGCTCCCAGTGCCAGTGATTATTCATTTGTGCTGGCTGTTAGTGATAGTAATAAAATGTTGACAATGCCTTAGGGTAAAGCTTTCAAAAATGCTTTTTAATAAACTGTGAAAACTGTTGTTTCAGCAATTGGAAAATAATTAAGAAGCAATTACAGAAGCAAACAGAAATCCTGAGCGTATAGTCAGGCCATTAAAATATGTTCTCTAAGAAATTACCGCAGTCACACTGGAAAGAAAAGCCACATTTAAATAAAGTTATGGCTACAACAAACTGAAAAGGAGGAAAAAAACCAAAGCAATTCACACTGGAAAGAGTAAGTACTCATCTTCCACCCCTCCCAGAACACTGTCAGTCTGTGGTAGTTTGTCTTTACTTAATTTTCTTATGCAGAGTAGCAGTTGAGCATTTTGGAGACCTTTTTTCTTTCTTCGTTTTTAAGCAAGTGTTGGCTGCTGTGTGGCTGTGAGCGTGAGTGTGCATGGGTGGAACGTGAGAGGGGACAGCTTCACACCTCCCTTCTGCAGCAAGCAGGCTGCTGTGCATTAAAGTTCTTTGATGTCATACTCTGCTTTTTTTTGTGCTGTATTAGTAAAATCAGGCAGTCCAAAAGTCACACGTGGCCTGCAATGGTTTTGGGAAGCTAAGGCCATGTGTGCAATGGTGGGAGTGTTTCTGGCACTGGGTATGGCAGAATGAGACCCACTGCTCGCTGACCCACACAGCGTATCACTACATCTATCAAATGCTGCTGCCATAGAATTCAGGCCCTGTTCCCGTGCCAATAGTGAGGGATGTTTCTGTTGATAAATTCTCTATGCAGAGCGCTGGCTATCTCACTGAGAAAGCAAAAATCAATGATGGTACCACTCATAAACCACACTCATTGTGACTGCTTCTCAGAGCAGCCCTAACTGTCATATTACATCTGTCTCGTGGGCTGCCTCACAACAATGCCCAAAATGTTTCATGGTGACCAAAAGAGGAAAATGGGTCCAAAAGACACCTTCCAAAACAGCAGCAGCCCCTTGCCAAAATTTCATCTCATAGGTAAGAAGAGGGGCCAGGCTTGTGGCATGGGGTTCAGGCTCTGGCCCAGGTAACAGCAATAAGATAAGAGGTCACAGCTCTACATTACAGCAGGGGAGGGTCAGGTTGGGTGTCAGGACAATGTCCTCTGCAGAGGGCAGCCAGGCATTGCACAGGGGTGGGGAGTCCCCATCCCTGGGGGTGTTCAGACCCATGGGAATGTGGCATTGAGGGATGTGGGCACAGCGGGGTGGCTGGGGTTAGAGATCTCAGCCTGAATTGTTCTGCACTTCTAATAATGAGATACATAAGTTATCCCAAGTGTGAACCTGCTGTTTAGTCACTGAAATCTGTTGAGTGGGTATTTGGGTTGTTTATTTAGGATTCATTTATTTAAGCCTTCACGGGGTTGGGTTAAGGAAAAAAATCAAGCTAATCAGAGGCACTGTTTCTCAGTTAAGATAGCTGAAATGCTGGTCTATTACTATTTAGAATACAAAACAGGCATCTTGGGATTTTCTTGTAAATGAAAAGAGGGATTTGAGTGAGTGTTGGGGCAGGACCTTCCCCTGTGAAGCAGCTGGACAGTGGTTCACCCACTCAGCTCAGGTGCAAGCATTGGCACTGAGCTGCTCTGTATCAGATGTGCTTCAGGAGGTGCTGTGTTTACTTTTTCCAACAATAAAAAAAAGTGTATAATTCTAAAAGGAAGGGGGAAACGTAGCAGAGGACAGAAACTCTGTTGCTATTTAGGGAAGAGCAGATATGCAAAAAAGTTAAAAGGATGAAGGACACGAAGAGGGGATGATGGAGCAGCCAGCACTGCCAACAGAGCCCCAGCACAGATAGAGCACCGCATCTTTCCAACGAAGCACAGATGAAAGCCTTCCCCACACTCTTCCCCAGATCTCCCATTAAATGAGGTGCAGGCAATGAGTGTGTTTGTCAAACGCACGTTGTGCTGACTCAGCACTCCGGTTATCTCTCGGGCTTTAAATTTCACACTGGTGCAGAGCCTTTTCTGTTTCCCTTGGCGAATAAATTACAAATGCTAATTTCTGCTTCAGTTGAAGAGAAGATTAAGGCAGTGTAACAGACAGGCATGCCAAAATATTTATTGAATAAGTTGCAAAAGCGAAACAAAAAGGCTGTGTATTTCAAACTGAGCACTGAGCAGGGCTCCAAGCTGAATTTAAGATCAGCTCCTTTATTCACCCAGAATCCAATTTAGTGCAAGTATATTATATCCAACATCTGTATGCTGAAATCCTCTGCTGAATAAGCTTCTAAAATTATATTTTCTGCAGTTTCAGTGTATACTTGCACATATGTTTCTTAGTAAATCACAATAATGACCCTAATTCCCCATGGAGGACCTAAAGCAAATGCTGCCCCTGGGCTGGTACCCACCCATTTACAACTGCTCTACGAGGTTAGCACTCATTTCCTTCTCTATTTCCATCCAGACTATTGTAAACAAATGGGGAGAACAATCTGAAAACTGTTATAGGAGTATTTGAAATGTAACACCTGCATTAATACCTATTTTGGTGTCACAGTTGCAGAACTGTGTGGTTCTGTTCCAGTTCACACAGACTTGGTGAGATGCCCTTTTTCCCAATGAACACAGGGTCTGAGCTGGGGAATGTGGGCTCTGCAGGGAAGGTGCTACTGATGTGCCAGCAGGTTGTGGCCAGCTGGGTTTAAGCTCCCAGGATGGGAAAGAAACAGAAATAAAAATATACTACCCACAAAATAGTAGGAGGAGTTAGGTAGGATGAGTGATAATGGCCTTAAGTTGCAGCAGAGAGAGCTCATGTTTAGGAAATGATTTTTCTTAGAGAGTGGCCAGGTGCCCGCACAGCTGCCCAAGGTGGGGGGGATCCCTGTCCCTGAGGGATGTGGGCACAGTGAGGGGTGTAGAGTTGGGCTGGAGTTGGACTTGGAGACCTCAGAGGTCTTCTCCAGCCTTAATGACTCTGATTCTCTGATATGTTGCTAAAACTCTGTGAGCCCGTGACTGAAATGTATGTGCGCACGTGACTTCTGTAAGGCATTCACAGAGAATTAAAAGCTCACTTTGAGAAGTTCTGGCTGGGGCTGAGCGGCAATTTGAGCTGCTTGTAGAATCACCTGAATTTTCATTTGCACAAAGTAAAGGTAGATCCTGTCCTGTTTCTGAAAAGCAGCTTCTGTAGCATCCGCTCAGTTTTGCAGGCATTAAAGACTGCATAAAATAATGAGTTACGCTGTGTCTGCATTAAATAACAGAGATATATGTCAGCATTTCCATGTCATCCTTCTGTCACAGTAAATGAATGACAGCCCAACATATGGGCTCGTTAGGTAACATCCAACAGGTTAATACCCACAGATAAGTTGGATTTCATTTATGCTTGTGTAAGTGTTTTTAGCAAATCAAGCTAGCGGGGAAGAAAATTTGATGAAAGACAAAATAATTTGAGAGAGCATTTACAAAAATGAAGTGCTGAATTTAACTGCTTCAGTGTGTGCTGAGTCTCGAGCAGCAAGCAGTAGGAACAGCTTTGGTGACCTTCAGTATCAAACAAAAGTAAGAAAAATCATGCAGTTCTCATTTTCAATACGAACTGCTCAGAGAAGTTAAATTGGATAATAAATACTCTTCAGAAAATAAAGATCTGTTTGCAGAGGGAGAGCTTCTGGAACTGTGGGAGTAGAACTCAGACAGTGACTTCAGTCTGATCACAGCTAAAATCCAGATCGTAACGTGGAAGCAATGCACAAATGAAGCTCTGGGACCCACAGGCCTCCCAATACCCACAGTTGCTTTGGGATTAGGAGTCAGAATAAGAATTTAGATACATTTACTTCCTTGTACTACATAGATATCCTGTTCAGTAATTGATGTTGATGCTCTGACAATGCATTGCTAGTTAGAATGCATGCAGTCAGTGTTCTCCCTGCCTATTTTATTATTCATACTAACCCCTCAGAGCAGCCAGCTGCTCAGCCTGGATGGGGGTGCTCACAATCTCTTTTCCAGAGGTCTCCGCCACCTTCTGGATCTCACTGCTGTGTTGAGCAGTGACCTGCAGTTCCAGTGACATCCACTGCCAATGTTTTTCCATTTAAACCTGAAGAGTACGTCCTGGCATCCTTGCTTGTGAATATCTTCTGCTGAGGATAAACCAGAGGCAACTACAGACATGTTAAAGTCAGAGCCACCAGTGCTCTGTGGGTGGATGAGAGTCTGGCACTGTAAACCTAGGTTGTGTGTAAAGGAGAAAGGTTTCTTCAGTGCCTTTCAGTGCCAAGGACTGCTAAAACCATCATGAAACCTAAACTGCCTCAAAAAGCATTTGGTTTCAGCCCCTGGAAATGGGTCTGAAATAACCTGATAGAAGGATCACAAAATCATAGGGGTTTGAAGGGACCTCCAGAGATCATCGAGTCCAACCCCCCTGCCAAAGCAGTTCCCTACACCAGGAAGGGAACTAGTAGGCATCCAGGCAGGTCTGGAATACCTCCAGAGAAGGAGACTCCACAATCCCTCTGGGATGTACTCATAAAGCAGAAGGTAACCCTACACAGCTACCTAAGTACCTTTACAGGGAGGGTAACAGAGCACTGGAACAGGCTGCTCAGACAGGTGGTGGAGCCTACTTGGATGGAAATATTCCAGACCCAGATGGACACACACCTATGTGACCTATTATGGGGTACCTGCTCTAGCAGAGGTATTGGACTGGATGACTGAGGACCCCTGTGGTTCTGAGGCACTGTGTTTCTGTAATCCTGTAGATGTTGCTTGTGTGTAGATGTAGCTTGATGTACATACAGTCTCATACATAAATGCTTAAATAAACATTGTTTAGAGTCTGATCATTGAAATTGTTTCCACCAGCTTTCTCTTTTGGACCTGTAATGCTATAGTGTGATGGGAAGTACAGCATTAATAGCAGAGTGGCACAATCCTAGGCTACAGCCAAAGAGAACAAGCCCCAGAGCAACAGCCATGGACACAGAAACAAAGGAAGGAAAACTGCTTACCCGTGGAAGACCTCCAGTAGACAGGAATCTGCAGCAAGATACCCTCACCTTCACCACCAACCCTTAAATGAGGGCTGGGAAGGGGTGGATCCTGGCTCCACCCCTTCCAGTTACTCAGGTACATGGCACACACCTGAGCTGCCCTGGGCTGGCCCTGCCTTCCCTCCATCACTGCCCCAGGCTGTGACTCAGCACTTCCACTGCAGGTCCCCATAAAGACATTTCCTGTTACTTCCCAGTTAGAAGTACTTACTCCTTTAGGATCTTTGTTTTTCTTGGTGACGAAGTGAGTGATGCTCAACAGCCACATTTACAGTGCTCAAATCCCTACCCACAGTCTACTTTTTGGTGAAAAGCAAAGTTGTCATGGTGACAGAGCAGTCTGATTCCTGTTGCAGGGACGTGCTGGCAGGAGGTGGGAGCAGAGGGCCACAAGGGGTCAATGAGCCCAGTCCCGTGGCTGCCCGACTTTTCACAGTGTTAACAGCGCATCTCTCAGAGAGCTGAGGTAACAGGATGTGCGTAAGAAAAGCAGAAAATTCTTTCATTCACTGCTGATGGGAGAAAAGGAGTCATTTGTGGAGTTATTTCAGCTGAGAGATATGTGACCGGCATCGAGACGAGAGCCATGGCATTCTTCTGACAACTGATATCAACAGTAATTGGCTTCATCCCTCTTTCAGTGTCTCTGTCGTTAATGAGATTTGTGATCTAATTTTTCATATCTCTGTCAGATCTGTTGGGAATAATTTTTCTAACAAACATTTATGGACGTAATATGTGCACATTCATCGAATACGTCCCTTACAATCCGGCGTTCTCTGGGAAGTATTTCTATTCTGACAGATGAGTTTAATAAAAAACTCTCCGAGCTGAGCACTCTGAAACATAAGAATTCAATAATGATAAAAACCGAACCTACCTCGAATCGGAGCGCTCTCTCTAAATAGTGACTGAGCGTCCTCACGTTTAGCTCTCATGGATGTGTGGCTATGATACACCCGTCGCTCCCATTTTACAAGGGAGGTGATCAAAATACACAGGGGTGAAGTGAACTGCTGGATTTGCCTGCCAGTTCCCTCTTAACATTTACTTACAGCTCCTTGCAGAGCGTGCAGGAGACCGCTCCTGAGCCCGGCATCAATCCTGCAGGACTCGGCAGCCAGGCACGGGGCAGCTCCCACTGCTGTTTGATGGAGAGTGACCCTTGGGTGGGAGCAGCTGCTGCTCCCTCCTTTGGACCCAGAGTAAGTTGTTTGAAATCCTTTTGGGAAGAAAGGTCCGGCGTATCTGATGTTTCAGATGTCCCTCAAGCAGTACGACCCGTACAGAAGTGAGGTATAATGAACACGCTGCAGCTTCTGCAGTCATGGAGACACACAGACAGAGCTGCACGATTCCCCAGGAGAACTCAGGAGCCCTTTCTTAACACCAGTGCTGCGCAACTGAGGTGAGTTGTGCATGCTTTCCATCCCTTCAATCCCATCGCCCGGTATTAACAAAAGTGACAAGACGTTAACTGTGTGTTAATTGAATTTTTCACAGATGATTAAAATATAGAAACCGGGCAGCAGATGTCTCCTTTTCTTTGAGGTGTAATAAAGGAAAAGTGAAGGGGAAATGAATAAATTGCCTATTTTAGAGGTTTTATATAGAGTGTGAATAGACATTTTCCTCTTAGATATCTCAGCAGGAAGAAAGGAGTCGCTGCAGTGAGCTAGAAGATGTGCTGCTGTCCGAGGGTGACACTCAGCAGGCAGTGACACAGCAGAGTCCTGTCCCAGGCTGGAGCATGGCCTATGGGTTTCCAGGGGGCAGGAGCACGTGCTGAGCACAGGAACTACTGCTCCCAGTAATGCAGGGTGGCTGAAGTCAGCTAACAACCTCTGTCCTTAAAAAAACAAATACCTTCCTCGTGTGACACGCCGTGAGCAGCAGAGAAATAATGCATTTTGCTGTCTTATTTCTCTAGCATTACGCAATGGAAGAAACAAAGTTGGAAGCAGTATGGAGCAGCACTGCTTTAACCCTTCGCAGGCTCTGGATGAACAGAGCAGGACCTGAGAGGACATTGGTTTTTATACCCCCATCACAGCTCGCCGTGCTGCAGCTGGCACAGCTCTGGATGGAATTTTGCCACCCACAGGTTGCAAACCCTCTTAATGCCAGCAGAGAGGACATGCATAGGCCCACTGTGTGCCCCATGTACTCCGGATAGGGGAGCTGGCTCTACATGTCTGGCCTTGCTCTGTTGCATCCGTGTTTGCAGTTTGGGCTCCTGGAATGAAATCTGCTGAAGGAGCAGTGTAAAACCCAGGAGCCGAGGCTATGTGCCACAAAGCTGCAAAATTTGCAGTGAAATGTGGAAAACGTGCTCTGAAGAAGAAGCAGCCCTCTGAAAACCGACGGAAATTGATGGTATTTCGTATTTTTTTTCTGCAGATTATAAAGTTTGATAACAATAAATAGAAAAATAGGCTAGAATCTTGGGCTGAAGCTGAAGTCATGGGCAGCCGAGTGCTGACGTACCTCACAAACCCCACCGTTATTCCCCGGGATGGGACACAGCGTAACTGCGAAGGACACTCGCGTGCCCCGCAGCACGAACCGTGGGCTGTAAGCACTTTACAGCACATCATTGGTGTGATTTCTCCAGCATGTCCCTCCAGTCCGTGTGCTGCAGTGCTGTTGCTGGTGGTTGGCAGTGCTGCTGGCGGCGTGCAATGTGCATGTCCCCGATAAGAGTGCCCAGGTCTTTGTTGAGCTGACTATAAAAAGGCCAATTTATGAGTCACAAAAAAGCGTTTATATTTCGCCTCCCGTATTCGCCACTAGGAATCTCAATATTAGCTTTGCTTTGCTGATGGCAATAAAGAGGAATTAGGTAGACAGGATGAGCAGCCAGAGAAATGATAAACAGCAGAAGCAGAAAATCATAGTGCGAGGGATGCTGGTTTCACCCGTTTCTCACCAGTTTTCACAGCAACTGTGATAAGAAATTGAAGTCCAAACTGCGCAGTGCCTCGTTTTACATACATCAAGGTGAAGGAGAGTTGCTTCAGCTCTGCACTGAGACTTCTTAAGGGATGGGATGCAGTGGGTGACAACAAACCCTTCCAGTTGGAAAGCTCGTACAGGCTGATGGCCAAAAGCAGAAGTTCTGTGCAATCTGTGAAGTCAGAAGTGCTCCTTTAGCAGAGCTGCACCCACAACTGAGGACTGCTCAGGTTTACAGCCTTCCCTCCTATGAGTCTACAATCCAGAGGCCGTGGTCAGGACCCCACAGCAGCTGCGGGACCCACGGAAATGCTGAAGGTTTGTCACTTGCTGAGTGGTTTTGAAATTCTTCGTATTCGATGGGTAAATGCACTCCAAAAATCTGTTTCTCCATTTTTTCTTGCCCAGTGTTTTAAATCTTACTTAGTGCGACGGTGGAAATGAAGCAGAGATATGCAGAAGAGGACCTCAGGTGTGATGGGATGCACTGAGCACTGCCCAGACCTTCGCACTACTGCTGAGCAGGTCAGCAGCATTACCATACGGAGCTCAGGGGTGGTGACCCCGCCTGAGCTTCCTCAGAATCCATGCACGGAGAGGCTGAGAAGGGCCAAAAGAGCAGAAACAGAATGAAATCTTAATGACCTGAGGGTGAAGCCCTGCGAAGGGCAGGGGGTGAAATTAGGCAGCATGTGGGTGGAGAGAGGATGCTGAAGGAAGAGAGGAGGTCAGGGAGGGGGGAAGCAGGGTGGGATGGAGACCCAGGACAGAAAACAGAAGGGTGCTGTAATCAGGAGGCCTGCTTCCATCCTTGTGTTTGCTTTCTGCTCCTCCAGAAGCATGGAGTACTTTATCAGGTGTTGAACAAGATACCAGTTTGTGGCCCAGCACGAGATGCTGAGTTGTGTCCACACTGCCCAGAGATGACAGCTCCTAATGAGGCAACCTTTGTTAGCAGGGTGCCCGAACCCTGCAGGAGCTGACCCCAACACGGGCACCGTGCTGGCCCTGAGCAGATGGCAGAAACATCATCTGCAGATGTGTTGCCCAGGACCCTCAGCAGATCTAACACGTAACACGACAGGATGTGGTCAAGGGCAGTTCTGGTGTCTGAGGCAGTAAGGGAAGCATTGTAAAGGCCATAAATTGCTCTGCAGCTTTTTATGTATATATTGAGTCAAATAAAGTTAAGGAAAGTAAATCAGCTCTTCAGAGAACAATAATGAACCTGAGATGGAAATGACTGTCCTGCAATATGGGCAGGGTAGGCAGAAGCTTACTCAGCAACCTGACCCTGTGTTGGCCCCTGATGCCAGTGATGGTGCCTGCTGCCAGCCAGCTTCTGCTGACCTCACAGCTCTTTATTTTTTTATCTCTAAAGCTAATTTAGAGCTCGCCAGTGAGTTACACTTCACATTACTCCTTTTAATGCACACTGCTTTGTGTGTCAGCAGAGCACTCCATCTGCTGAGCTGCTGCCTTTCCTCCCACCCCTATGGGAACTTTCCTTCAGCCTTTCCCTCACTCTGACCAGCTGAGTAGCACACCACAGCCATGCTGCCATTCATTAAGCATGGAGAATTCATGAAGGACTATGGATCCAGGGTTTCACCCTAGCAGCCTCTGCTGAGCTGCCGAGCTGCTGCTTGCTCTGTGTCAGCTTTGTACATACAGACTAAGCACTGCACCTGCTGCCCTGAGCTATTCAGTTCCTCACCAGTCTCCATCAGAGTTGGTCCTTGCAAGGGTCTCACTTCAGTGCTGGAACAGAACACGTGGATTTCCTCTCTTACGGATCACAGATGGAAAGAAAGGGGGCTGCTCCCATCTGAAGTCTGACTGCTGAAAAATGCTGGCAAGCTTCAAATTCCATCCCACATCTCATTTGTTTTGCGTACACTGAGTCAGACTTAGCATGGAGCAGCACCCGACAGGACCTGCACTGAGGCATGTGATGCATGTGCAGCCCTGGGGTGGTCCTGGGCATCCTTGGGCTGAGGCTTCCCTTCTGATGGCATCCACATCTGGGTGCTGGTGGAGCCCAGCTTCATTTTCTAAGGTGGGAAAGGGAGTTTCAAGGAACTGTTTCCCAAAGGGAGACAGACAGAATCAAAGCTCAGCAGCGTGTCTGAGACAAAGTTTCACCTCATGTTTTAGGAGCTGAAAACAAAAGTTAGATGGAACAGCTGGCTGTGCACACACCTCTTTGCATGGCAGATCCTTTCCCGTGCTGCTTTAGATCAGCAGCATCAAGTGCATCCTGCAGGTATAGTTTATGTGTTTGGTTACTTGGAGATTAGAAATAATGGGATTCCTGCAATTACAAAACCAAAAGACATATGCTTTGTTGATGAAAGGTCTGCCCATACACCAGATAATTAAATATGACCTTCTATCAATCCAGGAAAGACACAAAGCCCAGATTTAGAGGCAGCAGAGGGAATCTAAAATTAGACTCCCACTACAAGCAACATATTACTTAGGGAGGGCAGAATTTATCTGTTCCACTTGCAAAGTCCCTAGTAATCCCAGGGAGAGGCTTCCTCCTGCAATACGTTAAGAAGATGTATCAGGTTTTGAACCTACCAGGCTATTTGGGGCAAGGTGCTCTTCTAGGGAACAGCACACATTTCAAAATGAGAAATTTGGCCATCACTGGAGTTTTTCTCATTGCACAAATGCACAGGCAGCTGACCTCCATGTGCAATTCTGATTCTCAGCCAAGCATCGCCACTAGTTTTCCCTTCAGATCTCAGAATCATCAAACCCATTTTCAGTTCCTGATGTCATTAACCCGCTTTGTGTAATTGATTGAATGATAGAGTCATAGAATGGCATGGGTTGAAAGTGATCTCAAACATCACCCACATTCAGCCTCCCTGCAATGGGCTGGCTGCCCCCAGCAGATCACTTTGCACAGGGTCCCATCCAACCCAGCCTGAGAATGCTTTCCTCAGCCACTCAGCCAGCAGTTCTGATGGGATAATGGTGTGTGCTGTCCCAGTGCTACCTCGAGAACAGGTATATAGCCAAAGCCATCTGATTCGATGGAGTTATCTATTCTAAGCTAACACTCCAGCAGAATAAGGCTTTCCTTCTCATAAGTGAAGTAAACAGAAAGTCTGAAGAGAGGAGAGAAATGCAGACACTGAGAATCGAGCTTTTAATTAACGCATCTTCTACCTGAGCTTCATCTACTTTTCCCCACTATTTCCTCCTCTACAAGTGCAGCCCAGTGTGACAGGAAATTAATTACGCTTGGAACTCTCATCAGCTAAACAAAGGAATCGTTAATTTTGGTACTTAAGGAACCAGAGTCCCACCTTGCAGCTAATGCCCAATGGGCAGTGCCAGGTGCAGCCATCCATCAGCAGAGTGCAGGTAGTGCAGCTGGAGCTGCAGACACACTGCTGAGAAATTGCCTCGTGGTGCTCAGGTATTTTACATCATTAGGGGTCCTGCAGGGAAGGGAGGGGTCAGCTGAGCTGGTGGGCAAACTGGACCAACCTCCGAACCAGGTCCAACAGCACTTGAAGGGTCTGTTAATGAACAGGGGTGAACTTGTCTATACAGTTCTAGACACGAGTGGATGCCACAGCTTGCCTCACTGTGCCCTTTTAACACTTATTTTTTTATGTCCCCTCCATACTTAGATATACACAGCCCTTGAATCTGCAGACTGCAAAGTATTTGCCCACCAGACGAATCTTTTCCTGAGAAGAAGTGTTTTCTGAATGTCTTTGATGGCTGAGCCTGAGAAAATGGAAACTTGTAGCTCATCACAGCCACTGTTAAAAGCTGTGTTCAGTAATTAAGGAGCTAATTGCATCCAATAAAGGAGGAGAAAAAAAATCTAATTCTTTTTGTTTCTACCACACGCATTTTCCAGAAATATTTCTCCAATAAAGACTGAAAAAGTAAGTTTAAAAAATGAATCACACACAGGACTTGCTCTCCATTAGCTCAGACTTCACAGCAAACAGACTAAAATCTTCAGGGATTAAACATCAGCTCAACTATAAATCCAGCAGCACGACAACAGGCTTCTTGGCCAGAGGTACAAAAGGGCTTTGCTCTGTGCAATAAATCTCACGTTCTCCTCTACTAGGGCAAAGAGAAGGAACTGCAGAAGTGAGGCTGCCTGTACTGCCTCACCGAAGTGGAAAAGCCTTGGTTCCTGTTTCAAGAGGAACTACGTACAAAAGAATGAACACGATAAAGCTTTTCCAGGCTCAGCTCAGTAATACATATTTAGAAAACATTGATATGTGCACAGAGAATAAATTATTTATCCACTCCCCTCCTGTTGTTATCTCAGTTATACTGAAAAGGTTTCTATCAATACACTGATTCTGCTGAAAATATCTTTTAATTCTGTTTATTTCATTTGAATTTTAATCCAATCCTCATCTAGCACCGGTATATAAAAATGTTAAATAACAATAACGGTGACTAGATTTTGAAAGTGTATGCAAAACTGCTCATGCAGGAATCCTAAATTTCACATCCTTCCAATGTCAGGAGAGAAAATCAAAGCCACCATGCAACACTGCTGCTCCTGCACGAGCAGGTGGAGGTGGCACAGAGAATGGAGGAAAACTGTGCATTCCTTCAAGATATTTCATGAAGAAAAGAATGCAAAAGTAACCAACTATGGAACTGACAGTCAACGATTCACACATGTCCACCATCTGATTTTCTCAGCTGGATTATTTAATCTCTCTGTAAACATGACACCTCAGGCTGCTGCTGGCTCAACACATTTCAGTATTACATTTTAAAAGAGCATGGCCAGCCGGTCGAGGGAGGTGATCCTCCCCCTCTGCTCTGCCCTGGTGAGGCCTCACCTGGAGTACTGTGTCCAGTTCTGGGCTCCCTGGTACAAAACAGACTGGAAAGAGTGCAGTGGAGGGCTACAAAGATGATAAAGGGGGTAGAACACCTCCTGCATGAGGAGAGGCTGAGAGAGCTGGGGCTGTTCAGCCTTGAGAAAAGAAGACTCAGAAAGGGTCTGATCCTATAAATATCTAAGGAGCAGGAGGCAAAGGGATGAGGCCGGACTCTTCTCAGCAGTGTGTGGTGATAGGACGAGGTGAAATGGCCGCAAACTGAAGCATAGGAAGTTCTGCACCACTGTATGCGGGAACTTCTTCCCAGTGCAGTGATGGAGCACTGGAGCTGCACACAGAGGTGGTGGATCTCCTTCTCTGGAGATGTTCAGGACCCACCTGGACACCGAGCTGTGCAGCCTGGGCTGGGAGCTGCTTTGGCAGGGGGTTGGACACTGTGATCTCTGGAGGTCCCTTCCAACCCCTACAGTTCTGTGATTCTGTGATTAGTATTTCTCTACATGCCTGGGAACTCTCCCCACATTACGCTGTGGGTTTCAGGGCAGTCCTGCCCTAACAGGGCCACACAGCCCAGGACAGAAGTTCTCCATCCCTCCCATAGATCTCCATTGCTACCCCCTGATTGCTACTCCTAACAGATGTATTTTGGTATTAATGCACAGCCGTATAGAACAGATTAAATTTTAAAGTCAACAAAAGTGAAGATGTTTGACCTCTGTTATAGTAGTGTTTATACTTCTAGAATGGATTTCTTTTAGCCTTCAAAGGCAAATCGCATTCCATAGAGAGGCTTCTGATGTGATTTTTGTTACCTGGCACAATAAATTGTTTAAATCTAGATGCAATAAACATTCAAATCCAGTACAAAAACAGAAATCTGAAGCATCCCTCATGGTTCCACTCCCACGTACACTGCAGGAGGGGGATCTCATGAACACACTCACCCACACCCAGCCCTGGCAAGACACGTCATGATGCAGAAAACAAAGGCATGGGGTATCTGATGCTGGAAAATGAGCGACCTGTTTGCTGCAAGAGCAAAACACGAGTTGGGCTGGCAGCAAAATGCCAAGGCACGGATTTGCTTGACACGGCACTTAAACCTGGGAGCAGGCTGCACGGGCCAGATGCTAAATGACAGCGATAGCTGTTGATAGATAAAGAAATCCATTACCAAAGGGAGAGGAGGTGAGCCTTGAAAGTACAAATCAATCATTATGTGTTTCGACTTCATCTTTTTCTCAAGCAGCAGGGAATGAATGACTTGTTTGAAGTAGACAATGGTACCACAATTTCTTTCACTATATATATAGTGGCATCATGAATATGCATCTTTGGAGATTAAAGAAAGCTCCTTTTCAGACCACGACATGCAAAACTCTGAATTTGATTATTTAAATCACAGTAAATTATCAATGCAATTACCACACAGACAAAACAAGTAGATTATTATTCTGTGCAATTCTCTTTGAAATGAATAAGGGAGAAACAAAAGACAAGGGAAAAGCATCCTAACCTTCAGAAAGAGCTCCAACCCATCTCCTCTTCTCCTTCAGTATTCATCCTTTTCCTGCAAGGCAATGAGCGTTTTGCCTCCTGGTGCCCCATCCTTTTTCTTCTTTCATAAACTTCTCCAGTTTTCTTGCTCTCACAAAGTGTAGGTGTTCACTTACAGTAACTGGAACCAGCTTGCTGTTGGCACCCATGTCCCTCTGCGTGGCAGATGTCCACAGCAAAGGCTGCAGAAGCCACACTCCAAACGTAGGCACCACGGAACTGCAGCTGCTCATGGGGGTTTTCAGTGTGCCAGGAAGATGTGCTGTGCTGTGAGGTCACTGCTGAGGTGGGTGGTACAGGGACAATGCACAGTAACTGTCCTTCACAACGTTGGTCAATGAAGACCCTCAGGAGGTTCTGCCAATTGGGTATGCATCCCGCTCTGCCTCCTCTTCATCCTCACGAGGGGTGATGGGCTCACACTGCACCAGAAATAATAAAATAAAATAAAATAAAATAAAATAAAATAAAATAAAATAAAATAAAATAAAATAATAAAATAAAATAAATAAAACCAACAAGCTGCAGAACAGCAGCAGCAGTAGCTTTCTTTCTTCCCACTAAAAAAGAACAGAAGAAATGAACAATATTAGATATGGCAAGCTCGTTAACAAGTTCATTAGCACACTCATTTCACTGATTAAATTCCATAATGTGCATTCAATAGAGACTGAGTGGCACTGGTAGGAGCAGGTCCTTGCAGCTCAGCATGGCACAGGGCTGAGTGCTCCTGGTGGTGGGGCAGGACCTGGCAGTGCATTCTGTCTGGAGAATGGGGCTGATGACGTCTGTCCTCTGTCTGCTCGTTCTTGAGTTCTTTATATGGGTGCACACGTGCAGGTGGGACTTAGGGAGTTTAACTTTTTGCACCTTGGATTGTTTACCTTTATTTCCAATGAAAAGAGAGCAGTTGGCAGCATTGTCCAAAGCACAGAAACCAAACCCCAACAACAGGTTTGTATGAGTGCTGCTGCTGCTTCTTCCTGTGCACTGGTGACTCCAGCAGCTGCTCATATAGAATAGACTGCTCGTATCTTAGAAATGGGCTGACTTAGGAGTGAAAATGGCTCTATGACTCCATGGCTCCGTGGTGATCCTGGTTAAAAAAAAAAAAGGACATGCTTACACTCTCTTCCATATCCTCCAACAATTAGATCTGGTCCTCAGTGTAAGGTTTTGCCAGTGCTCCTGGAGAAGCTGGAAAAAGCCAACGTGTCAAATTGCTCATTTCAAGTGTACTTCAGTGGTTTAAGACATGTTAAAACTGAAAAGTTCAGGTCACCCACCCGAGCACTTAGAGTCACCTCCATTTGAATGTCTGCTTAAATGCCTCTTCTGCTCTAATGCTCTGTCAGTGGGTTGCAGCAAGTGACCATATATATTGCTCCAGCATCATATGTAATAATATTAATCTGCAGAACATTAAATATTAAATTAAATTTTACCTTTAATAGACCATCGATTTATAATAACTGTAGCTCTACAGTCCACTGAGTATTTGCAGAGCTTCCCAAGCAGAACCCTTCCCAGGCACTTCAGGTGGTTCTCAGCAAATCCCCATGCTGGCTGTGACCTAGGGCTGCAATTATCTCTGTGTAATGGAGGGGAGAAATGGGACAGCACTCGGCTTGACCTCTGGGCAATGGTTGTGGCCCCACGGCAGTGCCCACCAGCACGGATTCCCCCAGGGCCATGCTGACAGCCGGGCTGGGCAGACACACACACATCTACAGTCCTTCATGGGAATGGGGCAGGAAACAGAAAATGTTGGTATTAAATCAGCTGGGAGCATGAATGATGGCATTTTCAGCACATGCTTGCTGTACTGCCAGATAACAACGTGTTTTCCGGAAGATGCCTTGCGATGAACTTATCGTGGCTGTTGCAAGGGTTCTCCTCTTCATTCAGGGAATGACTTGGAACATATTCGAGGTTGAGTTCCTCTAGCAATTTCAGCTCTAACAGTTTTAACCAGTGAACCGTGCACTGTAAATAAGATGGGGGCAAAGAAGCATTTCTCATAATGGTAATTTCTGGGCTTTCCCAGGCTGAGGCTCCAGGAGCAACAAGCATACGTGCACTGTGTCAGCACCCACACACCACAGCTCTCTGCTCAGCTCTCGTATTCACAGTGCACACAGCACTGGTGGTTGTTAAACTCATGAACCAACTCAATGACCTAAAAAGCTGGGAAAGAAATGCGTGAGCTGGAATAAAATGAGGATGGAAGGAGTGCATGCAGTGGTGTCACAGGCAGCAGAACCCAAATTGCAATCACTGTCTCTACCCTAGTGAATGCCATCGTGGCCCCAGCAGCCATGCAGTCAGTGGCAGACATTGGGGACAGGAGTGATGTGGGTGACTCCCACACCCCACAGTGCTCTTCTTTCCCTTGTTTCTCATTAAGAGGTTTTTTTTTTCTTACATCCTTATATTGGGGCTCAGTTAGAAGATGAAATACCATACTGAATTAAACGAAGAAAAGCTGTAATTTTAATTTAGAAGTTGTGTTTTCCACTCTCTCTAAAAATGTCTGTTTTTCCAGCCTTTGAATTTTTCCTTGGGTAATACCAGTGTACATAACAATATACCATAATGGGTCCCAGTGCTGTTAGAAGAAGATGCTTTTATATTGAGAGATATTTCAGTTCACTGAGTGGAATATCGGAGGCCATAGAGCTGTGATCGGAGAAGGAGCGATAAAGATATATAAAGTTTCCCCCAAGTAAATGATGAAACTGTAGCAAATTAGCACTGCTGGTGCCAGGTTACCACTTTCCTCATCTTCTTTCCCGCTCATATTCATTCATCACGAAGCACACAGCATTTGTGAAAGGACTGTGGTGTCAGTCACTTCTGTCTGCCAAGGGTCAGCACAATACCTGTGGGGGTTCAGCCTTCCTTTCTCACTGGCGAGATGGAACTCTACCTACATGCAATGTATTTTCTGTTTTCCAAACGCTAGTTTGTGTGATTTATAAAGCATCACAGTTAATGGCTCTGACACTGCTTTAGAGACCTGGGGGGACAGATGAGAGCAGTGCCCTGTGTTGAGGGAAGATGGGAATGTAAGGAACGCAGTGAGAAGAAGGGGTACTTGGAGCAGGGCTGGGTGTGCTCTGGGATCAGGAAAGATGAGCCAAGCTCCAGCCACAAAGCAAAGCATTTCCAGCTCTCTCTGCTTAGTACCATACTCACTGAGCACATGAGCACTGACTGAAAGGCAACATGCTAAAAGACAAATGACAAAAGTAATGATATTATCTGCCCTTCCCCAAAGAGAACCATTACAGATGGCGGTGTACAATGATTGCAAATTAGATCATTTGAGTACTCGTTTATATCCCTAATGTGCCTACAACTTCCATACTCAATAAATAATAACAAAGCTGCTTTTAACTGAGATCATTTTGCTGTCCCAGTGGCTTGTGGCTGTTTGATCACACTGCAGAGCCCTAATATTGCACCATACACAGACTGACTTGTAATATACGAAGATCAAGGCCCATATTCATATCTCAGTGTGAGCTCCTCGTGCCCTGCCCTGAGCAGCAGCCCCCAGCTGCCCCTCCTGCAGTCAGGAGGCTGTGCTATGGGCTAAGGACAGCTCATTTACCCAGGCAAACAAATGCACAAAAGGTCAAAAGTCTTGGTAGTGAAACATTAGATAAGACTATGGAAATGAACTGAATTATCAAGGGAAAGAAGAAAAGAAACAGAAGAATATGGAAATCAGAAGCTCTGACCTTTAGAAGATGTGCAGTTTGCAATGCCAAAATAAAGCCACGTGGGAAGATCCGGCCTCCAGCTTCAGCACAGTTAAATATTTTGCCAGTGCACAGTTTATTGTGGCTTGCTGGCATCAATTCAGACTTTCCACTTTCCTTTATGATGGTCGAATGCCGCATGCTTGATATCAGAATGAGGCTCGAGTCTGAAAAACAAGAATAGAAAGGCAGATTCTGATACGGGTTTCATGTCCCATGGACTGCTCATTGCTGGAGGCAAACAGCACAGGAAGGAATCCTCAAGGTCGGTAACAAATCAACACGTCACGCTTAATCTGCACGTTAATAAGTTATGCAGAAGAATCTGCAGTTCTGACAAAACAGAAAATAAATCACATTTTTAAGGCTGTTTGCATCAAGTTAAAAACTAGGTGATCGATAGGCTTCCAGCAACACGCCGAGCAGGTATCACCTAGCTCTAGTAACTGATAGGAGTGGCATAAATGTACCTCTGCCACACGGTTTTCCTGGAGGAGGACACCCCGAGTGTGGGGTTGCAGGAGCACTTCCATTCGTGGACACGTCTCAGATGCTGCATTTAGTCCCAGCACCTGCTCCAGCCCAGGGCTCACACAGGAGCAGAGGGCTCCAGCCCCTGGGATGGGGCTGTTCAGACCAGACCTTTGCCTTTCCATTGTCAATCAGAGGCTGGAAGAGCAGTTCATGTGCTTCACATGGAAGTAACAAAACCATTTATCTCACTTTGGAGAGGAGTGACTTCGTGCAAGCAGATAGTGTATTTGTTCACAAAGGCCAGCACCTGAAACACCAAATGCCTTCTACTGTTCCAGCAAAGACTTCTCTGATTTCTGTGGATCACCTAAGGTTAAAATTAGAGGAGATATCCGAATTTTACAAATTCTGCCACCAGAAAGGAAAGGCTTTTGTGAATTACTGGAAGCGCTGATCCTTTCCTTTGTCTAGCATGCATTCAAAGATGTCAAAAACCAAAGAAAAACATTTGATCTCTTTCTTTTCTTTGTAGAATTATGAGCACTTATAATTGAAAACAATTTTTTCTGCGTTTAGCTGTCAGAAGAATGTTGCCTGTTTGTTCCAAGCAATGATGCAGGCACCACGAGGGCTGGGCAGGATCAGAACAGTGGGTGCATATGGCTTTGAGTACGGGAACTGCCAGGCTCTGTGTAAATGAGCCCAGTATTTTGTTACTTGCTAAATCAGATGGATAGAAAAATAAACAGGGAAGTGCAGAAAGAAATGCAAATAAGAGAATTCAAGGCAAAGAAGGGTGATGAATAAAAGCCTTGTTCACTATGCACCGCTCTGTAAGAGCATTAATGGATGGCAAAGGTTGCCACCACTTCTTGTCCAGCATCCTGCTGAATGTAGATGATGTTAAATGAACAAGCACCAGTAGATAAACAAATACAAATCCTCCACAGAAAATACATCATGGGTTACCCATGCAAATTCCTTGCCTTGGTGTGCTGTGCCCTTTTAGACCTTAGTTTCCCTTGAGAAAACCTGCCTGCAGGTGTCAGCTGTCCCCCCATGGGTGAGGCAGGGCGGGCAACATCCCCACAGCCAACACAAACCAAGTGACAAACAAAAATGGAAACGAACCCAGGCTCAAGAATTCAGTGACTTCAGCAGCAATGGTACAGATCAGCAACAAGGATGTCCCACAGCTCTAAGTGGTGCAATCCACAGAATGGCAGATCAGTCTGAGAAAAAGAACAGTCAGGACTAGCACTGAAAAGGTTAAGTGTAATACTTGTAGCATGGTAGCGTGGGAATTATTAAAATAAGGATGATAATTATACGTAATTATAATTATAAAATAATTAGTATTATAAAAATATTAATTAGAATTTTTACATGCTGAGTTGTCCCCAGATTTCTCTACAATTACCGCTGTATAATAATTACATTATTGTTAGAGAAAAATAAAGCACTGTTTGATCTCGTCCCAAGTGTGTGCATGTGGGGAGGGAAGGGGAGAGGGGAAGAAAGCTCTTTTGAAGTATAAAACTATCATTTTTGGGGATGTGAATTTAAATGAAGGCAGTTTGTGCCTCGGCGTGTTTGTTGAGCAGGAAGCAATTTTTATGTATGATACAAATTCTTATTTGCTCGTGGCTACAGTTGGAAGCATGCATCAGGAAAATGCACACAAAGGCCGTGTTCCCATTGCCTGCCTCCATTTCAGTCTTCACCAGGCAAAACTGAGCAATACCAAACACCATTCAGTCATTTCCAAGCTAACTGTGTGTTTATTGGCCTTGTCCAAGGTAAACAAGTGAGCACCAAGCCCTTTCAGCAGGACATTGGTCCTGGCCACGTATGGATATGAGGCAACTGCTAGAGAAAACAGGATTACCAACATCACTATGGGTGCTCAGTGAGCACTCTACAACCAAGCTCACCTTTCCCTGGGAACAGTGGAGCCTCATCAGATATGGGATGCCCCAAAGCACCACATCCCTATCCCTATCCCTATCCCTATCCCTATCCCTATCCCTATCCCTATCCCTATCCCTATCCCTATCCCTATCCCTATCCCTATCCCTATCTCTATCCCTATCCCTATCCTTATTCCTGTCCCTGTCCCTGTCCCTGTCCCTGTCCCTGTCCCTGTCCCTGACCTTACAACCCATCACAGCAATCCCATGTGATGCTGTGGGTCAGCAGTCTGTAACGTGTAAAAAAGCAGCGGAAAAGAATATTTCCTTGTTGGGCTGCAGAAAATCAATTACAGTGGTAACAAAAAGGGGCCAAGCACTATGCTGCTTCACTTACCTCCTCCTCTGGAAAAAAATCCGCTCTAGAAATCTCTCAGCAGCTCTGTAATCGTGATGGATGGTGGCATGCTCAGTGAGTAATCCCTGCACAAGGTGCTGAAGCCCTTCAGCTAATGCCAGTGTCCGTGCTTGACTAGTTCATTTCTTTCCTCTCTTTTGCTCTCTCTCTCCCTTTTTTTTTTTTTTTTTTTTGAAACTACAAATCAATTGTTGGTTATTTATTTGTTATTTCATATTTATACAAGAAAGAAATATTTCTCCCCTAAAGCAAATCAAGGATAGAATAACAACCCCGGAAAGGTCAGCATCTATCCCGTTTGTTAATTGAATCTGTCTTCAGAGCCACAATGCCAATACTTCAAGGGCGAGAAAGGGCAGGGATATAATAATAATAGGAGTAAATGTCTTTGTACGAACTGGAATTGATAGTGGATAGGCTCAAGACAAGTGCAGCCTGAGCTTCAAATCTTCTCTCAAGAAGCCATCTAGTCCTTGGAAATTTTGTCATTTTTCTCAAGGCAAATGGTTCCACGCGGCTGTAATCCTCTATGGCTTGTCCCAGGGGTGTGAATTACTGTTAATGCCTCTGTTATTTACAGCCTGCTCAACTCCTAACAAAAAGATCCTCCAGGAGTTTCACATAGTTTACTGAAATTGGTTTGTTCTGTTTTCCTGTGCATAAAGTACCTGGTATTTCTGTGTGGGCTGAGCTGCCACAGTACTAGTGGAGAAAGAAAGGACACAAAGAGCACCTGGAAGTGTCTGCCTGGCAATGCATGCTGCAAAGCTCCTCGCTGCTGCAACCCTGGGCTAAGGACCAGCACCTCTGGGCTTCACAGGACTTCCAGCACCTATAGACATCAAACATTCCCATAAGTTTGCAGCTAGCACATTTAGGATGCTGCTCCCTCAAGCCAGGGGCTGCAGGGCTCAGTGGGATGCACCCGGCTTCATAGGATCATAGAATCATGGAACTATTAAGGCTGGAAAAGCCCTCTAAGATGCTTAGAGTCCCAGCCACCCCACAGTGCCCACTGCCCACGCCCCTTAGTGCCACATCCCCATGGGTCTGAACACCCCCAGGGATGGGGACCCCCCCAGCCCTGTGCAGCTGTGCCATGCCTGGCTGCTCTGCAGGGAAGAAATTACTCCTGATACTTAACTTGAGTTTGATGCACCTCCTGTGCTTCATCTTCCTTTCTTCTGGCCTATTTTTGCTGAAAAAAGAACTCAGTAACAGATCTTTGCAAATGAGAACAGTTACTTAACTTGGAAATTAGCAGTCCTGGGTTCATGGTAGAGTGGCTGTGCTTCACAGTAAGTCTCTGATTCTAGCAAACTTCAACTAAAGTCAATGCAGGTTATTTGGGGACGTAGTTGACAAAAGGATTTGATTATTTGGGTGTTAACAAGGGATTTCTTTTCATGTTCATTTATTTGGACAAGTTATTACTGTAAGGGACTCAGAACTGCAAACATCTCATCAATTGTAAGAGCCAGTTCAATGAAATCCATTGGAGGAAAGGCACTGCTCGTGTTTATAACTTGTTGAAGGACATCTACCAGATTAAGATAATTCTGGTCCAACAAACAAACTAATCCTGTAAAGAGGGGGAAAGAAATCCTTTTGTTTTATTCCATAAGGATGCTCATGAGTAACTGATTTCTTGCATCATAATTAAATGCTTACTTTAGGGAAACAAGCAGGGTTTTGTAAGTAAGAAATCAGATTAAAGCTCATGAGGACCAAACAGACCCCTCTGCCCCAGCTTGTCACACGGTCCCAGCATTGTGGCACATTTACCTTTTCAGTGACAAAGATTGGTAGCAACCCCTCAAAACCTGAGCATCCTCCTGCCCCTGCCCTGCTCCTGCAGCCGGATTCAGGCTGTGATCCCACTGACAGGTATCACACAGCCACTGCAGCCACCGGAGCCCCGAAGCTGCCCATCTTCCCCATCCTGCTGAATACATTTAACCACAGTGACTGTATAAATGATTTCAAACTATTTTAAAACTCAAACCTGCTCTAATGCACGTCTCATTTAACTTCCAAATACACACAGAACTATATTTACCCTGCTATGTAAGTTCCTGGTTTCCCATTAAATAAGGTGGTTAATTCTGTTTGCCCCTTTCTTGTACTAAGTTTTCACCTAATTATCGCAGCTAGATAAAAAATAGCGCTGCCTTCCTGACCTCTATTATGCATCACTAAGTTAAATGATAAAGACACTGCCTGAATATGCTCCTGGAGGGGTACAGGGAAATGGTTGCTTGTGCCTGCAGTGCCCATTTGTGGGACGTGGCAGGACTCACTGGCAGCCTGCATCACGCAGTAGCAGCACGTGAGTGGTGGGGTAAAGTTCCCTGACCTCTGGATTTTGTTTGCAGCACATCATTTGAAAGCTGTTATTGATGTCATCGGCCTGGCTCTGACCTTCATCCACCTGTTCACAGGTGGGAGGTCCTTTTGTTAAGCCAGTTGGGGGGACCCCCTCCTCTCTTCTGCTTTTCCACAGCGTATGACAGATACGCAGCCAGCTCCCTATAACTGCAGTGATGTAAGCAGCAGTCGGATGGGCAGGGGCCAGGGGCCAGGCAGTGTCAGTGCTGCTGGCACTGCTTATCACCTCTCCATCAGCACTGCTGGGGGCTGCAGCTTGCATCGCAGTGCTCCACACATGCCTGAAAAAGCAGCTTGCTCTAGGATCAAACAGCTAGCTTTAAAATCGGGAATTATAGAAGCTAAATGAAAGCAAGGAAGGAACAGTTACGGTGAGTTTCCAAGTCAGTCTGGCAAAATCACAACTGCCCGTGGGTTGATCTCACCTGTGATTTCACACCAGCTTGATTCCATAGCAGCCATGAAGTTTTCCAGGTTTCCAAGTAATGCATTGGAGAGCAGCCTTAGATATCACATTACCTGTGTGTGTGCACCGACCTTCCTTCTGCCCTTCCAGCTCCTCTTGTTGGGTCTGGAGGAATGCTCAGCACTGGCATCCACGTTAGCAGAACTTCTCCCATTCCTACAGATCTCCAGGCACGAGGCAGCTGGACAGATGTGCAGAGCTACAGCAGCACAGCAGCATTTTGGTCATGGATTTGCTGCACGTTCCCATGTTTGGTTGCTTTGCAGCCTAATAAAAAAATCATCATAATAAAAAATAAATAAAAATCAATTGTTGTTTTATTGTATTATTACTGTATTGTTAAGGCAGCTTTAGTGTCTTGAATCAATAAAAATGATTGTTTAGAAATCAATACGGAATGGAGTAATATAGTCATCTGAAATTAAAATAAGACTAATTGAGATGCCTGCCAAATGTGAGCATTATAAATTGGATGGGGTGGGGGAGCAGGTCTCTCCTTGAGCAAAGTCCTGTCCAACGTGCATCACAGAGCCAACAGTGCTGCCAGCACTTTGTGTGAGGCAGCAGTGAGCCTGGAAGTGAAATCTCTCCTTCATTCAGTTCCCAAATTGATGGCATTGCCACTCCAGTGGGCAGGAACACGACATTAAGCACGCTACGGGTTTCACTGTGGTCAGCACATAAACAAGAGAAGTGCTCTGATACTCCTCATTACAAATACCTGCAGGTAAAATGTTATCTTCCAGCACGGTTTGGCCTTCAGATATAAAATGAAGACGTGCTGTGGTGCTTTGGTGGTGATGGTTTCTTTCTGGCAATACGAGAGCCCACCATGGACTTCTGCTTTCAGAGCTGCTGACCTCAGCCTGGACGCAGGCTGGCACGTGCTATCTCAGCACAGAGATGGATGTGCTCGTGGCATTCACATGATGAGCAAAACCTGGCTCCTCTGAGCTAAGCTCTCTTCCTGGAAGTTTCCTTTGTAAAGCACCATGCTTTCATGGAGAAAACAGCGGATTCTTGTGTGCTTTAATTGCTTAAAGGTGTTTCTCTTGATGCACACAGAGGACGTCAAGTGGTATATTGTTCCTTTTTATAAAGGGAGACCTGTATTGATGGTTGGCCACAACCACCTTTGAGAGAGGCGGTGGAGATGGAAAACAAGCACCATTTTCTTAACAAATGATGATGATCACACTGGTCAATGTGTCCTCACAACGCTGTGTTTGTGTTGCTGAGCTTCTGCAGAGCGTTAACGCATCGACTGCCAGGTGACATCAGAGGAAACAGATTGGAAATGCTCAGAGTCTGACAGTCAAGTGGACCGAATTAATATGGTTTTGCACTTTTCAGATAATGATCTTTTTCTTAATAGTGGTTTAATGTAGCCTAGAGGTCATACACTTCCATTTCCACTCAATGTTTTTCTATTGTAGAACATAAAAATGATCTATTGACTCCGCACAGCGTCAGGTCTAACACGCAGGGCTAATGGCACATGGATGAATCGTTAATGCTTTTCCTATTGTCATCTTGACAGTTCCCCAGGAGTTGTTTTCAATGTCAAGCTTTTGCCGGGCTTGGTGAAATGTTCTGTGTTAAGAAGATGCATTACTTCTGTTTCTCCCCATCCATTATGCAGGCACAGCCCGAGACAGTAAGAATACTATTTATTTTGTGTGCTATTAATAATTAGCGATTATCAGAAAGGCCAAGGGAATGTACTCCGACAGCTGTGCAAACCAGTTCAGTGAGCATGCCCAGTATGCAGCACCGTGTCCCGAGTGGAGACCAGATACAGGCAGGGGCTGCAGCCAAAATCAAGAACGTGGTGTTCCCTGCAAGGGCAAAACACAAGGACGTGGAGCCTGGAAAGGGGCCGGCGTGCTCCAGCTGCAGCTGACTGAGAAACACAACTTCTGACTTTGTCCAGCGAAGAACAGTGTGCACACAGCAGTCACCAATGCTCCCATTAAAGCTCTAGAGCTAATTAAACTAATTACACACATGAGGCTGGCAAATTGCTGGAACATCACAGGGAAAAAAAGCCTTACATAATTCAAAGGGGCAATGATATTTAAACATAAAATTGCTGGAAAAGGATATGGAAATGAAATGTAGCAATCCATTAGCAAAAATTACCCTCCCTTAAACCAAGACTTCTTTTAATGTCAGGTTGATAATTTTTCTATTACATAAAATGTAACACAAAAGTTGCATTAGAGTTAATAAACACATCTTCACTGAATCATTACACTCCTCTATATTTGGATGCCAGCAACGACCGCCTCATTTGGTGGGTAGATCTATGTATTATATGGTAGCGGGCGAAAACACATGATGTCAGCAAAGGGATGAATATATGAAAGAAGGGTGTGAGTTACACAAGGGAACAACAGAGGCAATGCAGGGCTGGATACCACTAATTTGCTGCCAGTGCTACGTGGTGGCCAGCCCCATGGCTGCCTCCAGGGATGGTGCCTGGGCAGCAGTAAGACCTGGCAGTCACACCACACACAACAGCCATCCTACTGCAGTCACTCCCTCAGCTACAAGCACAGCTCACCTCTTTTCCCTACTTCTATCCATTCAAGCACACACTCGTTTCACTTCAATTAATGTCAGCGTTATATATTTCTTAACGACTGTACCGTGTTAGCGTTTCTTGCATAACGTAGAGGCACATTTGTTCTGGCAAAGAAGAGTGCAGCTTTACACCGTGTTTTATACTCGTGTATATCACCAAAATTTACATAGTGCGGAGGGAGTTTCCATTTGGCTACTGTTAACAAGCTGCTGGCTGTTTATCAGAGCACCTATAACGGAAGCTGGAATTAAAAAGTCATTCAGGAAAACTTCATCAGCCTTTTGTCAGCCCCTGCTGGTTCCTGCCTACCTTGCAAGCCCCCGTGCATCACAGCTGAGCTCCTGAGCAGCACTGTGGTTGGTGAGAGCGGAGCTGTGGGTGCTCGGCATCGCCTGCCTCACTGGGGAGCAATGGCAGCGAGCTTTGCATGGAGATTTGCAATTTCAATGTGCACGTTCCTAATAAACCTGAGAAGCACGGGCCCTGGAATTCAGTTATGAGGTGCAGTAGCAGTACATCAATGTCACGCTTTATATTATGGCCTAGAAAAACGGTTGTGTTAAGCACTACCCAGGTCCTCAGAGACCGGACAATTATTTTTCAAGCGATATAAGCCCTGACAGCTTTAGCAACAGCGCTCTATTCCAGCATTGTAATAAAGGCCCGTCGAGCACCTCTGAGGTGAATATATCAGGTGAATATATAAGCAATGCAGAACACACCTGTGGCTCTGGATCTGTCCTGCTCGGCCCTGGCATGCTGATAATGAGGTGCTGCATGCAATCTCCACATACCCTGGGTGCTACCATGAGTCCAACAGGGCCATGGCTCCAGCTCCTCCCAGCCATGCACTCCTCACTCTGCATCCTATCCATAGGATAGGAATGCTCCCAGCCTGGGGAGTGTCACCTTGGGTTAACATCTCAGCCAAACCAGCAGCAGCTGGAAAAAAGAAAAAAAGATACAGGGGGAATGATGGAAAAGCCAATCGCCTCCTTAAATAAGTGTAACAGCACCACTGGGCTTCGCCTCGATGATCCCGTGCTTGCAGGTTGCATTTTTTTCCTCTTTTTGCAGCGATAAGTCAGGTTAAGCATAATGTAGATGACACTCAACAGGTTCCAGAAAGACAAATAAACAGAAATTCCCTTGTAAACA